>JAKTRV010000008.1:0-740295 GCA_030579815.1 Sugiyamaella smithiae
GGGGGGTTCAGTATCAACCGGCACCAACCAATATCAAGTATCGTTGTATAGCTACCGAGAAAAACTAATGTTGCCTGGGCTCTACATGTGTTAATTAAAACTAATATCAATTGCTGCTACTTGGAAAGTACTCAATTGCCAGCAAGGACAAGCATGTAGCTAGTGGCAACGACAAACTATCTGCCTCTCACTTCAAATTATTTTCGGCAGAGTTGCTACAAGATGCTCAATAAGAGCGCAATTGCTAAATCCAAGTGGTTGCATAAACCTCAATTGCTAAGTATGGGCAGTGAAGTCAGACCACTGCCGAGCTCGGCCCAATTGCTCAATTGGAATGCGCCCAACCGCCATCGCACACAACCAGCGACACTCCTTGGAAATTGGTGTGCGCGCTGATTCCTGAATTGGCGGCCCAACGGTTTCTATGCGTCGTCGCACGGCCTTTTGGCGCTCTTTTTAAATTAGACGGCAGTGCATGACCCCACCACACGTCCTGCCAGATTAGGAGGTGGCCGCCTAAACGGCCGTGAGACCTTCAATGTCCACAGATCAAATTGCCTTGTATTCCACCGTTTCCGCGATCTCCACGAAGGTTATCTTGCAGAAGCTCTAAACATGGCCAGTTTATCCGGTTGTACTTTTAGCCACTATCACTTGGCACGGCCCTCGTGATGCCGATCGACGTCTGATGATGTCCCGAGGGGGTAAGGACGTGGCTGCACTACAACCCGCCCAATCCGACCTGCAGCCAACATATATATATATATAAGGGGGGACTGAGCAAGCTCTTTCTTGTAACTACATCTGTACATCTACAACACTATCGAAAAATGGCTTTGACTGGGTCCGATATTATTAAGATTATTCTCGGTAAGTACACGTACAGGGAATTGCCCAATGGCATGACCGGGCTGGTGGTTCCCGTGGAGGTTCCTTTGTAGGTTGCTAACAAAGCCATTATTCTGCCTCCTTTGGCGGTTTTCTTGGACAGAGGCTGTGACATGCAACTGCTTATCAACGTGGTTCTGTGTTGTTTTGCGTGGTTCCCCGGTTGTTTGCACGCCCTTTACATTGTGTTTAGCAAGTAATTGTATTGCAAACTTGGTGTAATCATAGATAGGTGTGAAAAACATCTCGGTGCTGTGACTGCCGTCGCCTTCTCGGAGAATGTGTATGTTATGGTGCTTATTTTGTTTATTATAATTTAAGTTTTATGTGCTTTAGCGGTTTGTAGTAGTTTTGGTCTAGGATATGTGTTTGAGTTTGTCTTGGACAGTTGGTCGTTGTTGTGGCCCTGTGGACTTATGTCTGCCGGCCTGGCATTGCTGATATCTGTCGCCGGCAAATCACAAATATAATGGCCGGGTTCCCTCTGTAGTGGCAAATGCCTTCTCCATGATGGCCAATGCCTTGTCTAGTTCTGCTGTTGTGACGGTGAGTGGAGGCACAATGCGAAACACGCCTCCAAACGAAGGCACTGCAATGAGATTGGCCGACAGCCCGAGTTGCATCATTCGGTCGGCCAACACAGAAGCCAGTGCGCTATCAGACTCTTTGGATTGTCGGTCTTTGACCACTTCCAGACCAACCATCAGTCCTCGTCCTCGAACGTCTCCTATGCACTCGTAGCGTTCTCTCAGCCTTGCCAGTCCAGCTCGAAAGTATGTGCCAGCACTCCTCGCTTTATCCACAAGATTGTCTCGGCACACAATCTCCAGCACCTTGGCACCAATTGCTGCCGGCAGTGGGTCGTTAACATGAGTAGTGTAGAAAAGGAACCCGTTGTTGCTTGCCGTGGTTGCTACTTTATCTGATGCAATGACGGCTGATAACGGGATTCCATTGCCTAGAGTCTTGGACAGAGTGAGGATATCGGGGACAATTCCGCTGCTTTCAAACGCAAACATGTCTCCACATCTTCCAATCGCAGTCTGGGCTTCGTCTACAATCAGCAGCATTCCTCTTGCCTCGCAATGGCGCTTCATCTCTGCCAGATACCCGTCTGGCAGTACCAGCATTCCTCCACTCGATAACACTGGCTCGATGATAACGGCTGCTAATGATCCAGAGCTCTGGCTATCGACCAGCCCCCATCCATAATCAAGTTCTGACTTCCAATCATAACTGCCGTCTTTATGGCGAAAGATTGAGCGGTACTCGTTGGGTGCTGGCAACATCAGCTGTCCAGGCATTATGGGTCCATGTCCTGCTCGTCCTGTCTGATATGTTGATGCACTAGCAGAGCTAGTCATGCCGTGCCATGACCGTGACAGCCCAACGATCTCATACCCGCCAGTATAGTGTTTGGCCATTTTAATAGCTGCTTCATTGGCCTCTCCACCGGTGCTCAAGTACATTGCCCTGTCGAGGCCTGTCGGTAGCAGCTCCTTGAGTTTTCTAGTCAATTGAATAACTGGGGGTGACAACATTCCACTGAACAGGTGGTCAAGAGTAGCAGCATATTCAGATGTCACTTTGACGATTTCTGGATGGCTATGTCCTATCAGCGTCGACATCTGGCCAGACGTAAAGTCCAGGATCTCTCGACCTGACTCGGTGAACACACTGGTCCCTCTGGCACTCACAATTATGTCCCGAGTGAACTTTCCTCCAAAGTTGATCAATCCTCTATCAGCTGTTTCCCAAAATGTTTCGTCGTTCTTTGTCATTGTTAAACTTTCTAGTTCTTGATATCGTTATCTCTTTATCTCATCATATATACCTGATACCGGAGTTTAATGTCCGGTTATCAGTAAAGTGTGGAGATGCGGCTACTATTTTTTTGTGTTAGCTTACTGTGACGGACATTAAAGTCCAATGGTTCTGGCGTAAGTAATTCTGTGGTATAGATAACCGCCAGCTTAGATCCAGTAGGCCTCTAACTTTAGATGTAAAGCGTGCCGGAAGCGGAAGGCCAAATGTGACTTGAAAGTGCCGTGTTCGGCGTGTGTCAAGGCCAGGATCCCCTGCCAATCAACTGCAGTAGACAATCGGAAGGTAAGGCACCGCAACAGCTACGTGGAGTCATTGAAGTCTCAAGTCACTTATTTAGAGTCGCTTGTGGACAAACTTCAGAAAGAGCGCCCGGTGGGATTCCAGGCAGAAAACGCTGATCAGTCGCCAGCACCAAATGTGTCCGTTGAGGGAGCTCAGTCCGAAACTGTGGTAGTAGCCAGTCGGGGCAATCCAATTGTATATGGGGCGTCAGGAGTATATGATAATAGTGTGAGGCCATCGGTGAGTGCTGTTACGGTGAGCAAAGTGTCTTCACAAGTGAGACTTTGTCAGGACGCAGATATTGTACATGCAGTATCAATGTTCTTCAAATGGCAGTACCCAGATTTGCACACTTTTATCCACCGGGAGTCTTTTCTGATAGAGTTCTTGGATGTCTCATTGCCTATAGATGCTATGAGATATTGCACTGATGAGTTGGTGTACGCTATTGCTGCGATTGGTGCGTCTCTGACAGATAATGGACCCAGTTACTCAAAGAGCGCCGCCGACTATTATGAGCAGTCCAAGCACCGCTTATTTGTTCAAATGGGTAGTCCAAGCATTCCGGCAGTACAGGCTCTTTTGTGCTTGGCTCTATACGATTTAGGCAATGGTAACGACTCTTCAGCTTGGATGTTATCGGGATGGGCCATTCGCATGGGCATAGAACTTGGATTCCAGCTGGACCCCAAAAACTGGTTTATTGAAGACGATAAATTTTCTGAACTAGATATAGCAGTACGAAGTCGAATTTATTGGGGCTGCTATATAGCAGATCACTTCATCAGCTCCATGCTTGGCCGGCCCGCTGTGCTCAAAATGTCTTCATCCACTATAGATGAAACTGATGAACTGCCAGATATAGATGGTATACAGGATTACCAGTACGAGAATGAGCGTATCCATCCATTAGATATTGCATTACCGGTGAAGAAGATGGTATCGCTGGCTACCATATCAGAATATTTTTATTTGAGGATTTTTGCTGTCAGCGGGCCGCAATTTTTATTTAAAATGAAACAGCTGCGCGAGTTTAATTTAGAAATGTCAAGATGGCGCACATTCTTGCCTGAGGATCTTGCTTGGGACTCTACTAACCTAAAAGACAAGGCTCATAATCCAACCGTTACAGCATTGAGATATTATTATTACGCACTAGTGCTGAGCTTCAACAGGCCGTTTCTCAATAAGTTTGCATCGAGGTCCGATGAAGACGCGTGTGCTCAGCTGTGTCAAGACATCATTGGCGATATCTATGCATCGGTGTCTATTTTTCGCAATTATCACGGTGGCCTGGGGAGGTCTTCACTTCTGATGGTGTACTCTCTAGTGCTGTCCATATCCGTCCAATTGACGATATACGAAGATGATACACCACCTGTGTCTGTTTTAACCACGGTCAAGCAGATGCTGGATATGCTGCTTGGGTGCTCTCGCAAGTGGAAGCTTGCTGACGCATGTTATCAAAGCCTGACAGCGAAAATGAACAAACAATGGGCAAATGGAAGCTTTGCGCTCAATACCCCGGTCGATGCCAATGAGTCTCAGGCGTTCCTTATTAACGATGATCCCATGGAACTGGCCCAGACGTACTCTTCAAACATGTTTCAGGATATCCTGTCTGTCGATGATTTCCGGTCCTTTATGGATTCTTTCGAGGTGTTACGAGATTGATATCGAGCACAACAGGATGCTTTGGGGCCTGTAATTACTATATATTAATATTTATAGATATTTTCAACTGATTGGCTGTTTATTTAAGACGATTGTCGAGTTAAGGTCCATATCACTGCCACTCTATGTACTGTGCCGCACTATCAGTGTGGGGTCCACTTCACCACTTACAATATGTCGCAGATCCAGGAGTGGGAAATCAACAAGTACTGGGAGATATTTTCCGGGCTCAATCCTGTGGGAGGCCTGCTGTCGGGCGACAAGGTTGCCACTGTGCTCAAGAACTCCCAGTTAGATGACAACCAGCTGGAGAAGATATGGGACTTATCAGATGTGGACTCAGACGGCAACCTCGACTTTGAGGAATTCTGCATCGCCATGAGACTGATATTCGACATGATCAACGGCAACTCAACTTCAATACCAGATGCTCTTCCAGAATGGTTGGTGCCTGCCAGTAAGGCCCATTTGGTGGCTGCCAACAATGCCGTCAAATCGGGAGGCACTGGCGTGTCTCGGTTCGACTCCAACTCGGATGACGATGAGTTGGGTCTGTCTACAGACTTTGATTGGTACATTTCGCCTAATGACAGGCAGTCTTATACCAGTATTTATTCGGCCAACTCGGATTACCATGGCATGATTTCGTTCGACTCACTGACCGAATTGTACGGGTCGCTGGACAATGTGCCAGATACTGATGTCCGGTCAGCGTGGAATCTGGTCAACCCCAAGTCGGACGAGAAGATAGAAAAAGATCAGTGTATTGTATTTCTGCATATTTTGAACCAGCGGTCCAAGGGCGTCCGAGTACCACGAACTGTCCCAGCATCCCTCCGAGCTACGTTTGAAAAGTCCAAACCTGAGTATTCGCTCAATTCTCGGCAGTCTGTCATCAATAAGCCCGACCCCAACACGTCCACGGGGCGAAAATCGCAGTTTGCCGAGGGATACCTGTCCCGCCTTGGTCTTGGAGGTCGATCTTCTGGCTATCAGACGACGGGAACAGATTTCTCGTCCACCAAGGACACAGATTGGGAGGAAGTGCGATTGAAGAGGGAACTAGCTGATCTCGACAATCTTATAAACAAGGCAGAAGAGGCTTCTGATAGAAGAAAGAAGGGCATTGAGGACTATGGATCGTCCAAGTCTGCATTGGTTCGCCGCGAGCTCGAGCAATTGCTGAGCTACAAGGAAAAGCAGTTGGAGCAATTGAAAGCAGGAAAGGTAAACGGCCAGCCCGAGGATCTCAAGGACTCTTTCGAAGAAGTGGACTTGCTTGTGCAACAGATCAAGACTATTCAGGAGCACCGGTCCCGTAAGGAGGCAGAGCTCCAACAGCTTAAGGCCCAGCTGGCTGCCTGATTGCACCTGATTGCACCTGATTGCACCTGATTGCAATATGTTCTATGCCGATGCACTCAGTAAACAGTTTAGGTTTATACATTACGATTGAACTTTGGACGTAGAATTGGCATCTATCTTACCGTCTACAGCTTCTCGTAAGCTACAGCAGTGTGGAGGCAATCCACTCTAGTAGATACATTCATTGAGATTGCACTATACAGTCTACGTAAGTTTTGCTCTACGAGCCAATGCAATTACTTCTTGGGCTCCTCCTTTTCTTCAGGCTTGGGAGTAGGCAGCTTGAACGAGTCTGGACGATCGTCTCGGCCAGGTCCAACAGGCTCCCATACGGTGGAACCTGCAGAGAAGTTTCGGAATGCCTGAGTCAACTCCAGAGGCTCGTACACCACTCGTCGCTTCTCCTCATCGTATCGCACCTCAGTGTAACCAGTCAATGGGAAGTCTTTTCGCAGAGGATAACCCTCAAATCCGTAATCGGTGAGAATTCGTCGCAAGTCGGGGTGGCCCTCGAAAAAGATACCAAACATGTCGTAAGTTTCTCGCTCATACCAATTGGTGCCCTCGAAAAGCTTGGCCAAACTGGGCACGGGGCTCTTTTCAGAAGCATAGGTCTTGACTCGAATTCGTGCATTGTGTCGCACCGACAGCAAGTTGTATACAACCTCGAATCGGTTCACTCGAGAGGGGATGTCCACACCTGTGACATCCATCACAGACTTGAACTGGGCAGCACTGTGATGCTTGAGGAATCGAAACACGTGGGGAACTGCTGAAGGAGCAATGAAAATCGTCAGCTCGTCTTTCCATACCGAGAACTGCTGGATGAATTTGGGCAGGCATGTCATCAAATACTGTCCATACTTGTGCAGATCCTCAACATGATCCAAATACTTGTCTGCTGGGTTCACAATGTCGGCGTGCAATGCCTCGGTGGGCTTGACTCGAGGGAGACTTCGCAGATCTTGCAGCCCATCAGGAGCGCTCTGAACAGGTCGCAATTGTGCACTGGTGTGACTCAGCAGACGAACTGCAGGCCGCAAACCAGCAGGCTTCTGAGCCATGCGACGAACGGAGGACCCCAACATGACGAAATTTGTCGGTTTGCAGTCGGTTGTTAAAAAGACAATATGCTGATTGGCTTAAAAGTTCGAGGCACCCCGTTAACCGCCACTGCATGCTTATATGCGCATCAGCCCCATTTGATGCCACACTTTGACATGTCGCATTTTAACTTCGTATTGTAATCAAGGTTTTTTTTTCATTTCTTGTTTGTATTTGTTTTTAATTTATAGCCATGGTCATGCCAACGTCGGGTGACTCGTTTATCTCAGATGACGAGGAAGAGCTGTGTCCGTTGTGTGTGGAGGAGATGGACTTGTCGGACAAGAACTTCAAGCCCTGTCCATGTGGATACCAGGTTTGCCAGTTTTGTTACAACAATATCCGTCAGAATCCACAGCTAAACGGCCGGTGCCCGGCATGCCGACGGCCGTATAGTGACGAGACTGTTGAATACCGCATGGTTTCGCAAGAGGAATGGAAGCAGGACCACCAGCGATTGGCCCGCAAGGAGAAGGAGCGCAAGCAACGGGAACGAGAGAAGAAGGAGACTGAGCAGCACCAGGCGTCCAAGAAGCACTTATCAGGTATGAGAGTGATTCAGAAGAACTTGGTGTATGTCATTGGCCTCAATCCCAACATTCCTACTGAAGAGCTCCACAACACTCTTCGGGGTGACCAGTTTTTTGGTCAATATGGTAAGATCCAAAAGATTGTCATCAACAGGCGCAACAATGCAAACGGCAACCCTGGACTTGGGGTCTATGTGACGTTTTCTCGAAAAGAGGATGCTGCCAAATGTATTGCTGCTGTTGACGGGTCTATGAATGACGGCAAGTACTTGCGAGCTGCTTACGGAACCACCAAGTACTGCTCGTCCTATCTCAGGGGCCAGCCATGTCCCAACCCAAATTGCATGTTTCTTCACGAACCAGGCGAGGAAGCAGACTCGTACACTCGACAAGATCTCATCCAGCACGCCACTCGCCAAGATATCCAGCGGCCATCCAGCCGCCAGGTATCCAAATCCCACGGTGCAGGCAGCAGTGGAGATGACGACCATCCTTCTGAAGCCTCCAATGGCATCAACGGTGGTCCAAACGGCTCTCTACCGAACCAGTCTACACTGCCAGCCTCAGTATCGTGGGCGCATAAGCCTTCGCCCACGATCGCTTCTCAAAAGATTAGCTCTGTTGGCACCCCGACTCGTCCCAAGTCTTCCAACATGTCTGCCAATGGAGCAATGTTAGGTTCTGGTCCATCGACGACCACCACAGCTACTATGGAGCCGCTACCAGCCCATTTGTTGCCCAAACCAGAGGCTCCAACGGTGGACCCGGCCATTGCCATTATGAACCAGACTTTGGAAAGTCTTTCTCAGAGCTCATTCAACTTTGTTTTTTCGTCGTCAATTCTCACTGACGAAGAAATCAAAACCAAGGCCCTGCCGCCATTTTTCTCGTTCAACAAGCCTGATTCCACTGTCGAGGAGTCTATCTCTCCTTCCAGCTTTTCAGAGCTCTTGTCCACCTTCAACAAGAGTGGTGGTCTGGGATGTGGTAACAAGACTGGAGCTCATATTCTTGCTCTAGGAGAGGGCCCATCTCTGGAGTCTCAGCTCCTTCAGCAACAAGTCCAGCACCCACAGCCTCAGGATTCGCTGCAGCAGCCTCCTCAGCAGATCCAGAGTCAGATCCAGTTCGCTCACGGTCAATCCCAGCCTCCTCGAGACAAGCCAGTTGCAACCCCTCCTCCGGGTCTGATGTCTGCAGGTGCGCCTCCAGTCCAAAATAACCAGAACAGCCAAGAGCTACTCGCCCATCTTATGAATGGGGGTGCCAGAGGTGAGAATAAGTAACTGAAGCTTCGTAACATGTAGATGGATCATTGCCGATGGCATCTAATGTTGAAGCCAATACTGGTGCGTATTAAAAAGATCAAATGATATTTATTGATTTACTATAGCCATCGCGTTTGTATTTATAGTGAGGTGGTAAACTGTTTCTACGGGAATAGCTCATGCTGTATAAGCTACTATTAAAGTTACGGATGATGTTTTGATAGATACGTTTACTCCTTGTATATAAATATAAAATAGCTGCGGTTATCGAAATCTTTTGTTGAATTTAACTAACTTGTAGTGCGTCAATTAGGCTATATTGATAAGCAATTATCAGATATGGTTGAAACCAACTATGATCTAAAGGATGATAGCGTGATTAATGGGCACATTAACCCACCTCGTCATGTCACCTATGGTCCTTCCCTCCTATATGATCCGCTCCATGGTCCGCCGCCAGCTGCGGTACAATTCGCTACACCTGGACCCACCGGCAGTCTAGCATATCCGCCCATGTATATACCTCAGGGCCCCATGTTTAGACAAGGAATTCCTAACGCTCTTCCAGCGTCTCATGTTTCTGCTCCTGTTCCTGTTCCTATCCCTGCCTATGGTAGCTTCAATGCTCCTTTAGCGGCTGGACCCCCTGTACCTATGGTACAGAACCATAACAACTCTGCTGAGCATACACCTGACGAGCTTGCAATATTGTCAATGCTCAAGTCTGACAAAGTTGAGCATGGTGCTTTGAGTGGCAGAAAACAGCCTATTTCTGAGCCGGTGGCTGTTTCAACGGTTACTCCTGAGCTGGAGGTCTCTGCTTCGAATGATAATGTGGTTGAAGAGGAGCCTCCAACCCATCGTGAAGCGCACAAAGCTGGCCCCACATCGAAAATGACAAAGCGACAAAAGAAGAAAATGGAGCAGGAGCAGCTGAAGATTCAAAGTGAGCTAGCGAGACAGACTACTCATGTTATACGACCACAGGGTCCACAGCGTGATGATAGCTCCCAGGCTAATAGTGGCAATTCTCCGAAGTCAAATGTGATGGATAAGTCGAAGGAGCCTATCTTATCGGGTGCTGATGTTAGTGTAACAGCAGATCCTGATACAAATGCTGAAAGGTCTGTTGCTGGACCACAAGTATTCGATGAGCATATATCAGGAGAACCTATTGAGACAGCTATAGAAGATCTTCATCCCCAAGCCAGCAATGTTGATGATTCGCCATCAAAGGAGATAGATCCTGACAAGGGACTACTTGTAGCGTCTCCTGCCAGTGACTCAGTCGCGACGGATGAGCCTGTTAAAGCTGAATCCTCTGGCTCTATCGCTGCGGAAGATATCAAGGTGCCTGGCAGCGAAAGCCATAACGGTGCTGAAGAATCTTCAGAAGCTACTGAGATTCCTTCCAATATGGAGCTCTTAGAAACTGCTGAAATTCCTTCCAAAAAACAAGAGTCTTCAGACACTGCTGAAATCCCTTCCAAAATTGAAGAGTCCTCGGAAACACCCTTGGATCTTGAGTCAGCTGCCAACAGTGGGCCCTCTCTAAATCAAGAATCGGAGAGCTTTAATGGCGGCTCTTTAATTGATGACCTTGAAGGATCAACTGACCAAGACTCTGAAGATGTGGAGGAAGCTATTGTGACTGAGTTATCTGCTTCGGCTCAATCTAGTTTCTCCAGTGATAATGTCCGGACCGCTGATATAATTGCGACGCCTCGTTCCAAAAAGTCCAACAAAGGAAAAAATAAGAAGAAAAAGGGCAGAAAAGCAGGTTCAGCTAGACCAGAGGATGATGTTGACGATATTATCCATGGTGAGATGCATGAGATTATGGTTGGACTGGTAAAAACCATAGTCGCCCCCATGAATTCTATCACGCATTTCGACTACCAGAGAATCAACAACAAGCAGTCGAATCGAACCTTTGATCCACAGGAAGATGAATCAACTGATGAAGAATATTGGAAGCAGTATGGGCTGTTTTCTGTGGAAAACGATGAGGAGGCTTTTGATCTGGAGCCGCGATACTCATTAGATCTTAAGTTCTTAAAGTCGTCCCTAGACAACGTTATGTTGAGAACTCTCGACAATGATGGCAAATCACCTTCATTGAAGAATGGATATCAAATCCTTGGTAAGATCCAATATGATATAGAGGATCTCACTGAGGAGCTAGTGGCAGGCCAAACAGAGCTGATGGGTGCATTGGAAGATCTTGACCAACACCTGTCTTGAAATCGTTTCGTATATATATTGCATATTTATGTCACATATAAATAATATTTATTTGGGATTGTCAGTATTTCTCCGGAAGCTGGTGATCCCTACTTTAGCTGACGGGTCGTTAGGAACACTGAAAATAGAGGTTCCCATTTTCTTAACAGCTTTGTTCTTGGAACCTTTTTTAAACTGCTGCCATTTATTTTTACTAACGTCCAGTGCATCACTCTTTGTTGATTTTTGCTTCGGTGAAGGTGCTTGCTCGTCTTCAGCAGCACGCTTGGGGGGTCTTGCTCGTGGGCCAGCAGGCCGAGATGGATTAGATCCGGATTTCAGCGGGAATATGCCTTCCTGGCGAACTGTCTCGGCAATATCAGGCATTTTCTGGAACTTGACAGTGAAACTACGGTTTTCCGCGGAACCAGTAATAGCAGACACTTTTGCCAAATAGAACTGTTTGTCACCAGAAATCCATCTTGCCATAACAGAATCTCCTACCTTGATCTTGTTTTGTTCAGCCTGCGTTTGTGGGGTCTCTTGTCGGCGTTTTTCTTGCTCCACTGGCGGTTCGACAACAGGAGTCGAACTTTGTGAGTCGCCTTTGTTCTCTTTATTTGTATTGCCTTCTGTCACTATAGTTAGTCCCAGCGCTTGTTCGAGAAGACCTATGAGGTCTTGTAGTTCTACCTTAAGGTCCTTTAAAGATTCATCAGACGGATCCAGCTTCAGCCCTTCTTCTACGGAAGCAAGCTGTTGCCTGTATTCTTCCAGTTCTTCTTGTGACATCAATCAGATCTATAGATTAAGGAAGAAAGCACAGTAGGATGGGAAATATGTCTAAGAAGTTCGTCTCCAGATATCTAAATTGGGTAAGGGCACAATCCCACATGTGAAGATGATGACCTGCTTGTTTTACCTATATGAAAGAAGCCAGAAATGGTGATAATCCTACGATAATCCTACTAAAGAGTTAGTCATGTACAGTTCTATTCATTTACATGCGATTCCTATCGGCAGTTCGAGGCTTTGCTCGAATGATGTTGTCAACCCGCAGCAACAGCTCAGCAGCCTCAGATGCTGATGAAACAACCGCTCGCTTCAGCTTGAAACTCTCAACAATACCGAGCTCGCGCATATCAGCAATCTTGCCATTCTCAAGATCGAGACCACTGGTGGTCATTCCATTGTAGACAGCCGATCGCAGCTTGGCAACCAATTCGCTGGAGTCAAATCCAGCGTTATCAGCAAGAATTGTTGGCAGTTGTCTTAATGCAGTGGCGAATGCTTCGACAGCAAGGGCAGTCTTACCTTGCTCATTTTGAGCAGCAGCCTCAACTGCCTTGGACATAAGCATCTCAGCGCATCCACCTCCCAACGTAGTTCGAGTTTCCTTGGTGGTCTGGGAAAGAACTGAAAGGGCATCATGCAGAGATCGATCAGCTTCTTCCAACAGCTGATCAGTGGCACCTCTCAACACAATGGTGCAGGCCTCACCGGCAGCCACTCCTGAAAACTTTATCATGGAGTCTTCTCCAATAATAACTTCTTCAATCGACTCACAGTGTCCCAGCTTGACAAGCTCGGGGTGGTCGAAGGTAGAAACAACCTCTCCACCAGTGACTCGAGCAAGACGCTCCACACCGACAAAGTCAGCATGCTCGATCGTATTGATATTAGACTCTGAGAAAAGTTGCTCTGGCCAATTGTAAATCAACTGTCTGTTAACAAAGCAGTTAATGCCGTGAGCTTTAATCTTTTCAACCTTTTGCTTCATCTTATCTTTCTCAGCCTTCTCAAGCTCAGCCAGTTTACTGGTCGAGTCCACTTTGAATTTAGCACCAAAGATCTTGACTTTATCTGTATCCATAGAAGTGTTGGCTATGAGGATCTTTGCATTGGTAATCTTCTTTGGCTGCTTCACTCCAAACTTTTTGTCCAAAATGAACCCTTCGTCCAAATACGAGTCGCTAAGTCGGCCGCCGACCTTCTTGATGATCTGGATATGCTCAAGGTTAGTGGATCCTTTGAGACGCAGAATGGCGTCCACAGCCAGGTTTGCAAACAGCTCCTTATCTTGACTCAGCACCTTTGAGCTTAGTGTGGTCTTAGCAATAGCCAGCAGATCCTTTCGAAACAGCTCGGGATTGGACGAAGAATCGACTGCAGAACGTTCCAGAGCAGCCAGAGCAGCCTTGGATGCAACTCGGTATCCCTCAATGATAGTTTGGGGGTGAATCTTCTTGTCTACAAGCTTCTCAGCCTCTCGCAACAGCTCAGCGGCGAGAACTGTCACCGAAGTGGTTCCATCACCAACCTCATCATCCTGGACCTGGGAAATGTTGACCAGCACTTTAGCGGCAGGATTGTTGAAAGGAATGGACTTTAGAATTGTGGCACCATCATTTGTCACAAGCGACGTCGCCGAAGAAGACGACTGTAGCAACTTGTCCATACCTTTGGGACCCAATGTTGACTTAACAAGGTCTCCCACAGCAATTGCTCCTACAAAAGCAGATAGTCGAGCATTCTCTCCACGCTCCTCTACAACTTCTTCTCCGAAAATAGGAACAGACTACTGTTAGCTCGTCGCCTTAGGCTCTCTTACTTACCATGTTTGCAGTGAAGATGAAAAATCAAGTAGGTGCGGCTATTAGTGAAGTAACGCGCTTGCAAAATCAGGGGTAAGGAATGGCTTGGAAGTATATAGCGATATCTACAAGAAAAAAAAAGGCAACGAAGACGATTGATTACATATGTATTTATATATTGAATTTATTTAAATTTCATCCTCAGTGGTAAGAGGCACAGGCTCAACATTCCAGATAGTCTCGGCGTACTCGTCGATTGCTCTATCGGAACTGAAAAATCCCATATTTGCAACTGCAGAAATGCTCTTGGAAATCCAGCCGTCACGGTCCAAGAATGCCTTGTCTACACGCTGCTGGGCATCCAAATAGGAGTCAAAGTCATCACTGACAAGGTAATGATCTCCAGCATGCTCAATAGAAGCGATAAGATCGTTATAGACTTGAGGGTCACCGAATTTGCCAGAATGAATTGTTTCAAAGACCTTCTGGAGCTTGTTGTTAACTTTGACTCCCCTGTAAGTATGATCAAACCGAATGTCATCAACAGCCTCTGCCAGGTGTCCAAACATAAACATGTTTTCTTCTCCCACTTCTCGAGCAATCTCGATATTGGCACCATCGACCGTACCTATAATGAGACCACCGTTCAAAACAAATTTCATGTTACTGGTTCCTGATGCCTCTGTACCAGCAGTGGAAATGTGCTCACTAATGTCTGAGGCAGGGATGATAATTTCGGCCTTGGACACATTGTAGTCTTCGACATAGCACACTTGCAGCAAACCTTTGACATCCTCGTCCTTATTGATAACTTCGGCAACGCTGTTAATCAGCTTAATAATAACCTTCGCCATGTAGTAGCCAGGAGCACTCTTTCCTCCGAAAATGCTCACCCGAGGAACAACTTTAGCTCTTGCATCTGCTGGCATTGCCTTGAGCTCAAGATATCGATGAATGACTCCAAAAATATTTAGCTGCTGTCGCTTGTATTCATGGATACGCTTCACCTGGATATCAAAAAGAGCGTCCGGGTTGATATCAATCTTCGATTGGCTCTTGATAAGTTTGGCAAGTCGAACCTTATTGTCGCGCTTAATCGAATACCACTTGGAGCGGAAGGTAGCATCATTGATGAACTTTTCAATGCCTTTCAGCTTTTCAAGATCCTTCAAATAGCCATAGCCTCCCACCTTCTCGGCAATGAGATCTGCCAGTTCAGGGTTAGCTTGCAACAACCATCTTCGGGGAGTGATACCATTTGTCACATTAGTGAACTTATCTGGTCCGTATATTCTGACAAAATCCTTAAAGATGGTAGTTCGGATCAACTCCGAGTGAAGCTCGGCAACACCATTGACTTTATGGGATCCAATAATGGCCAAATACGCCATTCGGACTTGCTTGGGAGAGCTCTCCTCAATGATGGACACTTGCCGCAGCAATTCCCGGTCCTTGGGGAACTTCTGCTCTACTTCCTGCAAAAAGTAGAGGTTAATGTCATAGATTATCTCTAGATGTCGAGGAAGCAAATGGCCCAACACATCAATGGACCACTTCTCAAGTGCTTCAGGAAGAACTGTATGGTTGGTATAGGCAAATGTCTGGGTCACGATATTCCAAGCCGTGTCCCATTCCAAATGCTCTCTGTCAACAAAAATACGCATCAGCTCAACAATGGCCAACGTGGGATGGGTGTCATTCAACTGGATAGCTACCTGCTCAGAAAACTCCTTCCAGGGTCTTCTTGATTTCTTGAAACGTCGGACAATGTCACTCAGCGAAGCAGCGACCCAGAAATACTGCTGCTTCAGACGAAGCTCTTTGCCCGAGTAGAAGTTATCGTTGGGGTACAAAACAGAAGAGATAGTCTCGGCATTGACCTGCTGGCTGACAGCCTGTTGGTAGTCACCTTCATTAAACTTGGAGAAGTCAAACTCCACATGAGGTTCCGATGACCACAGTCGAAGGTTGTTGACATTATCTGTCATGTATCCTGGAATAGGCATATCATGAGCAACCGCTCGGACAAAGTCTCCTCCCACCCATTGCTTAGTAACATGTCCACTGTCGTCTGGGTTTCGGTGAACATAACCGTAAAACATAACGTCCACAGCAATCTCTCGTCTAGAGATCTCCCAAGGATTGGAATAGGCCAGCCAATAGTCGGGCTGCTCCACTTGGTATCCGTCAATAATTTTCTGCTGGAAAATACCATACTGATACTGTATACCGTATCCCCATGCCGGATAGTTGGACGTAGTCAATGAATCAATAAAGCAAGCCGCCAATCGACCCAATCCTCCATTTCCAAGCCCAGCATCTGGCTCCTGCTCCAATACATCCTCCATTCGGAACCCGAACTCATCTAGACCCTGGCGAGTCTCGTTTTTGAGGCCAGTATTAAGCAGTGCATTGTCCATTGCTCTGCCCATCAGAAACTCCAGAGACAAGTAGTAGACCCTCTTGGGATCGACAACGGTGTGCTTTTGCTGGGTCCTATTCCATTGAACAATTAGCCTTGTCTTAATTGCTCGAGCAGCTGCCTGATATGCAGCCAATTCATCGCAATTGTACAGCGATCTTCCCAGAGTAGTCTCGACATGCCGAACAAACTCGCCCTGGAATTGATCCTTGGTACGAACATCTTTGATGGCAAAAGTCTTCCACTTCTCTCGGCTCTTTAGCGGAATGACGGAATCGATAAACTTGAGTTCTCGAGGCGAAATTCCCGAAAGGGCCCGGCGATGTCTAAGCTTTTGTTGAGGAAGAACCTCAAACGGATACCCAGTAGCCGTCGGGTAGGCGGCAGCCGGCGACGACGGTCCAGATAGATCCAGCGGGGCTTCCATGATGTAATTGGTTTGTCCTGATTCACTTTTTGTATTTCAAACTGATATCAGGATTGGTGAAGTTAAAAATACGGGCACTACGCGCTATATACCTTTGTGGGATCATGTAGTGCTGCACGCAGCAACATGCTGCTGCACGGCAAGGGTGTACGGCTGACTGTAGGCCGCTGTGGAACTAAGATCTTAGCCTTTCTAGGCTGGCGCAAGTCAAGGTAATCCAGGTTCTAACACTTCAGAATCAATGGGTTCTACGTTTCTACTTAAAGGCATGTGGGGAATTTTCAAATAATCAACAATTTTATCATGTATGAACGATGCGATGAGTGTGGGGCACGTGCAGCGTAGATCATGCAACACCTATCATAGATGCTAAATTGATAAATTGACAGCAACGTCAGCAGAAACAAATTAGTGACGAACCCAGATGTACATGCTAAATTTCCAGCCATCATATTACCATTTGGCTCGCGGTCCCTGTCCATACTTTGACTCAAAGTACTGCGACATTGACAGCTCAAGGCTGTAATCGATCTTCGTACACTGTAGACATATGACACAGTAGAATTGTTACGCCAAGCTAATAGGTTTAGCAGTTGCACTCCTAAAGTCATTTAGAGGTTCGACCAATTGTGCAAGTCATGCTACCATAGGGACCATCATGTTGGCTTCTATTGGACTATTTAGGACTATGTATGTCTCAGCAGGCTCTCCTTTTTGTAACAAGTGAGAATACTCTTTGGATTTGGTGATGTACTCAGTGCTGAAAATGTACAAAACTGGAGTCCCAGGAATGCTGAAGATGGGTAGCGTTCATATGTGACTTGTATTTATAGTGCATATCGTATGTACTTCTCAGGCAATATGTCTATGCCAAGTTATAGACTATCTATCAACATACCGGCACATATCTTCCAAACTACTATCCGATATTACAAGATTGTGGTAAGAGTTTGAAGCTAAACAAGTTTGCCCTCGGTGGATTTAAGTACATTACTCTCCTGTTATCAGAAATGATCGGCAGCATTCTTGCCGGATTTGTGATTAACAATATGTCAATGATGCATCATGCCTAGATTAACTACCTAAGGGCTAGCAAATAATACTTGAGATAGGAGAATGAAAGATACGGCGATATTTCGATTATATATATATAGGTGATGATTTCTACGTTGCAGCTGCCAAAATGCCTCTGTCTCAGTACTACATGGACCAAGACAGCTCGTTGCTGTTTCAAAATATAACTGTCAACTCTACCTATGGACTGGAAACAATTACATTTGATGATCTCCAGACATATTTTAATAGCCAAGTTATTACTGCTATTATATTCGGTGTGAGAGTGGGTACTGCGTCTATGGTTTCAATTCTGCTGTTGATCATGTCCAAGAAGTACAAATCGCCTGTATTCTGGTTGAACCAGACTTCGTTATTCCTTCTCATACTTCATTCTGGACTCTTTCTAAAGTATACAATGGGGCCCTTTAACAGCGTGGCAACATATTTCACTCTGTCGTATGCCCAAATAAAAGAGTCTGATGTGACAATGTCGGTAGCCATCAGTTGGATCCAATTTCTGTTAGTAGCGTCGGTTGAGTGTTCACTTATGGTTCAGGTGTGGTCAGTATTCTCGAGTCTTTCTAAAGCAAGGATAACACTTTCTTTAGCTGTTGGTTGTTTTGTTATAACACCTACCCTCATTATTTGGACTTACTATGTTGTAGTATTGACTGTGTCCATTGTTAATCCCGACAACTATGTGATACTTGATCACCATGAATGGCTGTACAAAGCTGCAAATCCCATGTTTGCCGTTTCTATATTTTGTTGCAGTTTTATTTTTGGAATCAAGCTGTTGCTGGCAGTTAGGCGAAGGAGAAGAATGGGTCTCAAGCAGCTGGATGCGATCCAAATCATTTTCATTATGAGCATTCAGACAATGATAATCCCGGCAATATTCACTATTTTGGCGGGAACTCTTAACGTCAGTTCATTTTATTCAGCATTCACACCATTGCTAGTTGTGATATTCCTGCCGTTGTCGGCAATGTGGGCGTCTCTTAATGTCACAGCTACAGACATCACGAATTATCACTTTGTGCCACATGCAAATAGCGAACACAGGAGATCGGCCACTTATTTCTCTCAAACATCACCCAAGGAGATGACCACAACATTGACGCGGTCACAATCAGGGATTGTCACCGCCTCAGGAGGGGAGGGCGAAGAATTCAGTTATTCGCTGAGCTATAACGATGTCCTAGGTTGGGTTGACCAAGAGACCACACCCCACACTTCTAAATAACTACAAAAAAAAAATAAACTACTCATCTGTTCAATCATGCATCGTAGTTCATTATATAATACATCAGCGCAACCGGTCTTCATCATCGGAGCCATCTAAATATGCCAACAGGAGCCATCCTGCAAAGAAATTGAACATGTTATATATCCAATATGATCTTTGCACTCCAAAAACCAATACGTAAACCGACATATATACAAGCATGGTGCGCACAACAAATAATTGACTGGTCTTTCGAAGCCGGGGGATCATCTTGCCTCTCAGCATCTTTGCAGTGAACAACAAACATGGACCTACTGCTAGTGCACCTTCTAATGATCCCCACTGAATAAAACTTCCTCCAGGTAAATTCCGAACCCAAACAACCAGAGATAATACAGATGGCGGAACCAGCCATACGAGTAACAATAAATAAGTAACGCAAAAATTCGAAAAGTTGGACTCAAAAGCTGCTGACGCTCGAGAAGAAGGCGCCCCAACATCTGACTTTTCGTCTGTAAAGCTGTCATGGTCAAGCGTGTGCACTTGACTATTTCGAAGATTTTTATGAAGCACAGCATATGCTCTTGTACAAACATACAACTGAGCAATCGTTAGGCCAATTATGAGAAACTGGTATGGAATGATGAAAGCAACCACAAAACATGCAATGACGGCATACCATACATTTGCATGTGACATAATAGCAGGCGAATGCAAAGAAGAACTCCATATCCAATCCCATAGGCGAAATAAAACTGCCAGGCCATTCAGGACTATCAGTACCAAGCAGTAAGATATATGACACAGACCCGTTGAAACAGCCACCAATATAGGCCCAAGAACCCACAAATGAGTTTTTTCCAGTCCTAGAAAAAACTGATTCCTAGACAAACTGAAAATACTTGCAGGCCCTTCACCAGTTGAAGGATCCAGAGAAGGCTCTATCATATACAGAAACTGGATAACTTTGGTAGATTGCAGCAGCACTGGTAGTACTGAAGCAAACAACATGACCAATGGAAAATATACAGGCATGAATTTGGCAATGCAGTATCCAAAACTGGGAAACACTCCAGTGGTCGAATATGTATCCAACTGGATAAGAAGAAGCAACGCGAGAATGCTCAGAGGGAAAAAAGAAAGCAAAGTTCGATAATGCAAACAAAGCTTTCCTATCGTTGACAAAATGTCAAGCTTTAGAGACAAATTGATCGGCTCACCTTGATCAACACCTGGCCTGGCATTGTGCAGGGGATTAGAGTCAGACCATATTTGGAAATGCAGTGAGTTGTATTGAGTTTTGGACCAAGGCCTGGACACTGACAGCTGATTAAACGGTGCAAAAGGTGCGACAATATGGTAATTCACTCCCAGTTCAGTGTGGCTATCCAGGTTGAGGTAAAACTTAGATTCATAAGGCTCGTTTGAGTATTGTCTCATGAAGGGTCTGAAAAGACTATGGTAAGACTCCGACTTGATATCCAATTTGAAGGAAAGTAGACTGCTCCACAACGTAGCAAACTTTAGATCTACCATGAGAGGCCTGCTCTCAGGCAGCGTAAAGCGTATCGACCCGCCAAGGAACATTTTCCAGAGGCTTTTGGAGATTGTGATAAAATTGTCACTGAACCGCGTGGTTTCGGCTATGACATAGGCACTCTTTCCCTGATAGTCAGCAGTCCCAACCACAACTAGGAACTCATAATCGCGGAGATCTTTAACTGGTATCTGTAGATAGCTATTGGTGGGAGTGGTTTCATCTGGCATCTGCATGCCGTTGAGAGAGTTTGGCAGATGGACGACGTCCGATGCCAAGTTTGTACACAATAGACTTGATTTTCTTGCATTTGCGCCAGCACTAGAACGAATATCTAATGTAGACAGCAGCGCTGGATAGTTGTCATCCAGAGCTGCGGGATACCGGCACGCCAGGGCATAGAGACCATCCTGGGTCTCTGCAACATGTGGCTCGGTTAAATGTTTGTCGATTCCAGACACAGACACAAATTTGGTTGGAATGAGCAGTGGCTCATTTGTAAGCAAAGTGATGAGCAGATCGTTCCTGGATGCTATGTCCACTGGCAGAGGAGCCACATGTACCGATGGATAATTGTAGTCGCCCAAATTCAGACGTAGCTTTCCGCCTGGAGCAACAAAAAACCTTTCCATATCATTGTACACAAGAAGGGTATCAGGCAAACGCTGTGGACCGAGCGGACATGATTCTGGAGGGGAGCAAAATTCTCCATTGGAAGTAATTGGTGGTTCCAGACCACTCAAAAGGTTACGGCGAAACACCTTCATGCGATCCTCTAGTCGCTTTGTTTTCCTGGGTGTTCTCGGATTAATAATTTCCAGCATAGTTTTGGCAACCACAGTCATGAGCTCTTCGCACCACACCACCGCTTG
Source organism: Sugiyamaella smithiae (assembly GCA_030579815.1). Taxonomy (NCBI): domain Eukaryota; kingdom Fungi; phylum Ascomycota; class Dipodascomycetes; order Dipodascales; family Trichomonascaceae; genus Sugiyamaella; species Sugiyamaella smithiae. Next base: position 21,298 of record JAKTRV010000008.1, read on the forward strand.
ATGATCAATGGCAGACCAGACATTGGGAATAGTGCTGGTAAAGACAGTAATTCCATTGGATGACGGTACCACAGTCGAAATGCTAGTGTGGTCAGAAACAATCATTTGGTCTAGAGTGCCACCAGCGATGGAAACCACCGCAACATCAGACAACGGGTTGCGTCCAATGCTGTCATGGGAGAATGAATCCTGCCAAAAACGATTGACAGACTCATACACCCTGACGACCTCAGGCTCTATGCTTACGGGAGGCACAGTATGGGGAGCGGCAAACGTCAGCAGCGTATTGACCGAGTTGGGGTGATAATTAGGAAGCATAAACATCGTCCTCGACACAACACCCCCCATAGAATGACCCACAAGAATGACTGACTTTGGAAGCGGAAAGAAAGATGTGCCCTTATACAAAGACAATATGTACTTGATGGCATCGTTTAGATACTCAGCCTGGCCCACGAGTGTGTGCCCATCAAACGCCGTGAAACCCTCGCCAAAGTCGACTGTGAAAAAGTCCAGGCCAAGCTGGACAGTGTCGGATCTCGACTTGATTTCGTGGAATTGATGCGCGGCCTCAGCAGCCAGAGACCGTACTTGACGATAGCTGCCAGCATTGCCAGGAATAAATAACACTGGAACTCCATTCAAGGACGGAGTCTCCAGATACTGTTCACGGTAAAGACGAAGCGAATACTTGGAGCCCAGTCGCGTGTGTGTTTGATTGAAGTCAGGGAAGTCCAAATACGTCTCGTTCATGTATGGTAACCGACATTTTTTGCAGTCGGGACTATATGATGCAAAAGTGGCAGCACTCACAGCAACAAACACTATGGTAATGACACTGATGGTCCATATGAGAAACCGCGAACGCGCCCCTATGGCCAGACCACATGATGGCGGCACCGCATCAGGCTTTTCAGCAACGGGATCTGGCGTGTGATCGCTGTTGTGCACAGGCGTGGTGGCACCCAACTCATCATCGTCCATCATATATTCAAACGCAGCCAACAACCGGTCCCATACCGACAATGAGGCAACCCCACCAGTATTAAGAACCGTGGAACCGCCATCTCCAGGCGGGGACCCCAATGGGGGCGCAGGACCATCTAGAGCGATAGGCGGGTGGATATGGCTTGACTGCCGAGACAACACAGCCCGCGGAGTGGGGGAAGGACAGCTGTGAGGCAGGTCACGGCCAGTACGGCGGCCGTAGTAGCCAGACGCCGAAGTATCAGGCCCTTGGCTGGCAGCTCGATCGTTCTGAAGTTAGAATTGGCGTGTACAATGGCGAGCACCTACTTGTTGCATCAACAGCCCTCCCAGCCCAAAATACCGGACCCAAACGGCGTGAATCAATCAACCGCAAACTCGCAACCACCAAACTTGCAGACTTGGCCCGTAGTGGCGTGCGAATGGGGTGAATTGCCGCTGGTTGAATCGCTGGCTAGCGATCTGATCTACTGGCGATAAATAAACTGTGCCCACTCTCAGCCTCCCCGAAACAGGAAATAAGCAACGATCTGCATGCAAGATGAGTGTATGCAGCAAGCCAAGCACCAGACAGGGGAAACTGCCTGAATAGACCGACGATAAATATAGAACAACAACGGTGCAATGTGGGGAATGGGAATTCCACAATAACGGTTCTGGTGGGCGGACAATGGCAGTGGCTGACGGACACAGTTGGTATTTGGGGGTGTAGTCGTCTCGGTAGAGGTGTGACTAATAAGGGGCTTGTGGAGGACCGCTTGGCTATTGTCACATCAGTGATTGGTCAACTGCATAGGGCAGAAAGCACATGAATGCACCTTAATATCGCGCAAGCGAGAGCCCGCGACCACCAGGGCCTGACAGACAATAGTCAACATCGCTATTCGTTTAAGGTTTCAGGTTAGCAGACCGTTGGAGCGGCCGGTGGTGAAGCGAACTGGCGAGGGTGAAGGTGCCCACTAATTTTTGCTGACAATTGCATGACGCAAGTACTGCTTCGTCTATAAATAAACTGTACCAACATGTACGTGCGTTATGTAGCGGAGATCGTACAGTGCCAACATTGCCCAGGGCAGTGTTGACATTAATAATACATGGTGATGAAATCAGCAATACTGCTGTGGTTGGACTACCGAATGGTATTGATTAGGGGCCTAGACCACGGGCAATTGCCGTAATTGTTGGTGGTGAAGCACACACCTACGAAGCTGCCGGCAGCCCGTGCCCTGCTATCTGCAGCCACTTTAACATTGCCGTTACGACGCGCAGCGACCTTATTTCTTGCTGGCAGTAGCCATCTACTTACAGTATGCCAGTTTGTCGACTAGCTAATTCATAATTGATATCTGGAGATCAATCTTCAAAGCTTTAAACCTATGTATTGATCTATACTGCTTATAGACACAGCAGATAGCCTTGCTTCAAGCATTCTACTATGTAATGCTGTATAAAACTACAATTGATATAGTGCTGATATAGTGCCGATACAGTATGAAAATATGAGAATCATTTTTAGAGCTTTGCCAATTAAAATTGATTTACAGAACCCATGGGCTTTATATCCATTAGGATATGAATATGAATGAGAGACTGGTGTCAGCAGGGATTGGCAACAGGCGACAGGTGCATATAGGGTCCATACTCTTTGCCATGCATGAATGCCCCACAGTCTTTAATGACCACCACCGTCAGCCATTCAGGTCCTGTCAGACACGTCTACAGCAATATCACTCGACTCACTAAATAAACTGTTCCTATATCGTTGAGATATGTGAAATAACATAAATCGCTCATCTGATTTCCTTTGTGGGAGTCTCCTAATACGCTGATTCGCGTAGCATTGACATTTCACTTAGACAACGATTGTGCCAAGAAATCATCTTGAATCTTCGATCTCACTCGCGATCAGCATTAGTCGAACCAATAGCCGCGAGTCTTCCCACAGCAAGCATTGGCCACACATGGAGGCTGCTCAAAGACTTACGTACCTTTGCATCATACGCATTCGCACAACCCATCGTATATAGATCAATTTGGAACAGATACTCAGTAATCGGCAATTGATACGGCAGTTTCCACTAAGGCGTTGCTATAGGAAAACTCTCGATAACCTCAAGTGGGACGTGTTGCCGTATACGCGTGACCCGCTGGTAGCATTGCATGCAGCCCTACTAGTGGAGCTCTAATTTAGACACTTGCACCAGCGCCACTACCGTAGTTTGATTACAGCTCGGGAACGTCTACTGCTCCATGTCCCAATTGAGATCATGATGAACGCAGGTTTGCATTGAATTCGATCATACGCGTCATAACTGTGACCTTGCTGTGGCCTTAGACTTGCATTGTCGGGTGCCAAAGTGATCGATCAACTGTCACACAGCCGTGTCCCAGTCCCTTGATTCCCAGCTCCGATCTGTGGGTTGGCACAGCCGTTGATTTTATATGTATGCAGCTGGGATCCATCTTGTAAATGCGACCAAAGGCGGCGTATGTTTCATGTGGCCACTACTGTGCTCTAGCACTCTGCCATGTACGCTGGACTAGGTCCACCAAATGTATCACTGATAGTCAATAAAAACCATGCAATTGAATGTACTTTGTATCGAGACTAGACTGTTTAAATCGGACAACTACTTCACCAGTTATATTCCATTGTCTACAAGCGCTAGGCGTCATCCCTAGATTGCTCACGCAATATTTAATGACCCCTGCCGACAAACCCGCCCAAAGCGCACCGGCCAGACGTCGCTCACCACCCCTTGGATGCGAGTTTATGCGCACTGGCGCACCAAATCTCGTAAGTTCGGTGCAGAATCTTGCCTAAACCGGCAGCGGACCTGGCCGATCGCATCCTATTAGGCAATGAGCACCCTGGAAGAATTTAAACTTCTCCAATTCTATCCACTTCAGCAACCCCTTCATTGTCAAAGAAAATGGATTCTGGTTAAGACCGGCCTACTCGCACTCATAAAACCAAGCTGTCGGTCACTTCTTTTTTAGCTTGCTGTTAGGTTCGCCTTTTTCACTGTCTTTTAAAAAACAACCTCCCTTCGTTTGGCGACGTGCCTCCTGAAAGACCGCTGCCGGTCCTGTTACATTCATTTAATAATATTATAATAGTCTTAATTATCTTTAGTGGGACTCGCTAGTTTGTGGCCTTTTTGCTTTGTGACTCAATGTGGATTTTCCTGGCCAGCGTGTTAGCTGGCGTGACAGTGGCTTCGCCATCTCTCAGCTACCAGTTCAACCAGCAGTTCCCTCCTGTTGCTCGGTATGGACAGCAATACAGCTATTCGGTGCCGTTTGACACGTATATACCGGCAACCCAATCAGACGGATGGCTCAATTACTCGGCGTCGAACCTCCCTTCTTGGCTCAGTTTCGACTCCACCACAAACACCTTATCAGGCACTCCCCCTGATTCGGATTCTTCTCAGGGCGACCAGACCGTTTCCTTTGAGTTGATTGCGACCGACAGTACGGGTCAGTCAAATTCAACCTGCCAGCTGCAGTTATCAAACGCCCAGCAGCCTCAATTGGCATCCCCTAGTGCTATTCAAAATGCTTTGGCGAACGCAGGGCCAAGAGCGGCCGGAAACGCCGTTGTTGTCAAGCCAGGAGACTCGTTTCAGATCCAGTTTCCTGCCGAGCCATTTCAAAATAACGACGGCAGAAAGGTACTGCAATATGCTGCCCTTTCGTCTTCTCACACTCCTCTGCCTATCTGGATAAATTTTGATGCGTCCTCAATGACTTTCAGCGGCACTGCGCCCGTCATCAACTCGGCAATTGCTCCCGCTGAAGTGTTTGGAATCAGTCTCATAATGAGCGATTACAGCGGTTTCACAAGCGCTGAAGTTGACTTCCAGCTCCTTGTGGGTGCCCATCAATTTGCCATCAATGTGACCAGTCAAACTATCAATACCACTGCCAACAAGCACTTTGAGTATGAGATCCCTCTCACTGAAATCCATCTCGATAATCAGCCCATCACAATGGCCAATCTTTCTGGTATCTCTCTGAATTCTACCGGTTCGGCTCCATGGTTGGTGGTCAACAGTGCCAATGGAACAATCTCTGGAACTCCACCCTCTTCAGCTGAAGGCCAGCAGATTCCAGTTGGTGTTTCCATTAGTGATTCTTTTGAGGATACTGTGCTTCTGACAATCTTGTTGGACGTGGCAGGAGCTGGAAACGACACTGTTTTTGCATCTTCATCTCTTAACCCAGTGAATGCCACTCAGGGATCGTTTTTCAGCTACTCTGTAGGAAGCTTTGTTATGGATAAGAGTGCCACTGTCACTGCTTCTTATGAACCTGCCAATAATTGGCTCAACTTCCACGCCGACAATCTGACCTTCAATGGTATCGTTCCTGATTCTTTCAATACCACTGTGGTAACTCTGCAGGCTACCACTGGCCAGTCTAACCAAAGGCGTGACACTGAAACTGCAAGTTTCACTATCATGGGAGTCGAGAAAGTATCACCTTCTCCGTCTCAGACCTCCAGTGCTTCTGCGTCTGCTACTTCGTCTGCCAGTGCTACTTCAGCTGCTGCTTCCAAAACCAGTGCTGCACCTTCTGCAACTTCAACATCCAGCACAGGTTCGCCAGTTTCTAAAAAGACGATTGCAATTCTTTGCGGAGTCTTGATTCCCTGCTGTGTTCTTGCTGCTGTACTAGTCCTTTGGTGCTGTATGCGAAGCAGACGCACTGCTGCCTCTGGGTCTCCTAGATCTGGTTCTCCTCGAGATCTTGGCATTTCCGGTCCGATTTTGCCTCAGCAGGAGCCCGATCTCGAAAAGGATTTGGATATGGTGTATCCTAAGAAATCCATTGGATCAGGTACTACTGCTGGCGATTATCACACTCCAGAAATGACAAACAAAGAGAAGCTTCCTGGACCAGGTGCTGGACCCTATGCCAATGGAGAGTGGGACGACTCTCCTCAGCGTGCGTCAACATTTAATTTTATGAAGATTGATGGCGACTTGGAGGACGATGACGACGATTTTGATGATGACCAACATAATCACTCCAGTGGCGGTGAAACACAAGTTGCTGACACTTCTGATCACACAATCCAAAGCGACAGGGCTCTTCCTGTTGGTGGTCATGTTCCTACGAATGCAAACTCTGCACATGTTTCCAACAATGCTAGAATGGATGATGACGACGAAGTGACGGACGTTCCTCGAAACTCCTGGAGACAAACTAATGGTTCTGACAAGAGATGGCAGGAACACCAGTCTCTTGGATCACTTGCTACTATCTCCACCGATGAATTGTTAACCGTCAGAATGGTTGATCAGGATGACTCTGTGGCTCGAGATACCTTCATGGAGCCTACAAAGTCGCGAATCCTGACTCCCCACCATTCAGTTATGAACAGTGATGGTTCGTCCGGTATTCTCAAGCCAATAGGATCACACTCGTCAACTCTAGAGGGTCATAGCCAATCAAACTCTGTGTCATCCCAGCCTGTTGCTTTCCACCAGGCTCAGGATTCTCTTGATCAAAAGGTGGTAAGACGTCAACCATCAAATCTTCAGTCAGTAAAGGAAGAGTCTGGAGCTGCCATTCCCCCGGTTCCTCCATTGCCTAATAGTGAATCATTTTACGGAGACAAGTCCAGAGACTTGAACACTGGTGACGACTCTTTCTACAAGGATGAGCCTAGCAAAGCTACTAGCAACCGTTCTTTGGCAGATTCTTTCTACGGCGTTGATCCAGAGTCTTTCAGTGGAAATGATTATAGAACTGCTTCATCAGGTGAGTCAGAAGATGACGTGCCAGATGATGTCTCTGAAGCATATGGTGAGGATCACAGCTCAGAGAATGATGTCATTCGTCCGTACAGAAACTCAAGGGGCGAGGTGACGTGGAGCACAGTTGAGGACGCTAGGTTCTCATTCGCCCCGAGCGAGAACGGTAGCGCTGAGACAGAATCCGAGGGATCTCCTGTGGCTCGTAGAACTACTTTGAGATCCAGTCGTCGAGATACTGCTAGAATAATAGATTCTGAGGAGTCTCGTGGACACAATGCTGCCAACAACAACAGTTTCTCTGCTGAGCTGGCATTCTTATAGTCCCGCAGGCATCCATAACGACTCACGAATATTTATGCATAGAAACTTGTTTTATTTAATGTTAATTAGTAATACAGCTGTTGATTGTTTTTCCTCCGAGCTTTGGACACCACTCCTTTGCAGTTGACAAATGCGTCCACATGCACCTCTATGCACCTCGCCCCATGAAGCTCAATTCAGTCTCATCCTTACGTCCAACGCGAACTTTATAGGTCTGCCGATTCCCTTATAACTTCTCACATTTTCGCGGCCTATAAACAACAACCTAAGTTGGCAACCTTTGCGGTTATTATTTGAAGAGCCAATGAAGTTGAGGGGACTGGTGGCTACAGTCGTGGCCTCGGCGGCAGCAGCGCTGGCCTTAGAGCAGGGACAAGAAGACTCACCTAATGCTAAAGACTATTTCGTATGGGATCTCCCGGGACTAGATCACTCTACTACTAAGTTTCCTGTGATGCATGCAGGTCATATCACTGTAAAGCCGGAGCATCAAGGAACGATATTTTTTTGGCATGTCCAGAATGAATTTATCCTTGATAAGCCCAAAACAGTCATATGGTTCAATGGAGGTCCGGGATGCTCATCGATGGATGGTGCGCTGATGGAAATTGGTCCATATCGAGTTCGCAGTGGAGGTAAACTGGTAGATAACGAAGGTTCATGGCACAAGTATGCTAATCTACTGTTTGTAGACCAACCGGTTGGAGTAGGTTTCAGTACAGTGGATACAAATGGCTACGTTCATGGGCTTGATGAAATGGCTGCTGATGTATTAACTTTTTTGGACCGGTTTTTTGACATTTTCCCAGAGCATTTGGAAACTGAAATATATTTGGCAGGTGAATCGTATGCCGGCCAATACATTCCTTATATCACCAAGGCTATCCTCGAAAGAAACAAAGAAATAGCGCCTGCCGTTTCTAATGGGAATGGTTCATACGCTATAAATTTACAAGGTCTGTTGATAGGTAATGGTTGGATTGATCCCACTCATCAATACTTGTCGTATTTACCGTTTGCATATGAGAGCGGGGTGATAAAATCTGGCACCCCATATGCTGATCTTACGGAGCAAGAGCATCAAAAATGTGCTAATGCACTAAGTACTATGACTGACGGTCGTGACAGTGTCCCTGAGTGTCAAGGAATGTTACCAATGATGCTTAGGCATTATGATAATCAAAAGACTTGTTTCAATATTTACGACACTCGCTTGACTGATACTTATCCTCAGTGTGGCATGAACTGGCCTCCAGATCTCACTGACCTTTACGCATATCTTAAAAATAATGACGTCCGTGAAGCATTGCACTCCTACACCAGCGGGGTGTCTGCATGGGTGGAGTGCAGTAGCCAAGTTCAACAGGAGTTCTCGAAGAAGAGTTCTTATCCATCCATTACTTTGCTACCGGATATCTTGAAAGAGATTCCAATTATGCTATTCAATGGTGACCAGGATTTCATCTGCAACCACAAAGGCTATGAAATGATGATCGATGCTCTTGAGTGGAACGGCGCCGTAGGATTTGACGAAGGAAACGATACGACAAGAGTGTGGTCGTTTAACAATGAAGAAGCTGGAACAGTCAGCAGCAGCAGAAATTTGACTTATGTTAGATTCTATGGAGGGTCTCACATGCTGCCTTGGGATATGCCTGAGCAGACAAGATTGATGCTTGATGTGTTTTCCGGCATCACTGACTGGGATAGCCAGGGAAAGATTACCAAGCCTCATCCTGATACGGACGTTCAAGGAACCAAGCCTGTAGACGAAGGCAAGATTGTTAGTGACGCGACCTGGAAAGCATACTATAGAGCAGGTGAAGTAGCTCTCGTCATCGTGGTCATAGTAGTGGGTGGCTTGGTAGGCTTCGTATACTGGAATCGACGCAGACAGAGCATGATGTATCTGGGCCGTCAGAATCCCGAGGCAGCCCAGAGTGGCATGTTCAAGTCCTTTGTAAATGGACTTACAAGGTGGAAGTCTCCGAAAAGGGCCCGAGAAGAGACCGAATCGGGTCGCTATGCTGGATTAAGACCGCTCTCAAACCCGTATGCACAAAATCTACCCACTATTATTGTTGGCGACGAAGATGACGATGCGACTGAATTAGGATCTATCGACCAGCCATACGAAGAAGCATGAACTACTATAAGCTACAAGAAAGATGGCTGACTTGAGAAGAAACCGCGATCTGTCGCTACATGACCCTTGACGACTGCTATGTATACACACAGATATATATATATATATAAATATACAACCGTTACTCGGAAACAATTCCTGTAACAGGACCCAAGTTTCGCTCCTTATAGAAAGCTGCAGTGTCAATTGCCTTGCGTCGCCCTTCAATGTACTCCATCATCTCGTTGTAAGTGTTTGGAAGAAGAGTGCGCTCCTTACCAGGCTCAAACTGGACAAAATACGAATAAGTAAACTGACCAGTATCGGTTGTGGTACCATGGTCAAGATTCCTCACAGTGCTATCAACTCTTACTTGGATCAAAGTACCAGGCACCTCTTCAGTTATGCCGTTGGTAGTGACAGCTCGAGTTGTACTCTCTGTGTACGCTACAGTAGCAGTAAGATACAAGACTGATCCAACCGGCACTGGATTTCTAAAAGTAGTCGAATCCAAGGAAACAAATCTAGGGACTGCATGAGAAAATGACGCTGCACAGGCGTAGGCAAGCTCGAATGTCTGACGCAGCAAGTAGCCGCCAAAAATCATGTATGAATGCCTGTTTCGATACTGAGGCTGCATGATAGAAGTAGATAAGGTTCGAGTGTCAGACATGTTGACCACTTCAGTGGGCCTAGACTTGGGATCTGACTCGTAGTTCTTAGCGTCAACCCACATTCGATGTATGATTTTGGACTCTTCTTCAGATGGGGGCTGTAGCCTAAGACTAGTTTGAGACGCTGCAAGTTTCTTCTGGTTATTGAACTTCTCAGCAAGTACAAAGTCGATTTCTTCCTCTTGGTTACGAGGGATCAACTTGTTAATTGGAAATGCCTTCTTTGTGTCAGGGTCTCTGGCAACAAATGTAAAGTTGGCTGTTAAGAACACTTCATCATCCCTGATGTCCTTCTCGCTAAGCTCGGCATCTGGATCAATATCTTCTGTATGGGTTGCAGCCTTAATTGTGATCTCCATTGAACTTCTTCCAGTCCAAGTCACGCTACCTGACAGTGTGACATTGCATTTAGAAATGTCGTCCAATCGCTGCAGCATATATATACGATCCACAGATGCGGTGACAATAACAGGCTCAGCTGGTGAAGTGTGTCTATAGGCAATCACACCCGCGAGTGCATCCAGATCTTGGAAAATCTGGCCAATTCTTAGACGCCCAGAAGAGTTAATGTAAGCGTCTAAAAACCAAGGATCGCTTTTAAAAGGAAGCAGCGCACACGTGAATGAGTCTGCTCTGGACTTATCAGTTACAGCCCGACTCTTAACAGTAGAGTACGAGTAGGACACATCTTCTGGTGGAGGACCATCTTCCTTGCTGTGTGTTTCATACCATTCACGAACATGCTTTTCCTTGGCACGGAGTGCTACAATCCATGGGATAGTTCGCTTCATTGGTGATACAGTCGCCTTACTAGCAACAGGCTGGAACAAATGTTGCTCATCAGAATTCGGCGGAGAGAAAGACAATCGCCTGGTACCAGTGGCAGCCTTTCCAGACACGGATAACCCGCGTCGTGGCAGCCAACCAATCTTAAGCATTGTTAAGATGCAGGCTTGAACTTGTGTATGGGATTTATATGGATGAGGCTGGGCCGGAGATCATGGGCATCATGCGTATGCATGGACACTGCAGACTTCCTCAAAGAGGTAATTATCATTGAAGTTTTGATTAGGTTATTACAATTGAATCAGAGTTGTCGTCTGGCGAAGGGATCTCACCTACCATAAAGGAAATAAGGCACCCTTATTTATATGTTTCTGTAAGCTCTTCAGAGTTTATGTCACTGTTGGAAACGGTGTAACTTCAAAAATACTATTAGCCAAAAATTCATTAATTAAAACAGTTACGCATTTTGTAACTGAGCCATGTCTGCTTACGACATATAAGTTATCATAACCGTATGTCGATGATTATTTGGGATCATACTTAGGCACCGTCAGTTTTCCCTCAAAAGCAGGTAAAGTTCCATAGGTACTTAATCGCTCCCGAGCCTCCTTGTGCATACGCTCCCATAGTTCATCCCTCTTTCCTGGGAACCTCTTCCTCTGTCCAGTAATATTGTAGGAAAACGGCTTGTCCCTGCCAAGAGCCTTCAGTGTTTTGAGCTCCACAACGCTGAATTCGTCTAAAGGTTTGTCGAACTTGAATGGCTCCTTGAGACAGACTCGAGGATTGGCAATGAACCTGGGATTCCTTAACAGATTAGGCGAAGCTGAATGAAGCATCAATGGGTGCAATAACACAACATCTCCAACCTTACCAGTTACTTCAACAAACTCATTACACTTGTAAGCGTTTTCCGCATGCTTGAAGGGAGGCCCAGGCATGATCCCATCAGGATTGGCCTCGAGCTTTTTTGCAATAACTGGAATTGAGTCTGGGGCAATATAGGTGCCTCCTCCATTCTTTGGGATTTCATCGCTAAACACAACGATGACCAGAAGGGCCTGTTCCGGAGAGTCCAAAAAGTGTAAGAAAAAGTCTCCATCAACATGCCAGTTATTCAAGTCTCTAGGATGTTCAGGACGATCTTCGGGCTCCCAGTCTTCTTCCTCCTTTCCAAAGTTACATACAAAGCTGTCGTACCAGTATTTTCCACGGTCATCGATTCGGTCTTCTCCTCCCAGCAGATCGCACATTGCATCCCACACACGAGGGGCAAAGTCCTTAACAAGGACAGATCGATGGCGGGGCAGATGGACCTTGGCAGGCCACTCCTCTTTCTTGCATGGATTCACTCCAAGTCGTACCCAGACATCCTTTAGCATCCACGCTGCCTGTTCAGGGGTGAAGGCATTGTGAATAGTGATGTAGCCCCTGTCAAGGAATTCCTTAACGAGGTCATCGTTCAAGTACTTGTATGGATTTGTAGTCACCGTCATCTTCGAATGGAAGTGATTTATTCAATATCAATAGGAAATCTGGAATTACGAGTAGTTTAAATAACTGTCTACTTGTTAAAATGTGGGCATAGCTAAAAGTAAGATCTAGATTGCGGATAAAACGGTTAAAAAGGCCATTATAAGGAACCGTGGTCCATCCGTCAGCTGTCCAAGCCAAACCGCCCTACTCGGAAATACTGATGTCGGAAACCGACTGTTTCTTTCTACTCGGGACTGTCCTCTGTTGAGAGATGGGGATCTTGCACCATTTCAGGGCACAAACTGTGGGGGTGGTGGATGTCGGAAGTGGGGAAAAGATGGGGGCATAACCGAGATTATGGCTAAGCCGAAGTACTGGCATATCCGAGCAATGAATTAGGCAGCCCGATGATAGCTTACGCATAAGAAAGCTGTCAAATTGAAGAATCTTTGTCATATGTAATGGACAGGCGTAGCTGGAAAGCCTTGTGAGAGAGCTTAGATATGGAGAACACGATAATTTATGACTTTGAACAGCTTAAAACTGTGCTTCTGTGGCGGAGATTCCGCGAATTTGTCGATTATTTGGAGGAACTTCTGATGATCTTGCGGGAATCCATATGGAATTACCTTTCAGGGACCTGTCATTGCGGCATGGCCTTGCATAGCGTGTGACACCCCACACACAGATAGTGCGGGGCAATACTACTTTGTTGCCTATACCTGTAGATCCGTACACGTTAGTTAATTTTCCGGCTAAATTGGACAGATCTATCAATACTTGGCATTCGATGTGTAGGCCAGATGTATCCCACTAGAGGGGTGTACTATACCTCGGTGGGCATTCGTACTGATGTTTGAGGGGTACAATGGAACCAGTGAGGGGCGGAACAACTCCTGACCGGGATTAATCTAATACTCCATTTGTGAGATCAACGATTGCTTAAACAGTCAATAGCGATCAATTTAACCGTAGCTAGAAGTACAATCGACCAGTGCCAGCTTGATATTTGCCGCTTATATCCTAAATTGTGGAGAATGCGGGGTACGTGAGCTTAATTCGTGCTCTAGTAACAACATCATATAAAATCCATTGTGGCTGCCAAGCTCTTCTTTTTGTTGCAAGCTTGAAGGATGAGCGATTCAAAACCTCAAGTTGCATTTGTGGAAAATGCCAATGAAGAAAATACGGAAACAATTAACGATGTGGTGGTGTCCTACGGACTATTAGGTTGGGTCAAGGTGCCTCATCTACTTAAACTGAACTTCTTTTTACTGGGAGCTTTGTTGTCAAGTACAAACAACGGATATGATGGATCAATGCTTAATGGTTTACAATCCATGTCTACTTGGAGAGATTCGTTTCACCACCCCACTGGTCAACATCTTGGAGGCATGGCAAATGCAATGATGTTCGGTACGATCGGAGCTTGGCCCTTTGCTCCTTATCTCTGTGATAATTATGGTCGTCGAGCTCCTATTGCACTTGGATGTGTGATAGTTGTCATAGGTGCTATCGTTCAAGCTTGCTCTCATTCTTATGCTTCGTTTGTTGCGGGGCGTCTTGTTCTAGGATTTGGTACTGGGTTCACCACTACTGCATCCCCGTTACTCCTGTCTGAGACAGCGTATCCTGCTCATAGACACATTCTCACCGCGTGCTATCAGCCAATGTGGGCTGTTGGTGCTATAGTTGCATCGTGGTTAACCCTAGGAACATCATTTATTGAGAACAGCACTTGGTCATGGCGAATTCCTTGTCTGGGACAGGGATTAATTCCTCTCTTTCAACTCATTGTTATCTATTTTATTCCAGAGTCACCACGTTACTTAATTGACAAGCACAAGTACAAAGAAGCCAGAGCAATTCTTGTTAAATACCATGCTGGAGGTGATGAGCTGTCGAAGCTTGTAGATTATGAGATGGCTGAAATATCGGCAGCAATTGAGCTGGAAAAAATTGCAAATGAGACCTCATACTTGGATTTCCTCCGCACAAAAGGTAATAGAAAGAGACTGTTTTTGCTTGTTATGGTTGCCTGTAACATGCAACTTGCCGGTAACGGAGTTATTTCATACTATTTGAATATTGTATTAGACTCTATCGGAATCACTGGAACTCATGAACAACTCTACGTCAACGGAGGACTTCACATCAACGCTTTTGTTTGGGACATTGTATTTGCATGCTTGGTAGAAAAGTTAGGACGAAGAAAGCTGTTTCTGTTTTCATTTTCTGGTCTTATCTGCGTGTTAACAATCATGACTGTGCTATCTGCTGTTGGTAACAAGCAAGATCCGCCATTTTCAAACCAGGGCCTTGCACGTGGAGTTGTCGCTATGTTATTCTGCCACAACGTCTTCTATGGTAGCGCCCTACAGGGTCTTCCTTTCCTCTATTGGACAGAAATTCTTCCTTATCAGTTGCGAGCAAAAGGACTTAATATAACAAATGTTGCTACGACTCTGGTATTGATTTACAATGGATTTGTAAATCCTGTAGCTCTCGATGCTATTGCCTGGCGTTACTATATTGTGTACATTTGTTTGGTGGCCGCATTCTGGGTAATTGCGTTTTTCTTTTATCCCGAGACAAAGGGGAGATCTCTAGAGGGAGTTGCCGAGGTATTTGGAGAGGAAATTGTTCATGTCAATGCTGAATATGGTGCCAACATCGGTCGAGATGAGAAGCCACTTTCTGGCGCTTGATGTTGACTTGGACCTTACAATACACTCGTTCTTTGAAATGATATATGGTGGGATTTATATAACTAAGAGTATTACAACGATTAACTATGAAATGCTAAACAGTTTCAACTATTTCAACATTCTGCTTGTTAAGGTCATCCTCGTCTCTGATAGCTCTCGCTAGCATTGAAGCTTGGGCACCTCCAATTACCGCCTCATCTCCATCAAAGAACCTAGAAATTTCCTCCAAAGGTGTGTTCTTAGTTTCAACCCACAATATGCTCACTACAACCAACTCGACACATAGCCAAACACAATAGAAAATATACCACTTCCAACCAATATTGTTCAAGGCAACTGGATTAATATATTGGTTGAATAGCGCAGTTGAAACTCCAAAGAAAGTCATAGACACTCCCTTAGCTCTAATTTCAAATGGCAGAATCTCAATGGGATATGACAGAACAAGACCCTGCCAGCCGATATTGAACGCAGTGTAAAACAGGAAAATCATACAAACAACACCCTTACCAGCATTTGCGTTGCCAAACTCGTTGAACAAAGCAGAAAGCACTGTCCAGATTATGAAGCAAACCAGCATTCCGGCTGTTGATCCAATTACCATTGGGCGACGTCCAAAGTTGTCTACATTGAAAGCAGCCCAGATAGACACAATATAATTCCAAATTTGGAGTCCACCATTAAGTAACGCCTGCTCAGTGTTGTGAGTGATTCCAATACTGTCCAAAACCGGTACCAAGTAGTAAGATACTAAACCATTACCAGACCACTGAGAGAAAAATCCTGTAAGGAAGCAAATGAGAATTCGCTTTCTGTTGCCCTTTTTTTGGAGTAAATATCTCCAGCCATACTCTTTGGATACATGCTGCTCGATGAGAATGGTTTCCTTGATCTCTTCAAACTCCGTCAATACAAGCTCATCAGTTTCGTCACCGTTAGCATGATATTTAGCCAGTATTTGCAAAGCCTCATCAGTCTGTCCTTTGCTCACCAAGTAACGAGGAGACTCAGGAATGATCCAAATGAATATTATCTGGAAAAGTGCTGGAAATGCCTGCAACAGCGAGGGGATTCTCCAGGACCAGTTGTTTGAGATTCTAATGGTACCAAATGTAGCCCATGCTGCGACAATTGAACCCAGATACCATGTCGAGTTGTAAAGTGAAGTGACTCGAGCACGATGTTGAGTATGTGCCAATTCTGTTACCAACAGTGGAGCAGAGCAGTGATCAATAATCACTCCAAATCCTATCACAAACCTGGCTCCTACAAACATATGAACTTGCGTTAGTACTAGAAACCAGTTAGTTCTAACTTACTGTTTTTTGAAGCAGTCTGGAGAGCAACACCCAGCAGTGATATTGTAGATCCTATCACAACACCCCATCTTCTACCCAATTTATCAGCAATGTAAGGTGCAAATGGGACAGGAAAAATTCCAGCAAGTTGACCAATGGAGAAAATACAGTTAAAAAGGGCTAGAATAGAGCCTTTGGGATTGTTGAAATCTTGGCGTTAGCCTACAGCATATTGCGAATAGCAACTTTGACTTACATTTTTGCCATTGATTACTTGTCTGAAGACTATTCATCATGCTACCATCGAAACCATTCGTAGCAGACGTGAGCATACAGATACAAAGCAGTGCATAGAGCTTTCGTAGCCCAGGATCTCTCCACCACACCACATTGTCAAACTGCTTGCCAGCGAGCTCGAATGTCGTCGATTGGGGTCCAGAAGATAGGAAGTTCCAGTTCACCATTGTCTTGTCAATCAGCAATCGATCTCTCCACCGGTTTTATACCTTTAGGCGACCCCGCCGACTGATGGGTCAAACAGCGGGGTAGAATTGCAGATCAATCATATTAGGCCCATTTGGGCCAAATAGCCTATTACTGCATATGTCAAGGAGATCCAGGTCCGGCTGGGCGTACGAGCACAACCAGTACCGTAATTGACTTGCCTAATTCAAACAAGTATAAGTATGTCTGCGGTTACACGATTACTTTAAAGCTGCTGCCTCATCGGTTATTGTGCTCAATTTAGAATTACAATTTGGCATTTTACTTTTGACAGTAACTACTGTACCCCACTACTAGCTCCAATACTAACAAACCACATCACAGCCGAAAGAGGCAAGTTGATAGCCGCAGACAGGCAAGCCATCAGACTACAGCAAAATAGGACAGTCCTAAATCATATTCAGTGGATATAAAGAAGATACAAACTTGAAGCAAGCTCAAAACTCAAAAAGCGCAATACCAAGATAGGCGGTGTCAACTTTTTCGGAAAAATTGTCAACACAAGCTGAGCGTAGAAAGCACCAGCGCCTGGTCCACAGGTGGGCCAATAAATAATTACATGCAGTGATAAATGGATATGAGCGGCACTAGTAGTCGCTCGGGAATATATCCTCGTTAGTATCGATGACAATATCATGCACTTGGGGCCTGCCTTCAGGGAAGCCATGGCTCTGAGGGTCGCCGCGATGGTATGCCTCGCTGTGTTGGTGATAACGCGACACAAACAAGTCAGGATTCCACTGAAAACCCTGTGATTCTTTGACACTTAAGCTGTACCTTGTAGACCCGTCCTCAGCTACACCCACCTCGTATGAGTTGTGGGCCTCCTGCATCATAGACTCACTCAGAAACGACGACCGGCGAACCCGCCAAGATTGGCTATGGGGGGAACTTGTATCAGGCGAGCCGGAGGTAGCTACAGAGGTGTGTGCTTTGATAGGAACACTTGCAGAGCTTTTAGAGGATGAAGAGTCTACTTGCATGGTGAAGTTTGTGAAAGATAGATGATAGATAGATAGCAAACCGGCCGATTAATGATTAAATGACCCTTAGGGTAGGGGAGCTCATGTGCCATATCGCCCGCAATCGTCCGATAATGCGTGATGATGCATGGTTATGCACTCCGAGATGGCATCAACGGGGCCGAGAATGAACAACACCTAAATAAGTTGTCTGGATTAGCATATAATATAGATATATGTATATCATCTATAGAAATATTAGACCGGGTTAAATAAATAAAATTATCTCAGCTCATATCCGATGAGGTGATCATTACCGCAGGGTTCACGCGAGGTTGGCTTCTGCGGAATCGGCCCAACATCCGCTGCATCACCATCTTTTTGGAAGACCCGTCACCGAGGCCTCCAGCCGGGATGAATGACGAGGGCTCATTGGCTTCGGCAGACAGAGGGGTATATGCGACGACCTCGTCACTGCGAATTTCAGTTGATGGGCGGTACGAGTAAGGTTCGTCATCTAGGCCTTTACCACCACGAATCGACGATGTGTCGATGTGATCTCTCTGCCATCCATAAATAGTTTCCTCATCTGCTCGCATGGAGGGAGGCGTAAGAGTGATCTTGAGAGTCATTTCTCTGTCGTCAGACGAGGTAGAGGATCGTGATGAAATAGTTGTGAGGTTGGAGGGGAAGCTTGGGCTCACAGACATTGGTGAACCAGCATCATCGGTCCGTCCATTGTGAGCAGCATAGTCGAAAACTGCATCTTCGCCGCCAATTGCCGTCAGGTCCTCTCTAGACATATTTATAGGGAATCCACTGTCTATAATTTCATCAAACTTAGATTCAGAGGATAGTAGTAAACGCAGCTTCAAACCGACTTCCTTATCTTGGTAGAACTTGGCATGCAACGCGATGGATTTCAAGAGCGCCTTATCCTTGTTTTGCTGTTTTCTATTGCCGATACCGAGGAATTTGGCTCCTCCAACAGAGCTCGCAGGAGCGCTAGTAAAACTGGCATTGCCAGTGCTGACGCGACGAATATGATGGAGAGGAGCTGACACAACAGTACGTGGACTCATACTGTTTGGAGACATCTGAGACGATGGTGTTACAGGACTCACCAGACCGTAATTGGGCTGAAACGATGGAGGTGGAGGTGGAGGAACAGGTGGTGGACTCCTTGGTGTCCAACCTGGAACAGGAGGCAATCCACTACCCGTTGCAGGACTCGCACCAGGGGAAGACGTGTTGGCGTGTGAGCCAGACGACGATGCAGTCGAGATGGGTCTTGTGATTGGAGCCGATATCACAGAGGCACCTGATACTGGCCGCAGATGGAGAGGGTTTGTGATTATGCCCAGCTGCTTTTTGTTTCGAGACTTTGTAGGCGACTTGAACCCACGCAGTGGACTGGTGTTTGATAAAAAGCTTGTCGGGCTGGACAAATCTGTTGATGACGAGGATGACACCGATGAAGTGGACGACAGAGTTGAGTCCAATCGGCTGACCTCTGAGCTATGGCTTCCCTGTCGCTCTTGTTGATACTGGACAGGTACTGGAGGCACGGGAGGGATGTCGGAGTGAGAAGCTGGGACAGAGGAACGGGACTGCTGTCGATTGGCCTTGGAAGACGTAAGCTGAGAACCTGAAGCAGATCGATTGAGCTGGGCAGAATTGGCCGGTGAAAGAGCGGGCAGTTTTTGCGTGCTGTTACCAGGCGAATCGGGAGCCCTGCGTATAGGCTGATGCTGCTTCTGGAGAAAGCGGTATTTATCAAGTTCTTGCTCTTGCACGACCAATTGCTTCTTCTCAAGCTCGAGCTCCCGCAGACGCAAGTGCTTTTCGTCCAATTTGAGCTGCTCTTCTTGCTGTTCGAGTTCCCGACGGATCAGATCGCTATCTAGAAGATCAGAGTGATCAAACAGCGATTGGATTGAAAGCCGAGATCGATCAGATTGAGAATAGCTCCCAGTCCCAAAATGGTCAACAGGTTCTGCAGCCGTCTGCAAACTAGGACTAGTTTTAAAGTTTGAGGCCGATTGAGGGTATTCAGGAATTATATGTGCAGTAGGCGAAACTGGCGAAGTAGGAGACCGTCTGTCTGAGGCCTTTAGGCTGCTGGAGCTTCTTTTCGCTGCTAATGATCTGTCGTCTGCCTGTGGAGGTAGAGGGGGCAATCCAGACTGTGGAGGCAACCCTGAGAGTCGAGGGGCCCTGGATTGCATATTGTGTGTTGGGAATGCAATAAGGGGTAATCAGATGTAAACAAACAACAATAAAAGCTAAAATCGATACGGGAACAAGTCCAACCAGGCAAAAATCAAAGGCAATAAATCAAACCTTAAACAATGAGCACTCGGGCACCCTTATATGTGTTCGCGACAAGATTTTAATTTTATCTCAATTGGGAGCGGTCGGTACCCGATCGATCGATCGCGCGAGATCAGCCAGGGGTTGCTGCAAACGGCTGCAACCGGTGACAGGTAGAGGCGGTGATGCGCGAACTTTGATAGTTTGGCCCGTTGGTTGTTCGAGGCCACCGGTCGTTCAATAGCTCGCACAGTCCATCAACTTATATGACCGGTTGCCCCTTATTCTCAACGCACTGGGGTCTCCCCCAATTTCTAACGCTAGTGCAATGCGAGACCCACAATGTGTCAGGACCGCGGCACCGGGTGCTTAGTGCTGCACAGCACCGTGAGGCGTGGAACAAGTTTGGTGGAGGTGTCCAATGCTGGCCATTGTTCTAATGTCAGATAAAAGCGACTCTAGTGGGACCAATGGCGACAAGCTGGCGTGAAGTAAGGGGTTGGTTCTAGAGAGATTGGTTGATAGTCCGAGATCATGCTGAAAGCAGCTCGTAATTTTCTACTAAACTAGTATGGATTAGCTCTGTAAGGGGGTGTCGATCCTCTGGACTATTGCATAATGAGATCTTCTCCTGCGAACATGTAGGTACCGTTACTGAGTGGTACTAATAATCCTTCTATTAGAAAGAAAGAGGAATACCTACTTAAGATGGTAAAGTTTTAGACTCTACTTGTAGACGATAATGACGTTAACAATTGTTGAGTGGTTTAGAAGATAAGTAGGTTTACCCCCAGCCAACTTGACGCCCACGAACACGGGACGTGTATTACCTCTGCACTCACGTACTCATGTACCGCATTGCTACTGTTGAGGGGGCTAGTGAAATTGATTTGGCTTGACTTGTTTTCTTTTTTTTTTTAGACACTCTAGCCCACGACTTTCAGGGGCTCGCGTAAATAAACTGCGTAGGTCTGACGAGTGACAAGGATTTAATTCCCATACTAATACGGGGCTATGATGATCCCCTGGTAATGTCTTGTGATGTCTAGTTAAATTGCATCTCCTGATAGTTTGGTACAGATCGGCGTTGACTCATTGCCTTTCGTAGCTGGGCGACTAAGCTTGCTGTACAGCAAGTGGGTATCATTGCGGCATGTACCTGAGATATGGCATTGGCTGCAATTGCCCTGCGATTTCTCATGCAAATAGCAGATTATTGATCTCATCTGATCTTGTGGAAGCAGGCTTATTCCAAGTAGCTTATTTGTGAATGATTTGTATATATCATGTCTTCAGACCGATGGGGTCTAGACGGGTTCTATTGCGCTGTCTACAGTCTGAATTGCAATTGGAATTAAATATTTGTGCAGGACCGAAACTTAGACCAGTCTGGATTAGTCTACCAGTCTAGCCATAAAGGTGAGCATCAGACTGTTGGGCCATTTATCTTTGGCAGCCCCTAAGTCTTTTTACAGCATATGCCCGCTGAGTTGAATATGTTAAATATCGTGAATTGTAAACTAACCCTAATAGTCAGTCTCACTCAGTTCACGCTAGCACTATGGAGGGAGAGCCACTGGATGAAGTGCAATGGCGGTCGCCAGAATGGATTCAAATGTTTGGTCTCCGGACAGATAATGTTCTTGAATACTTTTCCCAGTCGCCATTCTACGACAGATCGTCCAATAATCAAGTTCTTAAAATGCAGTCTCAATTCAATGAGAACCTACATGGCAGACAGGATCTGTATAAAGAACTACAAAATATGAAAGGTGTCGAATTTGTAGTCTACTTGGAACGAGAACCGGATTTATGGGTTATCAGAAAACAGAATAGATTGAGTCCTCAAGAAGTTCGAGTGACAGCCACGTACTTTGTGCTCAATGAAAACATATTTATGGCTCCGTCTATTTATTCGGTGGTGGCTTCTCGATTGTTAAGCACGACTCAATCCCTCAGTAAAGCATTGGCAAAGGCTGCTATACTACCTGTGTATTCTCCTTCCCAAGGCTATTCCTATCTCACTGACAATAGTTTAGGGATCGATGAAAGTGGTCAAGCATCTGGTGGAAATGCAATCAACCCCTCGTCGAGTGGCCCTCATTCAGGCTTTACTAGCTCGACTCAAGCGTCAACACCGGCTATTTCATCTGCTGGACAATTGAAAAAACCAAAGCCAGGTTCGTCTGCTGATACTGCATATCCATCCCCAGCACCCAACTTGACTCCTACAGGCACTGGAGTGCCTACACATGCTACGATGGCCCTCGATAGAGCAACAGATCGAGCCATGGAACGTGCTTTGTCGTTCACATTGGCGAACACAACCACGTATTTGGATGGTTCTGACTCTTTGGTTGTAGGAGGGCCAGTCCAATCCTCACAACTGTCAATTGATTCCAAAAGAGCTCTGCCTTCTCAGCAACAACGACGACGACGCAAGACCATCACAGAGCCTTAATGAAGTTTACGAATTTGTACTAATATTATCCCTGGCCGGCAAATTAATTCTTTGTACCACTAGAGTAGTTCAATTACTAAGATATTTTGACCAAAAGCTACAAAGCGGAAAATAGTTGTTTTTTTTTATGCAATCCGTTGAGGAGTCATTAATTATATACATCGTCAAAATAAATAGTTGTTGAAACATAGCTTCCATAACACATATACAAAGGACAGAATCCCAGATCCTGTCCTATCAGCGCCTTTGTTGAAAAGCGCAAACATTGTCTTTGTTGAATTGACAATTTTAAGCAGTGGCGTACTTAGCTCGGTACACCTTGGCAGCGTTAACCATGTTGGTGAGCTGCTTCTTGGTCTCATCCCACTTTCGGGTCTTCAGACCACAGTCAGGGTTAACCCACAAGTTCTGCTTGGGGTAAACACCGACAATAGACTGAATTCGAGAGGCAAACTCCTCCTGAGGAGGAACTCGAGGAGAGTGGATGTCAAACAGACCAAGACCAATGTGGTTGGGGTAGTTGGAGAACTCCTGGATGTACTTGGAGTCATCCTTCTTGGAGAACTCAATAGAAACGACATCAGCGTCAAGAGCCTTGATGTGAGCAGGGTCAAGGTCAGAGTAGCAGAAGTGAGAGTGGATCTGAGTTCCGTCCTCGACACCAGAAGTGGCAAGTCGGAAAGACTCAGGAGCCCACTGGACGTAAGCATCTCGCTCGGCACCCTCTCGGAGAGGAAGACCCTCTCGGATAGCAGGCTCATCGACCTGGATGACGTAGATACCAGCCTTCTCAAGGTCGTTGACCTCATCTCGCAGAGCGAGAGCAAGCTGCTGGCACTGCTCCTTCTGGGTCAAGTCGTTTCGAGGGAAAGACCATCGCAGAATAGTGACAGGACCAGTAAGCATACCCTTCATAGGCTTCTTGGTGATAGACTGAGCGTACTTGGACTCCTTGACAGTCATAGCGGCAGGTCGAGAAACATCACCGACAATGATAGGAGGTCGCACGTATCGAGAACCGTAAGACTGGACCCATCCGTTGGTGGTGAAGGCAAATCCCTTCAGCTGCTCACCGAAGTACTGGACCATATCGTTTCGCTCAGGCTCTCCGTGGACGAGGACATCGAGGCCAACCTCCTCCTGGAACTTGACAACCTCCTGGATCTCCTTCTCAATGAACTTCTCATACTCCTCAGCAGTGATCTCACCCTTGGTGAACTTGTTTCGGTTAATTCGAATCTCCTTGGTCTGGGGGAAAGAACCAATGGTGGTGGTGGGGAACAGAGGAAGGTTCAAAGACTTCTGCTGAGCAGCCAATCGAGTGGCAAAGGCAGACTTTCGCTTGGCGTCGGCCTCAGTCACACCAGCCAATCGCTGTCGCACAGCGGGGTCAGTGGTAATACTGGAAGCAGCTCGGGCAGAGATAGACTTCTTGTTGGCCTCAAGGGCGTCGGCAACGGACTCAGGGCCAGAGGTGATGGCCTTGGCAATCACAACAACCTCAGAAAGCTTCTGGGTGGCGAAAGAGAACCAGTCCTTGATCTCAGGGTTGAGCTTGGACTCGTTGGCAAGATCAACAGGAGTGTGCAAAAGAGAAGAGGAGGTGGCAACGATGATTCGCTCAGCACCAACCTTAGCCTTAGCAGCCTCAACAGTCTTGATGGCCTTGGCGAAATCAGTCTTCCAAATGTTTCGTCCATCAACAACACCAACGGAGAGGATCTGCTCCTTGGTAAGGGCCTCAGCGACCTCATCGAGCTGCTCAGGAACTCGGACAAAGTCGTAGTGGAAACCAGCCACTGGGAGACCCTTGATGGCCGCCAAGTTAGGTCGGACATCACCGAAGTAAGTGGTCAAGATAAGCTCAGGGATACCAGACTCCTTGGCAAGAGCCTCGTAAGCAGTCTTGTAGGCAGCCTGAACCTCCTTGGGAAGGTCAAGCACCAAAACAGGCTCGTCAATCTGGACGGTCTTGGCGCCAGCAGCAGCCAACTTCTTCAAAATCTCAGCATACACTGGGACCAACTTGGGAAGAAGGGAAATAGGCTCAAGGTCAAGAGAGTCCTTGTCAGCCTTTCCAAGGAAGAGGTAAGACACAGGTCCAACGAGAACTGGTCGGGTCTCGACACCGAGCTCCTTAGCCTCCAAGTACTCGTCAACGGGCTTAGTGCTGTTGAGCTTGAAAACAGTGGAGTGGGAAAAGGTGGGTCGGACGTAGTGGTAGTTAGAGTCGAACCACTTAACCATCTCCAAAGCAGGGACATCGACAGCAGGGGAAGACTCAGTAGCAGGTCGCTGCAGACCTCGACCCATAGCAAACAGAGTGTCAATGGCAGGCAAGTTGTACTTGGTGTATCGCTCAGGAACCACATTGAACAAAAGAGAGTGGTCAAGAACCTGGTCATAGAAAGAAAAGTCGTTGGAGGCGATAATGTCGACACCAGCAGACTTCTGGAGCTTCCAGTTGGAAGCTCGCAGCTCCTTACCAACCTTCAGAAGGTCCTCAGCAGAGGTCTTACCAGCCCAGTAGGCCTCAGTAGCCTTCTTGAGCTCTCGGTTAGGACCAATTCGAGGGAATCCAAGAACTGATGAAAGGACCATTTTTAATATATGTGATGTTTTATTGAAAAAATAGGTTTCAATAGTGGTAAGGAAGAAGAAAAATAATAGGGGGAATCCCACTCTTTATATACATGTGCCATTGCACGCCCCCGAAAACGGCCGCATAAATCAAAAAGGGGGTGCGACAAAGTCCCAAAATTATGATAGATTCCGGTCGAACTTTATCTCTACAATTCTACGGCATAACTCAATTAGTTTCTATATTTACATTGTATTTTTTATAAACCAATTGACCCGAGTCAGCCCGTTTTTAGAGGACAGCTCATACCGCCCTTGCCCTATGACTTAATGAAGTGAAAATTTATGATGCACGGCTAAATAGTCGTAAGCGGGTATTGACAAGGGAGACAAAAAGGAACCGCTCATTAAACTACTAACTGTATAGCAATTTCGACCTTTGAAAGCTTTATTCAGAGATCTTTCAGACTAGCGTTGAATTTGTTGGGTTCACTGACTTTCACATGCTGCATGATCACTGTTACTGTGTGATATGACCAGATAATGTTGACATGCATGGCACGTTTTGTGACAAGCAAATTGCACATGAATGCCCTCAGCAGCACTTTAAAACCGTTAAATGCAGTTTTCATCCACAAAGCCTCCGTAACGTGATCCCATTCCACAAATCCTTTTCGATGGACTAATCAAAATCAGCAGATTAAATATCCCTCATGCCAATATTAGACAAAATCTGGATGTCAGCTTTAACTCTAAAATCTCTTCAAGGGTAAGGAGGTCTCGGTTAAGCTAAGAGTGGATGATAGCCTATTGATTACTCTCGAGTTGGATCTGCCACTCACGCTCGACACGAATTCTCGGTACGAGATCCCAGCGTGTTCCAAAGAGCTTATCACAGATGCTAGGGCTGCCAAAGCCGTCAGAAAAGGAGACTTTGGAGCGGGCATGATGCTCAGAGTGAGCACGGCTTGTGAGCTGACTACGCAGGAACAGAATAATACTGTTTAGAACCACATTGTCTCCAACAGGCTCTGGGAATATGTCTGCAAAGTCATAGCCAGAGTGCTCGTAAACACCGCCAATTGCACCCATTACAGCGACCGTGCCATGGAAGAATAGACTGCTGCTTCCACCTCCAATTAGGGTCATGGGCACTAGATATGGTAGGACGATTTCAAGGAAAAAGTCCGGCATGGTCATGTAACAGGCACTTATTCCTGTAGCTGCACCAGTGGAATGGTGTACGGAATGGCGTAACAGTCGCATCAGCCACAGGTTGGGACAATGCAGTAACCACCGATGCGTTAAGTACTGCATGATGTCATGCCCAATAGCTAACGCAGGCAGATTAGCCACAAAGCGTAGAGGTTGTAGGGAAGTTGTGCCAGTGAAGCAAAAACCAGTCCATTCCACTAGAATCATGCAGGGCAACAGGACGAATATCTGGTTGGCCAATACTCGTGGCAGCTCGTGAATATAGGTCTCCACGGACCGAGTCTTCCGGCCCAGCTGCTTGAAGCGATGAAGCTTGCCCGAGCGATCACAGTACTCAAAGATCAGACCTGTTGCATGAAATGCTAACTCTTGGATGGCCCACACACGAACTGCGAGCATGACAAAGTCTTTTAATTTAAGAATTGTAGGTGAATTGATATTACCGGAGCACCAAGACTATCTATATAGTCTTGGGGTGGTGGTCATCCCCGATACACAGTGTAATCATCCATTACCAAATCAAGTAAAAATTTAGCGACCGAACTGACGATCGCATGTCATGGCTGTGCCTTGATATCTTTTTGTCGGCATGATGACTAGGAGTCTTGGATCTGCAAAGTATATTACGAGAAGAATATGGGGCTGAATAAGCTCAATTATTCCGATCCGCTGGAAAATCCCATTCCGGTAGCAACGGGTCTAAGATAACACCAAAGAAAGCTTACAGACAGTAAACTACTACTATTATGTCATTAAATTCCAAACTTCTTTGTTTATGTATTATATTTCGGGTTCAAGATTCGGAATGATCTCCTGTCGTTACAAATATAGTTACAGGCGACTGCATGAACCGGCAAGAGGCTCAGCTATGCAGGTGCGATGCTCGCTAAATTACTTCCTATTTGAACCGAGATTTTGGACATCCACTATGGTGAATCGAGGGCCATCTGGAAGATGCCATACTTGTAGGCTACGACGTGTCAAGTGCGATGAGACAAAGCCTGAGTGCCAAAGGTGCCTGAAGCTCGGCAGAAAATGTCTGGGTTATGAGAAGTTACCTCGCAGATTGAAGTTCAAGGATCAGAGCCACAGATTCGCCGACATCTGCGTTGACACAGAGTGTGACCCAAAAGCAAGTTTAGACTTGCGCCCGAATTCTCCCTTTTCATTCATATTATCGAGCTCTCGGAGTTACGCTACTTCGTTCTTTTTGGGTTACTGTGTTGCGGGTCGCAGCGCAGACTCTTCGCATGGATTCTTTGAAGTCATAATACCACTGCTCAGTAAAGAATCCGAAGGTTCGGCTTTATCCACTGCTGTAGCTGCTGTCTCTTCAAAATATCTTTCTCTCTGGGTAGACGGAAGAAAAGCATTTTTAAAACCCGATCAGAGTATAAATCACAGTCTCGCGCGTCTACGATCCGCGATACAAAATCCCATCGAAAGAAGGAAACCTAGCACTATTCTAACTGCATTGATATTGCACTGGTACGAAAACATATCCAGTGTATTTGGCTGCCGCAGAGTTTTACGTCACCATTATAATGGAGCATTGTCTCTGCTTCAAGCCACCGACCTCGAGCAGGATCAGCCTATGTCTAGATTCACGAGCTATATGGCAAGATATTTGATCCATCTCGAAGTCTCTTTAGCGTTGCGTGAAGGTAGGCGTGTGTCTGAGCAAGCATTGGTGCAGGCACAACTCAACAATGTCGACGTGCTCCCCAGCTCGATCCTAGATAAATTAGGGGCGTCTATTGCCGATTTGCGTGCAAGGTTTATATATATGACCACCGTCAGTTCAACCATTTCTCATGATACCATAGATGGTTGGTTTAAGGATGGACTCCGTGTTAATTTGGGGTTGACTTCTTGGGCTAATAGTGTACCCGCTGATTGGCATCCTCAAAGATTTGTTAGCGGCCAGGATTTTCACCAGTCAATCGAAAGCTATCTAGAACAATGCGACGTATATCCTACCTGGCAAATAGGTTCTATATGGAACTTGTGGCGATGGTATCGTATAATGCTGCTGGGCATGTTCACCTTCCTTCAACAAAACACATCCACATCATCTCTGAAATGCTTCTCCGAGTGCGAAGGTTGGAACGGCTCCGAAAATTTCCTAGAAAGTTTGCAGACATTAATTGACGACATTTGCTTCTCGGTCCCTTTTTTCCTTGGAGATCGGACACGGCCATCAAATATCGCCGACTTTACTGACAACACCATCCGCTTTCCAAAACGTGGCGGTTGCGACCATGTTATTTCTAGAACTGAACATGAACGCCACGTAATAGCCCACGGGCCATGGCACATAATGGGTCCCCTAGGTCGGCTGTTAAATCTTTTCTCTAGAGATAACGATTGGATCGTGGCCAGTGTGCCTCGACCGGGACAGCGTGAGTGGATCTGCGAACAATTTATCCGAGTTTCAACTCTGCTCCATCTACCAATCGAAGATTTCACTAGTTTTGAAGGAGATTCCACTATAGCTGCTGACAACATAGCAAGGAAACTAAATGAAGGACAGAACATTATCGGGGGAACATAATTCCAAACTCGTTATAAAAGTTTCCTTTCTTAGGCTCGTTGCTTACTCAATGCACTGTCCACTGACATTCGCGCTTAGTTCATATGGATATATTATTCTAGTACTGCTACGTTCATGAAACTGCATTCGCTAATCAGATTCCAAGCTTGCTAATACTCCTGATGAAGGAACAAAAAACGTAGTACCCGTTAGTGGTTTCGAAAAGTCTAGAATTTTATCGTGCTTTCCAGGAGGGTCTCCAATGAACATCCGCTCAAGCATCTTTTCAATAACCCACAGGCGCTTAGAGTAGCCAATGAAATAAGTTCCAAACTCGCCTGACCCAGGTGCTCCAAACGGCATATTATCACGAAGAATACTATATTCGTTACCCTCATCGTCCTCGATGGTAGCAAGAGACTTGTGAGATTGCTGATGTCCCTCTTCTGCGTCATCCAACTCTACGTTATCCAACTTTGTACGCCCAATAACTTTCTCTTGTTGCTCAGACGAAAGGTCGTTCCAAGCATTCATGTCATGAACATACTTTTGTACGACGACATAGCTTCCTCCAGCTGCTCCATTGTCTTCTTCCTTAGTTACGACTGTGGATTCGGTGATGTCTTGTCTAACTGGATTTGCCGTGCCATCAACAAAACCAAGAAGATCTCGAGCATCAAAATAGCGAAATCCTACTGTTTCATCGACCAGTTTGACAGAATTTCCCAGTCTATTCATAAGCTGTCGTTCAAACTCAAAGCAGATATCTCGACGATTGGAACGAATATGAAACAGTAAATCCCCTGGAGTGGACACTGCAGTATGAGTCTGGCCTTCGAAAACCCGAAATGGATGGAGTTCAGCTGGCTTTGGGAGGCTTGTGATTCGGCTCCAGGCATCGCTTCCAATGCCGACTGTGCAAGCAAACGACGAATCTAGGGCACGAATTGACACATTCTTGGAAAGGTCTTCAATACTTGAAAGCGCCGACTGCACTTTCTTCACTGCATCTTGGCTGTCAAGTATGGACAGGACGAGAAATGTTGCAGATTTAGTCAGAGGAGCATCAACTCTTTGTGGTTCGTAGCCAGACATTTTGCTTGCGCTGTTCCTTGTTATTGCTCTGCTGTGTTTGTGATAAGATCGAACGAGAATGCCAAACGATGAACTTGGGGCCAATGATCGAGTTGCAATTACCATTGAAGAGCCGTTCGACCTTTTATAAGTTATATTGCCCAATCTGCGGCATGATAACTATTTTAGCTACTAGTGGATTCCACTCAATTCCGGTGGCATGTGCGGCGAAGATTGACGGGAGCCATGCATCTGCACTCCGCAACGCTGATCTGATCTTCCTGCACGGATGAATTCCCAGACGCCGCACACGGATACTTTCCTCGGATAAAATAACTGTGGTCAAGGGCTGAGAATTAAGCAGGCATTGCATATCCACCCCTATGAGAAAAAAGCAAAACATTGTTGGCCTGAACAACTAATTTGTAATTTGAACAGAAGGATGTAAATTACACTATACTAAACAAGGCCCACAGGGCCCAAGTAGTGGTTTATTTCGTTATAGTTAAAACTCTTACTTACGCTAAAAAAATATTCATGTGACTATAAAGTATAGAAAAAATCACGGTATGATCCAATTAAAACAGATCACGGTGTGCAGCCTTGATCATATCAGCACCCTTCTCACCAATCATGTAGACAGAGTTCTGGATACGGCAATCAGGGATGACTGGAATGACGGACGCATCGATGACTCGAAGATTCTTAATCCCGTGTACCTTCAGCTTTGGATCCACTACTCCCTGTCGAATATTCTTGGACAATCGGTTAGTACCACAAGGATGGAAAGCAGTTTGACATCTGTCCAATACGGCCCGTCTCATTTCCTTTTCATCATCCAATGGCATGGGCCAAGGATACTCAGAAACTACCAGGTCCTTGAAGCCTTCACCCTTAGTCAAAACATCGTAACTAAATCGAATTCCTTCTCGCATACCAATAATGTCAAGCTCATCGGCGAAAAAGTTCAAGTTAATGTTAGGTTGGACTAGAGGGTCGCTACTGTTAAGAGTAACCTCACCAGGCTCAGATACTGGTCGAACCAGGTCAACCACAACACTGACATAGCTACCCTCTTTAGGAGTAGGATAGTGCCACTGGAAAGCACTTCCAAACATTCCCACAAAGTCTAACTCAAAATGGGGCTGTCCAGCTGGGCAGAAGGGATCCTTGCCACCATTTGCTGCCTTGCGCTCCCGATAAAGCTTGTCTTTCTCAAGGTAGCTATCAATACGAGGAAATCCTACCAATTCTAGAAGCCCAGAACCAACAGGACCTGAGTGATTCTCCTGATAAAGGTTATGAGCTGCTTTATTTTCAGCTCCTTGTCGAAGAAGGATATCGTCAACACAAATACCATCTTTAACACGCAAAACAAAGGGAACTCCAGGATGATCAAGGAGGTTTTGACCAACATGGGGAGAGTCAAGAAGCACATCAATGCCATGTCTTTGCAGTTCATTCTTAGGGCCAATTCCTGAAAGCATTAGCAACTTTGGACTTTCAAAAACTCCTTCAGACACAATGACCTCCCTGGTGGCATAGTAACTATGTTCCTGTCCCTGGGAGTCGATCACAACAACTCCCTTTGCAGTCAAATCTGCCTTATTGATGATCAATTGCTTGGAATGAACTTCAGGAATGATAGTAATATTTGGCTTGTCTTTGACGAACAAAAAACTGCCGGATCTTTGGCCATGGTAAATGGTATCAACACAGTGGGTGAGTCCAATCATCTCACCATCATAAATGTTTTCAGTAATGGGCTGACCTAGCGATTTCCAAGCCTTGGTAATATTGTCTCGAAAGGGCTTTAGTTCGTTAAGCAATTCGGAATGAGAGATAGGCAAAGGACCCCCAGCTCCAATTTTCTTGAGATCTTCAGAGTAAAGACCGAGGTCATCGTGATATGTAGCACTCTTTCTAAGATAAGGAACCAGAGGATCCCAGGTCCAATCCTTGCCACCGTACTCTTCCCACATGTCAAATGTAGGCTTGCATCCAGGAATCCATGTGAAGTAATTAAGCGAAGAACTTCCTCCCAAGGCTTTGCCTCGAGTATTAGGCTTCTCAATTCGTTCATAGTCGTCACGCTTAACCATAGTCGTCTTATAAGCCCAGTCATGCTTGCTTCCTCGTAGTTCCATAGCATTAGAAGGTGTGGTGATTTCAGGAATCTCATGGGAGTTTCCAACACCAGCCTCAACAATGAGGATAGAGACATTGGGGTTTTCAGCAAGACGGCCAGCAACAACATTGCCAGCGGTACCACCACCGACAATAACGAAATCGTAATGAGATTGAGGCATATCGAAAGCTTTTCAAGTGTAGTGAATTTGAAATTCGTGTAGATAAGGAAGGAAGCACTGGCTTCTTATATATTTAAATTGGGGCTAGCTATACATGTCGTACATTTCTGAATAAGAAGGTGCTTCAGTCTCCGTCGGCCCTTTTGTCCAATCACTCTCATTTTTCCGTAGACTATCAATCTGCAAGGAGGTATGCAAGAATACATGGAACATTTGAACAAGGGCCGTACTTGAACTGGTTAGTACATGATGCAAGAGCAACCACATTCCTCTTGCAATACGGAAAAAGATATGTTATATCTGCATGAAGCAAATTCACGCAGAATTGGGGGGCATCGTATACTTCATCATTCCAGTTTTGCTTTTCATGGCTTGAGAAGCCACATGCATGTCACCCATACTTGACAGCCTAACAATACTAATGAATTGCCTTATACTCATATTTAAAGAGAAATACACTTAGAAAACTTCTGATGGTTAGATTCATCCAGTGCCCGCCATTGCATTGCTTTTGGTCGCCACAGAAAACTGAACAAGCTGTGGCTTATCATTGTCACAAGTTAAGTTCAACAACGTCGATCGACTTCCAGGACGTCATAGGAAGAGAACAATCTCGCGTCTAGGCTGAAATGGGAAGACGCCTTGCTGCAAGAAATCGAATAGAATTCAAAACTGAATGTGTAACCGTTAACTCCGGTTGATATACTGGGGTGTTTACTTTTTGAATAATCATGCAAGCCGCTCTAGCCATGGATAGATCCGATTATGTGGCGGGGCGAGCTTAGAGCTGGGCTATTTTGAGATATTTACCAATGTTTTTTTTGCTTTTCAGAGCTATTCTACGATGCCCACGTTTCAGACTCGTAAACATGCCGAGGGAATAATTTGAACAAAGGTTACACTTGAAATGGCTAGCATGTGCATTCACTGAAGATCTCCCATCTTTTGTCCTAATTGGACTGCAGAAAAGCGTCCAAGAATAATCAGGTCAATAGACATCTTATTCAGGTGCTGCCGTCGCAGCCTTTACACAAAATGAAATCGTATATATGTGGGAATCTCCTAAAACAATATGATCCAGTATTTGTTGAATACCAGCAATTGACCTTTAATGGAGTTCCTATATTGATTTGTGTGGTTCAATGACTGGTTGCTGGGAAGATACAGGTGTCCAATTCTGCCCAGGGGCTCAGGCACAGAACAACGAGCATTCACAATCCCTTCCTAATCAAGCTAGTCTGCACGGCATGTGATTCCTTTGGCGTATTCTATTTTCTTTTTACGAACTCTTTCATGAAGCAGAAACTCAAAGATTAGTAGTGCATATTTACTTTTCCATGACATGTAAGGGTTAGGTCCTTAGCCCCATCTCACTTTACTGCCTCTCCCGACGGCCCATGAGCCTCTTCACGGGTTTAGCCTCATTGCCTCGCTCCGAATTCCCGATATCAAAAATCACTAAAGCATATTGTAGACAAAAAAAAATAATATCAAAAAGAAAATAGTAGAAGCAAACAAAGCACTAGTGGAGATCATTTCAGATGTGGTAGTACTGCAAGTGGATTGCCCCCGCATGTCCACTAGAACCCACATATGGCGCGAAGAGTGCAGGTTTCAAGATCTACCTAATCTCGATTTGTCTAGTAAGAGCGCTGTGCATGGGATTACTATGGCCAATTCAGTCTTTTGGAGGCTTTGCTACGATTGAAGGTATTGATTTGGCTCGAAGTGTGCAGGTTCAAGATCTACCTAATCTCGATTTGTCTAGTAAGACCGCTGTGCATGAAATTGCCATGGCCAATTGCAGTCTCTTGGAGACTGTTGTTGTAATCAAAGGTTCCTATTTGACGTCAGGACGCGTTGGTTGCTTTGATACTGCTGTCCATTGTCTTTGGTAACCGAAAATGTCCAAAATGGCCTATCTCCTAGTGCCGCATTGCTGCCACAAATTCATACTTATAATATGCCCCATTGTCCTCGATAATTAAATACACGAGTTCAAAATGTCTACCAAGAAAACTTACTCCGTTCCTCTTTACACTACTTCAAATGGGTGCCCGGTCAGAGACCCCAACGCAATGCTCAAGATGGGCAAATTCGGCCCTGCATTGCTTCAGGATCATCATATGATTGATCTTTTGGCCCACTTTGACCGTGAAAGGATTCCAGAGCGGGTTGCCCATGCCAAAGGATCGGGAGCACATGGTTATTTCGAGGTCACCGATGATGTATCCGACTTGGTTTGTGCCGACTTTCTGAACGGAATTGGTAAGAAAACTCCTATCTTCACGCGATTCTCAACCGTGGGAGGTGAAAAGGGGTCCGCAGACTCTGCACGAGATCCTCGGGGGTTTGCAACAAAGTTCTATACCCAAGAAGGAGTTATTGATTGGGTTAACATTAACAGCCCAATTTTCTTCATTAGAAATGGTGTCCAGTTTCCGTTTCTGGTGCACACCCAGAAGAGCCGGGACCCTCAAACAAACCTCAAGGATGTGAATATGTTTTGGGACTTTTTATGTAACAATCCTGAATCATTCCATAATGTCATGTTTATATTTTCTGACCGTGGAACTCCAGCCTCCTACAGACATATGCATGGGTACTCTGCCCATACTTACAAATGGGTCAACAAGAAGGGAGAGTGGCACTATGTGCAGATTCACCTAAAGACAGACCAAGGTATCCAGAATTTCACTAATGAGGAAGCACACCAATTGGAAGCAGATGACCCTGACCAGGCTGGACGAGACTTGCACCAAGCCATTGAACGAGGAGAGTTCCCAACATGGACTGTCTACGTGCAAACGATGACTGCAGAGCAAGCCGAAAAGGCTGATTTTAGTGTATTTGACTTGACTAAGACATGGCCTCAGGGAGAATTTCCACTTAGAAGATTTGGCAAACTGGTTCACAATAAGAATCCAGAGAATTATTTCGCAGAAGTGGAACAGTCGGCATTCAGTCCTGCCAACACTGTGCCAGGGATCGAACCGTCAGCTGATCCTGTGCTGCAGGCTAGATTGTTTTCGTACAGTGACACACAAAGGCATCGACTAGGCCCTAACTTCAATCAGCTTCCCGTAAATTGCCCTCTGCAAGCACACAGCCCCTTCCAGAGAGACGGACCGGGATGTGTAAATGGAAATTATGGAAAGGAACCTAATTATCCCTCTTCTTTCGAGCCGCTCAACTACCGAATGGATGCAACAAATAATATGGCCCATGAGAAATGGGTAGGTGAAGCCACGACTTTCCATTGGGGTGCTGAGGATAAGGATTTCGATCAGCCGAGAATTTTCTGGGAGGTATTTGGGCAAACTGGCCAGCAAGATGCCTTTATCCACAATATTGCTTGTAACTTGAGACATGCCAGACAAGATGTGCAGAAGCGAGTTTTAGAGATTTTTGCAAAGATTTCGCCGGAAATCTCGACTCGAATTCTTCAGGCACTCTGAGGTACAGATTGACAAATTGTTCAAGTAACACTACAAATTATGTCAACAATATTAAATTTAAGTAGTTCCAATATCTAAAACATGGTTTATAACTGATACGCTAGGCGATTGCTAATAAATATATTACTCATTGTTTTTATATTTGTTGATTAATTTCGGTTTCAAAAATGGCGCGCCCCTATCCCGTTTCAATCCGGTTGAGATAGCGGTTAAACAGAAAGATTAGAAATCTTGTTTAGTTTTCTCAACGCGGGTCCGAGTTGGCGCCAATAGTTTTCTGTGTCAATGATATTAATTCCACATCGATTTGTAGTAGTGAGATGTGTCCTTTGTGCGGGTTGTTGTGTGTTTACTTGTATACGACTGGAAGCACGTCGTCCAGATTGGGGGCGTTCGCCCTGAAGTCGTTAGCCACTAAAATGCCGTCCTTGCTGAATCCAAGATACGTTCATCTTGCAACTGCCAATACAGGCTGCTTGTATGTAGAATTGAATAAACGGTAATTATCAAAGATATTAGCGAGGAGAGCTTGTCCATTGCGACTTTGACCAAATGATCGGATAAATTTTCAAAATCTTCTATATTTATTTGCATATACAGTTGTTGGTATTTCGCCACTGGGGGACAAGACAGCCTTCTTTTTTTAGTAGCCTCTTTACATCCCATTATTCCATTCAGTATTGAGCGTGCGTTATATTGTTTTTCAAAAATTAATAAATAATATCGTTGATTAGTTCTTTTGTAAATTTGCCAGAATATCTGCGGTGGTGCTTTTCTCTTCATAAAGCTTGGCTAATTCGGCTACAACTTTACCACGGCGAGTAGACGAAATTACCTTAGACTTGGGTCCAAACTTACGTTTCGGCAAAGGCTCCACAGCTACTATGTGAGACTTTACAGCATTTTTCTTGACAGTCCTGTTGGCCGCAATGTTGAGCTTAGCAGGTTGCAACACAGCAAAAGATGCGGCCGATCGCAGTTTTCTAGGGCCAGGGGGTGGAGGAGGCACCTTGAGCTCAGGGATTTGTTTCTGTTCGATTGGTGATACTGGATCAGAGTCGGAGCAATAAGGTGCACTCTCAGACACAGACAACACCGAAGTAGAAGATTCGGACGAGATCGTGGAAGAATCATCTTCGTTAGAGTACATCTGAAGTGCCAAAGGCGTGGAGCTGTAACGCATAGACTCGACACAAGTCATCGATGAAGAGTCCGTGGATACTGATACAGAATAAGAATTAGCTCTACGACCATTGGCAGAGTGGTTTTGCGCCTTTGTAGACCAATTATGTTCCCCACTGAAATGCCCTCTCTCACGCGTGCTCCACGATTCCTCTTGGAGGGCAATTTGTTCCCAGTTTTCAATTGAGTTTCTCACATATCGCACTATAATGGCAATGGACTCCCGAGAAGCTCCGGGTCCCAACAGACTAGGCGCAACACAAGCTGCTAAGCTTGACGCCGTATTTATCGAGTTCCCGTTAGCCGTGTACTTGGTATAATGGAACAGCAGTCCAAACAAATCTGATACGAGTGCCTTTGAAGGTTCAGACAGACGCGCCAGAGTGCTAATGCAATGGTCCGCACTGTCTCGTATAGGCAGCTCCACAGCTTGGATAGGTACCACTGGTGCACTCAATTGGTATATGTACAACCGCACCAGTGATGCCACTATTTGTGGGCCATAATCTTCGAGATCACATAGCTGCCCTCTTTCATAGTTCTGCTTCAGTATATGCAACATCTTGACATTGTCTGTCTTTTTAAACACATCTCGCACTCCTGGCCCTTGTTCCCACAGATAGTCGATACATTCTTTCCACAGGCTTGGAATCTCATCGATTGAAGTGATTTTGTGGCCAAATATTGGGTCTTGGTGTCTGGGAACCGTAATGTCCTGCTCAATCTTCATATTATGCAAATATACTTGGGGGCGAATATTGATGACCGTGATATCGAGTAGCTGGGCCAATTGGCTCAGGCTTGATACATGGACCACTTTTCTGCGGAACTTCGAAGACACCACTCCACGCAGCATGTCGGTAAGAGCGCGTATCCACCAGCTCTCATGCACCACATAGACCTTCTTGACCCGCTTTTTGGCAGCACGGTCCAAAAGCGAATATGCCTTGGCCACCCATGACCAGCTTGGCTTGTTTGGAGCTCCACAAGCAAACAGCACCAGTGCATAATTGGAGCGTGGAAGTCTGTCTAGGACCTCGGGCACCAGATCATTGTATACAGCCGATTTGGGTCCCGGAAGGGCCGTCGAATCCACCACCACAATTGGCAAGCGTGTGCTGGGATCAAATGTGTTGGTTACACATACCAATTTATCTGCTATTGCCTTAATCCCGCTCATACCACCAGCTGTATACAGTACAAAGTTAAGTTGGGTTGATTAGCGGAATGTTTAGATGTTACCGAAATAGAGTTGCGATGCGCGCGCCAGCTGATGCGGCTCGCTCCACACAACTTGACCCGACATTACAGTAGGGCTGCAGACTATCGTTTAGGACCGACCACTTGGCTCAGACGTTAAATTGCAACGTGACCACAGCACATTGTTGGCCAGTCAAGCTTCTGAATTGTGTGACCGAAGTTAGCTGATTGAAGGTCACAATTGCTGTTTACGAATTGCCAGTTTGGTGAAGCCTATAGCTAAGAGTATGGCAGTAGTTACAGTGGTTTAGATATATAATCTACCGGAATTACATGGGTCCTGGCGGGGTGCTTTTTGAGGCTCTGGTGCCAACTCGGGCCCAGTCAGAGTCCATAGGCACTAACCGAGTCGTTGTCAAACGTATAGCTGAGTGTCTAGCGGTCCCCGACCTCTGCGTTTTTGCTCAGGTGTCCAGGCTTTTTCGGGATGTGGCATATTCTGAAGAGCTATGGATGGACCGACTAGAAAATGTTAATATCGCAGACCGAATGGAAGAGCCAGCTGCTAAGTCTGCAAACAAATCTGGTCTAATTGACTTGAACGACAGTCGCCCAGAGTATTCGGCTCTGGATATCTTTAGCAAATTTCGATATGAGCGAGGCAAGGCTCGTCAGGGGTGTCTTGATCTGTTTCGAACTCTAGCGCCACTATACTATGATCTTGTTGACAATCCATCGAATCCACATGCATTACAAATATACTCGGCACCGACAGATCAGGCTAAGGTATTGGTTCAGATCCAGCGATTTTCGACAATTGATCCCCTAGAGCCTAATCATGACGAGAACATTGCGACATTGAGAACCACTATCGACTTGTTTGAGAGTGCTGCTCTTGGAGAGTTTGAAAATGGCTTGGACTCTAGCAAAGGCGACGTTTCGGCTCATATTAAAGCATATGCCGCTGTTTTGATTGTACTTAACGGAGGCGAGTCGTGCGTACAGCTGTTTGCACAGAAACATCCCAAGGTAGTCAATCAACCATCCATAGCTGCAGATATGCTTTTGTTGGAGGATCATTTGACTTTAGAGCCAAAGCTGGACGTCACAAGTTTGAAGGCTTATTTGCAAGATATCGTTGACGTATTCAACAAAGACGTGCCCAAGATCGACAGCATATTTTCGACCGCCGTTCCTGCTGCGCTGCCATTATTTGAGCGCATTGTTGAGGAAAATATAATGGAGCTGGTGTCCCAGCTCATTGAAAAGTCTCGGGGTATGTCCAAAATCCACAGGGGTTATCTGTCTGTGGTGTCTGATATTTACACGTTGCTGATTTGGTTCCAGCAGCAGGTTCATGGCGGCAAAAACGGCGGTCCTTCGTTCAACAATTCTACACTAGCATGCATCAATGATAATTACAGTATATACATTAGCAACTATTTGGAGGAGGAACTGCAAGTGTTTACAGATTATGCTGAAGGCGAAGTATCCAAGTGGAGCAAGAGCTTTTCGGCCGAGGAAGCTGCTACCGAAAGCTTTCTATGGAGCAATGTGACAAGAGAGCAAGACAAGTCTGATTTTTTGGCTTCGTTCAAGAAGGTTCTGATGATGCCGGTGTCTGCGATTACATCCACCACCTCGTCGTCCATGTACAAGTCCAACAACAACTCGTCGGCATCCGTGGGCAGCAGCACTTTGTCGAGACCACCTAGCACACCTCCTCTCACAACGCAAGGTACTAGCACTACAGGGACGAGTCCTGGCGGCAAGTCACCGCTGCCCAATACAGAGCTGGACGCTGTTATGGCTGTCATGAATAGCAAACTGGATGGAATCAAGACGCTTTTCAGTTTGGAGCTTGCCGTCAATCTTATCCGAAGCGGTAAAGAATCAATCGAAAGAATGGGTAAATTCTCATCGATGGTGGGGTCCAACGCTGGTGAGAAGGCTCAAGCCAAGTGTGAAGGAGTGTTTATAGAGCTACTGCATACATTAGGAGATAGGCATGTCCAAGGAGGGTTTCAGAAAGCCATTGAAACTCTAAACATGTATGATCCAAAGCGCCATCGTCGCACAGTAAGTGCCGAAGAAGGTGGCAAGGAGCGCAATGCTGTGGAACCTCTGGCGATATTTGCAGAACTCGTCAACATTGGAGATCTCATTCAGCAGATGATACACGCCTTTTTCGAGGAAGAGCTTGCGGTACGACGATTTGTGGACCGTAACGATTTCCTGTCGCCATCTGTCAAAGCAAAGAAGAAGTTCGAACAGATGCTGGATGACTGTGTGGCCAATGGCCTCAGTCGAGGAATCGATGT
Source organism: Sugiyamaella smithiae (assembly GCA_030579815.1). NCBI lineage: Eukaryota > Fungi > Ascomycota > Dipodascomycetes > Dipodascales > Trichomonascaceae > Sugiyamaella > Sugiyamaella smithiae. Next base: position 61,553 of record JAKTRV010000008.1, read on the forward strand.
TCTCATTGATCAGATAGACTTCATTTTTGTGACCGCTCAATTGGGAAGCGACTTCAACCCCATAGAGAGTAGTGGGGCTTTTGGAGGAGGGATGATTGGACCTACAGCAGCTGCGAAAAAGGTCGTTGTGCTGTTGTCATCCCACATGCAGTTGCTTGTGGGATCGACCGAGAAAACAGTACTAGACGTCTTTCAACAGGAAGTGGTGCTGCGGTTTTTTGCATCCATTTGTAAACACTTTAAACGGCAGACCATCAGTATTGAGGGCTCCATCACCTTGATCAGCGATATCAACTACTATTACGACTTTGTTCTAGGCCTTAAGCAAAAGGAGTTGGTGCCATATTTTGCTGCTCTGAAGGAAGTCGGACAGCTATTTTTGATTGATGGGCGAGACGCAAAAGCATTGGGCGCGGCCCTCAGTGACTTGACAAGATTTCGCGGCATCTTCAAGCCTGAAGAGCTACTGGAGTTTGTGCAGCGGCGAAAAGACTGGCCGGTGGTTCGACGCGAGGTTGAGAAGGTCATGTTCGGTTTTGGAGTCGAATGTGTCATCATGTAACTTGAAGTCTTACAATAATAAACGTGCATGTATTATATACTAGAGTGCCATTCCGATTATGCAGATGAATGGAGAATAAATAATCAAAGCACCCGCGTGCTGTTGAAGTACATTTGAAAGTGCGGGTGAATGCTCCTATGTAGCTTTGCATGGTAGAGACTTTGAGAAGGGAGCTTATCGTCGTATGTCGACGAGAAATGCAGTTCCTCCAAAGATCCAGGCAGGTTGCGAAAGAACTTGCTGTCTGGCAGTGAGAAACCCTTTAGAGTCAACTTTTTGAGGTTGTTGCATTTATTGTGTTTGAGAGGCTGCCAGGATCTTCCTTTGGCATGGTCGCCGAGGTCAACTTCAAAAGATTTGATAGTTGCTGGAGGACTCTCGATCAGGCTCTGCAGCCGTTCAGAATACAGGTATGCGCTCTCTGCTCTGTTTGAAAACAACACCGTCAAGCTCTCCAATCCGGTCAGGCTATCAATGGAGCTGGGATACAGCCATTGGCAGTTAACCAGCTTCACGTCTTTCAAGGACCGGTGTCCATTGCATTGGAAACTCACAATGAACCCGTCGAGTGTCAGCGATGTCAGCTGAGGGCATGCTACCTCCACATCCCGTACATAGAAGTACTCGATGCTCTGATTATAACGAGACTTTGCAGTCATATGGCGGATTGATTTGACTGGCGGTAGATATGCCAACCATCCCGAGGACCCAGACAGCACTACATCCAATCTCGAGAAGTTGCGGTACCATTTGCATATCCCAGCCAGGTACCGGCCGAACGTCCATTCATCTCTGCTTGAAACATCCTTGATATGCAACCGGCGCATGTATTTCACGCTGTCATACAACTGCTTGGTGACCACGTCGCCCGCCAGTTCGTCTATAGCCGCCCATGGCACGTAGAGCTCTCGGAACAGTACCGGCTTAGCCTTGCGTTAGTTGGGCACAGTGTCTTACAAACCACTCACCACTTCACGGCACCCGTGCGATGCCAGAGACAGACTGGCTACGTCATCTCGGTCCAGCAGCCCTACAATAATATGGAGGATTTCCGGAGGCAGGCAGTCGAGAGTCATTCATTCACTTTACGGCGATGTGATATGCAGATGGCAAGATACTGTTCGCGGGGAGATCTGCATGCACTCAGACGCAAGTCATATGCCATCTCGTATTTTATGTCTCGACTGTAGACATATCGATTTACCTTTACAGAACATTATTCAAGGGTTTTAAAAGCATAATACAGTGAGAAACTACAAGTCGGGGGGTGGGGGAGGAGGTGGTAGCAAGTTTTCCTAGTTGGTTGTTAGTCGAATGGCCGGTAGATTCTGATATGAGAATTAGAGCCAATATGGTTGTGGAGATGTGACTATGAGACATTTAATGATTAACTAGTATTGACGAAAACAATATAGTATGCAAACTTTGCTTTAGGTGCTGTACCAAAACAAATGTGAATAATGCGAATGGCGGATCATAGATCAAACAATTTGTTACAATTTGTGACAATTTGTGACGGCACCGTTAGTCATGGATCTTCAGTTAGTACGGCAACCACCGATTATCGACTTACCTTGTGTGCCAATGATAGCCAGTCTTCGACTCCACACACCCAGGCGTCCTTGTCATCTGGAGGAGCTTCATGGCCCCATACCGTCATGGCATCAAATGTCTCTATGCATTCAAACGTGCGAGGAGGCTCTTCGTCGGTGTCAATCATCAGTCTCTGCCGGTCTCTATCAGTAAGTATACGCTCCTCAAGAACTGCTCCCGTGTAGCCGTCAGGAATAGACACCTTTCTGCCAAGCAACCGCCGTCCTCGAAGGTACGCTATGGTGTTTTTGGACGCGTTTTGAGAAGCTTTGAAATACTTAGAGACTTTGGACGTGCCTGTGTACTTTATTTTGCACGGCACAACATGTAAATGAGTAGTTTTTTTAATTCGGCTTTCTACTACAATCCCCATTGTAGGCAGTACTAATGAAATTTACAGCTACTTACTTGCCTAGTTATATATCGTATGTTGAGCCCCATATACATTCCACCTTACAATGAGCTATCCGTTTTTGATCTCGAGGTAGGTCGAGGTTCCATCCAAATGTCTAACACCAGAACACTTGATCCATTGTTTGGAATCGCAGTAGGAATAGCGGCGTTTGCTCTTAGTGAGAAGCGAGAAGCTGAAGAGGGCAAAAAGACGCTGTTCCAGTTGCTCCAGACTAACACTGACAGTCCAAAGGATGCCAGTAAGAAATGATTTATTTTATTACTGTAATGCCCTGTAAATATGTAATCAACTAGTTGATGATCTGTTTCACAAAAGTTTCAATGTTAGAATTGTTAGCCATTGAAGCATGGTTGTAATATGGCATAGTCGTTGCAGTGAAGTGGAACTGCGCAGGTAATCCTTTCTGCAACCACTTGACACCAAAACTCTTTCAGTACAGTACAATAATTATCTGATGATATAATGTATATTACATCTAATGCTAGATACATAACTTTAATGCTGGTCGTAAGAGCTGTACATGTCTCGCACCCCAAAAACCATGCATGCCGTCGGGTACTCCCAATAGGTCCCAATAGGTAGGCTCGTGATGTCTATATCACACATTGGCACTCACACCAGTGCTGACTCGTTTGACAGAGCCTTCGGCCTCATCTTCGGCTCTGCGCTTCTTTGAACTGGACAAGTTCAATGGCCTTAAAACGGTTGGTCGCTTCGAGCTTAGCCATTCGTGAGTCAAAACAGTTTTCAGATCTGGCTGCTGAGCTTGGTCCTCGTCGGGATAAACAGGTACATCATCGCATAGGTCTTTATATAACTTCACCTTTGGTGGTATGTCTTGGGGCAATGCAGGTTCATCTAGCAAATCCAGATCCAGCTGGTACTCAGGCATGAATTTGCCGCTGTTGTTGATCGACCATATGACATCAGTGAGGTTGGTCGTCTCTCCCTGTATTCGAGCAAAAAGTTTCTTCAGGTGTTGCTGTTCGTTGTAAAGTTCTTGCGCCTTTGCCATTTTGCTATTCAACTCAAAGTTCATCTTGAGATACTTTTTGCGATAGCTTCTGTATACGGGGACCTCTTGGGCTGTATTCACAGCCTGCACAGCACTATTTGATACGTCTACTCGAGCTGCTTCAGGTGGATACGACGTTGTTTCTGCTGCCAATGGATGCGGAAGCTGCGCGTTGGGAGGAGGAGCTATATAACCAGTGGGTTGCACTGCTGTTGGGATATGTTGGTTGTGCCCGGCTAAAACTTCCTGAGACACAGGCGCCGAGTTATACACAGGCTCCACTGGCTGAAGAGAAGCTTGTGGAAGATGATTTTCCACCTGATGGACCCCATCGGGCGGGGGATTAGACATGACGTAAACGACCCTACTACTTCACGTTGGTACTGAAGCGATGATGAAGTCAGCGGCTCGAACTCTGTTAGATTATGCATTGCAGGATGTGACTTGTACATGTTACGACTATCACCTGACAGGACCAGTCAAGTGAGCTTTAGCATTCTAAACAGTTATATTGGTTCTTTGGATGACCTAGTTACATATGGTGACATGGAGGTGACGTCAGTGCTTTGAAGATTTTAACAAACGGACCTATGTTCATTTGCGCAGATCATGTTGTCCTTGTCACCTCGAGCCAGCTTTAGGAACCTACAAAAGATGACTTTTATCAGGGTTATAGGTAATGTATAATTGTGTATTTGAATATATATCCGCCAGTGTCGTATTGAAATTCAGTTGATATTGTCGGTACTTATTATCTCCGTGCAACCCTAAAACCGGTTAGGCTAGCTAAGCATGATGACGTGGGGTATGAGGCTAATGCACTATAGGCAGTGCAGGTAACTTAAACACGGACATAAATAAATATATATATATCGGAATGATCCGTCACCAGAGCCGTGGCGTACTCTAATAATGGCTGAAACAGACAAGAAATCAGCAGAATCTGGCTTGTCCAGAGACCCCCCTCCTTATGGCGATACTGAAACAGTCCCAGATTATGAGAGGCCTATCTTCAGTAGTAGAGTCGGGCAAACCACAAGCCTTGTATCGGCTATGTCGAAATTTCCTCCAGAGTTAACTATGCATACATCGCTAAAGGCATTTTTCAAGGCTTCTGTCTATCTAGGAACAAATGACAACCATAACATGTTCTATGTAGCCCGTCAAAAGCTGTTCAGCTCGCGACCATTGTCATTGCACGGTGGTCCATCAATTAGTGATCCTATCCTAGCAACAGCTCAAAGTGAGTCGTCTATTAAGCATGCACGGTCAATAATTAAGCTTTTGCCTCAGCCTGGAGATGCTACTAAGATACCGGTCGAAATTGTCATGAATGGTGATTTTGGAACTAAGCACACATTCACAATGGACGTTGGCAGTTCGGGGGCCCAAGAGACATTCGAATGGCGTAATACTAGGGGTGATGAAGTGCGAGAGGTTGCTGGACGGAAATCCTACGGTTGGAAGCTAGTACGACTACAATCAAACTCCAGTCTGGGAGGATCATATACCAGGCAAACTGGCATTTCCAGTGATGGCAATGAGGTCGTTGCCGTGGTAGCACATACCAATAAAGCAAGCTCGGGCCCCATCCTGGCGTTTATGAGTACTGGTCTCACTGGCACATTTGGTACCATGTGGGAAACAATGGTAGTCATATCATTTTTACGCATTTGGGAGCTGCAGAATATGATGGACGCAATGGCTAATAACTGATATATTTAATTTCTAATCCTACTGGTTCGCAAGATTTATAAGGCAGTCTTTTTTTTATTTGTCATATTGGGAAGTGCAGTACGCTCGCTACATGCGTGGTATATATATAGTCTTTAAATAGTATGGGGAAGGTATGTTTTGTTTGACTTGAATCTAACAAAAATTTTTCTTAATGTTTTGCAAAGTGCTACCATCTTGATCTGTGATAAAGGCTGCTCGATTCTTTTTCATTGTTATTTAATAAGCTCTATTATTAGCGTTTCCTACTCATCCTCACTTCTCCACAGTACCAATGCGGGTTCGGGTTTCTCCACAACCTCGGTTTGTCTGGATCCCATCTTGACATTAGTGTACTTCCATTAAAACAGTTGATTGTGTCCGGTGGCAACTTGGAAAGTGCTTGATCACTGCTTTACGATTCTAGCATTTCACTATAGTTATAGTTAAACTTGTCTGTGAATCTCGAGGATTGAAATCAGCCGGCAGTCATGGTGGTGGAACCGAGAGTTGGCCAGCTAGATGCCAGCATCCTTGATGCTGAATTATTAGACCTGCTCAAGAATCAGCTATGGGAGGCATTCAAGAACTTTCATCCAGAAATCAAAGATTCTTATGAGCCCGAGCTGCTTCTGGCTTTAAAGTTACTGCTGTTTAAGGTTACAGTATGGGATCACTCCACTACTTATGGAGCCAAGCTTCAGAACTTGAAGCTTGTGAGCTCCAAGTCTACCATCACTAAACTTATTCCTTTATCGCAGAAGCAGAAATTGGCGTATGGTGCGATTGTAGTGGGCGGCAGCTACTTCTGGACCAAATTGGAGGACTACTTGGCGAGATCAAGTGCTTGGGACTCCATGGACGACCGAGACGTACCCGATGCTCGCCGACGTACATTGATCATCACACGACAATTGAGAAAATTCACAGATGTTGCGTCTTCTCTGTGGTCAGTGTCCAGTCTTTTGAACTTTGTTCTCTTTCTGTATTCCGGGCGGTATTCTACCTTAGTATTGCGACTACTACGAATCAAATTTATGCCTGTCACGCGGTCATTATCTCGACAGGTGAATTTCGAGTTTCAGAACCGTCAGCTTGTGTGGAATGCTCTCACAGAGTTTCTTCTTTTCATCCTACCCCTTCTGAATCTCCAAAAGATCAAGCGAAGAGTAACGAAGCTTGTCGAGAATTTCTCACCTTCAGCTATTGACAGCAGCTCTGAGTCCAGTCTTGCATTCTTACCTGAAAAAACATGTGCCATCTGCTACGAATCTACTGATTCCACTCAAGGAGTTGTTTCCACTGATGTCACAAACCCCTATGTAGGTGAATGTGGTCATATTTACTGCTATGTCTGCATAACTTCGAAGATTCTGGAGGATCCTGAAGAGGGCTGGCCTTGCTTGCGATGCAAGAAGTCCATCAGGAAACCAGTACCGCTGAAAGATGTAGATCCTGAGGCGATTGTTGAAAGCATTCATGACGAAAAACGGGCAGTCAAGGAGAAAAGCCCTAGCGCCACCAAACCGACGAGCTCTCAGAACGGTAATGAATCCGATAGTGGCGAGGATGACGAAGACGAGCTCGCTGAAATTGGAGAAAGTGACGGTGGCGATGATGATGACGACGACGATGACGACGATGAAGATGACAACGAAACGTACGAAGATAATTTTGTGGTGGAGGACACATTTGCATAATTCATTAGTTTAAGTTCGCCTGGCGGCGGTAAAAATCTACAACCTGATCAGACGTCGTAGAATCTTCAGGCTTTTTGTCTTCTCTGACCTTGAGGAATCTTGGGAATCGAAGCGAAATTCCTTTACCTAGTTCCTGCATACCAGCCCTATAAGTTGGCGACAGTGACAAATCAGCAGTCAGCACTTCGAATACCATTGACGGTTCAAACCAGATGTCGGGCATATTGGCCGGCGTCGGGTCGTAAGAAAAATATGACTTTGGTTTTTCAATCACTGTCTCTGACAATTGCTTGTGAAAATCTTCAAGATTCTTCTCGCTGAAACCCGTACCAATCTTGCATACAGTCTCGTACTCCTCAGTATCTGGATTATAACAACCGAGTAAAAAGCCTCCATACACATTCGTCCGCTTTCCACGACCGTAGTAAGCTCCAAGGACTACCAGGTCTAAAGAATCACCAACTCCATCAAGGTAGTCCTTCTTAAGTTTCAACCAGTTTCGAGATCGCTTGCTTGGCTCGTAACCACTTTCCGAGCCATGGAGCATCTTAATCATGAGTCCCTCACAGCTGTCCTTTACACTCTGGTCAAGGAAATGTTGGATCTCCTCAATGTTGTCAGAGTTCATAGACCTGGCATATGAGAATTCGCCTTCCACTTCTTGAAAGTTGTCTGAAATCAGCTGTCGTCGCTCGGTGAGCGGCCTCTGCAGTGTAGACTCTCCGTCAAAATACAAAACGTCAAACGCGAAAAGACATACTCGTACCTTGATAGAGCCCTCTTCAACATCCTTCCTTTTCCTTGTTGACAGAACTTGAAAGGGAAGAATCTTCTTTGATTCTCGATCCCATGCCACAGCCTCGCAATCCAGAATGAAGCTTTTATCACTTGTCATAAAATGAGGTACAATAGACACGATATCTGGATACCTCTGAGACATATCTTCCATATTTCGCGAGTACACAAAAATCTTGCCGTCTGCAGTCTTGTGTACTTGCGCTCTTTCGCCATCATACTTGTATTCACACGTAAACTCCTGGCCGCTGAATCTGTCGAGGACCTCGCTTATTGACTTTGTGGGTTTTGCCAACATTGGCTTCAGAGGAACTCCAGGGGTCAGCTTGCAAGCCTCTCGTACGTTGTCGATACCCTGGTCGAGAATTGCATTGATTATGATCTCATAGTTTGGCAGCTGGCTATAAACGTCCTTGACGACTCCATCATTTTTGGCTATTTCTTCACTTGTGGGCTTTCGCTTGCCAGCCTTTTCGTGCTCCCACGTCACAAATGCTTGGGCCAAAGCAGTGAGAACAGACTTCTCGGCCATACCAATCCGCAGCTTGCCTTCCAAGCTTCTAACCAAGTATTTTGCTTCGGTGCCTTTACATGCTGTCAGCATTCGCTTAATGATTCCAATCTTCTTAGCTTGGCTTGCAGATCCCGATGATTTGGCAATCTCGGTGAGAGATTTGAATACTTCAGACACCGTCAATGGTTTCGGAGCAAACATAGTAGGCTGGTTATTTCTGGCATTCAGGGCTACCAGCCCCAGATCACCCACTTTGACATATTCGCTTTTGATCTGCTGGTTATTCTTTCCAGTCGCTTCTCCAAGCGCTTTCATAATGATCGACTCCCCTAGTCCCAATTCGAGTCCTTCATAATCGGGGCCCAGCCTATTAATAAAGAGATATGTCACTTTGCTAAGCTCATCAGGCTTGATTTTGAGAACTTCCAAGAAGAAGTCTGCACAGTAGCTGTTGATCTCCAATCGTTTGGTTGTCGACTCGATTTTATCGAAAGTATTAGTCAATGCTCGGTAAGGAATCGAACTGTTTTTCTTTACCTCAATGCCTCCTATTGTAACCGTGGCACTATCAGCGCCATTCTCAGCTTCACTATCGTCTACGATTCGTTTCTTGGAGGGCGATTCACTCCCATTCAGAGCTCGTTTGATTGATCCCGGCTCTTCAACCCCATTGCTCTTTGATTCAAGCATCTGGGATTTTGTTTCATCTCCTGTTTCTGTTAATGACTGCGGTTTCACTGTAGATTCTATTGCGGTTTCAGCCTTGGCCTCAGCCTTAGGCTTGGCTCTCTTCGCTACAAAGAATTGGCTGGGTCAGCGAGACGCTCCATCTAACTCGACTTACTTTATTGCCTTCTGAGTAACCATAGTGCGCAAAGGTCTACGTAGCAATAATAAAGATGGGCCTTTAGGCCTTAGAGCATCAAGAACAAGTCGACGAAATATCTTGATGTTAAGGTAAGTAGACGCGTATGGCGCGCCACAATGCAGTAATTAATGTATGCAGAAGCGTGGCTGCGGCAGATGACGAAGAGCGATGGGCACAATAGAGACAAACAATGAAATATATATATATATATATATTGACATTTCATACTTAAATAAATATAGCTACTTCGTATCGCTGAGGTGTCTGGCTCGTCGCAGCTCCTTCTGTTTGCGAGCCATGCGCTCTAACAAAGTGGATGTGTCAAAAAGCTCAAAAATGAATCTGCGCACAGGCAGCTTGTAATGATACGACTCCAAAAGCTTCATCGTTTCGATATACAAGTCAATAGATTGGAAACGGCTTCCGTATTTGGCCTCGAGTCTCACTAGCTGCTTGGAGGCGTCATTAGCGAGAATTTGATTGCTGAGATTGGACAGAGCGCCTATGATCTTGCGCTTGATGGGGTCCGAGTAGACCATGGGGAACTCTGTCTCCTCATCCATAGCATCGGCTGATTCAGATGCACTGTTGGCTCCATTAGAAGGAAGAGAAGGCCGGCGGCTTCTATCTGAGGGAGGCGTCGGTGTTGGTGTAGGGCTGGCACTCCATCGTCGCGGCAATTTGGCAGTCTGGGGAACCGAAGTGGTACACACAACAGAGCTAAACACATCCGATAGATCATGAGGGATACAGATCCCTTTGAGCTCTCCCATTATATCCCGCACCACATCCCATTTAAACTCACTGATGATTTCCGCTCCTTCGTATGTTGATGAAATGAGACCCAGCGCGAAAAATGCAGTTCCACGGATAGTATAGACTTCCGACTTTTTAAACATCTCAATCAAATTTTCAACTACTCGGGATTCCTCTAAAAATGGAGCACCTAGAGTGTTGGAACCAATGTTACCAACGGCCCACATACAGCCTTTTAGCTTGAGAATCACTTCAGGATCCGAGTTCTCCATCTTGTGTTCATCCAAGTAGTCTGCAAACAAATCAAAATACCCCTTGGATTCCAATAAGTGGCATCCCTCTTCTGTGAGAGTCAACTCACCAAAGAAATGCCTTGGGGCCTTTCTAACTTTATATGGGGATTCATTGCCTTGCGAAGGAGTTCCCTCGTGTCCGATACTGTCCTTGAGCCAGCAAGTATTTGAACTTTCCAAATATTCTTCGATTTTAGCGACATAGCTGTCATTTTCACCATGCACCCAGTTATCCATCTCTTTATGGACATATTCAAAACCCTTTAGATACTGAAAGCCTCTCGACGTTGACAGAAATCTTAGCATCAACGGCGTTCCAATATCACCAAGATGGTCAAGCGAAGGGTTAATGGAGACAAAATGTTCTAAATTAGTAGAATCACTGCAGTACTCTCCAAGAACCTCCACTGCTAACTTGCAAACATCAATGTCGGGATCATAGAGTTGCGTTGCTAACAGGCCGATTGCCCACTTTTGCGTTTCTGGCTCACTAGTGACTAGCTGGCGCAGGTGGTCTGTGGCAAACATGCGGACAGCCTTTTGACCGCAAGTTAGCGCTTTCGACAAGATTATCCTCGGATGCCCTACAAGCTTGTAATCCATTGCTGATATAAAGCTCATAATTAGATCATCTCTGCTTCGTAGCTCTGAAAGATGGTAAAACATGTTAAACATCCTCCACTTCTCCATCATAGCCATGCCGTTTGGATCTGAGCTCAAAGTCCCCAGTAATGCGAAATATCCATGGCTGAGAGTGTTTTGCAGCCTCTGACTTGAAAACAGCGGTTCTGCTGAAATAATTCCACTCATAGGATCTAATTGAGCCAAGCACTCGGCGATTTGACGTAGCAGCTTATTTTCCATAAGGTACTTCACACCCTCGGGGTTGTATAATAACGTGTTTATAAGAGACTTGCCGACGTCAACGTACTTTTGGTTGGGCTTGGTTCTTTTTATTGCAGAAAACCGGTACTTGAATGGCCTGTAAAAAGACACCAAGCGCTTCATAAATTTTGTTGTCTTAATGGCTTCATCTAGCCTCTTTGGATTTAAGAGCGGTCCTTGAATAAGTTCAGATAATGCATCCCAGTTCCATTTAGCAAAAGTCTTTGTGCTTAAAACTCCTGTCTCCATAATCAGCTGTTTGAAGCTAGCATCATCAATCTGTACACCCATTTTAACCCGCACCTGCTTAGTTTTTGATAGACTGCTCCGGTCATCAACGGTTGTCGACTGTCCTTTGTGAAGCGTACGGGTGATTTTGTCAATCTGAAACAACGCCGCCGACGACGCAGCACTATTTTCGGATGCATGATTCATTGCACTGTCGAGCAACGTGGGGAGCGCACTTATTTCTTCCACAATTCCTCGAGGGGATATATTACTTGTCATTCGAAAGATTTCTCCCAGCAACACGGTAGCTTTTCTAGTATTTGTCTGGTCCTCATTTGTCTGTAGAATATGTACAATTCCATCCACAAGGCCACAGTTCAAAAATATGTGCAGCAACAAAGACGTGAAATGATCAAGATATTTACAGTGTTCGACAGCTTCAGATGCAGAAGCTTTTGAGGGACTTTTGACCGTCGACATTGCGATATCCCTTTCGATGTCAGGCACCCTTCCAAACGTTGTTAGCCTTCTTCCAGCTATAAACGACGACGACCATGCAAGCGGTTTGATGCGAAAAATCGAAAGGAGCACGTCAAGTAGTATTTCTCGCAATATTGGGATTGGAACTACCAAACACTGAACCAGAGATCTCAGACAGTGGAAATTATCCACAGAAAATGCAAATAGCCCACTCCACGTCCTCAGCATGTAAGTCAAGACCCTGGCACTGTTACGGAGTTTTTCCGAATTCACATGTCCACGGATCTGGATCTCTGTAAAAGGAGAAATCAGGAACTCAAGGTCGGATCCTCGTAGCAGCAGTGCACGACTTCTTGGCGAATCCAGCACATACAACACTGCCATCGACAATGGCCCTGATAGTTCAAAAGGCCCATCTACAATACACTGCAGAAGCACTCGAATGCCACCGCTGTCTGCTACTTTCTGTGGGCCATGCACAAATATCTCAGCTATGGTTTCTACTGCGATGTTGCGCAGCTTGTCATCGCTCTGCTCAGCCACAGCCACAAGTGCCCGTATCACGCCTTCTGAAACCTCGTCCACTCCTCCAGGAATGTCCATAAATGATCTGATCAATCGAATTGCCTGCACCCGCTCTATTTGACTGCGCGAGTCTTTGGTTAGAGTCTTTACAACCATATAGTCGGTCTGCAAGCCTCGCACATTGCGTATGGACTCAATGTCAGTCAGCGCGTTACGAGCTATTCGATACCCTGCTGCTATGACCTCTGTTTGTCTGTGTAGAAGCAGGATTCGGATCTTGTCGCCTAGCTTGGCCATCACAAGGTCGTATTTTAAAAGTGGGTGCCGCTGCAGCAGGCTCACAAGATCATTTGCCCGCTGAACTAGGTATTCAGGGCTCTGCTTTGAGCTTTCCAACGACTGAAGAATATCTCCCAACGACCACGTAGGACTTTCTTGCCCAGAATCGCCCGAATTGTCTTCATCAACTCCAGGTACGTCGGGAGAATGGGGAACGCCCAACTCGCTCAGCTGCAATTGCAGCAGCTGAATTCTCGCATTGACTGCATCCAACTGTGACTCCACTTGTCGTTTCAACAGCTCCTGCCCGCTATCCTTTATTTTGCGATTGTCAAACACTTCCAGTAGGTTTTCGGCGCCCTCTTTGATCTTATACTCTATCTCCAGCTTGGCTAGGATATCGCGAGGCTCAGCCCGACGGCCCTCGCGGGGTCCTTCATCGGCAGAGTGCCGTGGCAGACCAATTATATCGTTCCTGGCGTCTGGCACCCTCGACATGGCTCTATGGACTCGTATCCATGTCCTGGCACCTCCCGGTGATAGTAACGATTGAGGTTTGGCGGGGTCCAAAACAGGCGGGGGCTTAGGGTAGCGGTTGTCTTCTCCCATGATAGTACTGGTGGTCGCCAAAGTCACGCCTATGAACTTTTGGGCCACTGTCAAAAGTGGATTCAGGTCAGTCGGAAAGTAGAAGATTAGTTTCAATTTGGTGACGAATTTTATTGCTTTTGAGCTTTCTCTTGCAAGTACACTCCTGGATCATTTTAGGCTCTTCATCAACAACCCTAATGTGTCGAGATGCACTGTAGTACTAAACGAAATATTTCATTTACCAGTGAGAGAAGCTGATCTAAAGATATCCTTGTTCTTATTGCTCATAACATAAATCACTCGTGCTTAGGAGCACAGTTTGTTGCCAACATTTTCGCGGTCAAAGGACTCATCGGTTTTTTTAAAAAAACCTGTTTGAGGCCGGTTTCATCGTGGGATGTATGTTTCGATTATTAGTTGGCTCGTGCCGCCGGTACCATTCAAGTGTGGCCAAGCCCTTGAACGAAACCATAAGAGAAGTTCAAAGTAGATTCAAAGTTCCAAATGGCCCAATGAGTTTGATGGAATACAAGACGGGCCTGGAGCCTCTTCTACTTGAACCCAAGGAAGGAGATCCACATTTTGACATGATCCAGAGTCTTGCGAATTCTGGAGCTGTAGACGTTGCAGATAATGTTCAACAAGCCATGGTGGCTCAGTGGAGGTCAGGAAGGTCCAGTAGAAGTATTATATTAACCAGCATATCTATATTGGCGACAACACATTTGGACAGAGCGAAATCGGTACTTATTGAGCTGATGGGCCACCTCAGCTACAACGAAAACATGATATTCAGAGCTTCTTTTACCCCTGAAGAACGTTCTTTGGATTCTATACCGGCGACGGTCACTCGAATATTTGCTGAGCATCCCACAGCTCAACTGTCGTTCCTCATAAACGGTCTGATAAACTTTGCATTGGGTCTGGGCCACCCTCTTTTGTCTGCTTCGATCTGCCATCGGTTCTGCACAGCTGACTTATCATCATATATACGGAGCAATGTTTTCCATTCGAGCTTGGAAGCGCTGGCAGTTTATGACCCAAATCGAGTATATGACAATTATCGAGCCATATACGCTCTATGCACAATATTCCCCAAGGACCGCTTAATGGTTAGTGGTTCATTCAAGAGAAAACTAATAGACAATGCTATTGAGCACTGCCTTAATTTATACCCCAAGCTCGCCAATGATATATTTAGACTGTGCGAAAATCTCCCCGGCGATGCTATCCCTCTAGACTCAGTGTATCGGTTGATCCTTTTGGACTTGCGGCATGGTGATATGCAGAATGTAGCCAGATGCTGGCGATATGTGTGCAAAAGACTTGCCGAGAGCGATAGTGCAGCTTATCAAGACAATACCACTGTAGTGGCAGCAATGATAACCAGAATGGCCAAGATCGAGAAGCAGTACTCAGTAGTAGCAAAATCAATAGTGGACTCGTTGCCGATACGGTACTATGATATGCCTGGAATAACTGAAGCATTGCTATCGTACTGTGCAAGGACAGGAGATAGAAAACTGGCAATCAAGATACATGAAAACTTGACATATCCGCTGAGAAGAACCGTCTTGTCGGCACTATTGAGGCTCTATCTAAAGTTCAAGGACAATCGCCGGGTGGAGGGAATAATTGAAGAGATCAATGCACAACAATACAGACTGAACGACCAAGAAATCGCTGCTATAATCCGAGCTATACCAGCGTCGGAGATCGATAGATCTATTAACTTCCTGGATAGGTTCTCTAATAAGCGCCAGCTTCTCTTGCCATCATATGTGGCACTTGTTAACAAAGCCATTGAATTGAACGACCACGAGCTGTTCAATAAGTATATCGACGTGCTCCAAGCTGAGCCTGATTACGCAAGCAAGATTCCTGGTACCGTTCAAAATCTCTACCTGAAATATCTGTGCAAGAACGGTCGATTGGAAGAAGCCAAGCTGAAATGGAAGCTTTTTATTGCATCCAATTCGCCATTTTATTATCCCTCAGAAAAAAAGATCGGCCTCAACACTATGTTGACATCAATAGTTCAGAGTGGATCTCGAGCCGATGCAGAGTGGATTATTCAAGAATATCTCTCTGTAGGCATGTCCAAAAACGAGATCTCCAGCCAACTTCGAGCTCGATCTCAGTTCAAAGCGCTGTCAAACGACCTCAAAACGTTCTGGTACGAAAAGCTGAACATTGAGTCCAATGCCGAGCATGATGATTTATGATTGTATATAGCTGTTGCACATGTGTGTATTTTTTTTTCCCATAATTATTTATCTTGTTTATAAGCCTGTTTATATTCAACTGTCAGTAAGCGTGTTGTTTTCTCACATTCGGAGGTTGATGCTACGCTACCCCTTTGGTCATCACCTGAATAGGCAACCCTTGACAGCTTATCTCTCGAAAGATCTGCGCTCAGGGGAAATTCCAATCTCGGAAAGCCGTGCATCCGACCACGTAGTTAAATATATCTTGTGTTCAACATCTGGTGATGATACAGAGAACAAATGGAGGACGCATTTTTGTATTCCCCTGAACATGTTACTCGCAACTTGCATGTAGATTCCAGCTTTGGTTTGACTCAAACACAAGCGAAGCTCACTCTTGAAAAGTATGGTCCGAATAGTTTGCCAGAAGAGCCTCCCACACCTTTGTGGCAGCTTGTCCTGGGGCAGTTCGAAGACCAGCTGACATTGATTTTGCTGGCGTCGGCGTTTGTTTCGCTGCTTCTAGCATTCTATGAAAGTGACGAGGAATCAATGTCTTCGCTGGTCGACGCAATTGTCATAAGCACCATACTGGTACTTAATGCTGTGGTGGGTGTCCAGCAAGAAAAAGGAGCCGAAGAGTCTATAGCAGCATTAAATCAGTACACGTCTTCAGAAGCCAAAGTACTACGCAACGGGGAATTGATCCGAATCAAGCAAGAAGATGTCGTTCCTGGCGACATTGTCGATGTTTCTGTTGGAGATGTCGTCCCAGCTGATTGCAGGATAGTTGAGATTCTTAGTAAAGCTCTATCGGTCGACCAATCTATTCTCACAGGAGAAAGTGAAAGCGTTGGAAAGTCTGTTGAGGCTATTTCGGATCCAGCTGCTGTAAAGCAGGACCAGACAAATATGATCTTCTCGGGAACGACCTTAACTGCCGGCCACCTTAGGGCTGTAGTAGTGCTTACAGGAACTAAAACAGCTATTGGAGATATACATAGAAGCATCACTTCACAAATCTCTGAATCTACTCCACTCAAGCAAAAGCTCGACGAATTTGGCAGCCAGCTGGCTAAAGTTATCACGGTGATCTGTGTGCTAGTATGGCTAATCAATGTTCGAAACTTCAACGATCCTGCTCATAATGGATGGTTACACGGAGCGATATACTACTTTAAAATAGCCATAGCTCTTGCAGTTGCAGCTATTCCTGAAGGATTGGCTGTAGTTATAACTACATGTTTGGCTTTAGGAACCAAGAAGATGGCATCACGGAACGCGATTGTTCGAAACTTGCCGAGCGTCGAAACGCTTGGAAGTGCGAACGTCATTTGTTCAGATAAGACAGGCACTTTGACCACAAATCAAATGTGCGTGTCTGATATTGCCATGGCTGGATTTGATGGCCCCATAAGACTGAATGTTAGCGGAGTGGATTACAATCCGGTCGGCAAAGTTTCCAAACTTGACGGTTCTGTACTCAATTCACCCTCTTCTTCGTCTCGGATATTGCAGATGATGAGCGAGGTCTCTGCATTGTGCAATGAGGCAACGCTGACCCATGATAGCGAAACTGATACCTTTGGATATCTTGGAGAGCCCACAGAGGCTGCTCTCCGTGTAATGGTTGAGAAACTTGGTGCCAACAATAATCTTGGGGATCAAAAGTCTAAAACACCTGCCAACGACTTCTACTCCAACGATATTAAGAGAGTTCTAGTTAATGAATTTACTAGGGATCGTAAGATGATGAGCGTAATTGTGGAAGGAAAACAAAACTTTAGAGCGCTGGTCAAGGGAGCTCCGGACTCCATTCTGAAAAATTGTAATTCCTACTTTGAGCAAGGAGTTTCAGGAAACGCTGAGAAAAAGGAAATGTCGGAACAAGCGCTCGCCATGCTTCGAAAGCAAGTTGCAGAATTCGGTGATAAGAAACTTCGAGTTATTGCATTTGCAGTCAAGGAGATTACAAATGTCGATGATAAAGATGTGGAATCAGGCTTAACTTTTATTGGAATTGCCGGAATTCGTGACCCACCTAGGCCTGGTGTTGACCAAAGTATAGAAATGTGTCGAAACGCCGGCATAAGAGTTATAATGATAACTGGCGACAGTACAGAAACAGCGGTTGCAATTGGTAGAGAAATAGGCCTCATAAGCGAGAATGAAAGATCTGTTGACGTTGTTATTAGTGGCCAAGAGTTCCAAAACTTGTCCGATAGCGAGCGTCGAGATGTTGCATCGAAAATAAAGGTCATGGCACGGGTGGAGGCAGTTCACAAGAGTGTGTTGGTGGAATGCCTTCAAAAGAGTGGTAATGTGGTGGCAATGACAGGAGATGGAGTGAACGATGCTCCTGCACTGAAAAAGGCCGATATTGGTGTAGCCATGGGTGGTGGTACTGATGTTGCTAAATTGGCAGCTGATATGGTGTTGGTGGATAACAACTTCAACTCCATAGAGGCGGCCATTGAAGAAGGTCGAGTCATCTACTCGAATACAAAGCAATTTATTCGGTATCTCATATCCTCCAATATCGGAGAGGTTGTGTCCATCTTTTTGACGGTTCTTCTGGGCATTCCCGAAGCTTTGATACCAGTCCAGCTGCTGTGGGTAAATCTCGTTACTGACGGGCTCCCAGCAACTGCGTTGGGATTCAACCCGCCAGACAATGAACTCATGACGAGACCGCCTCGTGCCTCTAACGAGCCGTTGGTGAACGGTAGACTGTTTTTCCGGTACATGGTGGTTGGAACATATGTAGGGTGTGCTACTGTGTTTGGCTACGTATGGTGGTTCTTGTGGTATAGTGGGGGCCCTCAGATCAGCTTTTACCAGCTGTCACATTTCCATTACTGTGCCCGGGAGTTTGCAGATATTGGCTGCGATATGTTTTCAAACGATATGGCCCGCCATGGTTCCACAATGTCGCTCTCAATTCTCGTGGTTATAGAGATGCTGAATGCCGCCAATAGTATCAGCGAATCGGATAGTCTTTTGAGCCTGCCTATATGGAGAAACATGTATTTGGTCTACGCCATAGCTCTGTCCATGGCTCTCCATTTCGCCATCATCTACATCCCATGGTTGCAAGGACTGTTCTCAACAGTGGCTCTGAATTGGCATGAATGGACTGCTGTATTGGCCATCAGCTTTCCAGTGATAGTGATTGATGAGCTATTCAAAATATCTGATAGACAGGCCATCATGAAGAAAAATGTCTAGACAAAATAAAAGTTATAAAGCAAAAATAAATGATTCAAACTATTTACATATTTACACACTCAATAAGCCATTAGCTCTTGAGCACATCGGTCAAAGACTTCTCGACCTCGGCTACCTCAGGGTCCACTGGAAGACTCCGTAAAAGCTCTTCATGTTTAGCGCCTCCAAGCTTCTCTTTCATGGCAAGTGAAAACTCCCGTATAGACCCAATATCCATGATCCAACAAGTAGCAGCCACACCCATGGAAAACGACGAAATAGAAAGCATAGTAGCATGGGACACAGCCTGCACAGCGTCTTTAACAAAGTTGAAAGATGGCGGTCGGTGATTAGCTTGAAACATATTGGGGCGGTCTACAAGTTAGACGTATTCCAGGATATAAAAATCAAAAGCAAAACATACACCTTCGAGCTGCAACGGATCTCTTGGCATAAAGAGCAGCTCCTACTGTCAATAAGCCTGTGCCAAAGAAGGCCAGCATTTGGTTTCTGCGACGGTCGTCCATAGTAGAAGCCCAATGTCAAGGTTCTGCCGCACACAAAATCGGGTGATGTTGGAGATTTTGACTTTATGCATCCTCAAATCACCGAGCGAAGACGAAAGTGTAAGTGTAAAAGGCAAAATCCCCACAACCACATGAGACTAACAAGTCTGCGGAGAAATCGTCCAGGCGCTGGAAGAGTGCCATGCTCGTGGACTATTGCACTCGTCAATAGGCGGGTGCGAAGAGTTGGCCCACAGACTCAACATGTGCCTTCGACAAGAGCGAATCCACCGGCAGACGGAACATTTCAAGGCCGCAAACGAAAAGCGAAAGGCGATCGAAAAGAGATGGAAAGAAATGGAAGAAGAGGAGTTTGGTGAAGGTGGCCGTCTCAAGGCGGTGTTGAACACAACAAACAACAAAGCAGCCTAGCTAGCCAGCATAGAAGGCACCATTGTACATAGCACAAATATAAAGCATATTATACTAACATTCAAACTATGCGCCCATCTGGACAGAGCTCTATCTAGAAAATAATAGAGATCCCATCCTGATTCGTCATTTGCTTAATAAGTAGGGATGTACCAAAGGTTATAGCTTTCAAGATTCTGCTATATAGTTGTCAACACTGCACTCAATCCTGTCCTTGCTGTTTTGAAACATTTTTTACCTAATTCCTAAATCACGCCACTAATGCTGAGGTAACTGAAAGATAGCTTCTTTACTCGCAATCATTACTGAGTTGCTCAATTATTGAATTGTTCTGCTATAATACTAGGTACCCACCGGCTCCCTTCCCTTACATAGCCTTTGGATGGGCTCACGTGACGCACTGATTTGTAAAGAGAGCTCCACAACTGACTTAGGAGCAAAGCTCGGATAAGATATTAGCGAAGGATCTTATCAATTGCTAGTAGTGATTGCTACACAGAATTATCATTCGTCTCGAGAATTTCGGGTCTACGTATTTTTTGTGTGTGCTGCTGTGAAGCGGTACCTTAGCGTTGGCTTTTAGCATTCATAGAGAGAATGGGACTGTAGCAAAAACAGAAAACAAAAAACAACATCGCTCGAGCGGCACAATACAGTTTACAATTAGCTTAGAATCCATTGGTAATGTGATTTCATTGATGGCACGTCTAATCGTTAACTAATCCTGTCGACCCTTTAGCAGTCGCTTGATCACCTTGTCTTTTGTGATAATGTACACAACGCTACCCCAACCAGACAGAGCATCTCTATCCTGAGCATTGAGCAGAGCCTGGGAGATAGTTTCAAACAGATCCTCGGGTTCCAAATCTGGCTCCCACAGAGACTCGCACATACCAAACAACTGATCAGTGGCGGTACCAGCCACAATGAAATCTTTGGCGTAGTCTATGCATCCAATCAAATCAAATCCACAGATAAATGGCTTTTCTGTCTTGGAGTTGATGCCGGCCACTATGGGGCCCACAAAGTAGGGGCCGAATCGCTTCTCGTAAAGGGTCGAAGACACCAGGTTGGCAAATGTCTGTGGCTCCATGCGTCGCTCTTCGCGCATTTTGTACATGTTATGCTTGAATCGGAACTCGTCTGAAAGGGTGAGAACGTCGGTGGCCAATCCTGTGAGTCCTAGGAACACCCCTCCATACTCAAACACCTTCTCGAAGTTGTTGGACACACCGATGGACTGCATGCCCATTCGCAGATCGCAGCCAATGGCCACGCAGTCCTTACCGGCCATGGCAACCGCCACACCTCCTGACGTTAGGGACCATCCTCGTCCATCCATTGACTTTGCTTACCGTTGATTTCCTGGGGATTCTGGTTGGACATTGTGTTAGGAAGTAAGGATAGTCTGCATGTGGCGATAATATCACTAATCCAGCCGTACGTGCTTGACATACACAACCACTCTACAGAACACTACAGTGCAAAAGACAATTGCATAAGCAAAATAACTCAATTCTACATTGGTGCATACAAATCGTGGTATTCATCATACGTAATCAGCTCGTAAGTCGTCGCCAGCGACAATAAATACCCTAGATTCCACTTTCTAGGCATTGTTGTCGATTTCCTGGAGCTTGGTTTGGCGGTCGTGGATCGCAATGCCCAATGCTTCGACGTAGACTTTATATCGAATGACCTGCTGAAGCAGATATTGTGACTTGTTCTCCCAGTTGGAATGAGCTCGAGTCCAGTTGGCAGACTGATGCGAGTACAGAGTGTCGAGACGCAGACGCAAACTATTGTGCTCGGTCAGCTCCTTTTCAGCCCGCTCTACGTAGTTCTGAAGATTGGTGAGCTGGGTATCTTCATTCAGATCAGACACCACCATATTGTGGCCCGACGGCTTCCAGTCTCTAATAGTCAGTCTATCTCCTGGAAGTAATCGACGATCCCGTCGAACAGATGAGTTGGTCACAGTCGTTGTCAACGGTCCTAGCAGAGACTCATCATCCAGAGCACCCCATCCATATTCCATGTTGCTGACAGGATCCTCAAATGGTTCTTTCGACAGCCGACTAGCCCAGTAGTTGCATGTATACACAAACTCCTTGGCCACGTCCGAAGTGCCAGCCTGAAATACGAGCAGGCCGCGCTGTGGCAGCGTTAATGACCATAGAGCTGAAAACGCTTTGGTCTTTTTAGGGGGTGGTAGCTCCTGAGCCATAGTGTGGCATAAATGGAACGCATCCACCATCTGGGCGTTTTCCATCCAGTTTCCCCCACCAACAGGACCCGACTTGTTGTTGGCTGAACTGGATGTCATGTCAAACTTAAACATCTTGAGCTGCCCGCGCTGCACCACCATAAATACTTTAATCCACTCCTTCTTTTTAGGTTTTCTTCCAGTGGTAGGATCAACATATGGTCGGTACATCAAGATGCCTTCTTTAGCCCATGGTGCTCCCTGAAGCTCGAGCTCCATCTCCTGAGAGAGCTCTTTTTCTATTTTAGAGAAGTCTGCGAAATCATCGTCAGGCTCTTCACTGATGGTCCCGTTGCCTTCTTCTTTGATCATCGAGTTCCACAGCAGCCCTGCAAAACCTACCGCATGTCTGTTAACAGCAAACCCGGTGACAGAAGTGTCGACAGAATAGCTGGACCCCAGAGAGTCGTGTCTGAACCCGTCAGCCGATCGGTCTGGTGCCATTATTCGGCTTTGATTGACTTCGTAATGCTTGCCGCGAAGGCGGTTGAATCTTCCAAAAAGCGATGTCGTGCTTGCATTCACTCCCTGGGCCGATGCAATGGATGACGATGTGGTAGAAAAAAGCCCCCCAGCGGTCTGCGACGGCGAGTATACACGCGACAGAGTGGAGAATGGAGCATTCTCGATGATATGCAGTTTGATGGCCTCTTTTGCGACCGAGCTGTAAAACACTTTAAGGATAGATTCCAATTGCAGCTCCCATTCCCGCGATAGTGGCTCGACAGTCATGTCACTTACCAGAGCAAGTGAATCAGATTGAGTTCCTGACGTACTCATAACACTGAGACGTCTTGAGCCAAGATCGTCTACAGACGCTCGTCTTGAAACTATCGACAGGTCAGGAGACCCAAACGACTCTGAGCGCTGGGCCTTGATGGTGTCTAAAGTGTTCTGTACAAACGCAGATTTGGACATCTTTTTGGTGGTTGAATGATCGGCAGCATAAATGTCAGTGTTTAAAAGCACCAAAGCATACGCTATAGTGTAGACGACATTGGAGTCATAAAAGCCGTGAGCGGGGTTCTGCTCTACCCAGGCAGCTGAAAACGCTTCAATGACTCTGTTCAGCTGTTGAGACTCTCCTCTCATGTAGAGCCGATCACATAACAATCTCATACTTGAAAGAATACTCTTGGATGCAAAGGAGAACAGCGACATATAGTACTGGCGAACCTGGGCTCGAGTGTCATCGTCTCCAGTTCCCATCCACGAAGCATACTCATCTTCGGTTATGAAATCTACCTTTCGCTCAAAAAGGCTCTGAGCCAGCCCCATAGGGCTGTCGTTATCAGGAGAAAGCTGCTGCTGCTGCTGCTCCTGGTCGCTTGGTGCGATCGCCGATGAAGTGGACATAGCATCGTTAGATACCGACTGCCGTCTTGGAGGAGACCCAGTAGAAACGCCATTTTGAGAATTGACAGATAAAGATGCTCCAGATACACTCATGGCACTTTGCGGCGATCTTTTGGAACCAGCATTAGACGATCGCCTACTATGTCTTGGAGACCCTTCAGGGGTGACAATGCTGGAAGCCCCGTTGGCAATGGCATTACCATTAGTACCGGTGTTCACAATGTTGGCATTAGCAGACTCAGGAGAAACCGGTGCAGATATCTGTTTATCAGCAGACCCATTATCAAGATCTGTGGAGGTTTTGTCAAGGCTAGACACAACATTGTGGCCGTCATTGTTGGCACTGCTCACAGGAGTAAGGAGGTCCATAGTCTGAGAATGTTTTTCAGGTTTGTCCTTGAGCTAAAGTTAGTCCTGAGTCACAACAAGGTTTTCAGTGGGGAGGTAGGTGGTATACACCACTACATTGGTAGTACCGGCAACTGAAAAAAAAAAAGCTTACCTGAAGGTCGGATATGGTATCGGCAACTCTCGAAGTCGCAAACGACTGGGACTTTTTAATGCCAGGACCAGTTCGAGACCCGAACAGGCGCCGGAAAAAGCCTTTTCGAGGCGATACAGTGGACATGGCCCTGTTGGTTATTTAGGTTTACACTGGGAATAATACAAAACTATCTCTAGTACATGGAATAGATCAAGTTGAAGTAAGGGGTACTTAATGGTGTGGATTTTCCTATTTGGGTAAATTGATCGCGTCGCGCAAGCCTAAGACATGCGTAGTAGGAGCTGCAGCTCGATGGACACGAACTGCGCCCACCATCGAGTGTTTTTCCTGCCTACAGGCGTTATTAACACAAGCAGACTTACAACCATAGATATCTTTTGGTGTACTCCAGCGAACCAAGTATGGAATGCTACTGTTTTAGGTTTTATACCGTTATACCAAGGTTTGGCTGTGCATGCATTGAGATGCGTGGGTAGTGCCTAGACAGGCCATGTGCGCCGTATTGCACATCCAAATCCATTTAGAGTTGAGTTTTCAAGACTATTTGTAGCTATGTAGCACAGATAATTGCGGCATGAAAGAAGATGATTTGGTTAAACTGTAGCTACATACATTTTGGAGTATTTTTGGCAGCACAGGTAGTGTTGAGTTAAACGTTCCACGCAGAGCTCTGTACGTCGATGCAGCAGCTTCTGCAATGGTGTGCAGATAGGCGTATAGTTCGAGTTATATTTGTATAGCTGCAGAGTGGTAGAGAGCAGCAGCGTGATAAAATACTAGACTGGCTCTTGCTCTGGCTATTTCGTGTAACACTTAGAGTGTATTATACAGGGTACTTTGAGCAAGATAGTATGGCTATTTAAGTTTCTGCTGCATTTGCTGCAAGCCAGACGTATAGACCCAGCCAATTTCACCTATTCGTTATGGGCAGAGCAGAGAGAGTCGTACTGAGAGTGATGGATGTGAGAACAAACTTCTCAAAAGGGCAACACAACTCTGACAAATTACAGCAGCGAACAACGCTACAATAGTGAGCTGAATCTCAACTGTAAGCTGAAACTCAATAGTAAGCTAAATCCCAAGTACTGCAGCACACATCGTAGTAGTTATCATAAAAATACATTCACTATAAACATTTTGCCCCGTTGGCTCTGTCCAACCATAAATACATTAGCTAGGCGACCCGCACCCGCTTGCTGAGACCGTAATCATCGTCACGGCCCCGCTTGCACACCAGCTCGTCCTTAATAGCGTCAAACACCTCTGAGCCGTACTTATCGACCCAGTGCCAGTAGTAGGCGACTTTCTCGAAATCACTTCGACTGCGGATCCGAGTGGCTGACCGTGCAATGGCCTCAATAAATATATCGTGCATCACGACATTGTTTCGACAGCACCAGTCGATCTGGTCGGGTCGAAACCCCAGTCGTTGCACCATCTCCAGCCTCCACTGTTCGAGTCGAGCCTTGACTCGCGCCTCTACTGTGGTATAAGGCTGCTCACATGAACCGAGAAACAGAGAACTAGTGCTTGCTGTGTTGTGCGAGGGCCCACTGTCCACCTGCATCATCTTTGCCCGTCAGACTAAAGGTGGATCTTGCTGCGACTTTCGTCATATATATATATATCATAGTGGGCGGGCCCAAAAAACGCTTTCTCCGCCCAACCTTAAGCCCATTTGTCTAGCCAGTTGCTGTCTTGGGAATATGCGTCGCATCCGAGTCGAGCAGCGATCGCCGATTTGTCACCCGTTTCCCGCCATGTCAATTTGGTGCCATCGCATTGAGCCTGCCCAACTGGGAAAAATCCCTTTGCCGCCCATCGTCTTGGCCTAAACGGGCACTACAATGGTCAATCACGTGGCCGGCTACCTGTCTCGCACCGATGCGGCACCACCGAGAGGGTTTTTTCATGCACCCTGCACTAGCCAGTGCGGCGCGTTGCGGCGCTTATTGCCGGACTCGTACTGGCCAAGCAGTCACGTGAACCCAGTCCAGTTTGCGCGTGTATTTCGTGTCTGAGTACCATCAGCCAGGTTGATAGACTCTATCGTCGTCGTCGCTCTGTAATTGTCCGGCAATTACTTGACAATCAGTCGTGATGCATCGCGAAATGAAGATGGGGGCTGGGCGCGTGTGGATACTGCACGCAGTACTTCAGCCCTTGCAGTGGTGCTTCATGCAGACGCAACAGCTCTTTGAACGAGATATTCATCCTATCGCCGATAGGAAACCATTTATATGAGCCCTGATACTGGTTTCATTAAATAGATATATACCTTCAAACTTATTCTTGTCACTCTGATAAACTTGAAGCTGTAGTGATGGTCTAATTGCTTGCTACCATATGGATCTGATCATTCCCTTTCTTTTCGCAGCCATCTAGGAGGAAAATGTAGTGCTGGTTTATCTTTCTGTATAATCAATTTATTTGAAAATGGACAATATCAGGGATTGAGTTGTTGGTCGTTCTCTTCATCCGACGAATCGTCAGACAGTTCATTTCTTTCAAAGTTGAATGATTGCCTTTCCGTTTCCGCAATTGTGGCCATCACCCCCGGAACTACTGATTGCACAATGGTAGCCGGTGCCGCTGGCTGCTTTTCACTGGAATCCAGATCATTTCGAGGGGAATGTCCTTGAATTCCAACGTTGAGGAAAGGTGAAAGGACCAGTCCGAGACCGGCCAACCCAACAGCTAGCCAGTTTCCAGCATGATACCCTTTCAATAGCTCCGACGGCGATGCAGTGGCCTGGTCTTTGACAACTGACGCTACCAGTGCCGACGATGCGGCCACTCCTAGAGAGATAGACAACTGAAGATTGGTATTAAATAAGCCACCAGCAGCAGACTGCATTTCCGGTGGTACAGCATTAAGAACGTGCATGTTTCCAACGTTGTATCCAAGGTCGGCACCAAGTACTCCAACTATCATAGAAGGTAATGGATAAGACCAGAAGCTGGCATTCAGTGGGATAATAGCCCATAATATGGCGTTAACAGTATATCCCAGAAACCCAATAATCAAGAGAATTCTTCCGGGAATTATATGAAGGGTATAAGCTGCAAAAATGTTTACCAGCACTCCACAGATGGACAATGGCGTCAAATATAACGTAGTAAGTATAGGCGAAGCATTCTTGACATTTTGAAAATATAATGCGCTGTAGTAAACTGTTGTACCGGTAAAAGCTGCCCATCCACATGTATTCATAAACATGCACAGCCCAAAGCCAGGGGACCTCCAAATCCGCATCGGCATCAGAGGGCTAATCGGTACATAAGCTTCATAAACACAGAAGCATGAAAGGACAACAACGCTCAATATGAGTACGACAATAATATATGGAGTCCTCCATCCCTGAGAAGCACTACTCGCTTGCGATAAGCAAAATATAAACATAATCATGCCAATTGTGGCCAAAATGATGCCACCATAGTCAAGACTCTTCAACCGCTGGGACACGGTTCGGCCCTCTCTTGCGTTGTCATTAGGAACGAAAAACCACACCCCAACTGCACCTATGCCATAGATTATAGAGAAGAAAAAGACAATAGCTCTCCAGGTGAAAAACTGAGAACACACACCTCCGGCGAGGATACCAAAAGTATAACCAATAGGTGCGCCACCAGCAAACGTCGCCATAACCTTGTTTTTACGCAAGCTAGGTAGGTACGAAGCTCCAAGGATACCGACAGCAGCTGGAGGCGCAGCAGCAGCAAAAAGTCCTTGAAATGCTCTTAGAATACATAGGGTCATGAAATTTTTTGAAAAACCACTGGCTAATGAAAAAACAGCATAGCCTGCGTAGCTGGCAAAAAGAGTCTTCTTACGACCAAAGTTGTCGGCAATTGCACCCATGAATAGTAAAAATGAACCACATGCCAGAGTAAACGACGACAAAGCCCAACTCATGCTTCCGTTTGTTATACCAAATTCCTTTGCTATGTGGGGGAGTGCCAGCTGGAAAGCTCCAGTGCTAGCATTACCCACGGCACTAGCAAGGGTAAGCAGTATCACACACAGAATTTCCTGAAAAGCATTTTTGAAGATTTCTGGTCTTGTCGAGGAATTTATAATTCCTTCAATAGGGTTTCTATGAGATGACTGCGCTGCTTTTTCAAAAAGCCTTTTCCGGTTCATTGTTCAATAGTATATATTACCAAGAGAATATCCCGGAATATGGACCGATTAAATACAGTCCAAATTGTTTTGTTCCAGATAACTAATGGTTATCTATATACAGTGATTGGCCACGGAGATAGAAATTACCCAATTGAGAGCACAAACAGTGTCATAGGTGATGGAGCCTTTCGGGGACTGTCGGGCACATTACCCCAGTCATGGTGGCTCACGAAATGGGGACAGAAACAGTGCAGAAACATCTAAACTGACAGTGTGTCTGACTAATATTCCTCGGTCAAATTATTTAGATTGGTCATGCAAAGCCACTCGTACCTGCTTCGTTGCAAAAAGCAACTATCTATATTCGAAAGCAACCACATTCTCACAAATTGTTTGCAGACTCGCTAAATTATTCTATCAAACATTTGTAATACAAAGGGCGACCTTGCAAATAATCTGTGATACATCGGGTATCTCGGTAGGGGATTCCCAGCAAACCAATGTCAATTTCTAATCACAGATAACTCCCCCACCTAATGTTAG
Organism: Sugiyamaella smithiae; assembly: GCA_030579815.1. Taxonomy (NCBI): domain Eukaryota; kingdom Fungi; phylum Ascomycota; class Dipodascomycetes; order Dipodascales; family Trichomonascaceae; genus Sugiyamaella; species Sugiyamaella smithiae. The sequence continues at coordinate 89,913 of JAKTRV010000008.1, forward strand.
CTATGTACGGAAATCCATCCGCCTGCCGACACTCCGAGTCTGCTGCCCCACGCTGATAGGGGGTTAAGCACTCATGCAAGATGAGATGTATAATCTGCAGAGGTAAACTACAATTTGTTTGCAAGATACAACGAATTGCTATATCTGAATAACAGTTTGATTAAAAGCGGAAGTTGCACACAATAATTACAGGGGTAATCATGTCTCACTTAATAGCATTTTGAATGTTGCACGTGCAACGTGAACATATTGGACGTAGCCAGCGAATATAGAATGTTTCTGGAGCCTGCTCTTTGACAGCAAGGAAAAACACTAATCCACAAGCAACTGATGGCGACCAATAAAGAGCAATCAAGCTATCTCCTGGTAATGGCTTTACTCTAGAATTCTATTATGGTAAATCACGTGCTTTGTTACTGTGATCTCCCTCAAACATCACGTGAGATGCCAGTTCGCGCGTATGTTTCGTGTCTGGATTGACGCGACTTGTTGCCACTTACATATATATATATATATCAACATGTCCCAGGATCAGATTGACGACGAGTTTTCCACGGGATGGGGTCCGCTTTTGGTGGGAAAATTGGAAGGAAATGGTGTCAACACCAATGATATTCGAAAGCTCCAAGAGGGTGGTTTCTATACCGTTGAGTCCATCGCCTATACGTAAGTATTGTAATATGTTGTTTTGTTGTAGCACAACAGCGGTGTTGTCTTTGCGTGCTAATAGCAGATCCAAAAAGAATCTGCTTCAGATAAAAGGAATATCCGAGGCCAAGGCTGACAAACTGTTGACAGAAGCGTGCAAATATGTGCACATGGGCTTCACCACGGCCACCGAGTTCCACCAGCGCCGATCCGAGCTGATCTGTATCACTACCGGGTCCAAGTCGCTTGACAACTTGCTGGGCGGAGGTATTGAAACCGGAAGCATCACCGAGCTGTACGGAGAATTCCGAACCGGAAAGTCCCAGTTGTGTCACACGTTGGCGGTCACTTGTCAGCTGCCCGTTGACCACAATGGTGGAGAGGGCAAGTGCTTATTTATTGATACTGAAGGTACTTTCAGACCTCAGAGACTGCTGTCCATTGCTTCCCGGTACGGGATGGGCTCTGAAGTTCTTGACAATGTCGCATATGCTCGGGCGTTCAATGCTGACCATCAGCTCGAGCTATTGACGAGGGCTGCTGAAATGATGGCCTGTGCTCGTTTCTCGCTGATAGTTGTCGACTCCATAATGGCCCTGTACCGAACCGACTTTTCTGGCCGAGGAGAGTTGTCAGCACGACAGAACCATGTAGCCCGTTTTATGAGAGGTCTACAGCGACTCGCTGATGAGTTTGGAGTTGCGGTGGTCATCACCAACCAGGTGGTTGCCCAAGTTGACGGTATGGCCGCCATGTTTGGTGACGCCAAGAAGCCAATTGGAGGTAATATTGTGGCCCACGCATCTACGACTCGACTGTACTTCCGAAAGGGTCGGGGAGAGCAGAGAATTTGCAAGATTGTGGACTCGCCTTGCTTGCCTGAGTCGGACTGTGTGTTTTGCATTTACGAAGATGGAATTGGTGATCCAGACGAATCCCGTCAGGCTGAAGATAACGACTAGTTCACCAAATGGACTTGGTGGTGTTGAAAGTGTCATTAATGTATTCTATTCTATTCTATGCTATTCTTTTGTTTTTGTGAGGGGCACATATTAGAAGGTAGACTGCCAGTGTATAATTCAAAATAAACGCTGATCATTATGCTTGCAGCTATCTCGAGATACATTGTTTTATTCTTTTAGTTAAGCTGGTTCACGCAATTTGAAAAATACATTGGAATCCGTAGCCTGGCTCTATGAAATAACAACACCAGTTTTGTCTTTCTACTTTCGAGGAGCCGGTAGGCCCAATCGGGCCTCTGGAGCAGCAATAGCCTTTTTGAATTCTCGCACTGTAATCTCACATGTTACCTCTTGACACAAATCTCGTCTGTCATTGTTCGCCAACAAAGGTAAGAACTCTACACCTGCCGACCTTTCAATAGCATCAACCGGAACGTAGAAACTCTTTAACGGCGTTGAATTGTCGATTTTATCATTGGGCATAATGAATGCCCCAACAGCCACGCCTCTAGGTGAAATATTTGGTACCAGAGGACTTTCCCCGATGATGATCTTGAAAAAATGAGTGGGTACCGCTATATTGGGAGGGTTGCCTATCATTTCATAGCTCACTCTCCACTTGCCATCGATTGGATCTTTTTTGGGTAAATATAGCGGGCCTGTCACTATCCGAACTGATGCATAGGTATTTGTGAGCTTTCGACAAAAATTCTCAAAGTGTGACCAATAGTCTCTGTTGAAACCTTCTCCAACCTGCGGAGACATATTAGACAAGAAAAAAGTCTCATCCATCGCTGTCTGAGAGAACTTGGCATCTGCAGCAGGCGCTTGGTGGCCTCTATCGTAACCGCTTCTAAAGTAGTCTGAAAGCTTGCCTCTGAAAAGCGCTGGGATAGCAGTATCTTCCTTGAATATACTGGACTCCCTGCTCCCATCCCGAAGCCGTAACGACTGGTTGGTTATATGCTCAATAACCCATCCAGGGTTTCTCAACCGCCTGTCATAACAGGTGATGAATTCTTGTCGTTTACCGATGTCATGTATTGGTCCTGGAAATCCATACTTTTCGAAATACTCGGCAGGGTTAACAATCAAAGATTTGGCGATCCCCGAAGACTCCGCTGCCACAGTCACTCCGCTCTGACCAATTGGTGGGGCCTTTTCCGTTTGAGTCTTTTCTTTATGTCCCCACGATAAAATGCCCATTTTGGTGATGATGCGATGAGGTCAAGACACATACTGGGTATGGACCGCTGCATGTGTCGCGTCTACGCTACAACAGCCGTCGAACAAAATATAGCTTAATGGTCGCAATGACCCATATGTACCATTAAAATTAAACTGCTTTCTGTTAGTACTTTTGTCGTGGTATAATCTAAATTGAATTGTGGGACTCGTTGAGTGGAGTTCAAATCTTACTTGAACTGTACATAGTAAGCTCTTTGCAAAAGAAATTAAAATGTCAATTAAATATACACTAGATGCCATCAAAACTGCTTCAGTTCAATGTGATTTTGAGGTTCATCTGACGAAATCTCGGCTGGCACAGCCTCGCTCTGAAGCGTCTGCTGCAAAACGTCTCGTTGATACTCCGAGAGTTCGGTCTGCACCACCAGTTTAAAGGACTGACCATCATGACCTGCCAGCTGCACAAGCCTCTGTCGAACGTACTCCTTACGGGCTGCCACTGGTATGCCACAAGACTCATCTCCGAGAAAGTATACTAGTGTCGGTAATGCTATCGAAAGAGCCAGTTTCACAGCTGAGCCAGACAATCTTAATGCATAGGCTATCAAAATATCGTTGGCATACTTGCCAACAAGATAGACAGATTTTGGCTTGGATGAGTTCTCGCCCGAGTCTGGACTACTCGTAACAAGTGACACAATAGTAGGAAGCATAGTCTCGGCGAGGATGCTGCCAATAGGAGTGCCCACAGTCGACACCAAGCACGACTTTACACATTCGGTAGCCATGTTTGACAGTTTGGGAACGCCAATACATTCGACAAGCATCTCCCCAAAGTCAACAAGATCAGCACCTTCGTATTTCTCAATAGCAGAACCACACGTAGTGACAACCACGATTGCTGACAGCAGGCAGTTTCGACGCTTGGCGATGTCGGTATCCTTGTCCATCTTTCGTGTGGTCTTCAAATTGGCGACAAGCTTTGAAAATGCCATACTAATTGCCTGATCTATCACGTCAGCATCTGATGATGATCCACTTTTGATTGCCATCATCATAGTCAGTAGTTTTTTATGAGTGACCAATAAATTGGGGATTACCGCAGTCTGGCACTGATCTTCTTCGAGCAATTTTTCAAAGATGTACAACAAACTTGCAAATAGATCAACTCCAATTACCTTTGGAAACACCGCAATCATTGCCACTAATGACTCCAAGCATTGCCGTATAAGGGAAGCATGTCGGGCATCGTCAACAAACCGGCTCGTCTCACTAGTGTTGTCCACAAAGAATGGAAACATTAATGTCAATGGGATCATTACCACCCTGAACAGCTCGAACAGCTGATCTACACTTTCGCTGATTTCCCCGCTCTCTGCCTCTATCTCCACACCGTTTTCTTCAGTTGCTGCATTGTGTTGCTTCACACCTCCCGGGTGATTCAAGCACAGATTACAAGCAATAGATACAACAGCTGCCTGTTCTTCAAGTGTCCCTGTAAGCGCAACCCTATCTAACAGATCTATAGTTTCCGCAAGAACCTCGTCTTTGTAAACTGCTGCACCACTTATGGAGCGGTGAAGAATCTTTTTGAGGGCCTTCAACACCCGCAGTCTGGTGCCAGTATCATTAGTACCAAGCGAATGCTGTGGTCTAACCAATGCTTCAAAGCAAAGTCCAAATAACACAAAAAAGAAGGCAGCCGGCTCGCTACTGTACTTGATATCATCATGAGATGCAGATGCATCTGAAATATTTTCTCTCTCGTGAAGAATGTCAAATATCTGCTGCGAGTCCTCTTCGATAAGCGATGCAATGGCGTCAACCAGCTGTAACCATGACTGCTGATAAGTTGGCAATACGCTGCCTCTAGACAACGAAGAGTACATCTGGTCTATAGATCCTGTTATAGATGTTCCACCTGTAATGCTCGAGCTCTGCTCTGGCTCAAACCGAAGTCGAGCAAAATCACGCAGTGCCGCGATCCACTGTGGAACCAATATCGGCACATTTGGCTTGACCACATCCACAAGATATTCACGGTTACTATTAGCACTGGACACCTGGAGATCTGCCCACAGTGAAAGTATTGCTAATCGCATCATTACCTGAGCATTTGGACTAGCTATCTGAAAATCACCCAGAGAAATTTGAGGCCCGGAGCAGCTTTCTAGTGCAGTTGTTAAAAGTTTCAGGATACGTCCCATTCTGGTCACATCCTTAATAATGCCACTTCCGACAAATGTTGCACATACCCTCACTGCTTCAAAAGCCAATTCAGGAGATCCATCAGCACTGAAAGCTGGTGTCAATGCAGAACTTATCTGAGCCTGGTATTGCTCCAGCAGAGACACTTCTTTGAATTCTGGATCGACGATCTCGCTGAGCTCAATCAGAATTTCATCTAACAGGTTCAACCCAAGGAGCCTCAACTGCAAGACTGAGGCCGTCGCAGCAGCAAACGCAATCTTGATAATTTCGCCGACTTTCAAAGCTATTGGGCTCTTTTCTTTTTCTGGCAGAGATTTGCCCTTCAGCATGGACCTCACCAGCTTCAACAAAAGCTCTAGTGAAAGGGCTCTAGTCTGCCACTTAAGCAATTCACTTGAGTTTTCGTCATCTTTTCCAGACTCGCCGGTCCCAGCAAAAGACTCACCTTCTTCGTCTTGAAGGCCAACATCGGCATTAGATTCTTGTCGTTCTTGGTCCCTGTTTGAGTTGGACGGTAAGAAAGCCTCTCTTGGTTTAAGCAACACACCTTGGATTCGCGATATCCATTGCACAGGTTCTTGGGTACCCGTCTGCTCCAGCCAGTTTTCAATAAACTGGCGCAGTTGCACGCTATGGATATTTCTATCCAGAACTATCCAGATATTTCTCTCCAGGTCTTCCCCTGCCAACTTAAATATGTCAGAAGGTCGAGTTTTCATAAGCTGGTAAAGTCCCTCTACTGCCATGCTATGTAACAATTGGTTCTCAGTCTGAAGCAAATATCGATGCATCTTCCTTGCAAATGCTTCAACGTTGATATTACTTGGCGAAAAGATTATCAAGTCGCAGGTGATCTGGCTGGAATATACATTGACATACTCGTTTGATGAGATCTCGAACTGCTCATTTAGTGTCAAAATCGTAGACAGGTTTCGAGGGCTATCTTGCAAGTCAGGGCCCAGCATACTAACAATAGCGCATACACACCTTGCGATCACCCTGGTAGTCGGCAGCTCTACATCAAGGTTGCTTGATGCTAACGATCCAGGCTCATCGCTGTGTGACTCCAACAAATACAGCTTGGCAAGAGATGAGAGGGTCGTGGATGCATAGGTTGCAAAACTCAGTCCTGTATGCTCTACTGTGATACAGATAGCTTCAATGGCCCAAAAATGTACAGTGGGGTGGGGGTCATTTGCCAGAGGCACGAGGACTCCCAAAATTGTCTTGAGGTGGAGTCCAGCAAACATACCACCAACATGCTTCAAAATATTCGCCAATCCTAACGAGTTTCCCGCTCTTGCACTAGGGTCTGTAACTGATACTATGTCATCGATAAGCGACTTGATGACTTCAGTGGCCATGCTAGTAGTTCCGATAGAACACAAGACACCCAGAGCCTGAGCAGCTATATTTCTCACGTAGTGGTCGGAATCGACCAGTATCTTCTTGATAATATCTAGCAACACCCTCAAAACCCGAGGGTTTTTAAACGTCTCGCTCTTTCGAGGTTGGCTTTGGGCATATTTCAATGCTTCATATACAGTGACAATAGCATTCGCGACTACTGCATCCCTTCGATTAGACTTCTTCTGGGTAGGCGAGGTCACATATGTTCTCAACTGATCAAGTATACTCTCGAGCACCTTGGGAGTCTGAGTCGGCAGTAAAAGAACAAAGAGACTAATCGAAGTATCCACTACTGTCGTTGCAATAGGAAATGCGTCGTTGCAATCCTTTTCGAGGAGTGCAGATTCTGCATCAAACTCTAAAGCAGGAAGAATCGATCTTTTGAGGTCGAGTTCCAAATTGTCTGTCCAGTCCGACTCCATCAGCCAATGGCTTTCTACATCGTCCGAAGACTTTCCCAGTATTCTCTTCGATCCTATGGAAGATTGAACACTGTATGCATGTATCTTGCTCGTGAGCCCACACGCGTCATTGTCAGCGAGTTCCCAGATACTGTCGATAGCACCAGCACCTGCCGCTATAGCAGTGGTCAACTGAACACTGGTACTCTTTTCAGGATCAGCAAAGCTAGATAGGGCTGAAGTCAACGTGTTTGCAGGAAGGCCATCGCCAGTACCCTGGTGATGCTCACAAATGTAAATGTAGCACTGCTGAACTTTGGCACGAACACCCTGCTCGTAGAATCGCAATGGGATATTCTTGTCAAGACGCTGAGAGGCGTCATCTTCAAGCAGTCGCTTCTGAGGTATAGCAGATAGCAACGTTGACGCGCTCTGTAACATGACGCTGATTCGTCGCGCTACATCTGGCGTCACCATTTGGGAATTGTGCGCCAAAAAAACCGCAATACATGACAAAGCACAGTGCCTGACATGAAGCAGATATATAAGCTCAATTGTACTCTTGTCGGAAAGTTGCTCTTTACCATTACTCTTCTGCATTGCGCTCTTCCAGATCAACAAAAGTTGCGACAAATGCACTTTGACAAAGTTGGGGCCAAGTACCATGAGACCACTTAACAACAGCCATCCAACCTGAATTTGAGCACTCACAGCTGTAACATTTCCACCTCCTTTGAGAAGAGAGGTGGCCGATGTAAATACTCTAGAGGTTAGCTCCAGCGACGTATATTGAGGAAACTCGTTAGTTAAACTTGCTAGCACGGATGTCATGTATGCATAGCCAACTACTTTGTCAAAGTTAGTCGATTGCCCTGGCGCCGGGTTTGATGCAGGTTGAACATCGTGGTTTATCAGGTTCAATCCCTTGGTCAACAGAGGCATTAAAAGCGAAGGAACCGCGCAAACAAGGCCCTTAATGCAGTGCACTGCATGCACCCGTACAGCATAAGAGTGATGTGATAACAGCTGTAGCAGAGCGTCTTTAATGGCTTCCGCAGCTGGAGAGACCGCGAATCCTAGGCTCTCGATGAGATCATGCACACAAATCAAGGTAGCCACCAATGTCTCTTTTGATGGTTCAATCTGTTCCTTCAGTACAGCAGGATAGTTCTTTAGTATCTCATTAGTCAACATCTTCAAAGATGACAACTGGCTCAGTTCTCCTAGCACTTTGTCAGCTATAATATCACTGAGCAAGAATCGTATATGACGTCGTACAGAAACAAGCCGATGTGAATTGATTTGCATAGTCGAATGGCTCGGAAGATCCTCAAGAAGCTTATTTGCTATAGTCATATAATTCTCCTCTATGGCGGTAGGCTGGCTTGCTAGGATAGAAAATGCTAGAGTCTGGACAATTCCCGTCCGAACTCTGTCGGTGGCTCCTCCATGGGTATATGACGCCAGTAGTATCCCAATAGCATCAGAAAAGTTGAGCACAAAGTATGTCGCTTTTGATTTTGAAGATCCTGAAGATCCTGTTCCAGATCCTACCGTTGCGGGAGATCCAGGCCGGCTTCCAGCACCATCATCTTCGTCTTCATCTTGAATTGCAGTTCTCCTAGGTTTCGACTGGGCTTTATGGACAGCAGCCTCCACTCCCCTTGACTTTGATAAACCATCTAATTGGATCAGGGCAGTTGATAGCGCGTGGGCAGCGCTCTTCCGAACAATCGCATACTTTGAGTCCAACGCTTTCAGGTATAAGTTCTTGAACGAATCAAAATCAGATGAGCTTTTAAACACTATTCTCTGCAACATCAAAGAACGATAGACTTGGAAAGACGCAGCAGCCACCTTGGCAGACTTGTCAGAGCTATTGGATTTGGCACTCTTCCACACATCTTTCACAACAGCGTCATCAAGTGTGTCGGCAGCTGTGGAACACATTACTGCTAAACCTGACAGAATTGAATACTTGTATCCTACATTCTGGTATTAGAGAAGTCAACACCATAGTGACTTACGGTTGAGGCGCCCTTTAGAGCCTTGAGCAATGTTATCACTATCAAGGGGGCAAGAGAAATGATCTAGCATTAGCTTCATTCACATTGATCACACATACATTTTGGCCGGCAGTTTCAAACAAAGCACTGATGCTTACTATTACCAGACTGGTGTTAGACAATGATGGGACGAGAATCAAACATACTGTCGCAGTTCCGAGTACTTGTCTGGTTTACCAGCATTCAAGTAGCTGACAAGCTTATTGACGGTTTCAAACAAGTTGGCTGTTGATTCAGCACTATACAGTGTTTTATATACAGCAGCAAGCTCAATTCTAATTGCCTTGGTAGTCAGAGCCTTTTTGGCCTCCTTGGACCCGTCGACAAATTCCAAAAGGGTGTGGAGCTCTTTCGTAATGGCAGTCTGAATGTCGGGGGTTATCTGTCGATGTTTGAGCTCGCGCGAAATCTGCGACAACCAAACCAAAACGGCATTGGATTGACGGTCAGCCAGAGAGGATTTCACGTCTGAGCTGTCAAACGTGAGCGTCTCTAACCAGTCCGCTTCTACCATTGTTGTAATGTCGGGATGGAGAAGCGAGGGTAGGGTGTAGTACGTAAGATACTGAAACAGGAACTGGGGGACTAACTAAACTACAGCGGTTGTTGACATCAGAAAACCAGCAAACACAATACATTTTAAATTTGGCAGATAAAATACACTCGTAATTCATATCTATCATGAGTCATCAAAATGGTGAGGTTGTCATATCCATCCATCCCAAAAAGTCGTCACCCTTATCATTCATCCAGTCTATTCCTTGCATTAGAGTCTCCAAATGAAGAGGATCATTTGATGCTCCTGTGGAATCCAGCAAAGCTGCAGTAGCATTTTGTCCATATCCATTATTAATGGCTGTGTCATTGGTGAGGATTCTCGAGTCCACCCCACTGATGCTGTTGTTGTTGTTGTTGGCTGGCTTTGAGAGAGCCACACTGGCGGCTTCAGGTGGTGCAGGCGAGGGCTGAGAAACGGTACCAGACTCCGTGGTGTTACCAAACATTGTCAAAGTGGCATTTGGATGGGTGGGAACCAAAGTTGTTATAGTTGTGCCATTTGGAGTTGTTGTGGTATTGGTAGTGAAATTGTCACGGGTAATTTGGTTGTAAAAAGGCAACGGGGGCACCGACTCCAGTCGACTTACGGCTGGGGGGTTTGGTCCAACCAATGGCTGAGGGACAGGTCCATTTTCTGTCAGCGCAGCTTCACTGGTAGTGGTGCCCTTGATTGGCGCCCCGCGTCTTCTGGCTTCATGAACGGCCCAAATCAGTTCATAAAACAGAGACGCAGTCAGGTGAGATCTCATTCGAGTTATCACTCCAGGGGCCTGGGTCAATAAATATGGATGGGTGATAATCACAAAATTGAGCTTTTCAAGCACTTTAGCTGTCCTAGAGATATCATTTTCAAGGTCCTTCCATGCTGTGAGCATGTTTCGGTACATGCGGTGCACAGTCACCACAGACTGGCGAGCGCTCTCGACATACTGCGGAAGCAGCATTGGCGACAGGTGCAACCTGAACAGTAGTAAAGCAGCAAAAGAAACCGCATGTCTCATGTAAACTGGGTACTCAATGAGACGTCGATGCTCGACGAGTCCAGACATCAGAGTTATTACTCTGGTAGAGGTTTGGAAGGCAGTGGCAACATACTGCGCCTGGTCTTCTTTTGAAGTTCCTGGCAGGAACGAAAACACACAGATCATTAGCTTGATGTAAAGATAATACATTTCCACCGAAGAATCTTCAATTTCCAACGACTTGCTGATCCGGTCAAGCTCTTGCTCCAGAATGTATAGTGTTGAGCATCTACTCGGTGCGTCCAAAAGCCCATCTGGAGAAGTTATACTCGACCCCATCAATGCTGCAAGCTTAGAATAGAATATAGACAAAACAAGGAGCGACCGGAAGGACTTTGGAAGCGACTCGTCTCGCGTGGCCTCGTCAATGAGATAGTCCACGGACGAGTTTGGTGGCAAACCAAGACTAGCACTCCACACCTGTTCAGCAAAGTATATACACAACCAAGTCCTAGTTCGCCATTTCTCGGCATCTGGTAGACTCGTCTGGGATCGAGAAAACTCATAGATGAACTTTCCTCGATGCATACCCAGCTGCATGGCCACACCCTTGGCTAGGTTGACAAACCTGTAAGAACAATCGTCAAGTACCTTCTCGTTAGGTAGAGGCCATATTCCTAGAATCACCAAAGCTTGAACAACATGGGTGGATCGAGGGGTTTGGAGCCAGCAAGCCTCAATAGCCATTCGCTTGATGAGGTTGCATAAACTGTAATACAGTGATGGCTCCGGCTCAGACAGCGAAGCAGTTAAGCAAATAGTCCAGAATAAAAGATGCGATTGCTGATACAGCTCTGCCGCAGAGTTTGAATGGATAATCGGAACATATGGCTGGAAATCCCTCATAAACCTACTATGCAGCTCTTCAGCATGTTCACCAGAAAGTCGGACATCACCAACTTTGTAAACCACTGAAGAAGAGCCGGTTGAAGAAGCCGGAGAAGGATTGCTAGCGGTTCCCTGTAAGCCGTTTGCACTCGAAATTGATGCTTGGCGATGTGGATTGATATCAGGAGATCCCTTGCTGAGAATTGGAGATCTAGGTGTCAACCCAGATATATGGGTTGTCAATTGCTGTGGAATTGCCTGTCCTAGTGATGTCCTCTGCAACCCGAGCAAGTCGTGAGCTGCCGCAGTTGCAGTGTGCACTGAGCTATTAACAGACGACGGTGAGCTCACAGGCGACTCATGCATGTGAGGTTCAAGTGGCTTAGGTAGAACAGCATGATGTATATCGCCTGGCATCATCGAACTGGACAAGCCCGGCGCTAAAGGAGGAGGTAACGTATTGACAACCGAATTAGACCTCTCTGGGGGATGAGAAATCAGAGGACTATCAGGATTGGTTTTTGCGATCACAGACACAAGCATAGACTCGCGGCGTTGCAGATTCTCTACCTGCTGTCGCAATGTCGTCAGATCTTCACGCAGCGACTGTACTTGACCACCCTTGTGAGGTTTAAAGAGTGGATCTACTATACATTTGCGTCCCATCCGGGCACATCGAGTGCAAGGAACCGGAAACGTTTCCGAAGCGTTGCACTTGATCTTTTGTTGTCGGCAGTGGGTGCAAGCTCGAATTGGCCGAGTCTTGGCTCCCCCAGGTCCAAATCCTCCTCGACCTGACTCCTGACCACTGTCCATCTCTTCACTTTCGTCACGCTCTCGCTTGAGAGAGCTGCTCACAGCTCCCCCTATTAAAGGACCACTACCGCTATCCATTCTTTTTTATCCAAAAAAGGACAACCGCAGACAACTCCGGTCTACTGCTGATTGACTCTAAAAAAAAGTTATTTCTTGTCGGTACTAATGGCATACACCCTGGGACAGCTGGGAACTTCGTTGTTAAAACGGCTGGAACTGGACACTAATGGCAGCAAAATATGAGCTTATGGAGTCTTCACAGTCTTATTCTAGACAGGTTATCGTCATTGAAGAGTTTTTCTTTATCGTGGGCAGTCTAGTGAGCTGTTTGGCAGGAGGGACTGTTGAGAACGCCCTTGCCCATATGTCAAACCGTAATGTGGAGACTGGTGAAACTTTGACAGGAATATGGCGTGAACACTGTATACAGAGTTGGAGTAATTAAACTAAACCTGTTATATACAGATGGCACGGTACAACGATTGAGAGAACTGTGATTCGTCGTATCGTTTCAGACGAGATCTGAGGATCCACAATAGACTCTGGACCCACAGTTATCCAAGCGACTTTACCAACAGTATCTCTAATGAAGGAGATACCATAGATTGCTATATATCTATGGTATTGTTAGCATTTCATATATCCAAAACCCCATTTTACTCAGTGTCAGCCACAAGATTTCCCCACGATGCCTTCGTATTAGGGTATTACTTGACCAGATCTATTATACAAATCGTCTGCCAGCACTGTAGTATATTTCAGTTGACTATTGGCAATTGACAATTAAAGGCGAAGCTATGCTTTTTTTTTTCATTCACGGTTCTTGACCAAGATCCAGACAGCTACTAGCTGGACACACTCGTATAGAAAAACTCGTATAGACATGGCAACTTCGGCACATTACATGCATGCTAATTGCCTTACGTAACTAGTGTGCAATAGACTTATTAAACACAATAGATACTTTTGTCCCGATAGTCGCAACAAAAAGATTTCCCACAGATTGACTTCCACAGATTTATCGCCGCTCTTGTTGTTTCTTTATTTGTAGTTGGTTCGTTGCGTAATATAGTCGAGACATATTTAGCAGTGCATGGACGTTAATAGGTGCAGCAAGACAATCGGAGTTAATACGCCCCGATCTAAGGCTCTTCGCGGGCACCATAATCGACCAACTTAACTTCTCGCTTACACAATGGAGACTCTTCTTAACTATTGGTACTTGATCAAGGAGATTTATCCCTTTTCTCCTAAATTTGTGGAAAAGGATTTCCCTGATCTCACTGGAAAGGTGTATATTGTGACTGGTGCGTCTTCTGGCCTCGGTTTACAGGCAGCTCGAAAGCTGGTTAAAGCTGGCGCCACTGTGTATTTGGTGGGCAGAACCAAATCCAAGTTCCTCGATGCAGAGAAGCTTTTGAGAGCCGATTCCCCGAATGGCAAATTTGAATTTCTGTTTATGGACTACAATGACTTGACCACTATTAAACCTGCCATCGACGAGTTTTTGGCCCGAAACACCAGACTGGATGGAATCATCCATAATGCCGGTATGAACTTTTCCTATGGTGCCAAGAGTGTACAGGGAACTCCTAGTATTCTGGCTGTGAATGCAATTGCTCCTCATCTAGTTCAAAAGCTTTTGGACAACATCCTGATTAAGACTGCCAAGACTGCTACCCCAGGCTCGGTGCGAATTGTGTGGATTTCTTCATCAGCTCATCGAATGAGTCCACCTAAAGGATCGGTTTTGTTGCCTGATCCTGAGGCGTTGACAGGCAGCGAAATGGACTGCTATGCTCAAAGTAAGTCCATTAACTACTACCAAGGTGTCCTGTGGCCCAAGAAGCACCCCGAATCCAATATTATAAGTGTGTCGGTGCATCCTGGTTTGGTGAAAACCAGCATTGCACGGACCTCAAAGTCGTCTGCGCCAGACAAGATCCTGGATTACTTGGGATACAGTGCCGAGAAGGCAAGCTATGCCGAGTTATACCCATTGCTTAGCCCCGATGTCACTCTCGAAGACAATGGCAGCTACTATATTCCATTTGACTGCAAAGAAACCCCTAGACATGATACAATGAGAGCTGCCAATGGAGAGCCTGGTGACGAAGTGTGGGCTTGGCTGGAGAGCAAGATCAAGCCTTTTGTGTAATGGTCTTTTCTTTTTGGTTAGTAGAAATATTAAGTTTTATTTTGAATTGTCGGATGATGGCCCACTGTTTGGCCCACTGTTTGGCTGTTGAGGCTGCGCCGAAGTGTTGTTTCGATCTTTTCTGTAGAAATATTCCTTGCTGTGTTTAAGCTCTTCCATCAATTCAGACCACTCTTGCTCTTTGACTGGATCTCCAGTACCAAGCTTGCTTTTAATATCGACCGGCTCGCCTTTGTTCAATCTGATGAATTAATATCTATTGACAGAAGCTATGTTGCTACTTACTTTCCAATAACCGAGTCCAGGTCAGCAATTCGCTCTTCCTTGGACAATGCCATAGCACCTGCTACTCCCACAAGTCCACCAGCAATCATAGCAAATGAGCTGAAAGACGAAGAAGACGAGGATCCATTGAAAATAGAGGGCATGGCCATCATAGAAGACTTGAATGTGCCCTTGACGAATCGGAGATAAGGCTTGACCTCTCGCACCTCGCCAAACTTGGCCTTAGCGTCGGCAGTACTAACGCTTGGGGGAACAATAACGTCCTTGCCAGGAATCCAGTCCACAGGAGTAGCAATTCCCTGAGCATCGGCCAGCTGCAAAGCATCCAAGACTCGCAAAACCTCGGCAGTGTTTCGACCAGTGGAAGCTGGGTAAACCATAAACAGACGAACCTTCTTGGCAGGGTCGATAATGAAGACATTTCGAATGGTCATGGCCATACCCGAGTTAAGCTTGTTGAATCCAGCTTCGTCAACCATATCGTACAAGAAAGCGACGTTTCTGTCAAAGTCGGCAACAATGGGGAAGTCAAACTTCTTTCCAGAGGTTGAAGTCTCCTCAATATCCTTGACCCATTCGTCGTGACTCTTGAGGTCGTCTGCACTAAGACCCAGCAATTTAGTGTTTCGCTTGGTGAACTCGTCCTTCAACGCAGCAAAAGCACCCAATTCAGTGGTACAAACTGGCGTGAAGTCTGCTGGATGAGAAAACAAAATTGTCCACTTGTCACCGATAAACTCGTGGAAATCGATCTCACCATCGGTGGTCAATGCCTTAAAGTTGGGAGCAGTGGATCCAATTCGAATTCTAGGCTGTCCATTAGCAATTGAGCCTTCATTCTTGTACATACCTGGTCTTCAGCCTTGAAGCTGTAGAATCGAGCGCCAATTCGGCCACTGCTACTTCTCAGAGGAACAGCTGCTCTTCGCAAAACCAAAAATCGAGACATTACGAGGTGGTTTGTAAGTGGACACAATGGTGCATTTATACTATGGCTGTCTGGTGGGGTCGTGACATGACGCAATCCATCGCATGCACCATTTTTGCTGTGGGCTTGACAGGCTATGTACACTGAAATCTACTGAAACACACAAAAAGTAGTTTACAATTTAGATTCAAATAATCAATTTAGATGCCAAATATATGCTAATTTAATTCCTCTTCATCTTCCATGTTTTCAAGCTCCTCATCAATCAGATTGTCAATAGCAGCAATCTTGTTGCCAGTGAACTCCATGCCAACCAAATCCTCGACCTTTTGTCGCAACTGCCTCTTGGTCATATTCTCCAAATCAGCGTCTTTCAACACAGACTTGATAGTGTCACGCAATTGAGCTTCTCGGGCACTATCAAACTTTGGATCGTCCAGCATTTCAGTCGGCGCGAATGACATTCTAGAGCTCCTGACATCTGCCACAGTGCCACGGCCAACCTCTGACATAGGAGTGCTGTCCCTATTGATATCCACACTGTACTGTGAGAAAGCCTGTCCCATCTTTCCAGGGTTCGAGGCGTCGAATATAGTTGATCGCTTTGTGGACAGATCCTGCATGCCATAGCCATAGTCCGAGTACTCGACGTTATTCAAGACTCGGCCCTTTCTGTCGTCAAAAGTGATCTTCCTTTCACGACCGGGGAGTCCATTTCGAGTCGCATAGTCGGCCCAAGTCTCCTGAGGAATGCTGGCAGGATCAAAGATATCCTCCTTGGCATAGCCGACAAAGCGCTTTCCATTTTTCTCCTCAAACACCACTCGGGTATTACCCCACGAGAAGTTATCCATATTCCAGAACGAGTATATTGGAAGCAGGAACGAGTGAATTGGATAAGCTGCCACATAAATAAGCATCCATCCAACGTGCTGCCACTGGCGACGGAAGATGAATACCAGTGCCTGAAGACCATATACAGCGCCAATGAGAACGATGGAAATGATCGGCAAAGGACTGCTGCGCGAAGCAATAGTGTAAATCAAGTAACCCAAGTAAACAACCACAGATGGCAACATGACAGTACCGATAAGATCGATAAATACTACTCCTCGCATACTGAAAAAGCAGAAACCACACATGTCATTGAGACGCAGCAGCTCAGCCAAATTATGCACTGTGGAGTTAATCCATCGTCGACGCTGGGACAAGAGGACCGAAAACTCTTCTGGAGCATGTGTTTGGCAATAAGCATCGGCTATAAAAGATAATTTCATCTTTGGGAAATACTTTGCCATCAAGGTTGTTAAATATCGATCTTCTCCTAAAGAGAAAAGGTTCTTTTTGTGTAGCGTATCGACATTGATGATAGAGTAATCTCTAATCACTTCATTGGAGATGATCAACGGCTTGAACTTTTTGGCAGTCTTCAGTCTATACAGTGTGAAACAACCAGGAAGACAGGTGACACTACCAAACAAACTTTCAAACGCTTTCGTCAGGTGATGAGAAATAAAGTACTCATAAACCTGGATCATAGTCGTCCAACTTCGTTCTTCATTCTGCAATCCAGTCTCACCACAGATTCCCGCAATTCGGCTGTCATTTGCGCAAGCAGACACCAGCCGAGTCAGCGAATCTTCGGCAACAGAAGTATCGGCGTCAACCATAAAGACGTACTCATACAGCTCTGGATCAACACCAATGATGTTATTCATATGGTGGAACAACTCAAGCTCTAGAGGAGACATGGGCTTCTGGTAATGCACTTTGTTAAGGAACCTCATCATCATAATCTGTGAATCTCTCTTTCCTCGATTTCCAGGTCGTCGGTCTTCCTGGGGTCTTCCAACTTTAACAATAGTGATGAAAGGAACGACATTGCCCTCGCTCTCATACAATCCTGAATAAATCTTGGCATAATTCAACTGGTTGGCACCTTCGGCGATACTATCGTACGGCAAAGCAGGAGGATCATACTTGGTATCAACACCAAGCATTTCCAACAGGATCATAGGGGTGGGTCGGTCGTTACCAGCACCCTGAATCATACCGTCACAAACCATCACGATAAGCTTCCTTCGGTTATCATACTTGAGGTTTGTTAGAGAATCCACTGCAAGTCGGAAATCCTCTTCGCTCTCTGTATAAATAGGAATCTGGCAGATAACAAATTTGTCCTGAGGAGAAGGCACCCTCTTACTTCCAAATCGTATAGAAGCCAAGAAACGTACCACAGTGACACTAGTCAAAATCGAAGCGATAACCAACAGTATATAGTTGGCTGCCTGACATTTCGCGCTAGTACGGAAGTCCACCTCACCAGCAGCAAAGGCATTATTCAGGCATTGCAATGTCTGGCGACGAACCTCGTCAGTCAATTGTGGACCGTTGAAATCACTGGTGATATCGCTTCCAGGTGCATTATTGACAATGTCGAGGAAATTGGAGTCGAAGAAATTATACGGCTTATAGGCCGGGACGTTCCCCTGTTTGTCCTGAACTGTATACATATAAGGAGTGATATCATAAATGTTGTTGTTTATGATGAAGGTGTTGAGATTTCCGGCTTCAGCATCCTTCAACAAATCTCCCTTGGTAGACACGACTCGTCCTTTGTAATATTCTTTTATTTTCGGCGAAAAAGTATCATGGTACCATGTGATGTTGGACAACACTGTATCGTTCAAAACTGGACCACTGGGTCCATAGTTACTGAAATGGTATCCATTTTGGAGAGGTCCAACCGTATAATTAGGTGTGAGGACAATTGAAGGATCAGTTACAAGCCCTGGGCATGCAACTGTCAAAGGAGGAGGAAAGTAAATTGACAAGTCCTGGCCAGCGAATTCCAGCATCTGAGATGCGGTGGTCTTAATGCCGTTATCAGAATGCTGCAATTTGTAAAACTTGGTTATGTCATAAACATTTCCGTGGATCGAAACGTAGAAGTCGTTATCACCCTGATGGGTCTGAACCTGTGCTGCATTCCAAACTTTATCGTAGTCAGGACAAGTAAACCGGCCCAAAAAGATCATGTAGAATATAATTCCTGCATTCATCAGGAAGATAAGGAAACACAGCACCAACTTTTCTCTCCAAGCCATACGGACTTCTTGGCGCTTCATTCGCATAATATACTTTAAGAACGGAGAAGGAATCCAAAAAGTCAGCATCCATACAAAAAACACCCAAAGTCGGCGCTCAATAGTCATTCGTCGCACTTCTGTAGTCTGACCAAGCTCACGGTTTCCGAGCTCATCGTGATACTGCTTCAATACATTTTCGTCCTCATATCCATCCAACTCGTCATCGTAGGGCTCCACTACTTCAAAAGGATTTCCACTATGAGCACCAACAGCTGCAACACCTCCCACGGCACCAGCAGCCATGCCCGCTTCGACACTACTGAAGGGGTTATGACTTGAAGGCACTCCCAACAAACGGTCGGTGGGAGCTCCTTGATTCTGGGTGAAGGAACCTGTTGGCGTATACTCTTCATTTCCATATGGTGCGGGAACAAATGAGTCTTGTGACGGGTTCATGAATGGAGGGGGAGTGTATCCAGATACATTGGCAAGACCCAGCTCAAGGTCATTCCAGACATTTTCTGAAACCCAGAGTCTGTTCTTACCACAGCTGAAATCAACCACATCCCAGTTCTTGTCTTGTCGAGCCCACTGCTCGATATTGAATACCGCAAGATTAGGAGGGAGAATGGCAGAATAGCGCTCGAGAAATTCATAGAACTCAAAGTCTGCTGTGTAGTCAATGGTGCGCCGTTTCTGAGACCACTCGGTTATGTAGAACTCTCTGATCTGAGATGATACTACCGTACTCGACCACTTGTCGGCTGCTTGGCCTGCAGCATCAGAGCAGGATGCGAGATTGAGCACCGTCCAAATACGGTTGGACGACAAAAGCCCAGATATGCTGAGAGGCTCCTCGTCCGAAGTATAGGGAGACGATGATGCAGAACCAAGGTAAGATAGAGACGAATCAAGAATGCTTGTAAAGTCATGGATGACGGGTATACTTCCACTGGACAACAACAAGTCAGTGGATTCAGACATCCTTTGGATGGCTTTGGTGACGGTGGAGGGGGACTTTGAGACAGCTATACCATCGTCTTTGAGCTCCGCGTTGATTCCAGCAGAGTTGTCGAATATGTTTCGCAGGACCACTTGTCGGTGGATCTGCTCAGAGCCTTCAGCAATTGTCACCACGGATACAATGTCGTCCTCAGGAGTCGTGGTGACGATGTCGAACTTGGACAGGAAGTTATTGAGCTCTGCCACTACGCGCTTGACCAGGGATGTATAGGCCGAAGCAATCAGCTGCTCAGGGGCATACTTCGACTGGATGCTCGGATCTATTCCAATAAGCGACGCACCTTCGGCAACGTCGTTGGCATCTCGCTTGTTTCCCAGCAACAAGATACCAGACAGTGTAGACAAAACACCCAGCAGAGTGGCACCCTTAAATCCACACTGACGCAGAGCATCGGACCAATCTTTAGCCAATGCATAGTCGTCTGAAAAAGTCACCCAGTCAGGAAGATTGTAGGTTCCGGATTTGCGCAGCAAGTCGTACTGATCTGGAGACGACTTGATGGACAGGTACGAGCCTTTGGTATCAGCCGAGTCGGAAAACAATAAATGATAAAACACGTCAAACACCCTATTGGATTCTCGAGGAGGCAGCTTGAGAAGCTGGTCGAGCGACGTGAACGGATTGTCGGACAGCGCTAGTCGAGATGCAATCACCTCACCGTCTGCGTTGAGTGACAACGACACTGCCAGGCCGTTATGGAATCGTGTCGACAGGTTTTGAGGAGTGAGTGCAGTCAAAAACGGGGAAATCACATTGAGAGCTTGAAGCACCGCGCTGTTGACGGTTGGAAATGCCGACACGGCAGAGAAAAACGCCGTTGAAGAAGCTCCGTGGGTGGGCATCACCACCAGAGCCTGGTCTTCAGCCCGCTTGTAGGCATGTTCCCATACTGCTCTCACAAACGACTCTTCAATATTCGGACTGAGCACAAGAAGAGACGCCGAGTCAATTCGAAGCGACCGGTACTGACTATGAGTAAAGGTCTGATGGAGCGTCGCAATGAGCGACGACACCGAGATTGGGACCACCGAAGCAGACAGTGGAGGGATATCCATTGTCAGTTCTTACACAGGCAGCAGCCAATTCTACTTGAACAATCCAGCAACAACAACCGACCCTCGGGAGGCTGTTTGTAGACCTATTGTCTATATATATACGCCGTGGTGTCTATTTTTACACCTACCGGCCAGGGCACTCGCCTATAATCTTTGCAAACTGGTCGCGACGTCACCTGAACACCCACTACTATTGGATCCAGTACAACCGCAACAAAGAAAGCGAACGGATATATGGCTGGAACTGAACCCCAGCGTTTTTTTTACAGTCAACGAATGTCAAGTCGCAACTAAAAATGTATATGCATGAAACACGCCCCGGAGGGTTGTTGACGTTACCGAATCGAGCAGTCAGGGACAATCGTACCGACCGAACCAGCTCCAAACCGAACCACGCTTACTGTAGTACGGGTACAATCAAACACCGTTACCGTGATTTGGTAAGAGAAGTACACAAGCTCGGTTTCAATTGCTTACAAGTCGATTTCAATGCGTCAGGGGCACTGACAGCTGGAGCTTGGGCTCTTTTGGAGAGACGACACATGTCATTGCATAAGGTTGCATATATTTATATAAATAGCTACAGATTGGCCAAGTCCCAGTAACGACAGCTGGCTGGTCAACTACAATACAGAACCCAGCAGTGTTTGACAAGTGGTTCTGGTAGCTTAATGAATGAATATAGCTGATGTAAATAACATAAATCGGACTTTTGCCGGGGCTGGGAGGCGCTTTGACCACGTTGCAAAGTCTCACGTTTGGATAACCGCAGTGCAGCCTTGCGAAAAAAATATTCTGGCCGATGCAGCGGGCCAGACTGGTCGTTCCACGACTGTTGTTTTTTGTCAGCCATAAATAAACTCTTGTAAACGCAGTCCATATCTGTAATATCAGCAGGGGCTCCAACTTTATTGCCCTTGTCGGGCCTGAACTTCATTGTTCGGCCCCCCAAAACGCGGTTTAACACCATCTCCCGTCATCGTAAACCGTTGACATCAGCCCCTGGTTGCTGCAGCAACGCACCCATTTACAGTGGTTCTATTTTAGTCTCTCGTAATGCATTCCGATTCAAGCACTTTAAACTCACGACAGACACTCGTTAAAACATCTGGTTGGTTGAGAAAAGTCGTGAAATCCACGCCAGGGCTGTACAAAAATGCCTCCTCAATCGCTAGCGGCCGATATCACCATTCTGCCGGTGTCGAGCCTGTCGGACCATGCGCTGACGTCGCACATTGCGTCGCGGTTCCACCAGGGCATGCCGTCGGTGTCAATTTCGTCTGGCACGTTGATTGCTCTCAATACGTTTTCGCCATTTGATATCAACCAAGACCAGCTATTCAAAGATCTGGCTGCTCGGGTGTACAACCGGCTGTGTATTCGAGGAGAGAGTCAAGTGGTGCTTTACCTCGGAGAGAGTGGCAGTGGAAAAACTGAGTTCCGAGACTCATTGGTGTCCCATTTGCTGACGCTGTCCAACAATCCCCTGTCGACCAAGATCAAGCAGGCTGATTTTATTTTCAAGCAGTTCACCACAACGAAAACTACGTCCAGTCTAAGTGCGTCTCGGGCTGGCCATGTTCTGGAACTGCAGTATGGGTCTGATGCTACATTGATTGGAGCATCTGTTCTCGACTACCGAATGGAGCGGTCGCGAATCACAAAGGTGCCCACCGCCGAGCGTAACTACCATGTGTTTTATTCTTTGTTGTCGGGAATTTCCGAAAACGAGCGGGACCATCTCGACTTGGTAGACCCCAACGTAGCAAAGTACCGATATATGGGCCACCATTCCCAGTTGCGAGTTGGAATTGACGACAGACAGCGTTTCAAGCAACTGCGAAGTGCCCTAAAGTCGCTTGAGTTTTCGCGAGCTGATATCGCCAATATTTGTCAAGTGCTGGCTGCTATCCTCCATATTGGCCAGCTTACTTTCAAGTCCACAGGTTCTGACGGCACTAGTTCCGCTGCCATACAGGTAGCCAATACCGATGTTTTGAACTGTATTGCCCATTTCTTGGGAGTTCGTGCCAATCTTCTGGAGACCACTCTCAGCTACAAGACTGTCAAGATTCAGAAAGACAGAGTCACCTTGGTCCTTGATCAGAAGGGTGCCCGAGAAAATGCAGATGAGTTGGCGAGGACCCTGTACTCACTGCTATTTGCATGGATCATGGAGAGGATCAATAGCACCATTTCGCAGTCTGAGAGGTCGTCTGCTACCCGTACTGCTGGCGATGACAGTATTCCTAGTTCGCTCGTTGACAGCACAATCACTGTGGTAGATTTCCCTGGTTTCACCATTTCGTCGACGGTCCCTACTCTCGACAAGCTGCTGCACAATTCGGCGAATGAGATCTTTTACAACTATTTATTAAAGTCTTATTTTGTATACCCTCTTGACAAGCTGGACAGCGAGGAAGTCATTGTGCCTGCTGTTGAATACTTTGACAACTCCGACAACGTTCGTGCTCTATTCCGACCCTCTAGTGGCTTGTTATCTGTTATTGACGATTATTCACGACGAGACAAAGATGATTCTGCATTGCTCAATTCACTCAAGCAGCGGTTCTCTAAAAGCGATGTCATTGAGCCCATAAGCGCCAGGAGGTCTTTTGCAGTTCGGCATTTCGCAGGAGAAGTTGAATACGATGTTGACAATCTTTTGTCTGCTAACGGAGAGTCCATGTCAGGTGATATCATCTCTCTATTCACATCTTCTTCGTCTTCTGACTTTTTGAAGGCTGTGTTTGGCTCCAGTGCCGTCGTTGACTCTACCTTTGGGACCGACGGTACGGTTGTTCAAGCTCATTTGTCTTCCAAACCACTGCGAGCCCCTTCAATGGTCCGTAGATCGAATACTGCTAGAAGTTCTAGGGAGCGTGGTGAGAAACCCGACAAGAAGAGACCCTCAAAGGCATCAAATGCATCTGGTCAGTTTGTTTCTGCTATGGATAACCTTATTGATACCTTTGATGGTGCAAATCCTTACTTTGTTATTTGTTTGAAGCCTAACGACCACAGGCTGTCTAACTCTTTTGACGCTCGTTGCGTGCGACAACAAATCAAGGCGTTTGGAATACCTGAAATTGCTCGCAGTGTCAAGCACACAGACTTTAGTGTGTTTATGACATTCAACGAGTTTGTAAGGACTGCCACTGCTGATGGCGTCGATGATCAACAGCTTGTTGGGTTGTCAGAAAGAGATCATGCTATCCAGTTGTTATCGACCCGAGGATGGCCAGAACGGGATGTGCGATACGGACTGTCTGGGGTGTTTTTATCCGAGAGTGCTTGGCTCAACTTGGTTGACCCCAAGATGTCGTTTGCAGAATCTGCTGCACAAAAGTACATCGATTCCGGCTACAACAAGGAATATGGCACTGGATACAACGACTTTGACAGTAAGTCAATCGCTGGCGGAACTATCGGTGGTGATATGTTTAGATTCAGCGACGGGCGAGGACCAAACAAAGATGCATATATCAGAACCAAGGAGATTGGTGAAAGTGAAGACGATCAAGTAGATGAGCTGCCTGTGACTAAAGCTCGAAGAATATGGATGTTCATGGTATGGCTCTATACCTGGTGGATTCCAGATTGGTTCATCAAGATATTTGGTCGCATGCCTAGAAAAGATATTCGAATTGCATGGAGAGAGAAGCTGGCCATCAATCTTATGATTTGGATTACATGTTCAGCTGTGGTGCTCTTTTTGATTGGGTTCCCCTTCTTGATCTGTCCAATTCAGGACGTCATGAGCCCTCAAGAACTCACTCAATATTCTGACCAGGACAGCCCGCACAAGGTGTACACACAGGTTAGAGGAGTGGTTTTTGACATAACGAAATTCTCAGCAAGTCACTTCCCATCAGTTGTTCCCAGCCACGATATATTGAATTATGGAGGCCAGGATTCCTCTGATTTATTCCCACTTCCTATTTCTGCTGTCTGTGACGGTGCCAATGCCACCGGTATTAGTGAATACATCATAATGGGCTCGCCTACAAACTACTCGGACCCCAATGGCAAATACCATGATTTCAGATATTTCACAGGAGATTACCGACCAGATTGGTATTTGCAACAGATGCAATTCCTCAATGCTAATTACCGAAAATCATACATTGGATATACTCCATCTGCGATTTCAAAGCTGGTGTCTCAAAATAAAAAGACAATTGCCAGCTTGAATGGTTATGTATATGACCTCAGTGACTACATATCTGGTGATGTGTCTGCCCAGGCCCCCAGGGGTGAAAAGGTTCCAGATGATGTTGATATTAATTTCATGAATGGTGATCTGGTCAACTTATTCCAGCAGTTTGCTGGCCAGGATATCACCAAGCACTTTGACAATCTTGGTCTTGACGAGAATGTCAAAGAAAGCATGAACAGATGCTTGAGAAATGTTTTCATGATTGGAAAGTTGGATACGAGAGACTCTGTACGGTGTAAGTTTGCTCGTTATTTCCTACTGGCCATCACAATTTTTGTTGTTGCAATTATTCTTGTGAAATTCTTGGCGGCGCTACAGTTTGGTAAAAACAGACTTCCAGACGAGCTCGACAGGTTTTTTATTTGCCAAGTCCCTGCCTATACTGAGGATGAAGAGTCGTTGCGACGTGCTATCGACTCTTTAGCGCGAATGAACTACGACGATAAGAGAAAGCTGCTTTTCGTTGTTTGTGATGGTATGATTATTGGTGCTGGTAACGACAGGCCAACTCCCCGAATTGTGCTCGACATCCTGGGCTCTCCACCTGATGTGGATCCTGTTCCACTGAGCTTTGAGAGTTTAGGAGAGGGCGATAAGCAGCATAATATGGGAAAAGTTTACTCTGGTCTTTATGAGGTTCAGGGCCATATTGTGCCATACATCGTGCTGGTCAAGGTTGGCAAGCCAATTGAGAACAACCGTCCTGGTAACCGAGGTAAGCGAGACTCGCAAATGATCCTTATGAGATTCTTAAACCGAGTTCACTACAATTTGCCTATGAGCGCCTTGGAACTAGAACTCTACCACCAAATTCAGAATGTGATTGGAGTCAATCCAGCCTACTATGAGTATATCATGCAAGTCGATGCTGATACTATGGTCGCCCAGGACTCTGCTGCGCAATTTGTGTCATCATTCGTTAATGATCGAAAATTACAGGCTATATGTGGTGAAACTTCATTGTCTAATGCCAAGAGCTCTATGGTTACCATGCTCCAGGTTTACGAATATTATATATCTCATAATTTGGCAAAGGCTTTTGAGAGTCTTTTCGGGTCGGTTACATGCTTGCCAGGTTGCTTCAGTATGTACAGAATCTTCGATTCTGAAACCGGAAAGCCTCTTTTCGTGTCGCACCCTATTATTCAAGGTTATGCTGAAACTCGAGTCGACACACTACATATGAAGAATCTTTTACACTTGGGAGAAGACCGATACTTGACAACGTTGCTGCTGAAGTACAATTCGAAGTATAAGACCAGGTTTACGAGACATGCAAACGCCTATACGATTGCCCCCGACACGTGGGCTGTGTTTTTGTCGCAGCGACGTCGGTGGATCAACTCTACCGTTCATAATTTGATGGAATTAGTACCTCTGGGTAACATGTGTGGTTTCTGCTGTTTCAGCATGCGATTTGTTGTTATTGTTGATCTTTTCAGTACAATTATCCAGCCTGTCACACCAGCGTATCTTGCATACCTGGTGTATCTGCTTGTCACGAGGACTGACGGAGTGCCAGTTACGTCTTTGGCAATGCTGGGTGCTATCTATGGTCTGCAGGCAATTATTTTCTTGTTGAGACGACGATGGGAGATGATTGGATGGATGTTTTTGTACATTATTGGTATTCCAGTTTTCTCATTGATGCTCCCTCTGTATGCATTCTGGCATATGGATGATTTCTCTTGGGGTAATACTCGAGTTGTCAACGATGGAGGTAAAAAGATCATTGTTCACAGCGAAGGTAAGTTCGACCCATCTGAGATACCACTTCGACGATGGCAAGACTACCAGGCTGAAGCTTGGCATAACAATGATACCATGTCTGTTGCCCGATCTAATATGACAATGGGAACTGAAGACGCTCGGTCACAGTACCCGCCATCGCAGTATCCACCTTCGCAGTATGGCTCATCTCGATATCCAGCATCACAGTATTCACTTCCGATTACCGATAATGTTGAAATGGCGCAGCTTGCGCCCCCTGCGTCGGCCACCCCTCAGCCTTCACCTTTGGCTGCTGCTGACTTGCCTTCTGACGAAGAGATCACAAATGCCATTAGGGAAATTTTGAGAAGTGCCGATTTAATGGTTGTTACCAAGAAGAGTATCAGATTACAGCTCGAGCAGCAGTTTGGCACCAAGCTGACAGCAAAGAGAGATTACATCAATTACATCACCGAAGCAGTGCTGACTGGTGAACTTTAAGGTTGTGTTTGCATAAGGAATAAAATAAAGCATTAATAGTTATTAAGAAATTGTTCATTTATACATAGTATAAACATTTGTACAGATCAACTATCAATATCCATTCTGTCGAGGTTTTTCTTTAGAATGACGACACCCTCTAGAGAGCTGGCAAGACTAATGTACTCATCATCTTCGAGCTCAGCTCGCTCGCCATATCCAAGCAGAACAGGAGTATTATGGGTCACCCAACCAGTAATGGTCTTAGGTCGTCCAGCTTGACCAACGGTATCCACAGCTTGACCCACCCGGACATTGACCTTGATAGGCTTCAGATCCTCATCCAGAGTAATCAACATTCGTGGCCGGACTGCAGTTGTCAAGAAGTAAAGCAGAGAATGCCCTTGGCCCATGATAAAGAAGCTTGGGTTGAGAAGAGCAACACTAACTGTTAACAGACCAGCAAGCGAAACACGGGACAAGATTTGTCTGTCGGTATTGAAAGGATTCACGGTCAGAGTTCCTTTACCCATATGGAGCAGACCCTGTGCGACTCGTACCATAAACAGAGAGTCGGGGTCTCGAACATAGTACATGGCAAGCTGTCGAAGAAGCTGAGCAAGTCGCGCGTTGTTGGTACCAGCACCGACGAGACCCATACCAAATATGGAATTTATAGCAACCTCCAAGTCGCTATCGTGAGAGTATCGAGACAATGTGTCAAATACCTTCATCTGAGGATTGGAAGCCGACACAAGAGCCATGGCCAAAGGCACGACCCTCTTGATATGAGCATCACCGTAGTGCATCAAATGGCCAAAGTGACGCAAAACCATGTCTTGGCCAATATCCTCTCCCATAGAGACAACTGCCAGTCCCAAAACGGAGCAACTCTGGAAAAGAGACTCGAGCTTTGCTTTGTCTGAGGCCTCGTCCTCTTGTTTCTGTTGGGCATCAGCTGCAGCCTCGCTCTGCTCACCCTCTCCAGACTCAGGATTCTCAGCACCATCAGTGGGCTTTGTGTCATCCTGTTTCGTTATACAATCCTTCAGCAACTTTTGAAGCTGGAGGACATTTCCAGTTCCAGCGTAAGAGCACAGAGTCACCAGCACTTCGACGATTCGAGAAACAGGATGCTCAAGAGCCTTCAGAGTCTCCAAAACAGCTTCAGTTTCCTCATGCTTACCCATAAATAGTAGAGCCAAACCAAGAGCCATCATGAGAGTCCACTTATCGTTAAGCTCACTGCCCTCACGCTCCAGCAAAGTTTGCAGAATACTGCTGGTAATTTCTCCGTGTGCAGTTCCAACAAAAATGTGGCCAAGAGACAAGGCTGCCAAAGCAGATAGCTGCATCGTCAACCCGGTATCAGTGACAACGGGTAAAAGTAGCTCAGCAAGGTCCTCTCGTCGGGAGCCCGCATAAGACAGACCCAGTCCAACAATTGCAGACGCACGAAGATTGACAGTTGGGTTGTCAACATACTCGGAAAGAAGAGCATATGCAGGGTCCGATTCATCATGAACTCCGGCATTAACAATTCCGATACCCAGCAGTGCACCTGCCTTGATCTGCTCTTCAGAAGAGTAAAGATATTTATCAAGTTGCTGCAAACCCTCTGCGACATTCCACTGGAACAATGAACCGATACTGGCGGTGGTAGAAGACATACCGGCACCTTTAGTTTTGTAAATCCATGAATTAGACTCCTCTTCATTCATTAGCAACTTGTCGGCACCATAACCGCAGTTGACAAACGCATTGACAAAAGCTGCTGCCAAGTTTTGACGAGCGGAATCCAGCATACCGGAACCACCCAAAGTAGAGCTCTCTGCTAGGTGGGACTTATAAATATCCTCTGGAACTTTGGGGTCCAGCAAGTTGAGCTCCTTTGCGAGATACAAGAAATGCTCAGACAGTGTAACATTGGACAGACACTTTTTGACCTCTTCATTGTCGATTTCAAACCAGTACTGCTGTCTGGCCAAAATGAATGCAAGTTGCTTCTGGACAAGCTCGTCAGTAGTAGCACTGAACACTGATCGGATAAGATCTTCGTTGTCGATTCGAATAGCAAGAGCCAATGCTTGGGTCAATTGACCGTGATGTAAATAAATCTCATACGCGGTGTTTAAGAATGCCGCGTCATCAGGAGGAGCCAATAGTGGTACACACGACACCATGTACAAGCAAACACGGCCAAAAGAGTTGGCGTCTACAAACTCAGTCAGGCGGTCAATTGACTCGATTTCCGTTAGCAGATCAACCGCATCGGCCTCGGCATTGTGCTTAAGGAAATAGGGAACCAACTGCAGAGACAGCTTCTTCAATTCGTCGGTTGGCTCTTCCTTCAAGGTTCTACTGTTGTATTCCTGGCCGATCTCTAGAGCAAGGTGTCGAACGTACTCATGACCCCAGCTGCCAATGTCATCGAAAGTGGACAACAATCGATATTTCAACGACTCAAGCTTGCCCTCTCCGGAGTACGTCATTCCCAACACCGACAGAATGTCTGCCAACTTGGTCTGCAGGTCGCCCTTGGGCCATTTCTCGTACAGCTCGGTCAATGCTGGGTAATGGGGTCGCAGAAACTTCAGTGGCTTGGGCACCGCAGTCATCGACGAGGTTGATGTTCGAATGAAGTTTTTCAGAGCCTCCAATGCAGCGTCGTACAAATCGGCATTGGGCTCTTGGAGACGCTCAACAAGCATTTCCAATTCTCCCTTGAGCTTCTGATCTTCTTCGGACAGCTCCTCTTCTTGCTCCTCGTCCTTCTTCTTCTTGGTGACCTTGGGGTCTTTAGCAGCCGGCGCCGTTTCGGCAGGCGGCTGTGTAGGCTCTTTAGAAGGGGGTGCCATGGTCGTCTAACTTGTCAATGGACTGAACTCTTGTTGGACCTGACCGTGAAGTGTGGCAATGGTTAATAAGTAAGCATAAGGCTGATCTGGCTTAGATACTGGTACCGGGTGACAGTGGCGCATATACACATAGCGACGACCGCTATGCACATAAATGCTATCCCACCACCGTAGTAGTTGTCTGATGTGGGGAACCGATATATAAGCGAAAATTGGCAGTGGAGATATTTCAATTGCATATACACGAGATTTAGATTATAATAGCCGAGAATCTCAGCGGTTGGAAAATGTTCGAGACTCTCTGATAACGTCGGGTTCTCGGACCGAGCTTGCAGCTTAGTCATTAATGTGATCCGATATCTCAAGTTACACTCAAGACATAACTACTAAAGCATGCTGAACCAGCCATTAAACCTGCCGAAATGGATTGAGGAGAATGAAAACCTTCTAAAGCCACCTGTGAACAACTACTGTATTCACCGAGGTGGATTCACTGTCATGGTATGGGACGAAAAAAGAGGCATTGTTTTACGGCTAACATGAGGTTGTAGGTGGACCCAATGAAAGGACCGACTATCACATCAACCAGACCCCTGAGTATTTTTACCAGTATAAGGGACATATGACATTAAAGGTTGTTGATGAGGGTGAATTTAGAGATATTACTATCAATGAAGGAGATACATTTTTGTTGCCTCGTAAGTTTTTACGAACATTAGAAAAGCATTACTGACATTAGCTAATACCCCACACAACCCGGTGAGATATGCAAACACTATTGGAGTTGTGGTTGAGCAGGATCGACCTGCAGATAGTGTAGATGCCATGAGATGGTACTGTCCAAAGTGTAAGGAAATTGTTCACCAGGCAGAGTTCCATTTAGTGGATCTGGGGACCCAAATTAAGGAAGCAATTCTCGACTTTGATTCGGATGTCACCAAACGAACTTGCAAAAACTGCGGCACAATTGCTACTAGTCGTCCATAAACATGGTCATAAAGTGGCCATATATGTCAAAGATAAATGAATAATTAGAAGGAAAGAGACTATTATTAGTGTGTGAATATGTTTTATGTTTGTTTTGTCATTAGTCAATACAAATAAATCAGCTGGCCAAGGGCTTGAACCTGTCCTCAAAGGCATCAGAAATCCAATGGGCCAATTTGTCGTAGACAATATTGTTGGCATTATGATAGTAGATGCTGTGGTCCGAGTCAGGGAAAACATGCACGTCATAGTTTTCAACTCCAGCTTCGTCGAAAAGGTCTAAAAGAACAAGAGTGTTTTGCAGATGGACATTATCGTCTCCGGTTCCATGCATAACAAGGAACCGTTCAGTCTGTCCAATGGCAGTAGCATTGTGGATAGATGACTTGGCATAGCCGGCTTCGTTGTGCTGAGGGGTATGCATGTATCGCTCAGTGTAAACAGAGTCGTAAAATCTCCAGTTGGTCACTGGTGCCACAGCCATTCCATATTTGAAGGTGTTGCCAGCGTCAGTTTCTAGAGTCTTGAGTGTCATATATCCTCCGTAACTCCATCCCCAAATGGCAATATGCTCCTCATCAACATAGTCCTTAGACGCCCACAGCTTAGCAGCGGTGATCTGATCTTGTGCTTCAAAGTTTCCGAGGTTATCCCGGACCACAGATCTGAACTTTCGTCCCATAAATCCTGTTCCTCGACCGTCAACAGTGACGACAATAATATCCTTCTGAGCGGCCATGATGACTTGGAAATCGATTCCAAATCGCTGGGTCACCTGCTGGCTTCCAGGACCTCCATAAACGAAAAACAAAACGGGGTATTTCTTGGATGGATCAAAGTTGGGAGGGACAATTTCCCGAGCATTGGCCAAGATATCGTCTCCATTTTCGTCTTCTGCGACCTTGATCTGAGAGAACTTGATTTCTGGCGCATTGTACTTTGTGAGTCTGTCTTTGAGAAGCTTGTTCTCTTCAATCACCTCACCAGACTTGAATGGTTCAGGGGTCGTGAGGTCCAAGACCTTCTGCCATGGAACACTGGGTCCGTTGTAACTCAAAAGAACGTAGCGACTGTCAACTGAGAAGGAGGCATCGTAAATGGCAGCTTCAGAGACATCAGTGATAGCTTTGAGGTCTGATCCATCAAGATTGACACTGTATAGATGTCGTTCAGTGGCGGATTTCTGGGTTGACATGAAATAGACCTTTTTGTTCTTCAAATCAACGCTCGATGGTGCAGCGTCCACCTCCCACGAACCATTGGTGAGGACGTACTTAGGCTCGGATGCCTCAATAGGAGAAAAGAATGCAAGGTGATTGTAACCATCGACAACGATAGTATCAATATAACCTTCCTGAGAGTTGCTGGAAGAATCAGCGGGAACAAATACGGTGTCTTGAGAAATCTCAAACCAACCACCATCGGCTCCAACGTCCTCGGTTCGCACCACCTTACCAGTTCGCTCTTTGCAGTCAACTACACTGATCTTGAGAACATCGCTCTCTCGGTTAGTGTATCTGACCAACACTTTGGAATTATCAGTCCATACAACTTCGGTAATAAGGTTGAAAGGATCAGGATTAGACTCAACTGGCACAGCGTACACATCTTCGGAACCGACATCCATAAACAGAATGTTTACAATTGGATTGGGAAAGCCAGGCTTGGGGTATTTGATATTGACGAGATCGGGGTATGCCTCATTGGCTCCCTTTTGCACAAAGTATGGAATAGGGAATTCAGGTACTTCCGTATCGTTGGTCCTCAAAAAGGCCAAGTACTCTCCATTCAGAGACCACCACAATGCCTTGGCACCACCAAAAACCTCTTCCTCATATACCCAGTCAGGTCGACCGTAAAAGATCTGATCGCCGCCATCAGAGGTGATCTGGCGAACAGTACCGTCTTCATCGCCTCCAACATATCGCAAGTATAGGTTGTTCTCAGCGATAAACGCAACACGGTCTCCCCTAGGAGACCACTCGGCAAGAGCAATAGGAGCCGAGCTGTCGCCAGAGTTGACAGCACTGATACTGCCAGACGCAAGATCAAGAATCCAAAATATTCCAAAAGAAGAATGTCTCCAGTTCTTTTCTCGGTCAGTCATAAGCAGGGCCTTAGTATGGTCGTTGTTGAGGACCACCGAATTGACCTGTCTGGTCTTGCCTCCAATATCTACCCGCTTCAGAACAATTAGCTTCTTGTCATCTTGATTGGCCCAAGACGTGAGCACAAACCTGTCAAACTCCTCAATAATAAAGTCTCCCTTACTGTCGGCACCAGGAACGGGGTCGATCCAGCTGATGGACTTTCGGGTTGGTTGGTAAGTACCAGTTCGCATCTCGTCGAGGCTAAAGATATCAGATCCAGAACTGCCGGTAGACACTACAGAACCAACATTGCCAGAAGATGAAAGCGAGCGATCTTGTGCTGACTTGATAACCGCAGGCACAAACAGAATCAATACACACAATGACAAGATGGACACTCCCCACAGTCTTCTTCGGTGGGTGGTGCGAGCCTTGGCAGAATCAACTTGCAGCTCGGCCCATGGCGCTCGCGAGTCATCAAGATGCTGATACTCGTTTATCTTCTCAAAGATAGACGAAGTAGACGACCTAGGCGAGTCCATGTCGGTCATTGTTACGAGGATAAGTTTAGTGCCGTGCGAGATCACCGATAAGCGTTGTGTCTTGCATATGCAGATAGTCGGACAGCGATGACCACAACAGTACGGAACGAGAGGTGCATTTCAAAGTCAGGGCACAACTGGAACTTTGGTTGGAAATCTACATGTAGACAAAATGTAATATAACGGATGGTTGCTATAAATATACATCATCGAGCGTCAAGGCCGAACTCGAGCTCTTGTTCTAGTCCGTCGAGTCCAGCCGAGCGAATTGTTTCATGAGGTTTAGGAGGAGGATCCTGGTATCTAAATTCACCAGAAGGGATGCCAAGAGAAGCATCTAAATTAGCTCCTGACTCATCGAATTGCTGCTGCTGTTGTTGCTGCTGCTGCTGCTGTTGCTGTTGTTGTTGTTGCTGTTGTTGCTGTTGCTGCTGTTGTTGTTGCAGATGCTGCTGTCGTTGTTGTTCTTCTTCCTGGGCTTGTATATCCTCAGGGGGTCTCCGCACCATGTCACGGAACTTGATGACCTCGTCTAAAATCATTTGTCGCATAGCGCCAACATCGTCGACCGCTTCAAACGAAAAGTCAAACTCTGTAGGACATGTCGGCTCGTCGGTGGGATCGTGCCATATCCTCAAATAAGGATGTTCTAGTGCTTCGTCGACAGTGATTCGCTCAGCAGGGTCAAATGCCAGCATCTTATTGAGGAGATCTATGGCCTCAGGATTGGCATTCGGAAACAGTGTATGGAAAGGGATCTTGGGCATGTATGGCAAGCTTCGCACATACTCTTGAGCCCGAGGAGACCCAATCCGGCTCAGTGTTTCTTCAGAAGGAGTTCCGAGATAATGTAGAATTTGATTCAACTGATCCACGTAATCTTTGCCTTTGAAGAAGGGCTTTCCTCCCAATAGCTCGGCCAAGATACAGCCGACCGACCACACATCGATTGCCTTTGTGTAACTCTGGAAACTAAGCATGATCTCGGGAGCTCTGTACCACCGTGTGGCTACGTACTCGGTGAGAAAGCCCGCATTGCGCTCTGGGTCGTTGGAAAAGCCCCGAGCCAACCCAAAATCGCAAATCTTGAGCTCGCAGTCGGCATTGACAAGCAGATTGCCGGGCTTGAGATCCCGGTGCAGCACATTTGCAGAGTGGATATACTTGAGGCCCACTAGAATCTGATACACAAAGCTCTGGTAGTGGGCGTCGGTCAGAGGCTGCTGGGAGCGGATGATTTGGTGCATGTCGCACTCCATGAGCTCTTCGTACAAGTAAAGCTCGTTGAAGTTGGTGGTATCCACAATGTCCATGTCATACAAGCAGGTGATGTTCTTATGGCCCCGGAAGTGGTTGAGAAGCCGTAACTCTCGCAGGGCTCGCTTGCAAAGAATCTTCTTGGAGAATATGTTTGTGACCTTTTTGATGGCAACACCAGGGATCTCCGGCGTGCCAGGACATCGAGCTGCACACACTATTCCATATGCTCCGTGGCCCAGTTCTTTGGTGATCTGGAACCGCTTGTCAATAGTGAATTCCTGATTGAACACCTTGTAGGTATGGCGGTCCGCTTTGATCATAGTGGGCTGCTATTGGGGTTTCGAATGTATGATAGGGATGGGATGGATGTATGCGGCCAGACCTTAGCAATAATTTGTCACTTATACGAGACAAGCGACCAACTGAGTACACACAACCTCGCTAGACAGTGGCAAACTATTTGTTGGCACCGGCTCCAATTCAAATTGCAAAATCCACGCCAACGAAGACTATCAATTTGCCAACTTTTCAGTGTCCCAAAGGAGGTGATGTTAACTAGGTGAGTTTTCTACGTGTGAATATGCACTTGTCCTAGAATGGTGCATTGCTGGTTACAGCTGGTCTGGCAGTACGGATATGCCTCGCTATAATGGAAGGACCTTAGAATTATACATGCTATACAAAAATCAGAAATGAAATCAGCAAAAAGATTCTCAATTGTAGTTGGACTACTAAGAGATTTGTCAAGCTGCTCTCCTTCCGCAAGACTGGCAATGCTGGTGCCACCTGTCTCAGGAGTCGGTTGGAGCCATTGCATGGTGCATAACAATGCGTGAAGGATCCAATAGATAGCTCCACAACAGCGGCCCCAGGATGCTATAATTAACTCTGCAGCAATTGGGGTCCATTTGGCTTGGATTCACTTCAGTTGTGACCCATCGTTTTGCAATTGTACAGCGAGCTATCACTAAGGCTCGTACCGACGATGGCTGGCGTTTGTCTTCTGCAAATGGATAATGTGCAGTCGATCGTAACACAAAGCAGTGACAAGCTGATATATGTAAGAACGGGCCGGATGCGTCAATGTCCCCTTTATGACGGATAAAATTAATGCTTCGATGTGTGCGTTCATATTTGCATTGTGGGGGCAAAAGAACATGTATTGGATTGCATAGTATGGATTGACTATTTGGTGACAAAAAACAATGTTCATGTACATTCGCATGTTGCATACCAGTGACAAGTTTTTGAGAGTGTAAATTATTTAGCCTATGCTAGCAGGTCTAAGTTCACATTCAGGCAGTATTCTGCTGTGTTATCTATTCTGTCGTGTCATAGATTCTATCGTGTCATCCATTCTATAGTGCCATCCATTATGTAGCGCCATCCATTCTGTCGTGTTTAATGGCTGGCGCTGGACTGGAACAGCAGCCAATATGTATTCTTCCATACAGCAGAACTTGGCAAGTGACAGGCTTTTTAAAGCTAGCAATGACACCAGTCCGTAATCTCGACTCCCCACATCGACTTGGGTGATGAGGAGGAGGGTTAGGAGCTGTCAGAAAATTAGTCCTTCGGTGCGGCACCTGAAATCACAGTGGAAATATTGCAAACTATCACTCATGGCTACTACTCTGTTTGACGATATTTTCAAGATCCAGACAGTGGACTCGGCTCGGTACGACCGAGTGTCGCGAATAACGGCCCAGTCCAACACCAGCTCAGATGTGGTGCTGACTCTGGACGTCAACCACGAGCTGTTTGCAGTGTCCAAGGGTCAAAACATCACAGTAGCATTGGCTGACAGTGTGTCGCTTGACGATCAGCCGTCGATTCCCAGCTCGGGATGGCGAGAACCTAAGGCAGGCGACCGCTCGCTGGCCGACGATTACGACTACGTCATGTACGGTACTGTGTATAAGTTCGACGAAGCTGCATCAGACAAAATTTCGGTTTATGTTTCATTTGGAGGTCTGTTAATGTGCCTGGAAGGCAACTATCGAAAACTGTCGAGCCTGAAACAAGAAAACGTGTTTCTGCTTATCCGAAAGTAGTATTTATGTATTATAGAATGTTTGCTTAGCTGGTGACTCTTCATCGTAGATGCTCCGGTAGCCGAATGCTGTAGCGCTTAACGAGCTGCCATTTTACTGTTTAGGATGACATGGTATCGGTTTCAATTTAGTTAGATGAATTTATTATGGTTCTGGTATCCTAGTATGGTGTGGTGCCAGTATGATGTGCCAGTATGGTGATACGGTTCTGGTGGTATGTGCTTGTTTAGGTCTGGTAAATAGTACACAGGGAGCATAGTCCTGCTACATTGCCACATTGCTACATTGCTCGTACAATTGTTGTACCACATTTACAAGGTCAGTGTCTTCCTACAGTCTGCTTCCTGTCATGCTTCTAATTATTATATAGTCAGCCCATACAGGTCGATGGACTACTGGAACTCTCCGGCATTACCAACCATCAGCAATCCCACAATGAGCCCAAACAGCCCTATAATCGAACCGAAAATCTCAATCACCAGAATCTTGACAAACAGCGACGAGTCTGCAGCATCGGAAATGGCTGCTGTAGAGCCTGTGACTCCTACGGCCACACCACAAAACAGATTGGCCATTCCCACCGTCAACCCGGCCCAAAACAAAGCATATCCTGTGTACAAGTTGTCCCTGGTGTGTATGTTCCTGTCGCTGACGCCCGTCAGCTTGGACGAAAATACAATGGCCATAATCAGACCGTAGATGGCCACGACTTCACAGAAAATAATCGAAATCAGGTTCTTGGTGGTGATACGAGGTGCCTTGACTCCTGCTCCAATAATACTCGAGCCCGTAACAAAGATTCCCCTGCGTTAATTGGTCCCTTGCCAGCTCGCCAGCTCGCCAGCTTTACTTACCACGCAGCTCCTACTACACTGAGACCAATGCACATAGTTACTCCCAACAACGCCCACATGTATGGCGAAGTGGTCATCAAAAACTCGCCTACATTAAACGTCTCGCCCTCTCCATTGAACAGCATATCTACGTTAGACCATCCACCGTCTCGTCACTTACAACCGCCCACAAGGAGCACTGCTCCTGTTCCAATGGTGCCAAGTGCGAGCATGTCAAGTTGGAGAGCCTCATTGGGCTGCATACACATTTAGTACTTGGCTGTGTACTACTATCTACTATATCCAGAGCT
This sequence comes from Sugiyamaella smithiae, assembly GCA_030579815.1. Taxonomy (NCBI): domain Eukaryota; kingdom Fungi; phylum Ascomycota; class Dipodascomycetes; order Dipodascales; family Trichomonascaceae; genus Sugiyamaella; species Sugiyamaella smithiae. Next base: position 127,906 of record JAKTRV010000008.1, read on the forward strand.
GATAGGCATCCCCATTGTACGTTCTAAAATGGCTGACAGACGAGCCAGTTCTCATCCATTGCTGGCCCGTATCCCATTGATTGTGTCCCCTGGGCTGCGTCCTCCACAGGCGGTCACTTTGCCCTACAACTATCACAAGCTACAGCCTTTGCCTGCTTCGGCTGCCACAGAGGAAACTCTAGATAAAGTTATAAACGACACCTCGGGATTTCTCGATGCGCTAGATACAAAACACACACAACTCTGTGAAGGCTATCAATCGTGGCTGAACAAAGTCCAGCAGCAGGAAATCCAGGAAAAGAGACGCATTGCCCCTGGATACCTGGATTCTTCGAATCATATCCTTCAGCCTGCCAGGGCCACTGCTAGTCAGTCGCCTGTTTCCGATGTCGACCGACCAAAGTCGCCAGATGAACTTGAAAGAGCTTTCGGCAAAGTAAATTTGGAGTGACTTCCAAACCACACTTGACTTTTGCCCAAGCATATATTTATTGTCCTCGACTCGAGCTTATAGCATTATCTATTAATAAATAGTACAATATAAAATCATACAAGCGTTGCACACAAACAGTGGTGCGAACACTATATAGAATATAAATGGTCTGTAGGCAGAGCAATGGCAACTCATGCTGATAGTTGTCGGGTCTAAATGCAGCTGATTCTTTGAATAATACCCACAAACTATGCACCAGCAACAATAGTTGGTGGCTTATAGCTATAGCCAGACTCTTTATAGTTTATGGCTATTGGCCGACCGATTCTTTATGCTTCATCCTACCATACTTCTCTTCCGGCCTCGCAGTCTTACCTGCTCGAGACGACCAAGTACTTCCTTCAGCTTGATCTTGCCTGCTTTAGAGGACTCGCAATATTGCCTATATCCTTGCAAAAGCCACTGGTTATATTTATCACTATGTACTGGATGCGTGCTTTCAATTGCTCGCTCCAGAACATACAGATCAACAGCCTTGTCTTCGGCCATCGCTGAGTGACTGGCGAGACCAAAATCGATCACCGTAGGTATCGAGTTGGAACCAATCATGACATTTGACGACGTCAGATCTCCATGAACAATATCTGACATGTGGATTTTGGCGATTTCTTGTCCTACACTTATCACCACCTGTGACAGATCAGCTTTACTGTCTTGCTCGCTATCCCAAATGTACTGCTTAAAACTTTTGCCATCTACAAACCCCAGCCAAATCAAGCCCTTTCTAGGATCCACAAACAACAGCTTAGGAACATGGATTCCTACAGACTGTAGCTTTTGTATGATTCGAGCTTCAGCCAGCGTCCTGTGTTTGGTGAGCTGAGCGTCGAGAATGGGATGTCGATATGGTTTTGGCGGTCGATATTTGATGACACATTTCTGCTGCTGCTCAGCCGAATATGGATGCTTGTCAGCACTGTACACCAATGCTTCGGCTCCCTGAGACAGGCGGGTGATCTCGAGAGATCCTGTTATGTCTCTGAGTTGGGCCTCCAAAAGATCTGTCATGAAACTTGTCAAGTGTGCATGAGCCTCTGACTTCACATATCAAGCCTACACAGATGCACCCTCACTTTCTTCAATCTCAACATGGACACAACGCTACACTTCTGGTATGGATGATGAATGGCCAAATTAACTATATACAATTTACTCTATTTGAACCAGCCTCGTTTTCCAAGACCGTATCTTCGCAGAATATCGGCGACATCGCCAAATGCCTCTCTAGATGTGCCCTGCATGACTATGGTAGGAGCACTTGACGTCAGCACTCGCTTGGCTACCCGTCGAAGGTCGTCAGCAGTCAATGCATCGATTCGGCTCGTCATCTCGCTGACGGGCACCTTGGTGTCGGTGAGCTGGATCTGACGACCCAAGTCCTCGAGTTCGACCATCTTGCTCTCGAGGTTCATGAGCACTGAGCTTCGCAGCTGCTTCTTAGCCCGCTCCACCTCTACATATCCAAGGGCTCCTGATCCCTCTGTCATCAGTAGTGCTAACTGGCTTCCAATGACTTGCGACATGTATGGTGCAGCATTAGGAACACAGCTCGCAGAAATTCCAAACAGCCCATCATCCGAGTAAGAGTGGTTGATACCTAGACAGCTTTCGATGTATCCGTACTTGTTGAGAACATCGGTATATAGTCTCGAATACATGCCCTTTCCGGGGCCTCCGGCACTGAATGAACCTCCTCCTCCAAGCAACGTCTGCAGAGCCGCCAAAGCATAGACATCGTCATCAGAGATGGACACTCCCCTATACATAACATGCAACTGGAAAAACTGTGGCAGATTTCCAATGGGCTCTGGCATTGGCACCATCATTTCACCACCTGTATATACACTGGGCTCCACTGTTAGCTTGGAGCTGTTGGAAGACTTCAAGTCACCCATGTGTGCAGACGCCAGATCCACAGCCTGCTCGTGAGCCATGCCTGCAAATGCACATACAATTCGTTCAGGTACGAAAAACTTCTGTCTATACTGATGAACCAGGTCCGGAGTGATAGACCCCAGCCTGTCTTCGGGACATAACAATGGGTTGCCCAAGCCTCCCTTGAACCCAGTCATGTGGGCCACCTCTGGCAGAATGAGCTCTGGCTTTTGCCAAATCTCGTAGATCTCATATGCTGCTGTATCTAGCTGTTGGATAACCTCTTCTTCAGTGACAACCGGGCTCTTGACTGTTTCTGCTAGAAGGGCAAACATTTTGTCCGAGTCATGGTGAAACACGGATGCCTGATACATTAGAGTCTCCCTCGAAGATGCACACATATAGTTGCCACCCAGCTCCTGTAGCGCATTCTCCATGTCTAAAGCCGACTTGTCGTGCGTTGACTTGAATGCCAGTCTGTCTACAATATGGCTGACTCCCGACAGCTGTGGCGTCTCGAATCGAGACCCACAATGCACATAGATGCCCATCGCAGAGAAATGGCCTGGAATCGGGCTGCTGGCCACCCGCACTCCATTTGGAAGAGTCGTCACTTCAAAGTCGCTGGCACTAGTCGATAGGCTTCTGACGGCCTGCTGACGGCCTCTTTTAGCCGCTGTTCGCAGTGCTCCTCCACACACCTGTCGCAGCATATCGTGAAGTGAAAAATGCGGCTTGCAATATGCCATGCATATTCGGTGTGTGACTGATTGACTGCACCTGCCATCAAGGTTGATCCAACGAAATATCAATTGTTGAAGCTGATTAAGATTGTTCTTTCTGTTACTATTGACAGTGGTTATTTTTAGAAAAAAAAATAATACAGTATGAGGCAATTTGATATCTCTGTGCCTGCGTCATCTGCCAACATTGGTCCCGGCTTCGATGTGCTGGGAATCGCGCTGACGCTGTTTTTGAAGCTGTCGGTAACAGTGGATCCCAAATCTGAGTCGTCTGACCCTCACAATTGTCGAATCACTTATGAGGGTGAAGGTGCAGAGAACGTGCCGTTGGTCGCTGACGAGAATCTTATCACTCGTACTGCTTTGTATGTGCTGAGATGCAATGGAATCAGGTCGTTTCCCATTGGCACTCATGTCCATGTCAACAACCCCATTCCTCTAGGACGAGGTCTGGGCTCTTCAGGAGCTGCTGTTGTCGCTGGTGTGATTTTGGGGTCCGAGATTGGCAAGCTGGGATTCTCCAAGCAGCGAATGCTGGATTACTGTCTAATGATTGAGCGACACCCAGACAATATCAGTGCTGCCATGATGGGAGGCTTTGTGGGCTCGTATTTGCGAGAATTGAGTGCTGCTGATCTCGAACGAATTGAGATTCCTCTTAGTGAGGTTCTGCCTGAACCTGCGGGTGGTAAAGACACTGGTTTGGTGCCTCCAGAGCCGCCAATGAACATCGGCCACCACATCAAGTATGGGTGGGCCAAGGAGATCAAGGCCATTGCTATTATTCCCGACTTTGAGGTGTCTACTGCTACATCTCGAGGGGTTCTTCCAACTGCTTACACTCGCCAGGATGCTATTTTCAACCTGCAGAGATTATCGGTTTTGACAACTGCGCTGACTCGGTCTCCACCCGATGCTGATCTTATCTATGCTGCCATGCAGGACAAGCTTCACCAGCCTTACCGTAAGACGCTCATTCCCGGACTCACTGAGATCCTCGCATCTGTGACCCCAAAGACCCATCCTGGTTTGTTGGGTATTTGCTTGTCTGGGGCTGGACCAACCATTCTCGCTCTCGCTACTACCAACTTTGACGATATTGCAGAGGAAATTGTTCGCAGGTTTGCCAAAGAGAAGATCACCTGCACATACAAGATTCTTGAGCCTGCTTACGATGGTGCTGTTGTCAGCCAAAAATCCTAATTCCATGTAAAGTCTGTTGCATCATCTACTTTGCTTTTACATGTAAATAAATCTCAACCATCAAAAAGAAACTGTTCTTAATTTTTAATCAGAAAAAAAAAAGTATATTTGTATAGTTAATCTACGTTGACTGGATGTCGTCCTTGGGTCCCTTTAATGATCACTTCCTCTATGTTGATAAAGCAGTTAACCAGCGTGCTTTCCACAATCTCTTCAGTACAACTGCCAATATGGGGCAGCAGTGTCACATCATATCTGTTGAGCAGCTCTGGTTCCACTATCGGCTCTGATTCATACACATCGAGGCCCACTGACGAGATTTTTCCTGAGTTCAGTCCGCCAAGAAGCGCTTTGTGATCAATCAAGGGACCTCTTCCTATGTTGACAATTCTTGCCCCCCTCGGAAGCCATTCGATTGTTTTGGAATTGACTGTGTGTTTGGTATCTTTGTTCAAAGGCAACGCCAGCACCAGCAAATTTGACACTTTAAACAAAGATTCCAAATCACTGTGGTGTACGAGTGGAATGCCTAGAGCTTTGCTCTCTGAATCGGTCAATGGTGTTCGCTTGGTGTAATGGACTTTCATTCCAAAGGCGTGCAGTCTCAATGCAGTCGCCTGGCCAATGGATCCAAAGCCCGCAATTCCCACGGTCTGCCCTCGCATCGACTGTATTTTGAAATTTCCAAGCATATAACCCAGATGGTACTCATTTGTATTTGCCATCTGGTCAGGAAATGCTCCTTTCTCTTTGTCGAATTGTCTGGCAACTTTTCTCGACTGTGCAGTATTGGCATAGGTACGAAGCGCTCTCTCAAACGCCGAGGTGAGACGGTATGCAGAAATTGCCAAATGCACTGCAATATCGGCCACTCCATCTGCAGATAGGCCAGGACCGTTACAAAGTATCACGCCTTTCTTCTTGAGCGCATGTTCGTCATAATGATCGTAGCCAACCCCGGTGATTGCTATCACCTTCAATGTATCGGGCAAACAGTCAACTAGCTCGCCACGCATGCCTCCAATAGGCTCAAATCCCACCCATAAGGCAAATATCGCATCAATATCATTGAACTCATTTTTAAACAAATGAATCATTTTGTCTCTGCTTTCAATTTCGTAAAACTGGTGTAAGACCCGTTCGGACCAATTATTGTACCTACTAAAAGCTCGAATATTTCTTCATATTGAGTGATTATATCTGGATTGATGTTTTGTTTTAATGGGCCAACCACCAGGACCTTTGGCTTTGGCTTTGGTGTCATTTGTTGTGTCAAGTGTCGGAGACGCAGCATGCTTGATAGCTGTCATAGTCTATTGCCGATGATTGCCGCCAATAGCCAAGATGACTCAATGGAAATATGGCTTGAACTTCGCCGTAGCCACACCACTATTGTCAACTTCACCGGAGGATCACATTGAGGTTTCAAGTTTTATTTGCTTAAAACTTCCGGGCTAACCAGAATTTCAAGACATTAAAGTATCTTCACAGCTATGAAATTTGTTCGGTTATTGCTTCGCCATTGACAGACAGTAACGCATTGAACATTGCCTCTTGCACAGGACTAAATAGAGTTTATATTTATGAATTTAGGGAACTCACCCAATTCTATCGATAATAAGCTACCATTAGTTTGGCCCAAGAGATACACTGCTTATCTGCCCACACTCTACACGCATGTAATGTGCGTGATGCGTACCTACATGCAGCGAGATTGGGCATCGCGTCAGCCGTGCCTGCCACCTGGTTGCTGGGCAACCATAAGCCACACCATACACAATGTGTAAACAAACCCCCCTTCTACAGGTTAACTTCATATCAACAGTTATCGAGAAAGTCACAGGCAGTCATGTCGAGCGGTCGTAGTCCATTGACGCCGACAAAGACTTTTGCACCGACAATTAGTCCTTCGGTGTCCCAACTATCGAAGCCGAAACCAGTAAAAAATACTGTTGAAGATGCTGAATTTGCTGCCAAGAAATGGGTCTGGGTGCCAGATCCAAAGGTGGGATTCGTCAAAGGTTTCGTGGTGTCAGAAACTCGAACTGAACTTGATATCCGACTTAATGATGGCTCGGTGAGTCTTTTGTAGACTGATGCAAAATCACTAACTTTAGGACCGCAAAGTTAAACCAGAAACTGTAGAAAAGGTGAACCCTCCCAAGTTCGATATGGCCAATGACATGGCTGAGCTCACATTTCTCAACGAGGCTTCTGTTGTACACAATTTGTCCACCAGATATCAGTCTGATTTTATTTATACCTATTCGGGGCTTTTTTTGGTAGCGGTTAACCCGTACAGAGCGCTTCCTATTTATGACCATGATACCATCACTTATTACAAGAACAAGCAAAGAGAGGAGGTGCCTCCCCACATTTTCTCTATAACCGACAATGCATTTAGAAACATGTTGGAGACGTCGGAGAGCCAGTCAATTCTCGTTACAGGAGAATCAGGCGCAGGAAAGACCGAAAATACCAAAAAGGTGATCCAATACCTTGCGGCAATTACAAGCGAGTCCCGCCAATCTCAGAGAAACCGAATTGTCAAGGCCAATTCACCAACCTTTGAACAGCAGATTCTTCAAGCAAATCCCATTTTGGAGGCATTTGGAAACGCGCAAACTGTGCGCAACAACAATTCATCCCGGTTTGGAAAGTTTATTCGCATCGAATTCTCTCGGTCTGGACAGATTGCAGGCGCATCCATTGACTGGTATCTTTTAGAAAAGTCGAGAGTTATTTCTCAAACCAGCCAGGAGCGAAATTATCATATCTTCTATCAGCTGATTCGAGGAGCTTCCAAAGAATTGAGAGAGTCGCTGCTGCTAGAAGCAGATGTCAACGATTACACATATCTCAAAGCTTCCAATAAGAATATAGCAGGAGTTGACGATGTCGCTGAGTTCAAAAGTTTGCAAAATTCGTTTAAAATTATGGGATTGTCCACACAGGAAGTCAACGACATATTGCGTGTGATTGCTGCCATTCTGAATATAGGAAACATTCAGCTTGGTTCAGAAAGCACCGATCAAGGACGAATTTTGAATGCATCACAGGCAGAGCGTGTGAGCCACCTCTTGGGCATTCATAGCGATCAGCTTATGAAAGGACTCTTGCGACCTCGAGTCAAAGCCGGTCGTGAGTGGGTCACCCAGTCTCGCTCCGCTCAGCAGGTTAAGAACTCGCTTGATGCGCTTTCAAAGTCTTTATACGAGAGGTTGTTCTCTTACATTGTTTCTCGAATTAATCAGACTCTTGAACGTTCTAACGACAATACCAAGTTCATCGGAGTGCTCGATATTGCAGGTTTTGAGATTTTTGAGAAAAACAGTTTTGAGCAGCTGTGTATCAACTACACCAATGAAAAGTTACAGCAATTTTTCAATCATCACATGTTTGTGCTTGAACAAGAAGAGTATACTCGTGAGAATATTGAGTGGAAGTTTATTGACTTTGGACACGACCTCCAGCCCACCATTGATTTGATTGAGAAGTCGAACCCAATGGGTGTCTTCTCCTGTTTGGACGAAGACTGTGTGATGCCCAAGGCCACAGATCAATCATTTACGGATAAACTCAACCGGCTATGGGAGAACAAATCCAAAAAGTACAAGCCCACTCGGCTCAGTCAAGGTTTCATTATCACACATTACGCAGCAGATGTGGAATACTCGACCGAAGGTTGGTTGGAGAAGAACAAGGATCCTCTCAATGACAATGTTGTTGGACTTTTGGTTGAATCAACAGAATCATTAACCAGGAAGCTCTTTGAGGAAGAGGCTGCAGTTGCTGCTGAAAGTAGCATCTCTGCTGGAAAGAGTAGAGTCAAGAAGGGTCTTTTCCGGACAGCAGCCCAAAGACACAAGGAGCATCTATCCCATTTGATATCAGAACTCCATGCAACACACCCTCATTTCGTACGTTGCATCATTCCTAATAATCACAAGACTCCTAAGGAATTCGATAAGCTCTTAGTACTGGATCAGCTACGATGCAACGGAGTATTGGAAGGTATTCGAATCGCTCGAAGCGGTTATCCGAATAGAGTTTTCTTCTCTGAATTTCGACAAAGATACGAAGTTCTTGTTACTGGAATGCCAACAGGGTACATAGAGGGACAAAAGGCCTGTTCTACAATATTATCAAAGCTTGGTCTTGACCCCGAGTTATACAAAGTTGGTCTGACAAAGGTCTTCTTCAAGTCCGGTGTCCTAGCTGAGCTTGAAGAACGTCGTGAGGCAATGGTTCGAGATACTCTTACAAAGTTCCAAAGCACTGCTCGAGGATATCTCCAAAGATCTAAGGTGAGGAAACAACTACTAAAAAGCCAGGCTGCTAAGGAGATCCGCAAAAATCTCATGGCATATCTCGCCATCAAGGATGACCCATGGTGGAAGCTTTATACCAGGACTCGTCCGCTATTGATTGACACCCACAATGCGGGCCAATCAAAAATACGTGATGCCCAAATCAAGAAGCTTGAGTCGACAGTAAAGTCTTTCGAAGATGAGAAGGTGAAGCTGGAAGAGTCAAAGCACAAAGCCGAACAAGAACTTGAAAAGCTTGCCAAGACTCTAGAGGGCGAACGCCTGTTAGCTCTTGACAAAGAAGAAATTCTCAAGAGAGCCAAGGACAGAGAAATCGAATTAGAAGAGCAGCTCAATAATGCACTCGATGATCTTGACAAGCTAGAGATCCAATGCGAAGAGCTTTTGGATGCTAAAAAGAAGTCATCTGCTCAGGCTGACCTTTGGAGAAAAGAGCTTGAAAATGGAGGACTCCTAGTCGGGGCTCTTGAGACTGAAAAGTCAGAGCTTAAGAAAAAGATTGAGCAAATGGAGAAAGAGCTTTCTGAAACTAGGGATCTGCATATCACGAGTAGTGATATGAGCAAGCAATTGTAAGTTATTATGTTTATGGATATTTCTAACAGTCGCAGAAATCAGGAATTACTGCAGTTAAAGGAAGCTCTTTCAGAGAAGGACAACAAGGTACTAGAACTGGAATCGCGTCTTAAGGACTCCAGTGCTGAACTGGAAACAAAGTTGAAACAGATCGTAAGTTCACAGTTGAGATTAACTTGTATTAACATAGACATCGAGCAATGAGATCGCAACTAAGCGTGCAGAGGACCTGGTCTCTGAGAATAAATCCATTCGTGACGAGTTGAAGAAGGCAAAAGATGCATCAGCAACCTATGAAGAGCTGATTCGAGATAAGGTATGTATGGCATATAATGTCTCAGCTAACAAAAAGGAACTGCATCTATCGGGCTTGCAATCAGAGCTTGAGAAGCACAAAGAGAGTCTAACTTCAACGCACAAGGAAGGCGCTGCATTGGTTGCAAAACATGAGAGCCTGTCTGCTGAATTGTCGAATGTCCTCAAAGAATTAAAGGTGCTACAATCCAACCATACCTCCCTACAGCAGGAAGCATCCACATCCAAGAGAGAGTTGCAAGATGCTATTTCTACTCATAGCAAGGCTCAGCTGAAACACAACAACCTTATTGACGAACTTAGGAACAAGGTTGAAAGCTTAACAGCGGACAAGGGTAAAGTCGAGCTGGAGCTCTCGGCCAAGAAATCCTTAATTGACAGACTCCAGATGGAGCGTTCACGGTTGGATGAGGATCTCAAGGGGCTCCAGGTATCACAAGAAGAAAAGAACAGTCTTCTCAAAGAATTGGAGCTTCAAAAAGCACGCGCAGCTGAGGTTAAAAAGATGAATATGCAGTTGACCACGCTGAATATGAAACTGAAGAAAACTGAGCAGTCGAAAAACGAGGCTCTCGAAACGATTTCAACACTGCAAAGCAGGTGTCAAGCAGCAGACGCAAAAATTGCACAACTGGAACAGCAGGCTACTACAGTACTGGGTCATCGAGATACGCTAAGTAAAGAAATTTCCACTTTACAAAAATCTATTGGTCAGCACTCTGATGAAAAAGATAAAGTTCTTCAAGAGATGGCTGCATTAAAGAGACAAATATCAGACGATTCTTACGTCAAGAAGCGACTCGAGCAGGATCTTGCCAACAAAGATGCTCAGTTCGTTAAGCTTCAGCAATCTATTGCCAGCGAGGTCGAGGCCAAAATTTCCAAGGCTCTAGCTGACAAGAAATCTATTGAAGAGGCAGAAAAGAAGTTACGTTTTGATCTTCAATCCGTTACCAAACAACACTCTGATGCTCAAAATGAGAATAAGAAGCTTGCCAGGGAGTTGGAATTGTTGACGAGAAGTCTTGAAAAGGAGAAGGAGAAATCTCAAGATGCGCTGAAATCAAAGGGCTCACTGGAAAGTCAAGTTTCGCTGTTCAAAGACACAAGCGAGACTGAGAAGAGATCACGATCAGAGACTGAGGTGATGAAGAGAAAGCTTATGAGCAGCCTTGAGTCTACGAAGCAACAGCTGGAAGAGAGGACTGAGCAGCTACGAGTATTGCAACGCGCAGTGACTACTAGGTCGTCTCCAGATGCCAAAGGGGAACCTCAAATGAATATTGCTTCCACCGTTGACTTGGCTAAAAAGCTTGAAGAGTCCGAAAAGGCTCGAAGGAAGGCTGAAGAAGCAAATGACCTCCTTCAAGAGCAGCTTTCAGCAGCCAAGAAACGATGGAGCAAAGCGCTTGATGACCAAGATTCGGAATACTATGCAAACAGAAGAGCTCTCCTTTTGGAAGACATTGCAAGCATTAATTCATCTGCCCCATCTAGCCCTTCCAAGAGGCCACTATCTGTGTACTCCAGCAACACGGATATAAGTACACTCAATCTGCAGCCTGCAAAGTCTTATGTCAGCCAGAGGACACTTGTAGATGACAAGGAGAATTTGAGCAGAGACAAGAAGAGCTCCCCGGTGGAGAATAAATCCCACAGTGAGTTGCAGGAAATGGTGAAGATGCTTCAAAGCTCCAAAAGTGATCTTTTAGGAGTGTATCATGATACATCCAAAAAGCTGGTGACGACTAAGGAGCAATTATCTGAAGCTTTGAGAGACAAAGCCAAACTTGAAAGGCAGATATACGTCATGGGAGCTAGTAACGGAGGACCTCAAGCTATTGACAGTGGATTGGAAGAGCTCCAAATCAGGCTAGAAGCCGAAGTCGCGCGAAACAATGATCTACAGCAAAGCATCCAGCTATACAAGTCAAGATCTGACGAGTACTACACCAAGCTGGAAAGCGCTGAAGCTATTGTGGTTAAAGCCAGTCGGGCGGAACAGTTTTCAAGGTCTCGATGTCAAGAAGCTGAGGAGTCGTTGCGAGCTGCCTTGAATGAAAGGCAACAAAGTGAAAAGCTGGTGTCTGAGCTCCAGGATTCTGTTCGTAAGCTTGAAGGTGAGCTCGAGGAGAAGCGAATTGACCTTGAACATGCAAAGACGTCTCAGGTTCGTCTCAGCAGAGAACTCGAGTCGGTTAACTCTCGATGGTCTTCGACTGAGGGCAAGATTTCTCAAGCTGCTGTCGATAATATGCGAGCACGGTATGCTGAGGAGATCAAATCGCTGTCAAGTGAGTTGGAACTCCAGAAGGCGACAAGCAATCAGCATTATCAGGACAAGAGGTCTCTGGAGCGCCAGATTGACACTTTGAAACAACGTGGCTCTTTGGGAGACTTGAAGTCTCAGATTGAAAAGCTATCGAGAGCTAATGATGAGGCGCTACTCAGTCAGAAAGATTCTGATAAGAGGATTTCATCCTTGTTATCGCAGGTCAGGACCCTCCGAACAACAATGACGGAGATAACTGCCGACAGGGATCAGCTACTGAAAGATAAGCGGACACTTGAAAAGCGCCTTACAGAAATCTCTCAAGAGTTTGAAGACTTGGCAGCGAGCGGACCATCTAGGTCGGGACCGGTCGATCAGTCAGAAGTTGAAAAGCTCCGGGACGCGCTACGAAAACAAACAGAAGCTTCCTCAGTGATCTTGGAGCGCCTTAGAGATACAAAGCAGCAGCTTCAAGATGACCAGGTCGCAATTGAACGAGAAAGACAGCTCAACGAAGACCTGCAACGTCAGCTTTCTACTTTTGACAAGGACAAAAAGGCACTCCAGATGAAGGTCCTTGAGTTGGAAACCCATTCCGTGGCTCCTGGATCTGATGAAGTGGCATTCTTACGTCGAAAAACAGCAGAGCTGGAGGCACAGCTTGACAGTCAGTCGAGACAGTATGCTGACGATCTCCGTCAATCTAGGTCAAACGATAGATCAGTACGGGATTTGTATTCTCAAATGAGCCAGAAAGACAAGACAGTTGAAAGGCTGCAGGATGAATTGGACAAGAACAGATTGCGCACCCAGAACATAATAGAATCGTTCGAACAACTCCAGGCTGACGAAGCTGCCCATAGAATGGCTTCACGCCGGGCAGACCGTGAAGCAAGAGACGCTAAGGAGAAGTCTCTTCGTCTAGAGAAAGAACTGGAGGAATGGAAAAGTCGCTTTGAAAGCCTGACCTCCAACAGAATGTCTCGCGATATGACTGCTCGGTTTCTCTAATTTATTAAATGCATAATTTACATTGGAATACCATTTATTAATATACAACTCTATTGAATATTTACTTCCCACTATTTATTGATATTCTCCAGCCGCATGAACTTGGTGTTCAACTGTCATGTCGAGTAAAACGGACAGGGCGTGTATGATCTGTGGTATCATACAGCCATTTAGGGTGAGTAGTGATTTTTCCACAAATGACAGGCTAATAATAGGACTTTGTAAATAGTGGTTGTCCGAATTGCGAGTCTCTCATAGCCTTTAAGTCTGACGATGGGCTGGTCCAAGAATGCACAAGTCCTTGTAAGTAAACCGAAAACCATTGCAAACTCACACAGCTTTTGAGGGTCAAGTTGCTGTATGTGACACTGGATCCTCTTGGGTAGCTAAATGGCTGCGTGTAGATGGATTCCAGACAGGGCTCTATGCGGTTAAAGTAAATGGAAAACTGCCAGAAGAGATTGTTCAGGATTTGGAGGGAAAAGGATTAGTATATAGACCTCGCGATGGAAGTGTACAGGATTAGTTTCGAGCAAATGTCGAGTGATAATTATTTAATCTGTATGAAATGCAATTATTGAATCAAGACGGATCGCAGTTAATACGTCTACAACTCTGCAAACAAAAGGAAATGTCGTGCATAGGTCGTTAAAGTGTAATGCAATCTATTATTTACAATCCAGTTTTCTCGGTCAGTTTCTCACTGAGTTCCGTCTCTGTCGTTTCGGGCACTATTTTGCTTGGTCGGGGAGCATTGTTGATAGGGATCAACTTGTCGAGAATCAAGTTTTGTAATAAAGAGTAAACGTTTGAGGAAAGCCAGTACAAACACACCGCAGTAGGGGCCTGTAGAGCCATTGTCATGAATATGACAGTACCAGCCCTGGTGATGTTTGCTATGATGGTAGGCAGATTTGGCCCGCCGGGGTTGGTGATGGCTGCGTTACGACGGCCAGGATTCAATGCATTCAAAGTATTCCACTCAATATTTGCCAATCCTACAGCGCCGATAGCCAGAGGAAGTACAGTGAATGGGTCAGGCTCAATCAAATTGTTGAACCACAAAAAGCTCGAAGTTCTAAATGCAGGCTCTAAAGAGATTCCCTCAATGACAGACCATCCACACATTGCTCGAAAAACGGTACTCATTGTGATCCAGAGTGGAATCTGTACAGTAGGAAGAAAAATGAGCGATTTCCACGTCTGGCACTTGAATTTTCTGAATAGTCGGACTCTTTGGTTTCGTTTCTCTTTAGCGCTTAATACCTCTATCTGCTGTATTGTCAGTCTTCCTTCTCTGGCAGCTTTAGACGAGGCCAATCTGGCTTGCAAAATTGGGGTCATGGCTGATATTAATGGAAACAGCTCGGCCTGTTTCCTGCTTCGCAGTCTATTCATTATACTGAATGGTAATGTAAATGTCGTTCTCAGAGCTAGAGTAGTTAAAGGGATGAATGTGTACCATTCCAACCCTGAAAGGGCATGCGCTTCCAGTACAGCATTATGAGCACAGTGTACGACACTTAGGAATTCAGAAGTACCAAATGCAGCAGCTCTAGAGGAGTGGAATCCCCGGATCCGAATCCCTCTCAGCGGTTTAGAGTAACAGATCATGTAGAAGATTCACGCGGCTGTGGAGATCATAAAAGATTGAGGATATGCGTGTTGTGCATATGTTGTCTGATTAACTTGCATAGCCTTAACACGTCACTTGAGTTCTACATGGCAGGCAGAGAATTATTCGAGCGAATTATACGTTGACTCACGACCTGATGTTAATTAAACCTATGATTTACTGTAGTATTAGCATAATCCTGATGTTGTAGTCAGAATGCTATATCAATCATATTGAAAGTTTTTCCAACATGGTATGAGTACAAGTCATGATTTTGACCATAATCTCAAGTAGTGTTGAATATTGAACCGTTTCATTGACAATCCAGTAGATAATTTGACATGCAGGAGTTTGATTTAGATCAGTTTGAAACAGCCTGGTCAGAGACAGATCATTCTCAAGGGCTTGGTAATTCTGACCGGAAGTCCGAGAGCGCAAACACTTTTACTGCTAAAACCCCCATCGGAAATCCAATATCAGCTCCTCAAGAGACAAAAAATGATGATGAGGTTTCTCGTATTGACAATGTATCTCACCCAAAATCGTCGACCCCATCGCCTCCTCCAACATCTCCTTTGAGAAAAGCAGCACAATTGAAAGCAGGAGTATTTTTAAAAGACCCATCAGCAACGTATCTAAAGACCGCACTGTCCCGTAGTGCAAGTGTTGCTCCTGGAATTTCTCGTATCGGCAGCAAGATCATGAAGCCTTCATCATCTCCTCCTAAGTTTCAGACATTTTCTTCGGTAAAGAAGCAAGCTTCAATCAGTAACTTCCAAGACATAGTTCTGGATGCCAACAAAGAGTCGCTGGATGATGAAAAGCTAGATACGACTAGCATCAGCAGTGGAGCTAACAAGAATCAAAGAAAAATTAAGTTTGCGATACCTCCAAAACTTCGCTTTAAATTGTCAATAGCTGCTCTTATTGTTATGACAGTCATGACAATTGTAATGATTGTCCTGCTTGTTCTCCCTACGTAAGTGCACCGGTTGAGAATGACTAACTTTTGAAAAGGAAATAAATTTAAAAGTATCAGCGGTGCTACAAACTTGAGAGAACGGATAACGACCAGGGATCCGGAAATCAAAACAGTCTTGAATAACAAAAATCTAAGAAAAGCGTTTTATGGCATTAATTATACTCCTCGTGGAGCACAGTAAGTTTACTGCTCAGTTTGGGTATACTGACCAAAAAAAAGATATCCGGAATGTAGAGTTGCACAGCGGGAAGTCTCATTAGATGTAGCTGTACTGTCGCAGTTGACAGACAAGATCAGAATATACGGTACTGACTGCAACCAAGCAGAGCTCATTTTGAATGCTATACAAGACTTGGAAGTGGATATGACTCTGTCGCTGGGTGTATGGATCGATGGGACTTTAACTACAACCCTGAGGCAACTGGAATCTATGAAATTTATTATCGAGTCATATCCTGAAAGTATGATAGATTCCATAATTGTAGGAAACGAAGTTCTTTTCAGAGATGAAACGTCGTCTGAGAAGCTTATATCGTGCATTGAATATGTACGGGAATACTTGAGCCTGTCAGGAATCCATATTCCTTTGGGAACGTCGGAGATAGGCTCAAAATGGACCAAAGAGTTGTCCGAACATGTTGACATTGTTGCCGCAAATATACACCCGTTTTTTGGGGGCGTGACAGCAAATGAGTCAACAAAATGGACATACGAATTTCTTTTCAATGACGTCTTAAGAAGCACTGGGCTTCCGAGCGAATCTAAGGTAATAATATCAGAGGTGGGGTGGCCTAGCGCGGGAGGAAAACTTTCAGCGGCCTCTGCGGATTTAACTCAAATGCAGATTTTTCTAAATGATTGGATTTGCACCAAATTTGAGCGGCCAATAGGGTGGTACTGGTTCGAAGCGTTTGACCAGCCATGGAAACAAGTTTGGAATACGGAGGAATCGCAATGGGAAACCAGTTGGGGAATCTTTGATTCAGACAGAAATTTGAAAAATATAACAATTCCGAATTGTGTTTAAAGCTCAGGGATATGATAGTTTAGCTAAATGGAAGGTCAGTTTAATGGTATTCCGTAGATTCTAATTTTTAAATTATGATTTCCATGGGCGGTAAGCTTCAAATACCATGACTTACCCATGACTCGGTTTTATCCAAGCCACCAATGTCGGACAACGATGACGAAATGTCAGAGACTCCGACATATGATAAGTTTGCTGGCATAGAGATAGAGAGCCATCTGAAGAAGATATTAAGCAATCAGAAGCAAGCTGGAAACGGCTTCAATGACCAGACCTCTAAAAGAAGCAGTATTCACAGCCTTACCAACACATCGTCGAAACAAGTGACAAGAAACAGCCTTGAAGCAAGTATTAAACATGCGCAGCCTACCTCTATGCATTTCCAAACTTCCAGCATATTACAAGCAGCAAGGCATCCCAGTAGGACAGGTTCTATTAGTAACCATAATACGATGGGAGATAAACCCCGAAGCTGGTACGCTCAGAGCAATCAAGATGAAGATGTTGATTTTGACGAAAAGTCAATAGAGCTAGAAAAAATGGCAAAATCTAAAAGGTGGATTTCTCACAAACGAGAAGTGCACATGAAGAGAGCCACAAAGTTCATCAAACTAGCGCTGTGGGTTCTGATCCCGCTGGTTGTCATATTGGTGGTGTCTAAAATAATGTGAGACCTGTGATTGAGATTCCCCGACTAACCAAAGAAAAGTGACACTGTTGTCTACTAATAATTCCAAAACTGTTGGTGGTATTGAACGAATCCCATTTGAAAAGATAACGCGCTCAGATCCTCAAGTAAGGTCTGTGATGAACGATCCTAGTTTACATCGGGTATTTTACGGAATTAACTATTCGCCTCAAAATGTTGAATACAAAAAGTGCCAAGCAACTCAGAGAGACGTGACATTGGATGTATCAATTCTGTCACAGCTGACAAAACGCATTCGACTTTATGGTACAGATTGCGATCAGGCGGAGTTTGTCTTGAATGCAATTCGAGATTTGAATTTGGATATGACAGTATCACTAGGAATATGGATTGACAATAAACAGGGCTCATCAGTCAGACAGATCATGGCAGCCGTGGATCTCCTACAAAGATATCCGCGGAAGCTCTTCAATTCGATTATAGTTGGAAACGAGGTGTTGTTCCGTCAAGATATCTCACAACAAGAGCTCATCGATTATATCGATCTTGTGAGAACTCATCTCAACACATTAAACATAACGGATGTTCCTATTGGCACGTCCGAAATAGGGTCGCTATGGACAAAAGAACTCGGAGATCACATTGATATTCTTGCGTCTAATATTCATCCATTCTTTGGAGGAGTGCATGTCGAGAACTCAACTAAGTGGACGTACGATTTTTTTCGTAGACAGGTGGCGCAGAATGCCGAGATGGCCAGCTATATCATATCAGAAGTTGGGTGGCCCAGTGAAGGTGGGGATCTTGAAGGGGCCAAGTCTGGCTTAGCAGAAATGCAACTGTTTCTAGACAACTGGGTGTGTACAAATCTCGACACCGACGTGGGCTGGTACTGGTTCGAGGCATTTGACCAGCCGTGGAAAGCAGGCTTAAAAGATTCTTCATGGGAGGCCCACTGGGGTCTATTCACATCTGACCGACAGCTAAAGAATATTACAATTCCAACATGTAACTTCGAATTTACGTGGTAAATCTATCTAGACATACGCCGAATAAATTATGATCAAACTAAGCAAGTTTCAACAGCTGACAACAGTCCAGTCTCCGTAACCTTTGAGAATATCCTCCGCTTTCTTTTTGGGTAGCCGCAAGTCCGTGCAAATGGCATCAAAGTGTTGAGGCATTTTCATAATATTTGCAACTATGGCCTCCATCTGCGCAGCCTCTGACGAAGTGCTATTAGACCTTCTGGCAGAATCCATCTGCCGTCTTGAATTTGCAGTCTCTGAGTCAAAGCTAGCCCTATGTCGACGGTCAGCATGCTGGGTGGTATGCAAAAGGCGGGACGCGACCTCATATATAGGATAGGAGTGGACTCGATAAATCAAGCCTTTGATGACACCAAAGGAGACAAATCGCCGGACATCAATATGGCGCAGCTTTTTGGAGTGCTCTTTACACCATTCATGCATTGTGACTCCTTGATCAAGGGACCTAAATAAATCAAAACACTGCACCAAGCTCAATGAGTGGGCACCTTGCATCGACTGGACCGTAGAGAGAGAAGAAGAACCGCCCGAGTTGATGGATTTGGAACTGTCAGGGGACTCATACATGGGTCCGCTGGACGACAGCACAGCCGTAGCAGACGGATTTCCACTGCTACCGACGCTGCGCATCCTTCTGCCAATAGGATTTCCAGGACGGTAGACATAGGCACGGAACTCTTCAAACATATTTGGATCTGTGAGAAACCGGGAAACGTCCGAAGTTGGCGCGTAAATATTGGAGTATTGGAATATGTCAACAATCACTAGGCATCGATAGTAAAGTAGATGTTGAATGCATTGTTTTGTGAGCTCATAATCGGCATCAGCCAAGTCAGCAATACGGCGGATTGAGTTGGTTCCGTTGATTAATGGTACTATCTTTTCCATTGTGGGGTCCCAATTCTCGTCTCGCAGAGCCTCAAGTCTCACCGTCGAGATGGGCACATGGTAGGACTGGACTTCTGGAGGAGCCGGTAGTAAAGGGAACAATTTCATGTTGACACTATTAGAGTCATCAATTGGTATCTGACACTCTGAATAGTTGTTGAGATCCTGATAGATCTGTTCGATGATGTTATGAATATTGTCCAGACTTGAAGCTGATGACAAGTATTTGGACTGCTCCTCCAGTGCCTTGAACATACGAGCCAGCCGTCGAATAGACATTTCATATACCAGGTGCCCTGCTGATACTGAAAATACAAATGCAAAGTTGAAAATAAACGAGTTACGCTCATAGTTATTGCCGTAAATATGGACTGGGTACCCCACAACCCGATAGTCGTCGATCTTCACAGACACCAATCGGTTGCACAATGCCGGCTTTGGAATAACATAGTTTTTTATTCCATGGAACGGAAACATAGGCTCTTGCAGGGCCGATGAGTCTGTCGTCTCTTCGGGAACTATGGCACCAGCAGGGACCTGACATAGTACTGTTGATCCCTGAGTCGGGTGGAAAACGGCATAGAACACCGCCAGTATTGGACTAAACCCTGTTGTTAGAGACCACAAAAAAACAAATTGACAGCAAGAGAGTCGAGTCCCCATTCTATTAGAAACAGAAAAGGCTGTACATACCATTTACGTCCATAGTTTGTTGTTACACAGTGTAGGCGCATACGCATGAAGTTGACAGGTGCGGCATATATAAAAGGATATTTTTTCACTAATTTGAACTTTACATATTTTCACTTCCGGAATACCAAGCAACAAGAGATTTGCTCTATTCTCTGTCAGCACAAATGGCTGGAAGGAGAGTAACGCCCTTTATAATCTTTGGTAGCGATTGAAACGATGCTGAGGTTCGCTTTAGGGCTACAACTTAACAGTATATAGTTGACGTGTAGATGGTTTCTTGTTGTGGTCGTGGACCACTTAAAAAGAACAATCAGAATCTTTTTTTTTTTCAGTATAGATTATAGTTTACAAGATAATTTTACACTAGCTGATGATTAGTTTGTAGAGAATCCACAGCCAAAAGATGAAGAAGCATGCAAAAGACAGTGAGATGTTGCCTAATACCCACAGATCAGGATACTTTGCAACAAGGCCCATGGCGTCTGGATCGATGTATTCTGCCACATGAAGGGCAATGGCACCAATGTAAGAGCCTCCAACCACTAGTCTCATGAACCAGCCACGAGGAATGAGCTTGTTAGTGCTCAGAGATCGGAAGCTACCAAGTAGCCAATTCCAGCACAGAATCATCACCCAATATTGAAGCACAAGAGACTCGCGTCTTAAAAGAGGCCACAGACTGAACATGGCAATGTTGTTGATCCACACAATCACCGACACAACTCCACTATCAGCACTAGACAAGAGCAAAGTAGCGGGCATCAGGGGCACCAGAACGCTTTTCTCGTGGACCTGGAACGAAAACAAAAAGAATCCCCATGCACCAGCACTGAATGCCAAGGGAACCAAGTGAGGGCGAGGACGCAAGAATATCTTGACCATCACAGGAGCTATAGATCCCAGAGTGGCGATCAAACTCAAAAACTGCAGCTGCTCGTTCGTGAACATTTGCTTGAGCTTGACAAATGTATTGATGGAGCACCAGAAATTAGCAACTTTGTCTTCCCACAGACCTCTGGCAAACGGGAAAATGCGGTGAATGCTCTGAACGATCGATTCAATACCTCCAAATAGCAGAATTGGACCAAACATTGCGGCAAACGTGACCAACACTGTAATGCCAATAGCCAGGAACCTGGGAATATTGATTCGAGGAAACACACAGTCCCCTAGCAAATAAGCAAAGATCACAGGCGCGTAATACAGAGCCATCTGCTTGAAGCACAGAGAACACACGAAAAATACCGATGCAGTGACTCTGTTCCCGTTTATAAGACTAACCATGGCAAGCAGTGCAAACCCCAGCATAACCGAGTTATACTGGAAATGGCCATGGTCAATGAGAACAAGAGCAGGCTGAAACAAGATCGCCGATGCCGCAACGGACTGGTCAATTGTACTGAGCTTGAAGTGTTTGCCTGCCCACCTCACAAACCATATAACAGCAGGGACGTAGACGACGAGCTCACTGACTATAACCGTACCTCGCATATAAGACTTCAAGTTATAATCATCAAGACCCCGAGACGTATCGAGCGCAAACCATTGCTGGTTCACCAAAGAACCCACTTTTCCCAGCAGCCATGAATGGTAAGCAGTCAATGGCGGATAGTCCAACCCCCACCATTGCAAATCGAAAAAGTACCATTGCCTAATTGGCAGGTGGATAGTCAATTCCATCCAATGGCGCTGGGCCTCGAAATCTCCATGCATTGGTGGAGCCTGATATCCTGAGTACGGGCCCAGGCCAACAGCAGCCCTCAATATCACAGCAAATGACACATACACGTACCTGGCGACCCATTGGGTCTGGGCAGGTCGAAATGGAGACAGAAACTCACTCAATGGCGACTCGTCAAATGGCGACACCACCGACGCTGATCTGGACGGTTTTCGCACATGTCCTTGTTTAGGCTTTTGATTGCTTTTAGTAACAGGCGCCTTTGGAGAGGGCGATTTGGCCCTTTGGTCTGCCTGTCTCTTGGGTTTGCGTGACATGCAGATGAAGCTAACAGCCAGCAGTTGGAACACCATGTCACCTACGCGGCTGGGTTATTACTATAAAGGACTTTGATGGCCCACGGTATTTGGCCAGGAGATTATCACAAGACAAGGCAGTGGTGGTGGACCAAGTCACAGACAACAAGAATAACATTACCAAAATCGTATTAAAGGTGGTTCGGTTCAGTTGCTGTGCCATATGGAGGTGCATCTGTTATCAGATCTATACATCTATAGATCTATAGTTGGAACTATGCATTAGGCATATACAGCAGGTTAATTTATTTATAGTCAAATTAAGGTTAGATGCGGTGGTGACAGGTAAACGGCGGACGATGCCGACGACTAAAAGTGGGTCGGAAAAAAAACTTATTTGAGGGCATCCGCGGTATAAAGCGCCAACACACAAAATAACAGCTATAGGAAATAAATCACAGGCAAATACACTAAGCCCCCGAGCAAAAGGGCCTACATTAATGCCGATAGCAAAGAAGATCTTTTATTTGGCGCTCACAGTAAATGGCTGCATTATTTATCCGGATAGTGAGCGCCCCCTTGGGCTGCAGATGACGCAGCAGTGTGCCGCAACTTTTTGAAAGTTGACTATCTGCACATCACATCTTCAACAATGCGAATGGGTAGTCGTTTGGTGTTGATGGTGGCATCGGTGGCGGCCATCGGGCTGTTCACGCTGATGTCGGCGCCAAGCAAAGAGACTCTACAAAAGATGGCTCAAAAACAAAACTGGAGCAGTATGACCAACTACGGCAGGGCAAACGCGACTTTTGTGACGTTGGCTCGAAACAACGATTTGTACAACCTGCTCGAGAGTATTCGATCGGTGGAGGACCGGTTTAATGGCAAGTACAACTACGACTGGGTGTTTTTGAACAACGAGGAGTTTTCCGAGGAGTTCACCACACTGGTGTCGCGATTAGTGTCTGGACAAGCGAGATTCGGACAGATCAAGCACGAGCACTGGTCATACCCTTACTACATCGACCAAGAAAAGGCCGCGCAGTGTCGAAAGGCTATGTCCGAGAAGGGCATTATCTACGGAGATAACGAAGCGTATCGTCACATGTGCCGGTACGAAAGTGGATTTTTCTTCCAGGAAGATATCATGAAAGAGTACAAGTACTATTGGCGAGTGGAGCCCGAGACCCATCTTCACTGCGACATAGACTACGACGTGTTCAAATTTATGGAAGATAACGGCAAGAAGTACGGATGGACCATTTCCATCACCGAGTGGGAAGAGACCATTAAGACTCTGTGGGCCACCACCAAGCAGTTTGTGGACAAGTACCCAGAGACTTTGTCAAAGAACGCGCTCAGTGAGTTTTTGAGTGACGACGGCTTGGAGACGTACAACTTGTGCCATTTCTGGAGTAATTTCGAGGTGGCCGACATGGACTTTTGGAGAGGGGATGTGTATCAGGCATACTTTAACCACCTCGACCAGAGCGGAGGATTTTTCTACGAGCGATGGGGTGATGCGCCTGTTCACTCTATTGCCGCTGGTCTATTCTTAGACAAGGATGAGCTGCACTTTTTTGACGACATTGGATACACCCATCCTCCATTCATGCACTGTCCCGTTCAGCAGGTGGAGAGGAACCTCAAGTGCTCGTGCGCACCAGTTAAGTCGTTTGATTGGCATGAGTCGAGTTGCTTGCGAAACTATTATAATGCTCAGGGAGTGAAGTTTCAGGAGGAGAGGTTTGTTTTGTAGGTCTACTGAGTGCATCATAATAAGTACCACAAAAGGACACGAATATCAATTGGATCATTAACATGTAGATACGTGCCTTTAAACAATCTGCTTTGTAAACAATCTGCCATTTAAATTAATCACAGTTCCAGCACAGCCAGCACAGCCAGCACAGCCAGCACAGCCAGCACAGCAAGCACAGCAAGCACAGCCAGCACAGCAAGCACGCTCAGGAAGACTGCATGTCGACAAGACGAGTCACGACTACCTGTAGAGCGGTCACATCGTGTGAGGAGCTGAGCTGGTCGAGAAGAGCACAGCACTTGGTGTGGTACTCGGATATAACCTTTGAAGCATACTCAAAACTGTGGGTTACGTCTCTCATATACGAGACAGCATACTCCTTGAGTCGTACATCGGTCGTCCTCTGCTTGAGGATATCTAGTTAGACACAGCAAAACAAAAGGACTTACTCAAGATCTCTTTGTTGGACGGATCAGCTCTGATGCTATGCAAAATTGGAAACGAGAACTTGCCCTCGGTGATGTCCTCGCAAAACCCCTTATTCTTGGAATATTTGTCGGACTGAAGATTTAAATAGTCATCTTGAACTTGATACAGTATTCCAAGATTGTCTGCCAATGGAACCAGATCGCTACTGTCAGCATTGTCGGTGGCTGTCACTTACACTTTAACGGTCGATACCGCTTGCATCAAGCGAGCAGCTAGCCTGTATAGACCTCCCGTCTTGTTAAGGACCATCATTGTATATTCTTCTTCTGTAGGACATTGATATGTTTCTCGCCAGTACAAATCCAGTCCCTGGCCACGATGCAAGTTCATCATCTCCTCTGATGTTAGCTGTCCCAGAACATTATTCCATATTCCATAACAAACAAACAACAAAAAAACAAATCCACATACCAGAAAATATGTCCACACCCTCTGCAGATTCCAGCTTGAGAACTTCTTGAAGTGCTGCGAACATTATGTAATTGGCAGAGTTGATAGTCTGAGCAGTACCAAATAGCGAATGGGCCACCGGATACCCTCGACGCAGTGATCCATTGTCTTCTACGTCGTCAATAAGCAAAGATGAGGTGTGAAGCATAGCCACCACACTAGATATGATGGCCAGCTTGGGCTCTGGTACCTTGAGCACTGTGTTGAATGCAGAGATCAACTTCCCCCGGATATCTTTGCCAGGGATCTTGCTCAGGTAATTATAGGGTCCACATATGATCTACGTTAGAACAGCCTACTACTAAACCCGCCCACTGTACCTTTTCATTTTCGTCTGTCCACTCCATACGGAACGTTTGTTGTTGTGATGTCAAAGTTGTAACCGAGCCGGAAAATCGTGGCTTGTCGCAGGTGTCACGGAGAAACCGTCATGGTCGCATTCATCTCTCCACAATGGTAAGGCTGACGTCCGGAACGGCTGACAACCCCACTCCAAGTGCCACCTGTTGATGGGAGCATTTTTGTAATCATTTACTGATATAAACGGCAGGAAACTAGAGCCATCATGGAGCGAATGCCATTAGAGATCTTCATGGAAGTGCCGGTGGTCACGAGAAGCTGGACTATAGCTATTTTTGCCAGCGCAGTGTTGGAGCATGTGCGAGTGATCTCTCATCTCAAGCTCATGTACTCATACCAGCTGGTGTTTGAACGATACGAACTATGGAGGTTGTTGACAGCATTCACGTACTTTGGACCACTGAGTCTCAATCTGATGTTTCAGATCTTTTTTGTGACCCGCTATTCGCGGATGCTCGAGGAATCGTTTTACCGGAACAAGTCATCGCAATACCTGTGGCTGGTGATGATGATGATGGGGGCCCTGACGGTGGTGTCGACGATTTCGGGCAACATGCCTCTTATGGGATCGTATTTATCTACAGGCATTACATATATCTGGTCGCGACGCAATCCCAACGTGCCGATATCGTTTTTGGGGCTGTTCACGTTCTCAGCCCCGTACCTACCGTGGGTCATGTCGGCCATGTCGGTGGCCATGGATTTCTCAAGTCTCAATGGCCAGATTGTGGGCATCTCTGTAGGCCACTTGATTTTTTTCCTGGAGGATATTTACCCGTCTATTGGCGGATTCAGGCCTCTCAAGGCCCCATGGCTTCGGGATTAGCAGATCTCTCTTGAGATATCGAGATCAACATCACTGGCATTTGCATTTGCGTTAGCATTTGCATTCGGCAGACAACCTGCCAAATAACCTTCATGGATAGCAATTCGATTCGTACCAGAATGGCATCAGCATTTCACCAGAATTGAGTGTTTCCAAATTTAACAGAAAGCTGCAATGCCTCCATACCTCCAAGATATGGTCATTTGACAGATCATTCAGGCAATGACTCAATTGGCCAAAAGTCAATTGGTCACAAAGTCGAAAATTTAATAGTTGGACGGACAGTTCAGTCAAAGTATAAGCATAGCGGCAATCAACGCAAAATCTATTGCACAATAAATACTAAAATATATTTATGGTAGGCCCTAGAAACTCCAGAGGATCGTAACTGGGGACATCATCGGGCTCAGGAGTCAAGTAGTTTTCCAGACTCAATACTGGCGAGAACTCATCTACATCCACTGCGTCAGGTTGATCTATTAGTGACAGCGAGTGGCTCGGACGGTCGTCATCGCTATGGGACGCGTCCCACATGTTGACCGACGACCAAAGATCGGTGGATCCAATAATGTCGGCGGATGGCCGCTCTTGTTTCGGTTGTTGTTTTGGTTCTAGTTTGGGCTCCTGCTTAATGGCGGTGCTGTCGTCGGAGGAAAGATGCTTATTATTGTCTTGAGCACTGAGAGCAGGTGAAGTGGGGGCAGACCCCAATAGTGTAGCCAACCCAGAACCAGCTGGAGATTTTCTGCGCTTTGTTATTAAATTGGCAGGCGCAATTGTAGACGGCAGAGATGGACTGACATCTGTAGTACTTTTGGCCCGACGCTTGATAGGCAATGGGGGCTTTTTCTCTACCGTTAGAAACCACACAGACCTAAATGTCAACAGTCACCTAAACAGCAACTGAAAAATCCAAACAGCAACAAAAAAAAAAAAAAAATAAACCGTACCTTTATTAAGAGTCATGCTTTTACGACCCTTGCGAGCCTTTGGCACCGATATGGACGGTCGTTCTGGAGCGCTGGCGCTACATGGTTTTGGCAGCAGGGGACGAAATGCTGGACGTATTGGTACAAACGTTGGTTTGGAATTGCTAGTGTTTTGCGGTATCGAAACGGATGTAGACATAGCACCCGTCGATACGGTCATAGAGTCTCAATTGCACCCATTTACTTGACGATGCACAAATGCACTTGCTGTTACAAGCAGTTTTTTAACCAGTGTGGCCTGACGACGTGAAACGTTATATACAAAATTCTTCAGTCCCGATGCGAGAAATCCCGGTGCCGGTGGGGAGGGCTAGGGCCTGTCACCCGGGCGGATTCGGAGCGGGTCGCACAATCACGGGCTCTCGCGGGGGGCAACAGCCAGCCTGGGGGTCAATGGCGCGTGCTAGCGCCCTAGGGAGGTGCCGGTAGCAATTGCTATTGATTTTGCGTGGCAATTCGCTGGTTGTGACTTGGAATGGTTGCCAGCACCGGCACGGTAGGATGCCATTGTTGGCTTCACTACTTGGCCTAAATGGGAATGGCTGCGGCTATTAGCACCATGAGTTTAATTGAGCATCGGTTGCCGTGTTGCCGTCACCGTACATGCAAGTGATAATAATGCACAGTGACGACCCGGCATATACACAGTATCGGATCATCGGTACCTCCCTAATGAGGCCGAAACCGAGGTGGCCGGCGCATAATCGCTATGGGGGATTCCTCCATACCGGAGCAATGGCGGCTGTCCCCACGACAGCCCTCAACAACAGTTGTGGTGGTGGTGGTGTGTCACACAGCACATGGCCTGATAATGCATGTAATGCAGGAGTAGTAATTCGTTCAATGGTACTTGGACGGACCGTTGGAGTTTAGTGTGTTTTTTGTGCCAAGCAACCCATTGGTTCTGGTAGGCTCATCAAACAACAATGGCCATACAAATCTGACACGTTTAGGGCTGACATTCTCAAACTGCATAAACGAGCGTTCCATTGTTCCAAATGCGGTGAAATGTTCGTTGTGTCCTAAACAGGAACCACACAAGGCCCTGTATGGGTGCTGGCTGATCGACTGGTGATGCCCTCACCCCTTGGTAGTGACATGCCTGCCACAATAGGAAATCTAGTACCAGTGCCTGACACTAGCATATTTGGGCGGGGCCCAGCAACTGGTTATTTTGGCGTGGGCATCGGCTCCGCAATTTTCCTGAAGGACTAACGGGTCAAAATGGCATTGTGCTAGTTTGGTTGGGTTGTGTTGGAGACGTAGGGCGGGCCGCCAGCAGTTGCGATCTGGATCTGTTAGCAATCTACCGCAGCCGCCTCGGAAAAAATCAAACATATCGACATTTCCGGTAAGCGATGACTTCAGCCGTGCGGTCCAATCTAAAGGTTTTTTTTTAGTACTATGTATTCGAGTATACTAGGTTAGTTGCCGACGTTTTAAGCTCATTTTTATATGTGTTGGCGCGAAAGGTGCTGTAGTAGATGTTGTGAGACAAAGCCGGTGCATGCATGCCATAGCCGGCCACGCGAAAACTATGCAGAACCAGAAATATATCAACGGCGGATCAAGTGTATCGTGTGTGGGTTTCCAAGTACACATTTATGGCGTTTTATATGGGTACATCATAGGTGTCGTGTATAGCTGTAGAGTTGTGTACAGATGTAGTGTCTTATACAGCCATAGAGTATATTTGTATAGATGTAGAGTATATGTGTAGTATGCCAACAGTCAAACATATTCAGGCCCTGGCTGATGGTTTTAGTTCCTCATAGAACGAAATTATCGCAACAGTGAGTCTCTTCATGTCGTCGTACCATATAATCGCTGATATACAAAGTCTTAGCAGCTGGCATATGTTAGTGAGAAGTTACGTAAGACCGCGTATGCATGCACGTAATTAGCGTCCCTTGCATGCCTACAGCCGCTTCGACACTTGATATATGGCTAGAGAACATTGTCTACTGCAGCTCCAAAGTCAAATACAAGACAACATCATTGAATAAGACAGTACTATAAAGAAACAAAAAGCTTTATGAATTGTCATGTATATAAACAAATGGCATGGTGCGCCATTGCACAGCCAGAGCCTAAGCAGATGTCACAGACGAGACTGCCGCCAAAACCTTGGCGTGAATGGACTTTTCAGCAGCAATCACACCTTTATTGTTGGCCAGAGTCCTTCCTACGCCAAAATCCAGCTCGTTTCCATGCATGTCTGTCACCAGTCCACCTGCTTCTTTGACCAATACGTTGCCAGCCGCATGATCCCAGATCTTTTCCTGGTAAGTTAGGCTTACTGGGAGTCGCAAGTAGATGTCTCCGTCGCCTCGGGAAATGCTACAGTATTTGGCCTGTGAGTCCATTCGCACCGACGGCTTTGTAATGCCCAGTGCTTGGGCGATTTTGGCCTGCGTGTCGTGGGAGCTGTGGCCCGCTTCTACACTCTCGCAAAATGTCGCATCGCTGAGGTTGGAGATTTGATTAAACTTAATTTGAGTTTCCTGTCCCTCTTCAAACAATGGGCTCACAAACGCACCATGATTCTTAACTGCCGTAAACAGTGCTCCCGCAGGCTTGTCTGACGAGTTTGCCGTCAGTGACAATGGCAAGTTGGGACATCCAATGACACCCACTTGAACTTGGCCATCTACCATCAGCGCCAGGCAAACGGCATACTGGCCCTTTCGTAAAAAGCCCTTAGTTCCGTCAATGGGGTCCAATGCCCAAATACGCCCTTTGCTGCCACCAGCGCTGTTTCCATGATCTATCGAATCCAACATCTCTTCGGCAGTCGCAATCTTGCCAATCTCTGAACTACTATGGTCGGTGTCCTTGGTGGCCTGGCTCACAAGCTGCCACACCTTGTTGCGGAGGTCGCTGTTCTCTCGCAGCTTGACGGCATCTTCTTCACCTACTACCTGATCGCCCGGAAACACCTGTTTGATGGCATTGATTATAATCGCCTGCGCTCCAAAATCGGCGACTGTAACGGGACTATCGTCCGACTTTGTGATGGATGATGTTGTTCCCTGAGCCACTGCCGCCGTGAGCTTGGACGCCCTCTGTACTGCCAGTTGTGCTACTCTTTTCTCTAATATAAACGACATTGTGGGAGGTGTGAAGAGTCACTACAGCCCCACCACCATTGAGATATTAATACTGCACTGATCAACATGAGATGACCGTGGCCTACACCTTCAATTACAATTGAAAAAACCTACTTGTTGGGAAATTGGCATCACCATTGATACAAGTACTTTCAGTACTCTTTGAAACTTGACAATCCTTCGTGTGAATTGGCCAAGCACCACCCCACATGACTGCATATTGAAAGGCAACATATCAAAGCGAGCATCTGGTACTTTCATGAATTGCATGACTGGCACTTTGATAGATTGCATTTTGACAACTTGTTTTTTTTTCACATTATGCATTTGAACAGTGTTTCGTGCCTTGGTATGCCCAAGTTCCATGCTCATGACAAAGCTATGCAGCCACATTAAAGTCGCATGCAGAAACAACCTGTTGGATGCCACAGGACCCGCTTCGTGCCTAATTCATCTCAGTGTACTGTTCGTGGCTCTTTGATGGGCAATTTCACTATCGCGGTCTGTATGTCAAATTCGTGTTTCATGATGTTTCACTCCCCATTGACAGCATCCGCCTTGATTTATTTTTTGTTGGCCCTGCTGCACCTCATTAACTTGACACGACCCCTGCCGCATGGCCCAAAACCACTTAAACCCCTCTTTGGTTAAACCCTCTCTGCACACAGCTACGATACACGATCCCAAGATATGATCAAGGTAAGTGAAATATTGTGCCCAGCTCATCACAATGGGTCCGGCCATGACGACGCAACCGGTGGCTGGCCGTATGGATCTGTTACACCTTTGTAGCGGTCTCATAATGACGCTTCGCTAGGGGATTTTTTTTTATCATGTTTGAGTCGCTAACTCCAGGGCCTGAGACGGTCTCTACGAGGCGATAAAAGGACCTCTGGGTCAGATTCCACTGCCAATCATGCGCATACGTCTCTGCCTATTAAGTCCAAGTTGGCCACGACTCCTCCCAAGAAAATCATTCGGGCCATTTACGATTACAATGCTCAGGGTCCGGGCGAACTATCATTTGCAAAGGGCGATTTCCTGTATGTAGTGGGCAACGAAGATGACGCCGATTGGTATGAGGCATGCGACCCTCCCACCGATAGCCATGGAATGGTTCCTGTGACGTATTTTGAAGTGGTGTCTCGCAAAGATGCTATTCCCACTGTGCCAATTGGAGGCTCGTCTGCCGCGTCATCTCGCAAGTCTTCTGCTGCAGTTTCTGAGGTTGCCCACTCGTCCCCCGAGTCGGCGTCCCGACACCAGCGAAACGCTACCGGCAGCTCGCGTGGCAGCCAGGGAGGCTCTTCTCCTTTGTACGGAGTGGTATTGTACGATTTCCAGGCTGAACGATCTGACGAGCTGCAGGCCAATGCAGGCGAATCCATAATAGTCATTGCTCAATCCAATGAGGAATGGTTTGTTGCCAAGCCTATTGGTCGCTTGGGCGGGCCCGGTCTGATCCCAGTGTCGTATATTCAGATCCGAGAAGTGGGTACTGATAGGCCAGTTGAGGATGTGCATCAGGCAATAAAAGACGCAGGCGTGCCTAAAGTGGAGGAATGGAAGCGAATGGCTGCCGAGTATAAAGCAAGCAGTATTCCCCTTGGAAAATTTGATGACGAGGCAGCTAGAGCTGGAGGCTCTGGTTCTGCTGCAGGGGCGGCAGCCGGCTCTTCTGCGTCGGTCAATGGCGTCTCCCAGCAGATGTCGTCTATGAGTCTCAGGGGCCAGGACCACCATATGTCTGGCACTACCTCTATGTCGTCTAGCTCGAGACATAGTGCTGAACCTTATGTGGTCAATGCGTCTGTTGACAGATATGCCCTCGATGGCGGCAGATATTGGTATTTGGTGGTGGCAGAGCTCAGTAACGGCAAGTACAGGAATCTTTGCCGGTACTATCAAGATTTTTACGATTTTCAAATCCGCCTTTTGGACGAGTTCCCCGACGAGGCGGGCCGCACTGGCAAGCCTCGAACGCTACCGTTTATGCCTGGACCCTTGACGTTTGTCAATGACTCGATTTCAAGTCAACGGCGAGCCAATCTTGATGACTATGTGCATAGCCTTCTGATGATGCCTCAATATGTATCTCGAAGCCCTACTGTTCAAAAGCTTTTCGCTCTTCGTACAGGCGATGTCGAGACGCCATACCAAACCAATGTCATGCCACAGCCGCCCAGCACTGCCAATAGCACAACCAATAGCACTATTAGCAGTAACGGTGTGTACGAGCATCAGAAACTCGATGAAGAACACCACCGGCAGCCAAGCTACCAAAGTGGCATTATTGACGAGTATGCAGGTGATCGGGCGGTTTCGCACGTCTCCCACAACTCAAATCCATCCCATCTCTCCCAGGTAACTGCTTCCACTCATGCATCCTATGTCTCTCGTGACAGCTCGCTGAACCAGCTTCAAATGGCAGCCACCAACAGTACCTATGAGGAAGAACGAATGGACCCCAGTATGGACCGTGGTATTGGCGACCTTGCACCCCCAGAGCGCACCCACGCTCGAATGACGTCCCAGTCTACCGTGACTGCCAACCATGAGCAGCCAGGTGACGATACAATGGTGGCTCCTGAGCCTGCCAAAGAAACTCCTGTCAAGATCAAGGTGTACTATGAAGAGGACTTGATCGCCATGAAAGTTCCTCCTTCGATACCTCTGGACGAGCTGTGCACTAAGGTAGTACAGCGGCTAGGCTTGGCCTCTGCTTCTCTGTATTATCAGCAGGAATCCAGTGGTGAATATGATCAGCTAACTTCTGACGATGAATTAGCAAGTCTATTGACCTCGAACAAACCGAAGATCGTGCTATACGCTCGATGAAATCTACGATTAATGAGTTGCATAAAGGTAATAAATGTTGGGTGCCTGTTTTGTATTATGCGTTTTGTAAAATTATTACTAGTCTATATCCATAGCGTCGTTGTCCAGAACACTTTGATCGACAGTGTCATTCATTGTCGGTTCCTGGTAATCATACATACAGTCCACATCAATATCATCCTGTTTCATGATATCTGCAAACTGTAAAAACAAATGTCTCATCACAATTGCATCTCTGGGCTCATAGGGGATCAGAGCCTGAGTTGGTTTCTGGAAATAATGCAAATGTGGGGTTACTGGCCTATACATCGCAGTGGGGACTGCCTGGAGTCTCCACCCTGCTACTCTGGCCATCATATCTTCTTTTTCTTCGTCTTCCAAAAATTCATCTATAGAGGGAATAAATATCGTGTGCCTATCTCCGGTATCCATTTTCATTGCCTGCTGCTGGTGCTGGTGCTCAATGGCTGCAGCCCGAGCAGGATCAAGAGATAGGTGTGCAAGGTTATCCACCAGTTGGCGTTTGACCCTCTCGGTCAAATATTCGCTGTCAGCATGGCGCTTTCTTTGTGATTGCATATCTCATATCGAAGTCAATGCTGTGTCGCCTGACGACTAGCCTGTTTACTTCACACCCGGAGCTAATTAATAGTGAGATCAACTTGGCCCATGCGGCGGTGGTTTCGTTTTCTAGAACCATCACAGAACTTTTTCGAATGTACCTTTTCGTATTTTAGATGTTGACGGCTCTACGACTTTTTTTTTTTTTGGCATGTAGTTCTTCCTATCTCAAAGTCGAAATACAGCTTGTTCTACCAGTCATCAATTGGCACTAGTCAACAGATACCAGGCAATTAGCAACTCAATAGCAACCATCAGCAGACCGCCAGGCTGTATGTGAGAAGGCCGAGTCAATGAAACTAATTCGATGGATTGTTAGATCCAAGAGCTTCTCAGTTGTCGTGAGCTGAACATCTCGGGTGACTTTCCGTGCTCTTTAACTCTACTTGGTGTAGGCTCATGCATGAGTTAACACGGCTATTTGATCGGTTTGGGATAATTAAGCATCTGCCACACCCCACGCCTGCATCTCCGGCTGCGGGGCAATGTGGGGGATGGGGTTGACAGCCAGAAGGTGAGGAATTATAAATAGTCTAGGTTCGTCAAGGTATTTGTTTGATATCATCTAATGTTTTCTAAAACGGCAATTGATAGCAACTGGAAATTCAAGCAGGCTGATACTCCAGATAGCGAGTTTTTGCCCGTTAGTCAGTTCCCGACTGTCACACACTTGGACTTGTTCCATCACAAAAAGATTCCCGATCCTTATCTGGACTCGAACCACAAAAGTGTGCAATGGGTTGGCGAGAAAGAATGGATCTATCAGACTATATTTGAGTACAATCCAGCTCATGATGACCAGACTGCAGAGTTGGTATTTGATGGAATTGATACCCATGCCGATGTTTATCTCAACGGGCAAAAGCTGTTCTACGCTGAGAATATGTTTATTCAGTACAGGCACAATGTCAGTAAAATCATCAAAAAGGGATCCAACGAATTGAAAGTCCATTTCTATTCGTCGTTCGTAATTGCCAGAAAGCTTGAAAAGGAGCATGGGTCCAAGTTCCTGTTTTGGAATGGAGACTCGTCTCGATTGGCGGTACGAAAGGCACCCTATAGCTTTGGATGGGATTGGGGCGCTCGGTTGCTCACGGCTGGTTTGTGGAAGCCAGTGTGGCTAGAGACCTATACTGTGGGAAGAATTGATGACTTGTCTCATGAGACCGAGTTTTCTAGTGACTTGAAATCTGTCAAGGTAACGCTAAGTAGCGAGATTGTAAAAGGAGCCTCTTCGGAACCTCTTTCAGTTGAATTCGAGCTACAGGGGCCAACAGGATCTTTAAAAGCATCTTCTGATGTCAAAGATGGAGTTGCTTCTGCTTGTTTAACTGTTGAAAATCCCGATTTATGGTTCCCAGTTGGCTACGGCAAGCAAACGCTATACTCTGTTAAGGCCGCTTTGAAATCTAAATCACAAACTCACGAAACAAAAACTATCAAAATTGGTTTACGAAAATTGGAATTGGTACAAAGTAAGTTCAGCGATCCTCAAGAAGAAGGCACATCGTTCTTCTTTCGAATTAACGACATCCCGATATTTTGCAAAGGCTCGGACTGGATCCCTTGCGACTCTTTCCTCCCTCAAGGAGATGCAAAACGTCTGCGGGATTGGGTGCAATTGGCTGTCGATGGATACCAAAACATGATTCGAGTATGGGGAGGAGGAGTCTATGAGGATGATGCATTTTACGAAGCTTGCGATGAGCTGGGTGTCTTGGTGTGGAATGATTTCCAGTTGGCGTGTGGTTCGTATCCTACTGATAAGCCATATCTTGACTTGATTGAAAGTGAAGCTGTTTACAACGTCCGACGACTTCGAAACCATCCTTCACTCGTGATTTGGTGTGGGAATAATGAGGACTATATGTTTGCAGAGGTCCATGGTTTGGAGTATGATCCTAAGGACAATGACCCCCAGAGCTGGCTCAAAACGAACTTCTCTGCTAGGTACATCTACGAAAAGCTCTTGAAAGATGTATGTGACCAGCACTGCCGTCAAATTCCGTATCATTTTGGTTCTCCCTGGGGCGGTGAATTTAGCAACTCTCCAAAGTCCGGTGACATGCACAGCTGGAAGGTTTGGATGGCAGACTTGGAACAATATCCGTATCAGGATTATTACAAGCTAGCTGGTCGTTTTGTTTCGGAGTTTGGAATGAAGTCGTACCCCAACATGAAAACTATCAAAGAGTTTATTACTGAAAAGGGCCAACGGTATCCCCAATCTCAGGTAATGGATGACCATCAAATGGCACCACGAGATCAGTCCACGCTAGCATTTTACCTGATTGATAATTTCAAGCATGGTTACACAATTGAGCAGTACGTCTACGCAACTCAGTTACTACAGGCAGAGGCAATGAGCCATGCTTACCAGTCGTGGAGACGTCTATGGAAAGGACCTGGTAAGGAAGAATGTGCTGGAGCATTAGTTTGGCAGCTCAATGACTGCTGGCCAGTTGTGAGCTGGTCGCTGGCAGACTACTACTTGCGACCCAAAGCGTCTTTTTTCACCATCAAGCGGGATGTAGCACCCATCTCTGTTGGGCTTGCGAGACGAACGACTGAGACCCCCAAAAATGATTTCACTGATGTTGATGTTCAAAGGACAACAATGCTGGAGGCATGGGGGTCCAATTTCAACACTACTGATATCGAAGCAGAGTTATCTGTTAATGCTTACACTTTGGATGGCAAGAAGGTCTGGACTAAACAGCAAACTGTCACGTTGGTCGAAAATAGGTCGACTGAACTATTCAAGGAGTCCATTCCTTTCAAAAGCGAGTGGATTGTTTTTGCTACTCTTAGCTCTAAAGATGGTAAGGTATTGGCTAGAACTTCTAATTGGCCTCAGCCGCTGAAATACCTCGACCTTCCAAAGCCCGATATCAAGGTCACTGTCAGCAACGACACTATTTCAGTAGTGTCACCCCTTCCAGTGAAGGGACTTATCTTTGACCTTCAGTACGATGAAGTGAAGTTCTCTGATAATTGCCTTGATCTTGAGCCAGGTGTCGAGCAGACTTTCACTGCTCAGGGATTGGCAGGCAGGTCGGTAGAGTTTCTCCACCTTGGAATTGCCGCTTAAAGTGATCTCACTTATATCTACAACTGTGTAATATATGCAGTAGCCATCAAAATAAATTAAATCATGTAGTTGGTTATTGACGTTAGGACCATAGCGGTAACTCCTTGAGTCAGTCGTTTGTACACCCCCACGACATAGCCTCGCATCACCCCACATGGAACAATATCTACCCCGCACGCGGGGCACCTCCGAGATATAAATATTGAGAGACACCGGCTATTTGGCTCAAAACGGAACTTCACGATATGGCTTCTAAAAAGCGCACGAGAAGTCGGTCAGGTAAGTAATAAGATTGATAGTTAGTTTTGCTGACATAGGCTGGTACGTATTACAAGATAGAATGGGCAAATAACTGTATAGTCAAGAATGTAGACGGCGACATGTAAAATGTAATTTCTCAATTTCAGAGTCTGGGACTAACAGCAGGTGATGAGGCTAGACCCATCTGTGGGCAATGTATGAACTCGAGCCGGGCTTGCAATTATATACCATTTCGCCCAAAAGACAGGAATGATTCATTCAAGTTCAGCACCTCTTCAGTATGGATAAAAACAAATCCTGAATTAGAATTCATATATGAAGCAGGAGCTGATGAGGAGGAAAACCACATGCAATGGGTGGGTAATGTTAAGGACATCAAGGGGGATGGTGTGAAAAATAAAGAAGTTGTCCAGGGTCTGATATTCGATACGTTTTTCCAGTCTCCAGCTCCACACACAAATACACTGTCGGCAGCACTACAGTTGCCTAGGAGCCCGTTGACAAATTATAGGTCTGCATATCTGACTCAATATTATGTTGACCATTTGTCGGCATGGCTGGACCTCACGGATCCAATGAGGTCGTTTACAACTGTAGTACCTCATCTAGCGCTTGAATACCCTGTGATATTAAATGCGATTATGGCTTTTGCAGCTAGCCACATTGTCAAAGTAAAGCAAGTATATGCGTTTGCCGACCAAGCCCAGCAATATCATGCTGTATGTGTCAAGGGACTGATACATGCCTTGGAGGATCATCGCTGTTTAGCACCCGAAACTTTGCCAGTAACTACCGTTATACTGAGGATGTACGAGATGATGATCAATAATCGTTCAATGGATTTCCAGGTACACCTTAGAGGCTCATTTTCAATTTTCTCCTCGTATTCTGGCGACATGATATTCAAATCGTGCTGCTCAACGCTGTATACTGCATTTTGGACGTATGTTCGTGAAGAAATATTAGTTGCACTGCCGAATAAAACATCTGTCAAACTCGACCTGGACGGGTGGGTCGATAAATTAGTGTGGGAGTGGGACGCCAAAGAATTGTATACGGACCATGTGTGGACAAATAAAATAACGTGGATAATGGCAGAAACTCTGAGATATTGTTTCGCCCCTGAAAACTACATGACAAACGACATTGAATGGAACCGCCTCCGCAATGAAATTGAATCATGGAAAGATCAACTTCCTAAATCTTTCAGTCCAATATTCACACTAGAAGGAGGGCTGTCTGAGGACAACCCGTTTCCTGCATCGAGCTACCTGAGCACTTGGCATGTTATTGCCATGCAATTCTACCACTGTGCTCATACTTTGCTAACTATGTATATACCAAGCAGTTTTGACGACTTTTCAAACTCGCTGAAAGCGGAAGGTATAGACCATGCAAAAAAGTTAATCGGCATGATTATCACCCTCGGAAACAGATCTCCTGGCGCTTTGATTAACTCTGCCCAGCCAATTGCTACCTGTGCCCAGGTTCTCAGCGATGGCAAGGAGCGCGCAAGAGTTGTTAAATTGCTCCGAGATATCGACGCTTTAGTAGCATGGCCCACTGACGATATTATAGCATCCCTCAACCAGGAGTGGGCTATTAATGATGCATTATGATTTAATGATTTAAAAATTACAGTTATCTAATCTCATCGCATAGCTCGTACAACCAAAGTCACGTGGAGCGGCCAGTTTAGGCTACAGAAAAAGATTCCCCCTACCCCAATCTATGGGCTATGCGACTGCTTGCTGACAGCGCTGCAACTTTAAAACCGCCATCACAGTACCAGTCAAAGCAGTCCCTGTGAAATTAAATTCGTAAATACCTGTCAAGTCATTAAGACTTGATCTAGCGTAGCACGGTTAAGCCCCCCAAAAGGTCTGTTGCGGCCTCCCTATTAGTTGATAGGACGGCACCCGCGGCCCGGGTTTCGGAGAGGGTCATTGGGGTAGGACCTCTAGACATATGATCAGGTCCAGCATCACTGAACTTGTTTCAACTGCCACTAAGGATATGTCTGAAGCAAGTGCTGCTAATGTCCCTGAGTCGCATGGTCAAGATTTGTCTGCTATGGAGCAGGCGGCGACAAATTTGAAGTTGCGAGGCGCTGTTGCTGCTTCGTTGCCAGTGTTCCACACCCCGCCATCGTCGGCCACAGATTCAAGGTCTCTGTTGGCAGAAAAAGAGTCTTATGGCTTAGATGATCATGTTCATGACCACAGAGGTGATGCCAACCACCGCGCATTAGAAGGCACATCTATGGCTTCGATCAAATCGTCTGATTCGTTGCATGAGGCCCTGTCCAGCCATGACGGTCTTTCGGACAGTCAGCGGTCACAGTCGTCAAACTCGTTATCACAACATACTGTGGATGCGGTGTCGTCAGCAGCCTCGTCACCGCCACCTCTACCTAGACGACGGTCGCCTTCTGCCACCAGAAAACCTGTGCATGATTCTGATGCTCCTGCCATAGTGACTTTGCCAAGACGGCTGGTTCCGAGTCTCAACTTGTTTATTCAGAGCCTCCAGGAACCAAAGTATGTCACTCCTCTGGGTGGCGAAGAGATTTCAAATCTTTATCAAGAGTTTTATTTGAAGTTTGCGGGTCTGGCCGAGGAGTATGTGGTGGGATCAGCCAAGGCGTCACGTTCCTCTAAAGAAGTTCAGATGGAAACTTACAAGGAAATAGCCGATAAAAAGAAGGAGCGGTCTTCGCGGCCGTCGAGGATCCATGCCTTGATGGAGGCTGGTGAAGCCAGCGCATGTGAAATGGTGTACAATAAGATCTTTTGCGTGGCCTACGGTGATGAAAAGTCGCGGAATGAGCATATTCAAAACAGGGTGAAGGCATTACGAGCTATCCCCATAACATTAGAGCATCTTGCATTGCCAATATCTGAAGCTGCCCTGGCGCCTCTTCTTAGTGAAGCAGCATCTGAGCTGATAAACATGGATACTGCGAGAAATCCCCGGCACAAGTTATATTATCTTCTCAAAGCGCACAGAGTTATAGTCAACGCTTTAACTGAACAGGGAAGTGCACAGTCTAGTGCGGACTCCATTCTTCCCGCACTTATATTCACTTTGGTGCACTTTGAATGCCCCAATCTCTACCTTAACGTCAACTTCATCAAGAGGTTTAGAAACAGGGATTTCTTGCAAGGAGAGGACATGTATTGTTTGACCAATTTTGAGGCAGCTGTAGAGTTTTTGGAGTCTGTTACTCTAGAGATGTTGAATATTGATGTCGCAAAGTTACCTGGTCATGTTGATATCACTGCCCTCATTACGAAGCACGATGCCGACCCGCTGAGATCAACCACTCCTCGGTCATCCAGAAGTAACTCATTGCAGCAGCCGCTGGCGAATTCTTCTCATGTGAATAGTCTACCGTCGCCTCAAAAGGTTAATGGACTCGGAAAGCGACTGTCGCTGCTTTATTCCGCTGATATTGCATCTAACGCTGTCAGTTCTGCTGACCAGAGTATCAAGTCTCTTGGATCAACTTTTGGAAATTCATACCGCTTTTTAGTTGGCCGCTTTACCGACAAGAAGGATGGGCCTGATACATTGGCTGATGCTAGAAAAGTCGTTGGGTTAGATCCTCCTGCTAACATTGAAGTTCATGAACCTCAAACTCCTGGGGCCGACGAGTCTATCAGATCAGGCTCTCCAAGTAGAGAGCCCACGCCCTCAAGTACAAAGAACAGGTCAAGGTCGTCCTCTCTTCAGGCGAACGCTGATTCAGTTTTCAATAAGTTTGCCGGCGGCGTGATGCGAAATTTCCGTTCGTCATCTTTTGGACAAGCCAATGAGAATGAAGAATATTCAGAAGCAGTTAAGAGTGGAAAGCTTGCCAAGCCTATTGACAAGTTGCTGACTACTGATACAGATGCACTGTGCATCGCTGATATCAAAGAGCTCCATGCAGACTACAAACGGTTAGTCAATCACTTGAAGTCTATCAACGCATTTGAATAGTTTTTTCTCTCTCGATTTCATATCATTTATTCATTCCAGTCATTTACTTACAAATTCAATAAATTGCATTGCATAAGAAGCGTGTAGTATTATTTTCTCGGGGCTGTGGGGGCCGTAAATTCGATCAGCTGTTTGGTGTTATATAATGGCAACACAGGCTCCAATCTCAAAAATGCTTCCTCACAGCCTATGTTTCACTAAAACCTTTATATTGCTATTTATCAAACCGATGATACTTTTATAGTCGTAATCCTACTATGGCTGTCATGCAGCCTTATATTATTGTCTAAGGGTTCGGCTGCAGCTGGGACTATCACGCTTATCATTCGCACCCCGCTTCTGTCAGTCAATGTCATCTAAGATCCTTAAAGTTGTTTTCCGCCGGAACTTTGGTTTACCTTTGACGCCTGCCATCATAGTCCATCCTGAAAATGATTATGAGCTTCTCATGAAAAGAATCTATATTGCGTCCAAGGCTCACCAAAGTATCCATAATATTAAGTATGTTACGGTCGAGGGCGCAATCGTCGATGAAGAGTCGTGGGCGCTTTGTCAAGACTCATGTAGTGAAGTTGGAGCCCATGTGCCTTCTTCGGTCTTACTTGTATTCATAACACTTTTCTTGCCGACTTTTATAATCCCAGGGGGTATTGCCTATGATCTCGGTTATTATTACGATACCAGTCTTTTGTGGTCTGTTATCTCCGTCATCGTCTACGCCATTGCAGTTTATATCGCAGTATTCATTATTGCACGGCGAACCAGCTTTTAATTCAATCATATCGCTTTGTGGTGCCAAGAAACTGTAATAAATCTAATGGCTCGACATCCTCTTTGATGGGCGGTAGATTTGCTGAAGCCGTAACCGACGATGTGGCCCGAGATCTCCATGTGTTAAAGTTCGCAGTCTCAAAAATGTTGCTGAGACTCCGGCTCCTTTCAGGAAATCTCGGAAACACCTCCGGGGTTTCTATATTTTGGATCGAAGAGCCTGAAAGCCCTGTAACATCTCCTAGGTGGGTTTGAGGTGCTATTCTTTGGGATGCGGAAGTGATTCGAGAATCCGAAATTGAAGCATAATGCAATTCACGGGTTAGAATCAAAACTGCACAGTTTAAAGACCCTGAAAACGGTACTGACCAAGTGGCCAAAATGGAAACCCAAAACAATGCCCGCTTGCCAGTGAACAACCAGCATTGCTCGACGAGAGGGAATAGCCATATAATAATGTAAGCTAATGGATGGATGAATATCATAAAAAGTTGCTTCTCAATACGGTATTTTTTGTTTTTGAAGCGGTCGTAGTTTTCGGTATGAAACGAGAGTCGGATTTCATCATAAGACATCTGCCTCGAAGGATAATCGAACTGCATTAGCCCGAATGGATTGTCCACAGCTATTTGTTCGTCATCTTCGTCCTCTTCATAATGTCTTTCCACCAGCTCTGGTTTTGCACCTGTATTGTGTGAAAGGTTATGTTTCAGTCCAATGTTGTTGAGAATCTTCGGCATGATGCTTCTGGAAGGAGATGCTGGAAACGCTGCTGACGTTATTGACTGTGAAGTTCCCAAATCATGTTGCTGAGAAGTCGGCGAAACAATAGAAATACTATAGTCGATCTGATCCATCTGAATCCTGACATATAAGTATATCACAACATAACAAGCACATATTAAAATCATAATTGCCAACCTTGGACCCCACGAAAGGGCCAGACGATACCAAATGGGTCGTTCCTTTAGATAGCAGCTACATGTCAAATGGACGTAACCAGAACCGTCTATCAGGCCCAGTCCAGCTGCTACCAAAGGTAACGAGAAATATACCAAAATAAGGGCATACTCAATAGGCGTCTTCATCCGTGATGCAAGCAATGTATGTCGCAAAATCCTCAGTGCCGTTACACATGACAAAAGTAGCGCAGAAAGGTCACCTCCTTCAATTGCAAATGCAAGCATGAATCCAAGCCCATCGCAGAATTGTGTCCTTTTCAAAATAATTTTAGAATTGTTCATATATTTTGCCGAGTATATGAGTAAAACACTGGCCTTTAAGAAATCAAAAATCAGTACGATGACCATGAGAGCTTGACGGGCATATAACCGAAACCCAGGCCTGGAACACCAATATCCTAAAGTACAAGGTATCGACAAAATACTACAGCAACATGACACTACAGACAATATTTTTAGATCAAGTGCTTGCCTACCAACATACTGCATTTGAAGAGACATTTAGAAGAAGTCATTATCAGCCACATTGGCATCGCTAAGTTACAATTCATATCTAGAAAATTACCGACCTCCGAGTTGCCAAACTCATCAAGCTTTTTTTTTTCGGCTGAATTTACCTCTCATTGCTTCTGTTCTGGTAGCCATTGACACACACGTAACCCTAATTGAGTTTCAGTTAATTAATGTCTGCTCATCTGTCAATCCCCACATATTCTAGCCGCACTGCACTCAGTCATCGACCCGATTGCCACTATGACAAAGCGATTTGTACCCCTCGAATCTAGTCCCGAGGTGTTTAATGAACTCATTCACAGTTTAGGAGTTGCTCCTGTTCTAGGATTCCATGATGTATGGGTTATAGATGATCCAGATATGCTTGCCATGATTCCTCGCCCAGTCTATGCTCTATTGCTTGTGTTTCCAGTATCTGACAGTTATGAGAAATATCGTCATGACAATGATAAAGATCTGAAAGACGACTATTATAACAGCATTTCGGGCACAGACGCTGAGGACTCTGTGTGGTTTAAACAGACCATTGGCAATGCGTGCGGTACAATGGCGTTGCTGCACGCCATCGCCAATGGAGTCCCTTCTGATATGATTGAGCCAAACTCTGATATTGACAAATTACTCAAAGAAGCAAAGGGTCAAAACACCCAACAGAGAATTGAATTGCTGGAAAACAGCGATAGTTTGGAACAGAAGCATGCATCAGTTGGAGTGAAAGGAAGCACTGAAGCTCCGGACGCTGAAGCGGATGTTGAGCACCATTATGTCTGTCTCACCAGATCAAAGAAATCAGGACATCTTGTGGAGCTAGATGGACGCCGAAAGGGTCCCATCGATCTTGGTCCTCTAGAGGAGCATGAGGATCTGCTCAGTGAAAAGCCCTTGGCAAAAGTACGAGAGTTCTTACAGAGAGAGGGAGAATCGGCATCTTTCTCAATTATTGCTCTTGCGCCTATATAAATATCCAATATGCAACCTCGTCTATATATACACACTTATATACAAATATATATATATATATATATATTTATGTTTCTAAGTTAGTTCGTAAAATCATGCATCATCAACCGTTATGCTTCAACCTTTGAGAGAAAATCATATCTGACCCTTAATGTCGACCTTATTGTTAGCAGCACGAGCGGCATCGACTATCGGGAAGAATTGCTTCGTCAACACCTCTTTACCATCTACTATAAAGGGCTGCGCTCCATGTTTTATTAAAAAGTCTGAGCATTCATCAACCGAAGAGAAAGCCAGCTCCTTAGCCACAAACTCAAGTGAAATGCTTGGCTTGTAACAATAGCAAATAGTTGACAGTGCTGTTAACCTGGCCCGGTCCACAAATGAATCCATAACATATCCACCCATATTTGGCGCATTTGCATATAATCTGAAGAGCGCGTGGTAGTTCATTCTTCGCATTGCTGTGTTTACCCGAAGTGCATGGGCAATAACTGGATCTCTCTCCTTGTCATTGGAAAAGCCTCGAACGGTAGCAGCAATCTCCGTCTGATTGCCAGTGTGT
This sequence comes from Sugiyamaella smithiae, assembly GCA_030579815.1. Taxonomy (NCBI): domain Eukaryota; kingdom Fungi; phylum Ascomycota; class Dipodascomycetes; order Dipodascales; family Trichomonascaceae; genus Sugiyamaella; species Sugiyamaella smithiae. The sequence goes on from JAKTRV010000008.1 coordinate 172,157, forward strand.
ACTAGGTAAAGGATTCTATATGCTAAAAACTCTCGTTCGTTCCCCTTAAGCCCCTTTTCATAAAGATCTTTCAGCCTGCTTTGGCACTGGTTATACTCTCCCAAGTCGCTCTTTTCAAGTGCTATTCTAGCGTGTATTTCATACACCATCACCGTGAAATCTGTCTCAATATGCTGCACAGTTAAATCTTGTCGTAGCGACTTGAATTGGTCGCAGATATACGCATAATTCTGCTCTTCTTTCCATTTCTTCTTCAGGAGCTCCAACGTCTGTTTCAATATATGAAGTGGCCGTACTGTTTCCGGGTCTGGCTCCGACGTTAGACGCAAATATCTCTTTTCTAATATTGTTGATCTCCCCACTATAGGCTCTAGCCCTCTAGACACCGCAGGTGATTCAGATCGTCGAGCTCCTGTATCATTGTTAGACTTGAATCGTTTATGCCTCTCCAACACCTCAGCAGCTGTAGCCATTTTGTGGGCGGTTTTAGACATTGTGGGGGGTTTATTTGGCTTGGGATTTGTGTCGATGGGTTTAAATATACTTGTCTGGGTTGGTAGAGGCTGTGATAAGACTGTCATTATTGGAAGCATTTCCTTGTCCCAGTCTTTGGTCCATGTAGTATTATTTTCAAATGCCTGGGTGATTACATGTTTGAGTTGTTCTTGCATTATTGGATGGTGCTCGGCGGGCACCTCGTTGAAACAGCGACCTACAAACCGCCTCAACGATTCGGGCCACTGGGTAGCTTCTCTTTGGGGCTCTGAAGGCTGGGGATTGGCAACCGGAGGGGCCAAAGTATGCCGCGGGGTCACTGGCACAAATGCCTTTCCTTTTTTGCCTGCTCTCCACGGTGGCACCGACATAGGCAAATATAATCTCTAGTCGTAATTGGCGTGTATGTATGTGACAAGGTCAGTTGTAATGTGTGTGTGTGTGTGTGTGAGTGAAACAGCCTCATCTTACCTTATGATACCAGACCTATATACGCATGGCAGAGGACTCTAACGTAATTGCTGAGTCGGGTGACCACGAGTCTGAATCAATACGAGCAGTCCAGAGACAACGAACACTTTTGTTTTACCGATCTGTCGCCACTGTATTGAAAGAACAGCTTCAAATTCAAGTTCAATTGACCAACGGTACGGTCATAACTGCAGACAGCATCGTTGCAGTTGATTCTTCTGAATCAAAATTTGTGTTTCAGGGGCTACAAACAGATTGGGGGAAATCTAAAGCGCCTGTTGCAGTGAGGGGTGGAGATATATCGACCATTAAATTTAAGCTTCTTGATAGCTGATGTTTGTCGCACTGCATGTCGGGGCTGGCAAGCATTCACAGTCCAAGCTCCATGCCTATTCTGAGCTACTACGGCATACTGCCCAGCAAGGCTTGGATCTGTTGAAGTCAGGAATGTCTTGTAGAGAGGCAGCAGTGGCAATGTGCAAATCTCTCGAGGATTCAAGCTTGACAAATGCGGGCTTTGGATCACAGCTCAACGAAGAAGGAGCGGTTGAATGCGATGCGTCTATAATGGACTCGGCCAGCATGGTTGGCACTGGAGTAGGGGCTGTATCAGGGGTCAAAAACCCAATTGAAGTTGCTTATGCTATGTCTTTGGATATAGAGAATGCCGCTAATGACAAATGGGGTCGCAGTAAGCCAGTACTATTGTGCGCTCAGGGCGCAAAAAAGTACGCGGGAAGACATAACCTAGCATGTGTTGAACCCAATTCCCTGATAAGTGAGTCTTCTCAGAAGCATTTCGACCGTTGGAAATCTCGAATATTAGATAATAGTGGCAACCACGAGGCAGTAGATGAATGGTTGGACGACACTGTTGGGGTTATTTGTGGGGATGGGACTAGTATGTGTGTGGCCTCAAGTTCCGGAGGGGTGCTTTTGAAGCCGGCGGGCAGAATAGGCCCTGCTGCTCTAATTGGTCCGGGAACTTATATTTTAAAGGATTCTACCTTGACAGGGTGTTGCGCGACAGGTCACGGCGATGATATAATAAGGCTAAATCTTGCCAACCGGGCATGCAGAGTGCTGGATGAAGCATCTGCTCGTGAGAGTGTACAAGACGACGACGTTGATGATGAATATGAAGACGCTTCTGTCTATTTGCGGGCTATATTTGAGCCCTTGAGGCATTTACAAGCAGTGCCAATGTACGCAGGGTTCTTGGCGGTGACCAGTCCTGTCGATGGCAGCAGGCCATCTGTAACCTACGCCCATACGACCGACTCCATGATTATATGTTATGGGTCGATCTCTCGACCTGTCCAGGTAATCAAGTCTTTCACCCAACCGGGTTGTCTGCAGTTTGGAGGAGGCCGTTTATGATCTAAACAAGACGCAACATTAGACGTGGTGATCACCGCCTAAAATGGTTGGACCTCAACTCTAATTTGGCACCTGCAGATATGTGGCGCCCAAACCCACTACGGCAGATGTGGGCGGCTAATCATATTTTCCCAGTTAACGACGCTCTCCAACTCCACGTGAATGGGATCGGCTTGAACACGTTCATAAGTTCTATTTATACATTATTCAATGACATTTCGAAAAACCGCTACCGACAGTATTGTATCTAGAGTGTTGGCGGTATCTCGTTAGTTGCTTCAGACATGGCAACTATTTTTTCATTTGACGAGGTCGAGTACGACACGGATGGGATCGTGCACCACCAACGGCTGCGCAGCGGGTCCCAAAACTTTGTTTTCTTGGATGATGATCCACTATTGTCCTCTGAGATGGGGAGGTTGAAGCTGACGTCGGATCCCGTAGAGTTGTCGGATCCGAGCTCACAGCAACCTGATCTGCCGGATGGCAAAGTTAGTACCCAACCTACTATTGTGCAACCCGTCTCCATAAGCGTTAATGGTAAAGCCGAAGACAGCGGTGCAAATGGTCAGGGAGGATTTGATGCTGCCAGTTACAGCCGACTTGGCCAGTCATATGAGGTGGGCATCGCGAAGAACTACGTTTCCAGTCTGGCGGTGGGTGATTTGATGGTGACGCCTTATGGCAAGCGGAAAATGAAGCCAGACGATTTCGAACCGCTCAAAGTACTGGGTCAGGGGGCCTATGGAAAGGTCTATTTGGTGCGTGAGAAGGCTACCGGTAACTTGTACGCGCAAAAGCAACTTAAGAAGGCATCTATGATCATTGAAGATAAGAAAATCGAGCAAACGCGATCTGAGCGATCGATTCTAGAGTCTGTTCGACACCCATACATTGTCAAGCTGTTTTTTGCACTTCAGGACCATCATAAGTTGTATTTGATCCTTGAATATGCCCAGGGTGGTGAGCTGTTTACCCATCTGGCCTCGGAAAGGATGTTTTCTGAGGACGTGACTGCGTTTTACGTTGCAGAGATGGCGCTAGCACTCCACCATTTGCATTCCAATGTGGGAGTCGTATACAGAGACCTCAAGCCTGAGAACTGTCTACTTGACAAGGATGGCCACCTGGTTCTAACTGACTTTGGTCTAAGCAAAGTTGCTGAAGACGGCTCGACTTGTAACTCGCTGTTAGGCACCCCGGAATACATGGCTCCAGAGATTCTGAGTGGCAAGAACTACGACTATTCAGTAGACTGGTGGTCGTTGGGAGCTGTTTGCTTTGATCTGTTGACTGGATCTCCACCATTCACAGGAAACAACAACCAAAAGATTATAGAGAAGATCACGAAGTCTAAACTTAACTTGCCCTACTATTTATCTGCGGATGCCAAAGATTTGCTCACGCGCCTGCTGCGAAAAGATCCTCGTCGGCGACTTGGCTATAAGGATATGGACACTATCAAGAAGCATCGATTTTTCCGCAAACTGGACTGGAAAAAGTTGGAAGTTCGGGACCCGTCCCTTGTTCCTCCTATTATCCCAGTCATCACTAACCCGCTTTTGGCTGAAAACTTCTCTACAGAGTTCACTGACATGGTTTTGACTCCCGATGCTAACTATGGCATACCGATGCCTAGAAGAGCAGAGGAGCCACCTTTGTTTGATGGCTTCACATACACTGCAAGTCAAAGCTATATTGATTCTGCTTTTTAATCACACTACTGGAGCATATGCTAACTTTACTTTAGAATTGCATCGTTTTTTTTTTTTAATATATATGGATAGGTACGCATTGAGAAATAAATCTGATTAGACTATTTAACCTTACAGACAGCTCTTACAAGTGGCTATAATTTAATAGCTGAAATTGTCCAAAGGAGCTTCATGCTTCACAGACTCCCACACCTTGTCAATCTCAGAAACAATTTCATCACTGAGGGGTCCTTCTTCAATACTCTTGTATGTCTCTTCCAACTGAGACAGTCGTGAAGCTCCAATGATCATGGCATCACCATATTCCTTCTTGAGGGGTGAATTGTAGGTTACCCACCGATACGCAAGGCCTGCCTTACTAGTGCCAGCTTTCTGAGCAATTGCGTCCCAATCCTTCAAAGCCTGAACAAGCGATGGTCTGTTGTAAAGCTTGTGGTACATCTTGCCAATTCCAGTGTTTATGTCAAATCGACCGCTGTTGGCTTCTTCAATGTCCTTTGCTGAACGCACCAAGAATCCTCCTGCCAGAGGCGAATAAGCGTAGAAAGAAATATTCAGCTTACGCAGAGTTGGGAACAACGAAGTCTCAATCTTTCGAGACACAGGGTTGTAGTTGCCCTGGAAGACGGTAGGCAAAACATAGCCCTTGCTCTTAGAGTAGTCGTACACCTTTTGTACTTGCTCGGCCGAGAAATTGGAAAGTCCAAATCTCTTGAACCCTCCAGACTTGTACACCTCATTGACAGCATCTAATGTCTCTTCGATTGGAGTCTCAGTGTCAGGAGCATGAAGATAATAGATGTCTACTTGCGACTGGCCCAACTGCGTCAACGATTCTTTGGCATTGGCCAACAACTTCTCACGACTCAGGTCTCCTGGAGAAAATCCTGGAGCCTTAGTTGAGATGATAAACTTCTCGGCGGCTTTAAGCTCCTTCAGAGTCTTCTCAGAGTCAGGATAACCACGAGCAGTGTCCAATTCCTTAACTCCGAAGCGCTCGGAGATATCCAAGTACTGCTGCCTCTCATTCTCTGGATACAAGGCAATTGGGTAGGTTCCAAACACAGTTTTCACTCCTTCAGATGGCATATTGTTTATAGTGTGATTTTTAAAGTTCGATCAACTTGGCAATGGCAAGGGCGGCCCTCCGACCTTATATAGCTGATTAAGACTCTCACAGATATAGCGCACATTAGGGGAAACATTACTAATGTGGCATTTCGCGTCATTCTAGGAAATTCTTACCCACATCCAGCAACGCAACGCTCCAATGCCGTAAGGTTCCGTGAATTATGTCAACTTCTCAAGACAGCTTGGAAGATCTGTGCCTGCTCTTGTAACTCGTCAATTCTTTCATTTTTGAGCCTTCCAGAGCCTCCGAGCCAAATGCCTATCTCGGCCCAAACTACCGGCATCAATGTAACCTTGACTCATGCATGCGACCCCATAAACCGGTTACGTAATATGTTTATAGCAAGTGATGTAGGGCATTTTTCAATTAACAAGCGAAAATAGCCAATTGGTTAATTTAACAGAAAAATGTGCACAAGAATAGATCTAGCTGGTTCTGATTGCCTGTTAACTCCATGGTATGTGAATTGGCTTTGTGTCAGGCGAAGCTGGAAATTTCAGTTGTAAAGCATACGTCAATATCTTAGATTTTTATAGTCTATGGTCAATTCTGTAGAGTTCAAAACACGTCAATCAGTGCTCATCGTTGTAGAAATCTATGGGCGCGGCATGCTTGATGGTCTCCCAGATATCGTCAATCTCTTGGACAATGTCGGCACTCAATGGGCCTTCCTCAATTGCTCTGAGAGTCAGTTTGAGTTGCGGTACGCTCGAAGCCCCAAAGATCATGGCATCTCCATGTTCTCTTCTGAGTATAGAGTTGTATGCCACCCATCTATACGCAAGGGCCGCTCTGCTAGTACCAGCTCTAGCTGCTAGCGCCTCCCACCTGCCAAGAATACCCACCAGCTCGGGCTTGTTGTAAAGCTTGTAATATATCTTTCCCAAGTAGCTATCCTTGTCGAAGTGACCTGAATCACCCTCTTCAATTTGCTTTGCTGTTCGCACTAGAAACCCACCTGCCAGCGGAGAATAGGCATAAAAGGAAATGCCTAGTTTTCGAAGAACTGGAAAGAGGGTCTTCTCGATACCTCTTGTAACGGGGTTGAAGTGGCCCTCAAACACAGTTGGCAAAACAAAATTGTTCTCTTTTGCACAGTCGTAGACTTTTTGTACCAGCTCACCACTGAAATTCGAGAGTCCAAATCTCTTGAATCCTCCAGACTTGTATATTTCGTCAATGGCACCAAGAGTCTCCTCGAGTGGAGTAGTAGGATCTGGGCTGTGCAAGTAGTATATATCAATAGGTTTCATGCCTAACATCTTCATAGACTCATTGAAGTTTTCATGAACTTTTTCACGAGTCAGGGTTCCGCCAGTGAACGCTGGGCATTTAGTAGAAATGATAAAGTCTTTGGCCGCATCAAGTTCGTCGAGTGTTTTCTCAGAACCAGGATAGACTCTTGCAGTATCTAGTTCTTTGACCCCATATTCTTTGAGCGCATCCAGAACTCTCTGGGCATCCCCTTCTGGGTAAATAGCCATGTCAAAAGCCCCAAAAGCTATTTTAACTCTTTCGTGTGACATTTGCTGCAAATGTTAATGATTCTCTGGGTTCAAGTACAGGATATGAGGCCCTTTTTATAGTGAATCGGAGTCCCGAGTGGCATTCTCTCGTTAGCGAGATTCTGCCTACTATAACGCATTTATAATCAACATGACAAAGGTCCAAGATGCTCAACAGAATGACATCACTTATCCGATGTGTCGTGAAAGTCTCATTTCTTGTCCCCCTTCTGTAGCAAAAGCAAATGTAACCAAGGCGATTCCAATTCATATTTTCGGCTTGCGATTGTACTCCTTACGATTTGCGGATGTAGAATAAGTTTCAAACTGTAAAATCTAACAGAGCTATTTCATCTAGATCGTCAGAACTTATTCGAGAAAACTTGATTTAGCTTGGATATCACCTTGTGATGGGCCGCTGGTAGCCTCCTGCGGAAAATCTACTGTTACATTAAAATTGATATTTCTTGTCCATGTATTTGTATACTTTTAGCTATTAGCTATGTATGTCAGTTCTTGCTCTCGACCTTTTCTAATCCATTACTCGTCATTGAAAAAGTCTGTAGGTGCAACGTGTTTGACAGACTCCCAGATTTCATCAATCTCAGCCACCACATCAGTTGGTAGGGGACCCTCTTCGATTGAATTCAGAGTCTGTTTGAGCTGTGAGAGCGTAGATGCCCCAAAAATAATGGCATCCCCATGGTCCCTTTTCAGAATGGAGTTGTAAGTCACCCATCTGTAGGCGAGACCAGCCTTTGTAGTGCCAGCCTTTCTAGCCAGAGCTTCCCATCGAGAAAGAATTCCTACAAGCTCGGGCTTATTGTAAAGTCTGTTGTAGACTTGACCGAGGAAGGTGCTTTTGTCAAATCGGCCGGTATTTGCGTCTTCGAGTTCTTTTGCTGTTCGGACGAGAAATCCTCCAGCTAAAGGAGAGTACGCATAGAAAGCAATGTTGAGCTTTCGAAGGATAGGGAAAAGAGATTGCTCAATGCTTCTTGTAACTGGGTTGAAATTTCCCTCAAACACAGTTGGCAAAACAAAATTGTTCTCTTTTGCACAGTCGTAGACTTTTTGTACCAGCTCACCACTGAAATTCGAGAGTCCAAATCTCTTGAATCCTCCAGACTTGTATATTTCGTCAATGGCACCAAGAGTCTCCTCGAGTGGAGTAGTGAGATCTGGACTGTGCAAGTAGTATATATCGACAGCCTTCATACCAAGCAAACCAATAGATTCCTTGAAGTTATTGTGAATATTCTCACGTGTCAGGCTACCTCCACTGAAAGCAGGACATTTAGTAGAGATGATGAAGTCTTTGGTAGCATTTAGTTGGTTTAACATTTTCTCGGAATCAGGATAGATTCTGGCAGTATCAATCTCCACCACATTGTGCATCTTTAGCTCATCAAGAACAATTTGGCGGTCCTGTTCCGGATACAACGCTATAGGATAGGCTCCATATACCACTTTAACTCCCTGAGATGACATTTTCTTTCTATATCACACTAATATGTTATGCCACCAAGAGACAAGAACTGGGTTATTTATAGTCCACCGATTCAAATAACAATATCTAAAGTTCTACAAGATTTATAATCATAAATAATAGAATTTCTAATCAGTACAAGTAAAGCACTACTGCACGACACTTTTGGGGCAGATGCTGCTGCTTATGTGGAAATTCAAATTATACATATACCACGCCCGAAGAGTACTTAGTCATCCTGTGTATTCGCCATTTAGAACTATATGAAATAGCTGGAGATGCGTGATGAAACGTGTAGTCCAGGTTAATACTGGGAGCTCTCATACGACAAATACGACATTTAAAACGGGTCGTTCATCTATAGAATAACCCTCTTCAGCTAGCGACTCTTGTTATTCAGCAATACGTCATATGATTCTAGTGGTTTAGCAAACGTCCGCACCTAGTTCCCGTCCTGGCCAATTTCAATGTATACGGATTACCGATTAGCTAGAATAGAATATACAAAACTCCCATCTATCTTACCACCCACAGCTGTTAACTAGAATGTTTTAATTGTATGCAGTTACAAAAACAAGCACCATTGTTATCACTCAATTAATTTAGAAAGGAAATCTCAAACCTTCTCATCTATTATGTTTTCAGTTCTTAAATTATTCAGCTTTCGGAGTTTCTTTTGCCCGTGGAGCTGCAAGTCGAGGGGTGTGGAAAGCCTGGGTGATCCTTCACCAACTTTCAAATTATGATCTACGATAGGCATTTCGTATAGTCTAATAATTTTTTGGACCTTATGAAATTACACTGCATCTTGTTCTTGGATGGAAAATTCATAGAACCTCTTTACTTAGGAATACTTGGAAGCTATTTCTGGAATTTCTGTGGCGACATGATCTTCAAAACGGGAATCCGCGACGTGCGTTCGACATGACATGTAAGAGTGCTTAGGCATGCATTTCTAATCAGTGTCACATTTGCGGGGAGTTATTAGTAATGAGAATCTGTGCAAAGTGTAAGCTGACTCGGAATAAAAGCTATTAAGAAACCTGTTTTCACCCCTCTGTATCGCTGATATGAGAACAAGGCTGCCGTTTAAATGCAAATTCAGCACTTCTAGTTACGGTTTTCTGGTGAGCGTCTACCAAAGTAAATGCTATATTTAATTTCTATTTGCTTATGGCTGTGAATAATGGCGGGGAAAATTTACCAAGGCAATTCCTCTCCGTTCCACTGGATGAATTTTCCGTTCTCCTTGGTGGTTGCAGTGTCGATAACATTAATCATTCCCTTAACACTCTCCTCGGGAGAAATCAAAAGGGACTCAAAAAGAGCACCAAGCTCAGCGTTCACCTGCTTGGCAGCCCCAAGAGCACCGTGTCCCATGTCACTGGCTACGAGGCCTGGATGTCCAGCAATGAAAATAAAGCCTTCGGGACCAAGCTCTGCACTCAATTCCTTGGAAGTGTAGTTAATAGCAGCCTTAGACTGACCATATCCAGAACTTGGGAAAGGAACATAGGAAGCCTTGGATCCCAGGATACTGGACAAAAAGTAAACCTTCTTGGTGTCCTTCTTCTTGAGAAGAGGATAGAAAGCTTGGACAAGAAGAATTGGACCGAGAGTGTTAACCTTGAATTGAGTAAGCCATGCACTCTCTGGAGTAGTCAAGGCTGGTCCTACACCCTCACTAGTACCAGCATTGGGGATGAGCACATCTACACCTTCAGGAGACAGCTTCTCGACTTCCTTAGCGAATGTAGCAGCATCGCTGCCAACTGAAGCGTCATACTTGAAAGCATGGACATTGGGGTGGCTCTTGATCCAAGCCTGAAGTTCCCCAGCACTTTCGAGGGATCGATAAGTGGTGAACACCTTGGTGTTAGGTCGAGCACTCAGCTCTTTGACAAAGGCGAAACCAATACCTCGGTTACCCCCTGAGATAGCGTAGACAGTAGAAGACATTTTGGATTTAGAAATGGACAATTGGTTTAATTGATGGGCTTTTATGTAGGGAGATCATTTTGATTTATATATTTAACGGTGGTTTTGCTAATCCATCTTATGTCCGCCACGATATCTCCGTTGCATCGTCGACACGACAAGTTACCATACTAACTCTAAACCAACAGCCTCAGTCCGCGGAGGCAATCATTAGGTCATTAATTCGTACTTTTACTAAGAGCCGCATTGACCTCCGCGGTTGCTCAGCCTTGTCAGTTCAATATGGCCTCCAGCATAAAATCAAAGTTACCGCGGACCATGTGTGTGCATCGTATTAGCATCATCATGGCCTAGAATGTCCGTCATTGGGTCCATGGAAAAGGCATTGATATTATGCAGCGTTCCTCGGAAAATAACTTCTCAATGGAGAAACCTTTGACGCAATGCAAGCACATCATTATAAAACAATTGACACTCGCATTTGCCACCCAATAAAGCGGTTTGCCACCGACAGTAATGGGAGCTGCTGCTCATACCCCATGGATTCATGTCATGATTTAGTACCAGCATATCCTTGAGCCAGGTATATTTGCAAATCAAATATTTCCCAAAACGGTAATACCCAATAAGGCAATTCTGGATTCTACCTAATTTGGTAATTTTGTATTTTTACTTAAACGGGGAATTACCTCCTTTGCACATATTCCCTTATCCATTCTTGCTGGTATGTTTATTCTACATTGTACTGTAGAGTAAACTGCGTCCCGCTCTGTACAAGAATATTTGTCTGCCAGAGGAGCCCATTATCTGATTCACGTGAAGCTTCCCAGGTTTACCATCGTTAATACCATCAGGGGCCGACACGGTACTAAGTCGTAGGCATTAAATTACCAAGGTTTTTGGCACCCGGGAATCTTCAATCAATGTAAGTAGCCCTGTTTTATTTACCAGGCTTGTTGTTTGAGAGTATTTGCAAGAACTCAGCCATTTTTTGGCGTGTTTGTTGCCAGGTCTCGTGACGAAAGGCTCTTGATATCAAACTTCACCAACACTTATCATCACATGACGACGTCGCGCTGAGTATGAGGGTTTGCTTTGGTGTGTACACAGTCACGGATGAAATGGAGCCTAAAGTCGAGGCAATACTCTCGAACCAAGCCAAAAATTTTGCCATCCGCTAACTTGTGTAGATGCAGGTCAATCCCAGCTTATCTCCTAAGGCAGACTCCAAAAACCTGGGGTCTGGTCCATCCAGAAGGTCTGTAGAGTCTCTGGACTTACCAGCTTCCAAGCGGTCCCGACATAACGGGGCTGGCGGCTCTCCGGGGGCACCTGAAGAGTTGGCTATTGACAATGCCCTCATAAGTCAGGACCAGCAGCAGCTGGCTTCGGCGGCTGTTGCGGGGTCGGCTGGTAGTGGAGACTCTGTGGACGGTGTGTCTAGTGATAATGGTGGGGGAATTTCCCAGCAGGCGTTTGCTATTCACGGTCTGAGGGACTCGGGCTACTCGGAACCCTCTGTTGGCGACTATGCTGGTGTTGAAGTATCAGTATCCAAGCCATCAGTTGGCAGCGACGAGTGGCATAAGGTTCGACGAGACAATCACAAAGAAGTAGAAAGGAGACGTCGAGAAGCTATCAATAAAGGTATCACCGAGCTTGCCAAGCTTGTTCCGGATTGTGACAAACAAAAGGGACAGATTCTTCAGCGTGCTGTGGAATATATTAAGAAACTTAAAGAGAATGAACAGCACAATATCGAGAAACTGACGTTGGAAAAGCTGCTGACTGAGCAGGCTATCACGGAACTGTCTGCGACAAATAAGGCTCTTAAAGCTGAATTGGCTCAGTCGTGGAAGGAGGTTGAACATTGGAAGCGTGCTTGTGGTGCTGTGAAGGATGGCAATGGCCAGACTCCTTCATCAGCAAAGTGATTTTTCAAGACAGGTAATTTATTCCCAGACTCCTTTGAGGATGTAGCTTTTTTTAGTATAATTTATTTGATGTTTTTTTTCTTCTGATTTAAACTTTGTTTCATGCTATGTTTTGAAGAGTTCACCTGTCTATATAGAAACAGCTGCTGTTTTGCTCACGTTAGTCTACCTCCACTTCTCTATACAAAACTCCATCTTCCATCATTCCTAAAGACCCATGGTACTTGATGAAATGGCTAGACTCTCCCGCAGAACCGTCGAACGTCGCCATCGTACTCGAACCGGCGTATAGAACATCATCTTCCCATCCGACCCGATTGCATGCAACAAATGCTATCTTCTTCACAGGCTCGTTCTCAAATAAGGGAAACATTCTTGTCAGCCAATAGTTTATTGTTGAAACCAGCGGTTCGCTGCCATCCATTTCATGCTCTAATTCCTGCTTCTTTTCGGTTCTAAGGTCTGGCTCCTGAATAAGACTAGGGCTTTCATTATGGAGCCATGCCATAGGACACAAAACTAGTGATACATCATTGGACAGCGCACTTGATGCAAATTCAAACTTGTTGAATGGAGCTGTGAACTTGTAGGGGTTCAGGTCCATACAGATGCCAGTCTGGATGTAGCGTCCTCCTAAGCTTTCGAATGGCCCATACTTGTGGAATCCATCGCCTTCTGAACATCCCCAATCTTCATCTGTGTAATAAAGGAACGATTTCCGATAATTGAAAAGAACTTGTCCAGATGGCGATAGCATAGCTGCTGAATTGTATATCTTATCATCATCAGACTTTTCGGGATATCCCACTAATGTGTGACATGTAAGGGTGTTTGAAATTTGTTTGGCCCATTTGGCAGAGATCCCACTTGCGGTGGTCTCTAAATATGGCTGTATCTCTGTCTTGGACTTGAAATTGTAACCTGTGAATGCAAGTTCAGGCAGTACTAAGATGTCTATAGGCCTTGCGTTAGCCGCCCGATCTTTCAAGTTATCGGCCAAAAACCCTGCCTGATATAACAGACGGTTCGCCTTCTCTATGTTGTCTGCCACATGTCCAATCCGGGGATTAAACTGCAGAGCTGCGATTCGTAACCGGCCCATTTCACCTTTATGGCAAGCAGTAATGTGCGGCATCGCACAGCTCTAACATAGACGCTTATTGGGAAGCATGACACAGCTGCATACCCAAGTTATCTGAGATACAAATTATATTATTAAAGACTGATATCGTCCGACATTCAATCGTGCCTTCTATCGTGTTTCCAAATTCAAATTATCAGTCCCATTCTGGCCAACCAAGTTTTGGCGTTTAGTCCCTGAGGTTGGGTGGCGCGATTATCTATGATACCGGACGTCTGCATTCACTGAAAGCCATGCCGAGCATGCCTTGTCATTTTTAGTTCGGTTTCAGCAATGATAATTACCGAAAAAGGGTGATGCTCCGCTTTACTAATCCCCAGAATATCCCCGAAGATTCCATCGCATACGTATGCATAATGCATGAGCGATATACCCGATGTGGCAATTGTGAAGAAGGTTCTACGCAACCTGGAAGATTCGAGAGATGGTCAACTGAGTAAGCGCCAACCGGGGCTGAGAGCATTCATGGGGATATAAAATGGGGCGACTTGCGACTAGTCGTTATCAAGTTCGAACTATCTTTGATTAGTAAAAAGTCTTCTACATCATAACTATGCAGTTTATTCCTTCCGGATATTACCAACAGCCTTCATACTATCAGGTTCCTGTCAGTGACCTTTGGCTTGCAGCTGCTGATTATGAGAGACGTGCTGTTGAAGAGTATCGTCACCAGCAGCTTGCAGAGGCTCTCCAACAACGACAGGAGCAGCAGCGTCGAGCTGCAGCTCTTCAGCGTCAGAGGATGGTCGAACGACAACTGAAGCAAAGATACCTGCAGGAGGTGGCTCGACGCAGGGCATTTGAGGTTGAAGCCCGTCGCCAGGAGACCGCTCGTCGTATTCAGGAACAAAAGCTGAGAGAGCGAGAGTACTTTTTGCATCAGCAGAGGAAAGAGCAAGAAAGCCAGCGTGCTCGAAACATGTATTACCGACATCCCGCCTTCGACTTTTTGGACGCCGTGCTCAATGCTGATGACGAAAGCGAAACTGAATACGGATCAGACAACGATTATTTCCAGCAGTCTAGCCCATCTCAGGAAAGAGACATTGAAATGAGTGACTCTTCTTCTGACGTTTCAGCAGAGGATCCCGACGTTTCAGATCCTGAGGATGATGATTCTGATATCTACACTCCAGCTCCTAAGAAATGTGAGTTTGATGTCAGACACGCCCCATTCAGCGATGTTAAGAACCAGGACTCCGGCTCTGGATCCATTGATCTCAGTGATCTTGTTAACGACATCCTTGGTCAATTCTTTGGACCTCAGGCTTCTCAGTCTAACCAGCCATCAACTTCTAATGTCCCTGCCAGCCCCGTAGCTGAGTCTAAAAACCAACATAAAGTTGAGCCTGAGACTCCCGAGCCCGAGCCAGAAGTCAGCGAAGAAGAAACAAGACAGAAGTTAGTTTCCATCCAGAACAAGGTTGAGAAGGCCGCCGCTACTTTTGAGAGACTCCAGAACAGCGAGTCGGATAACCAGGGAACATCAACTACTTTAAGCTCTAAGGTTAAAGTTCTACAAAAGGCCCAAATCCAGCTCGAGCAACTCTACACTCAGTTGGATACCACCCATGTTCCTGAATCTCTTAAATCTTTGAAGCACGACTTGACTTCTCGGGCTGTATCTGTTGCTGATAAGATCGATGCCCTTGTGAATGTTTTGGAAGCCCGAAAAGCAGAACTTATCGAGTCTGAAAAGGAAGATGAGTCGAGTGATTCTTCTCCTGTTTCTTCTCCAGTATCTTTGCCACAAAGCGAGAACTCTGCTTCAATCAACACAGAGGATGTCAAAGGTCCTACTGTGAATATTGAAGCTCCTAAGCAAAAGAAGCTTCGACATGTTGTAGTTGAGACAGTTGATGACGACGACTTCTGGTCCAACTAACGGGCTCAACAGTCCAATATTCTATTTATTGCATTAGAAATACATAGCATAATAATGAACACATTTGAAATTTCTTGTCCTGTTAATTAGTAGCTTGCGTCTTAATAAATCATGGTTTCTTTCCTGCTACGAGCACAAGATTCATTCTAACTGCGTATTGAGTGACTCCATTGTTCTCTCTGCTTTCACCAGTCATCATTGACTTGAACTTCTCAGTCTCAGCTTTATCCCCCCAAAGCTTCACCTTGAATGCCTTTGCAACGTTAACTTGTTCCAGTCCAGCGCTTTCAAATTGCTCCGCTAGTTCCTTGGCACTCAAACCGCCACGGTGCACAACCCCATGCTTGAGAGCTTCACCTTCATCCATGTTTGCATGCATATGTGGCATTCCATGATCAATATCAACCACATATAGTCTACCACCTTTGACCAGTGAATCTGCTAGCTTTTGAGTGGCTCTTGCTGTGTCTGGTAAATGATGGTAAGCCATTGCACATACAGCGGCATCGAATTGATTTTCATACCTCTTACCAACAGAGTCGTCGTTAAGAAGATCACCTACATGTGCTGACATTTCGTCTTGCTCTATGCCTTGATCGTTCACTTTGCTGTTGTATAGT
Organism: Sugiyamaella smithiae; assembly: GCA_030579815.1. Taxonomy (NCBI): domain Eukaryota; kingdom Fungi; phylum Ascomycota; class Dipodascomycetes; order Dipodascales; family Trichomonascaceae; genus Sugiyamaella; species Sugiyamaella smithiae. The sequence goes on from JAKTRV010000008.1 coordinate 187,862, forward strand.
GCCACCATGTCTGGAGATATGTCTAACCCAACGATTTTAGAAGTGTATGGCGCAAGGACTTGGCTTACCAGGCCCGTTCCACATGCAAAGTCTAAAACTTTAGTAGTTTCAGGATTCCATAGAGCACTGGACACTCCGGGAATGTCATTTGGGTCTGTGCTGCTGCTGTCGTCTCCGAATTCATGACCCTCTGTAGCATCATCTTGAAAATTGTGCTGCAGTATCGTGGTACCTACAGCCAATGCAACCTTCCTTGTATGTTCATTGTCATACTTTGCTGCCTTTTCTTTGTAGGCATCGACGTTTGCCTGTATCACTTTGTCTGTCATTGGTAATTGTGGTTGTTTGTAGGCTATTCAGGCTCTTATATAGTAGACATATATGCATAATGCAATCGTCCCAAGTGGGGCTACCTTAAAGGACGAAGCTGTAAGTAGGGCTGCATGAGCAATTTACTATCTTTTAAAAGTTGAAAAACACCACTGAACATACAAACCTCCATCATTGGCTATTGGGCCTATACGCTTGTTTAGTCTAATAATATATAAAAAGGTCACACAGTGGCTAAAAAATGGCCATGGCATTTGGAGTGCTTGCAATTCCCCCTGGAACATTGAGCACTTTAGAGCTAAACATGAAATCCCATCTCTTTTCTCTTTTACATGTCTCTGATAGCGCCTCTAAATCCCAGAACTCGCCTATAGGTATTCCCCAGCATGCAAGTAAAAATTCATGTAAGAAGTATCCATTCTGCGGAGGCATCACCTCAAATGAAGGGGCATCGCCAGCTACTGCTGCAAAATAATTGTCATGCAAAAAAGCCTTCATTTCTTCAGACTGCTGAACCCCTGCAAATGTCTTATCTTCTCGCATCTTATCCAATTCTTGCGGATTACATCCATCATGCCTCACAGTATAGCCACTCCTAATAATCAATATGTCTCCTATCTCAAACTTGACATTCTGAGCCTGGGCACATGCCTCCAAATCTTTCGCCGTAATCTCATGTGAAGTAAATGGGTCGTATTCTCTGTTATTTTCTTTGCTCCAATTATATATATCTAGTAAGACTCCTCTACCAATGACGCCATGGTTGGCCCAAGCCGACATACCACCAGACCTTTTCTCCTGACTTACAACAATGTCTTCAACTTTGCGCCCGCCATAAAAATAACCAGTAGTCTGATGAGCGAAATGCCATAGTCCGTCCCATTGACTACCACTCTGGCTATTGAAACTGAAGCTGTCATCGAGGATTACTCCATATTCTGCTATCGGAAATTGATGTATAGAGTGTTCAAACGTTCCGCGAGCAAAACACCCACCGGTTGGTTTATCAGTTGTCCAGTCCAGATTAACCACCTCACCCGTGACAACAAGCTGTTTTGCACGAAGAACACGTTGAGGTGTCAAAAGAGACAGACGACCAAGAGAACTGTCTGGGAAAAGGTCCCAAGTCTCAACAGCTGGCCAATTCTTATTTCTTGTACCACGTGCAACTAGTTCGTTATATTTGGGGTAACCATGTATCTGTACCATGTTAATGTGTTTGGTCTGTGGTCATGCCATAGTCTAGTAATTAATACCTTGATGCATTGCCACTGATAAGGTCCGAGATGACTCCCACCGCACTACTTGGTTCACATGATGCCAGCATCGGAACAAAGCACCACTGGTCTGGGCGTTGAGTCAATACCAAAGTTACCCCGCATCTTCCCCACATCTGGCTGCCACTTCACATCTCCGATGCATCGGATTTTGCGGTGGGTGTGGGGATGTGGCTCAAAGAAGATCTTGATCGACATGGGTAACGAACATAGCTATAAAAACATACTCTGATCCTGTGATTTATAGTGCTGTAGTCCTGTGACTGAGGTCTTGAATTCGGTTGTATCATGGCTCGACACTCCACTACATACAACAAGCTATTGAATCTGTTTGTAGCATTAGGTAGCATTACCTATGGATACTGCAATGCCATCATCGGCTTCACCATCGGCCAGCCAGGCTGGTTTCAATTTCTTAACCTTGCACCCAGTGCAGATGTCCCCGGGTATTCTCACACCACTCATGTAATTGCGACTGTTAATGGATTGTTTTCTGCTGGAGGTGCTGTTGGTTGTTTGATTGTCATTTTTGGCGCAGACAGGGTAGGACGAAAGCTGTCGATATCTACAGGAGCATTTATAGCTGTATTGGGAGGTGCCCTTCAGTCTGGAGCAGCAAATCTTAACATGTTTTATGCCGGTAGATTTATATCCGGTCTTGCTATTGGCATTTTGGTCGTTATGGTCCCAATGTACCTGTCAGAAACAAGTGCCCCAGAAGTACGAGGATGGCAAGTAGGTGCTCATGCTATGCTTCTTGTACTTGGATATGCATCAGCCGGTTGGATTGGATATGCTTGCTACTGGGCCACGGGTACAAATCCGTCCTTTGCTTGGAGATTCCCTTTGGCGGTTCAAGTGCTCTTCCCTCTTTTATTACTTCTTGGAAGCCCTATGGTTCCGGAGTCTCCTCGATACTTATTATCCAAAGGAGGAGATGAAAACCTCAAAAAGGCTTGGGATATTTTAAAGAAGCTACATGGTAGTGGAGATGAGTTTGTGAAAGAAGAACTGTTTCAGATGTCAGAACAAATCAGCCTGGAAAAAGCCAGACGTAAAGAAGCCGGCAGCAATATCTATAAAGCAGCTTTCACTAAAAAATCCTACAGAAAGAGGATGTTTGTGGGCTTTATGACTCAGTTCGGTGCCGAAGTGGCAGGTCCTCTTATCATCAACAATTATCAAGTTATATTATACACAAACTTGGGTCAGACGGGTGGCATGCCTTTACTTCTAGCAGCTGTATGGCTCACCACTGCCTGTTTCATTTACAACCCTCTTGGGTCTTATTTGCACGATAAAGTCAACTCACGTCGTGGCATGTATATGACGGGCATTACTGGTTGCATGCTCACCACTGCAGTACTTTCAGCATTGACAGCAGAATATTCAAACACAACCAACAAGGTTGGTAATGGTTTTGCCATCTTGTTTTTGTACTTGTATCTTGCATTGCAAGGCACATGCTGTGATACTACCATGTATTTATACGTGTCGGAAATATTCCCTTTTGAGCTGCGAACAGTTGGAATGGGATTTTCTTTGTTTGGACAATTTGCTGCAACTCTGATTGTTTTGCAGACAGCACCTATTGGTTTCCAGAATGTTGGATGGAAATATTATCTGTTGATTATCTGCTGGTGCGCCTTCTACCTTCCAATTATCTACTTCTTTTTCCCCGAGACAGCAGGATTAACACTGGAAGAAGTTGGTGAGAGATTCGGCGATGATGTCGCCTGGAGAATCACCCGATCTGATGAAGAATCGATCGAGCAAAAGGCAGCATTCTACGGATTTTTGGAATCACACAATATCGAGGGCGAAAAGGGCCACGTTCAACATGTGTCGGACGTGGAAGAAAGAAAATGATCTTTTGTAGTTTATAGTAATATTTATGGTCAGCTGATGTATCAAATATATTTAATTATCCCCCTTTGACAAATCCCCCATTTCTTATATGTCGCTTCAAGTTGTCTCTAGCCCGAAACTGCGCCGCTTTGGGCGCTAGGTGCAGGGTTTCAAAGTGGGGTACATGATAGCCTCAACAGCCATTTAAATATCCATACCCCGCATTGCAGTACCACCGGACTCGACACAATGAGCTCTTCAAAGAGAAAAGGACGATATGGCTCTTTCGAATGTGATTTGTGCTCAAAGTCTTTTTGTCGGAAGGACGCTGTTGGAAGACATAAGCGAGCTGTGCATTTCAAGGCACCTTCTGTAAAACGATCCAGACAGCGGGCTTGCATTCCTTGTGCAACATCGAAACTGAAGTGCTCAGGAGGCGAGAATTGTGACTCCTGTTTACGTCGAGGTGTTGAATGCAAGAAACCTACTTCCAAGATCAATATGGCTTATGATAGTATGAAAATCTCGGACCAGGTTGATGACGTTCATGATGTAGTACTATCTCCAGTGGATGATTTCAACTTCACTCCTTCGTCCATTGATGACGTATTTGAAATGGACCTTGTCTGTAATACAGACTGGCTGAGATATGATGATCACTGTCAACAGATTTTACTTGACGACAGTGTTACCTCAGCAGTTGTGGAAAGTATTAATGCCGATGAAAACTGTGCAAGCAAAAAATTGGAAACAAATTCTCTGCCTACACCTCCTTCAGATAATGATGACAGTTGGCCCTTTTCATATAGAAAACAGGCTCGCCGAGAATCGGTTGTTTTACCTCCGATATTATGGGCTGTCCCTAGCTTATCTGATGGTCAGGGCAGTCTGAGAGAAGAGTTCACAACTCTGTTGACTGAACAATACACAGACTCAGACATTATGAACATCGAAACTCGAGAAATTACTTCAAATTTTCCATCATCAGAAGTTTTGGAAGAATTTGTTGGGCTTTTCTTTTCTAGATGGTCGCATGTCTGCCCTATCATTCACCAGGAGTCTTGGAAACTGGCCGACGCTTGTCGTCTCGAACTCCTAAGCATGATAAGTATCGGGGCTGGATTTTCGGACAGGCCGGGAGCTCATCAGTTTGCAGACAATCTCAGCGAGCTAACTAAACGAGCTATTAACTGGCAGATCGAGCGAGATCGCCAGAGCCTGAGAGATGAAAATTTCCTTAATGCTATGTTGTTACAATCGATTTATGCTCTGGGTTCAGGTAATAAGGCCCTTTATGAGGTGGCAGACTCGTCCAGGTCGCTATTAGTTACAAGTGCAAGGGCTGCTGGAATGTTCAATCTGAATATTGATGATTTTGAGACTGGTGACTGGATAAAATACGAGAGAAAGAAGCGGATTTCTTGGCTCATTTTTGAGTTTGATTGCACTATATGTACATTGACTGCCAGTCGACCGTGCATGTCTATACATGATCTAAACAATACTCTTCCGTGCGATGAGGATATGTGGCACTGCCGAAAGCCTTGGTCGGATGGTCCAAGTTTTAGAAGTGTGATGGCCGACTTGTTGAAAGGCAGATTAGACCCTACTATAAACTTTGCTTCCCGACGTATGCTAGCGCAGGCGCTTGGCCGGTCAGTATGGGATTACGTGGAGCTGGAAACAACGCTAGTTTTCAGAACTATTCAAATGTCTGAGTCGGCTAATGAAAAACTATTGGACGCTCTGAGTTTATTACAAGGTGCGACAAGTGAGACAGAGATCGTACACGTAACGATGACGTCAATGATTGTGAGTTATTCCCATTTATATGGGTATCACATTGTGGATCTCATAACATCGGCTGCTAGAGACCCTGAGCCTTCCAAAATTGATAAGGTTCTCAAGACTCTAGATAACGACCCAGAGACAACTCGGCTCTTGGCATGGCAAGCTGCTCAAATTATTGCTGTTGTCAGAAACGCACCAATACACTGCCCTTGCGAGACCATGAGAATATTTATGGCAGGTCTGTACCTCTTCTGGTTTACAAAGTCGACAGCGTCAACGGAACAAGGGGCCCTCATTGTCAAATTGGATAATCTTCCTTGGGAATCAGAAAAACCAGTGGAGTGGATCGAGAATGGCGGTATGGCCTGCATTGGCAGCAAGAGTGGTTTTGTAAAAATGGCAGGCGAAGACGGTGCCGATGCTGTTGTTGAAACCATTGTTGAAGTATTGAGGGGCCTGAAAGTGTGGGGCCTGGCCGATAAATTCTGTCTTGTACTTAATCGACTTCGAGACGTACGAATAAACGGCTGACCCACTCTTAGCAGAAAGTCTATACAAGTTTATTTATTAGCAATAAATTAAATGCTCATTTTAACTGGAGAAACATGTTTTCGGGTGTTTCGATGTACTCTTTCCACTTTTGCACCATCTGCGCCATGGTAGCTCCGTCGACAATTCTGTGATCACCGCTCCAGCTCGCATTCATGACTTTTGCAGGCACAATATTCATCTTGTCATCATATCTTGGAATTATTCTAGCTTGACCAAGACCGCCTATAGCTACCTCCGAGTCCACTATCACCGGTGCAACGTAGGTTCCACCAATGGTTCCAATGTTGGAGAGTGTTATAGTGCCGCCTTTCAGATCAGAAGCAGCTAGCTTACCCGCAGCACCAAGTTCTTGGAGTCTGTTCAGCTCTTTTCCAATCTCATAAATGGATAAATTGGCAACATTCTTAATATTGGGGACGATCAGACCGGCGGGAGTATCCATGGCCACGCCAATGTTGTGCGATTCTCTAAAAACAAGCGATGGGTTGCCATTGCTGTCGACTTGGACTCTTGAATTCAGCAATGGGAAATCCACCAGAGCCAGGGAGAGAGCTTTAATGAAGAACGGCATGAATGACAGCTTTCCACCGCCTGATTTGGCCAGTTCTTGGTTCAGCGACGACCGCACCTTGGATAGACTATCAATGCAAATTTCATCTGTATACAAAAAGTGGGGAATCGACAGAGATCTTGACATTGTCTTGAACATCTGTTTTTGAATTGGTGTCAGAGGCACAACAGACTCTGCACCTGGAACCGGAGCAGCCACTGACTGAGCGGGGACCTCAGCAGGCTTAGATACCGTGCCTTGGGAGTGACGCTGGACATCCTCCTTGAGAACGCGCCCATCTTTTCCAGTTCCCTTGACGTCGGATACATTAATTCCTAACTCCCGGCATATACGACGGACTGCTGGGGTGGCCAGCGTGGAATATTTGCCGGTGTGACCGGCACCCGAGATTGTCCCGACGGCCACCACCTCTGGATCGACTGACAGTGGTTCCTCCACTGGAACAGCCTCAAAGCCCGATGCAACTGGCGGTGCATCCTTGGAAATGCTTTCAGAAGGGGAGTCCTGAGGCGCCTCGATTTCTTGGGCAGCCTGACCGTTTTCGCCGCCTACTACATCGATGTCTACTAAAGGCTTGCCAACAAGAGCCATCTCTCCAACTTCGTAGTGCAGCTGCTTGATAACACCAGAGAAACGCGACGTAATTTCAACCGAAGCCTTATCTGATTGCACTTCGCAGATTGGGTCAAATTCCTCGATGGAAGCCCCCGGCTCTACGAACCACTGGATCACTTCACACTCTTTGATGCCCTCCCCGATATCTGCCAGCATAAACGGGCGCACAGCCAGTCGGTATGGAGTCCAGTGGAATCGCCTTGCCAGACGAGGAGCCGGGACTCGCAAATGGCGCAACGTCCTACAATACATTTTTTCGAGGCTGGAGTTTGTACTATACGAAGGTATTTTCAATTCGTGGTTTTAAATAGTGGGGCCCCGGTTAATGCCGGGCTCGGTTAACGGTGGGCACAGTTGTGGGGTAAGGTAGGGGTCGGTGGGAGTCCGGGGTAACAAGCCCGTGGGTTCTATGATTTCATCATCTTAACAAATGGCAATTGAGATGTTGTAAGATGAAGGTATGTTAGAATAGAAGTAATATGTACGTGGAAAATATCCAGATGGTGGAATATTTCCTAAAATAAAAACGTTGAATAGCGTTCCGGTGGGCATGTTGTGCAGTTATTTTAGCTGCACATTGAATGGGTGAACAATATTAGAGTACATGTTGAAGTAGCTAAATATATCTTTTCAGAATTTGGAAGTTTATGGCTATTTGATTAATGGCGCTCGAATACAGAGTCTTCCAAAGAGTGTGTTCGTATAGAAGAACTAGAATTTGGCATTGCCCAGCTCAATAGCGTAAGAGATAGTGAGCTTGGTGTGCTGGATCATATGGTCAAAGTCGATGTCTGGGACATCGTCCAACTCGGAATGTCCATGGCCGGCCATCACAGATACCTCTTTGCCCTCCACTGGACCATTCTCGATAACAAAGGCACTGGGGTAGCCAACTCGGTGGGCCGAAGCGTGGTCTGAGCATCCGTAACCGCACTGAGAAGTAGAGTATCCAATATCACAGTAAGTATCGATCAACTTCTCAACAAAAGCCGTAAGCCCATCGTCAACGTTGTCAGTGATGACACCAAAAATTCCATTTGACGACACTCCAGTCATGTCCTGCTGCAACATGGCCTTGACAGACACATTTCGCTTAGCATAGTCGGTAAAGACGTCCTGGCTTCCCCAAAGTCCCAGTTCCTCGGCAGCATACCACTGGAACTCCAGAGTATTGGGAAACTGGAATCCTTGTTCCACAAGCACTCGGAAAACTTCAAGAATGGTCATGGATCCACTGCCGTTGTCATCGGCACCAGGAGAACGACCTGTGACATCCTTCAGGTTGATGGAATCCAAATGGGCACCAACTACAACCACATGGTCAGGATTCTCGGTTCCAGTAATTCGAGCAATCACAGACTTCTGGGGCCAGCTGTGGTCAAAAGCTGACACTGAGATCTCATCCTCTCGGCCAGCGTTGGTGACAATGGTCTGGATATAATCCTTCAACCACAAAGAACTCTCCAATCCAGTAGGAGAATTATAATAACGAGTGAAAAAAGACGTGAACTTGGTCAATGTCGATACCAGGTTCTCTTTTTTGAGCTCAGCAATTGCGCTTTCAACAGCACTGCCGTACACTGGGGCATCAGGATAGCTGATGGCAGCTTCAGCAGACATCACCTCATCCAGCTGCTTGTAAAAATCAGCATGGTTGGTGACATCGATAAATGTGGTTCCTCCACGAACCAATTCGAGCACCTCTTCTTCGGTTGCCTCGATGATGGTGGACGAATCGAGCTCGAGCGTTCGCTTAGCAGAACCAATAGTGGGGATCAGCGACTTCCAATCCTGAATAAACCAGCTAATGCTGGCGGCATGGGCTGCCACCGCTACCAATGATCCAACTGCTACAGCGTTTGCTTTCATTTTATATATTTCGATATGAAATCGTCAAGTTCAGAATCTCCATATATGTCTGATTCTTATCGGTGCCGTGCCATGCCAGATTAATCACCTTGCGTCAAATGTAGTATCGGCGACCGCCTCCGGCATTCGCAGTTTCACGTCGCAATATGCCATTCCTGCTTTCGCTCGCTAATAATTGTATACACTGTGGGTCGTTTACAGCAATTCTCTAATAGAAATACACGGGGCTGTCTGTATATCTGTGTACCTGTGCCCATTCAGGCACTACTACATCCACTACATCGATGAAGCTCACAAACTACATACACAGAAAATCTGTAGAGCCCATGATAGTAGCTGTGTATATAGTAGTCCTATATAGTATACATTTTTGTTGTTAAAAGTCCAGTTCTCTAGTCATAAAACCACTTTGTTGGTTCCATTATACAGATAGGTTATACAGATGGTGCTCGCTGTGGTGGTACGGCTTATGCAGTGCCCCAGACAGCTTCAACTTGGTATCTTGACAACTCAATGGCGTTGTTCTTCAAGTCGCCTTTAGATATTGAGATCCGTCTTGATGGCGAGGACAGTCGCACACATGTGGACATAAAGTCGCCATCTGCTAAGGGGGCTCCGGTTGGATCGGGGAAGGTGGCGAGACGGGAGTCTGTGCCATTGTATGCTGATGGCGAGTCGGTCAAGGGATCAGTGACAATTCGGCCCAGGGACGGCAAGAAGCTGGAGCACCTGGGCATTAAAGTGCAATTTGTTGGAAGTATAGAAATGAACAACGATCGTGGCCAGCACGACGACTTCTTGTCGTTTGCACAGGAGCTGGCTGCGCCTGGCGAGCTTCGTCACCCGGAAACGTTTGATTTTGAATTCAAAAACGTCGAAAAACAATTCGAAAGTTACAACGGTATAAATGTGCGCTTACGATATTATGTCCAAGTGACGGTGTTCAGGAGGCTGGCCGATGTTGTTCGACACAAAGACATCTGGGTCTACAATTATAAGATGCCCCCAGAGAGTATCAGCTCCATCAAAATGGATGTTGGAATTGAGGACTGTCTGCACATTGAGTTTGAGTATTCAAAATCAAGATACCACCTAAAGGATGTTATTGTGGGCCGGATATACTTTTTGCTGGTGCGATTGAAGATCAAGCATATGGAGCTTTCAATTATACGCCGCGAGACCGTGGGAGTGGCCCCCAACCAGTATAACGAGAGCGACACGCTAGTGAGGTTTGAGATAATGGATGGTGCGCCTGTCAGAGGAGAGACCATTCCTATTCGGCTATTCTTGGGCGGGTTTGACTTGACGCCAACCTTCCGAGACGTAAACAAGAAGTTCTCAACGAGGACATTCCTTTCACTGGTTCTGATTGACGAAGACTCGCGCCGATATTTCAAGCAGAGCGAGATCCTTCTATACCGTGACTCTCAAGACGAGAAATAACCCTTTGTAGTTTAACACAAGCATTATTGTTTTTTTTGATATATATTAGTTGACAAACTTGGGGGATCGTACAAGTCTCTACAAATTCTATGATTATGACATACCCATTACCATTAAAGCATCTATTCTATCATTACTTTTTCAAGCATCATGCGTACGGAAGTGTTTATGGAGGTCTTCAGCATTGTCGAAAGTCGTATTGCACAAAGGGCATGTCGTAGGCCTGCCTACAAAATGGGTCTTCATATGCTTGTTCAAGTTGGATGACTCTGAAAACCGCTTGTCACACCCTGGGAACTTGCACTTCAACGGTTTCTCACCTGTGTGGACTCTCAAGTGAACCGATAATGCAGCACTAGCGGCAAACTTTTTGTGGCAGATTTTGCATTCATAAGGCTTTTCTCCAGAGTGCACCCGCATATGCTGTTTGAGAACACTCTCTTCACCAAACTTGCTTCCACATATGTTACATTCATATGGTCGATGATTGGTATGCACTTGGAGATGTCGGATCATCTTTTGGCGCTGTTGGAACGGCCTCCGTGCTCGTGCACAGTCGTCCCACTCGCAGATGTACTCGTTCTTTCGGAACCCCACATGCTTGTCGCTTATGTGCTCAGACAGCTCTTGGGTGTCTCCAAATACCTGTCCACATATGGTTCCGTCGGGGTGCTTCCATCGACAATGCAAGCCATCCACGATTGGCTCAGCAATCTTTGAGTCTGCGGGTGGAGAAGCAGTCGATACCGGTGTTATTAATGGGATGTGGTCAGACTTGACATGTGAAGTGAACAGATCGAAATCCAGAGATTCAAAGTTACAAGAATCAAAGGCACACTGGAAGAAGCTTCTTGTATCGGTGCTGGCGTCAGCCGCTGGTTGGTCTGGCGGAGACATTAGTCCCATGGCCTGAGGGTTGATATGTGTCTGAATCATATGGTTTCCAAGAGTGCTTGGGTCAGGTGCGCTATATACACAGCTTTTCCACTGGCACTTGAGAATATCTTGAGGGGATGCGCTGGTATCATGCAAATCATCGGAATGGCTGTGCCCTATGCAATTATCGGCGTGGGGAAATGCGAAAGTGTCGAAATGGTCTTCTTTGACATGGCTAAAGAGATCATCAAACCTGAGAGGGACTTCACATGAATCCCACTGGCAGGCTATTTCATCCGAGGTTCCAAAATGATCTCGCAGATGTGCTTGAAGCTCCGTCTCAGAATTAAAAGAAATAGCCTTATCGTGACTGTTCCAATGACAATACAAGTTATTATGCTTGTCCCAATCAAGTTTTCGCTTTTTATTTGGCTCCACCACATCGAGATTTTCGAAAATATTCGCCGACTCTTGCTTCATGACAGAGTCCACCAGTTTTGATGAAAGCTCTCTGCTGTCGCTGAAACGAGGCTGGATAGCGACAGGAGAAAAAATATCCTTTTCAAATGACTGCAGGCCCTTGAGATCTTTAAAGTCCTTTGCGTCTCGAAAGTCCTTCAAATATTTCAGCTCTCTCAGGTCCTTTATGTCTTTCATATCCTGCACTCTTGTTTCGTCATATTTAGTATGACTGTATACATGGCACTCCTCACAGTTTTCCGACTCCAAATCGCAAGGAGCTACCTTGTGTTCGAGCTCTGCTTCTTCACATCGTTTACAAAAGTCCACAAACGGATCATAGATCTCCAACATATGATCTCTCAATGCTATCTCACAGTCTTGGCACTGTGACTTATCATGGCACTGTTGGCACCCACTGGCCCTATCCTTTGCCCAAATATCAAATTCTGTCTCAATCATGACATACCTTTGAAGATGGGAGTTTGAGGCTGGATCTAGTCTGTGAAATCAAGTTAACAGGCAGGAAAAAACGGCTAAACGTTCGGTCAAGACGCTTTTTCCAACGCCACTATTGCGATTAACTTCAAGCAGTCCTACAAACCTCTCGAATCACGGATGCTCACAAATAGCAGCTCTCTCCAATAATATAGGTACCTTTGTGGTTATTTTCTGTGGGTTGGGGTTGTATCCAGTGCAGAGTAGCGACGATCGCTGCTGTTTTGGGGGGACGGTGAACGATAGGCAGACCGGCAATTTGTCATATTATATGTATAAATATTATGAAACGAGGCAGAGAAACCAGTATCCTTGGGTCAAGATGAAGACGCATGTTTGCAACCATTTCATCTAATGCCATTGGGTCGTAATCGTTATGTGCTATGTACATTGAGTGAGAAATCAAATATACTCTTACCTGTGTCCACTCTACGGATACCACTGTAGGGGGCTACGAAACTATTTCTGCATAGACCATTAAAAATTAGCAGCACCTTTATATTGCAAGAATAATACAAATAATATATTAGAGATAGGCATGGTAGACATTACACGCATAGAAAACAGCTAGAGGTAACGATTGGACGGGCTTATTCGCTGTCATATTCATCATAGCCACTGAGGCTAGCGCTTGTAAGCTCTTTATCATCATCGTCATCTTCCTCAACGACACTCCACTCTCCTGCTTCCCGTTTTTCATAGTGGAACAGCTTTGGAGTTGACTGGCCGCTTTCGACAACCGACGCAATAGCCTTGGCAGTCTCCAAAAGATCCCGTTCAGCACGATCTAAATCCTGGCGGAATTGGTGGATCTGATGTCTCATGGAATTTACTTGTCTCTCTACAACTTTTAAACTGCTGTAGATCTGCTCCTTTCCATCTTCCGGCTGATCATCAAACACTCTGCGTAGGTGCTCGACAGGCACTATTGGCCTTGTGAGCCAGATTAGAAGACCACGCTTATCATTTCGGAAATCATCCCAGGATATCCCAGGCTCGATTTCCGGTTTGAGGATTCGGAAACCTGGGAATTGCTTGTTCATGGCCGAAGTGAGCAAATCAAACACTCCCTTCTGTTAGCCTCCGGTACAACCGCCTTGGAATTTCTTTTGCATCAAATCAGACCGTTCAACTTACTCTAAAAACCCATTGAAGAAAGTATAAATCATTATCTGATGTCTGGGTGTGGTTTGCAACCTGGGTCGTTGGATGTACCGGCATCTTGTCTAACTCGACGACAGGGTCCTTTCCGTACGCATTGAGGCGACAAGAAACCAAAATAACATCCCGCGGTGCGACATTATCAACAACTCGCAAAGCACCCATCTGCTTGCTGAGAGTATCTGAACTTGACGTTCTTTCCATAGCAATTGGATCAGGGTGTAAAGTGATGCTCAACAGATAAACTTCTGCAGGTGCAGCACTGATAAGGGCGCAGGGTCCACGCATTGCTCCTGTTCCAGCCACATGGAGCCTCAAGATATGCTGCCTGTCAGAAGATCCATTGCAACCCAATGTGACAATTTTTTATTCGTTTTCATATAACAAATAGTGACAATATATATAGTTATGTGGTTTCTCAAAGTAGTTCCAACATGCTGCACGTCAACAACATGCATATGTATGCATCATACCTCTGTGTAATAGCTGCCGTGTGTATGGCTCAACATGGTTGAGTGCAACTGGTGGTGTTTCAGCTTATATTGTCCGTCGGTATCCATGAGTGCATTTACATCATTTCAGTTCATTCCGGTATTGCATTTTCTTGGGTACTCTCACTCGGGTATATGGGAGATTGTAGATGACGAGTGAAAATTTTGACTTTGAGTGTTTCTAATGCAACATTTCAGAGAATAGCTGGCGATTTGGGATGTATTCTATTTAGGTCTATTTGCTTAGTGCTTGGATGTTTTGTGTCTTATATTAGCCCCCAAATGGTGAGAGATTGTGCTCATGGCAAGTCATTTTCGAAGTGCTAGGAATACGGGTTGACGCGTTGAACTTCAATATCCGAATCCATGGGTCTACAACATTTTCATCATAAATTTTCCCGATGGCCTCATCAAGATGTGTTACAATTTTGAAAACTATTGCCAATACAATAGAATGAAAAGTAGTGACGGAATCTAAAGATTTAATCACTCAACACGTTCAGAAAAGAGCCACCACAAACACTCATTGTCGCCATCAGATACCCCCGGATTCCATACCGTTAATTTCTAGTAATACGTACATAAAGGCTACTTCCAAAGGGGTATTGTACTGGTATATAACTGTAAACTCACCATGTCATGTCAACAAGGTTCAACACACCACTGCATCTTCACGAATGTGGACCCGCTCCACGATAAAACTCAGTCCCTAGACATATTTATGCTCTGACTTCCATTATATCATTTAAATTCTCGAGTAAGAAGATTCCGAAATTACAACAGCATTGAATCCCCGCGGGCAAACTTGCCCGCTTCTGCACTGTGTCACGGCAGCATATCGTAAACAACATAAACAACAGTCACGCAGAACCGATGAGTAGCATTCAACTTGGTGTCCACCTAATATATAAACCTGAATTGTTTTCACAACCAACCTTTTTGAGATATTTTTAGCAGCCTTCATCAAATTGCTAACGCAGAGTGAAGTCATGGCTCATGGTCCCGCAACTGGCATTTTCGAGAGACTCCCAATGACAACTACAATTGTATTGCTTCTGTATATATTTATATAACTCCAGTTGGTTGATGGCAATTGCTGCTTTGCTCTTTGGCAAAAATTCTTCTGAAGGCTATGCATAGGATAGCAATAAAATTGTTTGTCCACAGCAAACAAACGTATCTAAATGTTTGGCTTTTTCTTGCGTCGTGTTTGTTGTCAACCAACCATGCTTCAACTAACCGGGCTCTAACCAACGAAAACAACGCTACAATAATTTATTCTTCACATTCACTAACAAATTGTTATTAAATAGATAAGTCCATGGGGAGTCATTTATGTCACATAATCACAATCTAGTCCTGCACAAATATATGTTTGTGTTCACCGTTGAGCCAGTCTTGCCACGCTGACAAATACCCTTGCTCAACAAACTCGACCCATTTCTTTGTATTAAATAAACCGGAAGTGTTTCTTTCACGTTCCTCAAAAAGCATGTGTCGAATGGACTCTAGCTCATCGCGGCCAGCCTTGGTGGACCCAAATTCAACAACTCTGTTTTCATATTCGGCCTCCGAGTCAACAACCAAGCGGCGAATAATCATATCACCAGTTGGTCCGCCCGGTACAGCACCACTTACAATGGACGCTCCTATCCGAGAGCACAATTTATAACTGTAGCGCGGAAATGTAATTATTGGAGTTCCCGACCAAATCACATCGGCGGCAGTCGTGTGGGCGTTACACTCAGGAGTATCGATGAAAACATCACAAACTCTACAGCGCAAAATGTGCTCGTCTTTTTCGGCTACAGGAGTGAACAAAATCCTTGAAGCAACGTCATGTGAACCACCGGTCCACTGCACAGCGTAATTATATAAATTAGAAGTGCCATTTTTGGGAAAGTGGAGAAGCCATAGATAGGCGTTGGGCAGTCTCTTTAGTATGCGTAACCATACAAGAAATGTAGTGGGGTCAATTTTATAAAGCTGATTAAAATTGCCGATCAAAAAAGCGTCGGGGTCCAGATTAGGGAAAAGTTGACGTCGCAGTGCTGTACGCAGCTGCATATCACTTTCCCAACTGTGATTAGGCTGACCCGCAGCTAAGCGTCTGCTAGAGCTGTCGGGGGCGCTCTGCCGATGGTCGCAACAAAAGAGGGACCGCGGCATATAAATTACCTTCTCCTTATTATAAGGCCAGGTTTCGCTACTGCTTCTTTGCGGGTCGATTTCTGGTGGAAGGCCGCCCATAGCAACCTTGTCACCGAGAATGTAATCGCACCATCCAGCACCCATAGGACCAGCAAATCCCATTAGACATATTTGTACTGGACAGGGGCGGGCAGCAAAAATTTCGTTCTTGCCCCCCTTTGTAAACCCATTCAAGTTGACGGCTATTTGAATGCCATCTTTGACTAATTCTTCCACTATTTGTTGTAGACTCCATTTGCTGACATCTTTGAAGACAGCAGCTCCGCGTTCTATTGTCTGTCTATAGTGAGAACCGTCTGAAGGGGTGGTTGCATAGCAATAAGGTATCACCTTTGCTCTATCGTGCATCGCAAACACATTTTGCATCAAATGAGCTAAAGGATGGTTTGTAAAATCAGAGGAAATATATGCAACTTTCAAGGGTGAGTCTGGGTGCGCTGGTGGCGAAGGAGGAGGATACACCGTAGTGGGAAGCCAATTTTGAATCAAAGTAGAAACGGATACCCGAGCTGCGGTACGCTCGGATATGTCCCTAATCTGCTTCGCAGTTAGCGGAAGTGTAAAAGCATGAAACGGTAGAATGCTGGTTGCTAAAGGAATAGGCATGTTGGACGGCAGTCGGGGCCTTGTATAGGCATCGGCTGGCTGGGCATGACCGGCAACCTTGTCCAAGTACCAGCGACGTTGTGTGTTGCGCATGGCGACTTCGATCAAGTCCAGCAAGTGATACCCCTCGTCATGTCTGTTAGCCCAGGACTGCATGGTTTCCAGCAGCTGCTTCTGTTTGTCTGTGGAGTCAGGCTCCGCAAGGTAAACAAGCAGTTCCTTGTTCATACCGGAAACCGAGCCTAGACCCCAAAGCCTAGTCTCAGCAATCTGCTTATCTACAATCTGAATAACTCGCGGGATCCACCCCTCACCGTGGCCTCGACATAGTTGCCCCTGTGCATCTACAGACATCTGTTCCCACCCGAAACCCCCTCGACCGTTCCAGTTGCAGACAGTACCATGGCAGCTCGCAAGCCCTACTAACGCCTCAACAAACTCGGGGTTTTCTACAACAGCCCGAGTGTAGTAGACGATGGCCTTCTCTACATGGCCTTGGTCCTTTAAGCATCCCGCAAGGTTTGCGAGTGCTATGTTAAAGTGAGGATCGTACGCGATAGCATTGTGATACATTTGGATGGCTTCTTGAACTCGCCCTTGCTCTCTGAGCAAGGAACCCAAATTGGTGTAGAGATGGGGATGCTTGCGGTCCAAAGTGAGACCAAATAAATAATACTCGAGTGCCAGATCACGGGCGAGCTTATTGCAAGAAGCACATGCTCCGTGATCTGACACTGAGTTTTGAGCCAGATATGCCAAAAGAATTCCAATGTTGTTGGAAGTGCTTGCAGAAGCATTCAGTGACAGTGACAGTAGATAGAGAGCCAAAATATCAAATGGAGACGGCACAACCCCGTTCAAAGACACCATCTTATTAGGGTTGCCAGAGTTTATTCCGTCTTGAAATATCTTGGCGAGATTGAGCAAGCAATTACTGACAATAGACTCGAGCGATGCGCTAGACATCTGAGGGAGTGAGTCCACTGCAGGATTCGTGTTCGTATCATCAGGGCTGTACCGGCAGTTGAGTGCTAGCGGCAGCACTCCATCTGGAGGAAACAGCGCAAACCGGCATCCAAGAGCTTTCCGTGGAGACAAAAATAACGCCGGGGGACATGATCCCGGCGTAGGCTTTTTGCTTGCCAGTGAAACCTTAATCTCATGCACCAGTTGGGGAATATTGGAGAGCGATGTGCCGGTTACATTGGTCAACACCGGGCCCATCAATGGATCAGATATGTCTAAATAGCCGGTGCATCCCAGCACGACGGCAGACGCAAATGATCGGGCAGCAGCTTCTAATTGCCCATTTGAGACCTGTAAATTACCTACAGAGTGGTATAGTGATAAGTTATTGGCCCATTCTTGTACGGTCGATAATTCAGTGGACGGCCTATTGCTGGAGACAGTTTGGGTGTGCCAGGTGTGCACATCCAGCTGTGACGGTTGGCGCATTTGGCGTCTCATACCGAATCGGCTATGACATTCGAAACAAACCTCGAAATGGCTATAATTGTCTGCTTCTCGCGAAGTAAATATATATTTGTCGACTCAGCTGGCACTAGGTTGCTGCCAATCTCAATTAGGAAATGATACCTGAGTACGAGCGCCAATAACCAACCAGAGCTTAATATATTAGGCAACACAAAGCTGCTTCAAAGTTGCCAAGGATGGTTTATTTCGTCCGAGCTCGTCTGCTAATAAACGGTATCGAAATTGCGATGTGTGACAGCACAAGCCCTGTTAGTTTGCTGAGGTTGCTCTTTTATTGCAGATTTGCCCACTCTTTATTTACTGAGGTGCATAAATTTTGGCCTGCAGCCCCACTATTACGCATCGAGCACATCAGGGGTCATGTCACGGCGTACGGCAAGACGGTGCTTATTTGGTACGAATCAAAAGGTTGTTTGCAGCAACTGGAGCTACCA
Organism: Sugiyamaella smithiae; assembly: GCA_030579815.1. Lineage (NCBI taxonomy): Eukaryota > Fungi > Ascomycota > Dipodascomycetes > Dipodascales > Trichomonascaceae > Sugiyamaella > Sugiyamaella smithiae. Next base: position 206,388 of record JAKTRV010000008.1, read on the forward strand.
CAAGCAAACACAAAGTTGTGAGGGAGCTGACGGGGCAACAGCAGCTTCGGGTTCGATGGCAAGCACAGCAACGAGCTGAGTGCAAACGACCTGTCTGTCAACAAGCGTGCGTCATTCTGCATTATGGGTGTGACGTCACGCCGCATCATTGCCCTCTGGATAGTACGGGTTGACTATGTGAGCGTTAAGGAATTCAACAAGGTTGCAGGAGAATATGAGATTCAACATGGTCGCGAGATGTGCATACTCTAGTGGCCTTAGGCTGTAATGAAGATCTAGTCAACTTGTGCGGATGGGGTGTCAAAGTCCAACTATCGCCTATTATACTGCGTACGATCCGGTGCATGGAGATCCAAATTTATCAGCAGTCCTATGCGTCTGTCACCGTTCAGGCAACCACCTACATTGACTTGGAAGTAGTGTTGGGAGTCCCGGAGACTGTGCGCGTATGTATCGACGGAATCATTACCGGAATAGTGTCAATTCTTCCGACCGAAGCGGTTAGATATTAGTATATGGGGCTTGTTTTGCAAGAGGAACTACAGAGGGTAGAGTTGTTTTGGGACCAGGCTCAGACTAGAAAGATAAGCCATTGGGACCGCTCGCAGCATGAATTCGACGTTGGAACGTGTGAAGCCCGCTTCTTGTCGACCGAGTCACCATGGCTTATGAAAAGAACGCTCTGAATTATGTAATCTTTTTGATATCAATAAAGCATGAGTGTTTTTCTCTTTTTACACGCGCCTAGAGGCTTTGTTTGGATTGTTTGCTGTAGTAGAAATGCTGTCGTTCTGGTGTTTATCAAACTTGAAGGACCTTCACAATAAAATTGCTTTGTATTCATTCAGTATTTTGTTTATTTGTATTTCGCGGCCTGAATAGTGGTACATTTTTTATACAAGGCCACAATGGCTGCAATTTCGTGTAGATAAGGTCTATGGGTATACGTCACAACTTTGCGGGTGTAAAATGTATTTCAAATTGGAGTGGTGCATAATTGTCACGACATAAGGAAAAACCTTACTCTAATTACCAGTCATCAATATGGCAGCATAAATACGTATATCATTAAGATACGCAAGCATGTTGAGCACTGAAAGAGCGGATTTTTTTTTGCGTTTGGCTGGGGGTATCACTGCCAGACTTATATCTCGTTTTAGGGGGTATCAAGTCGCCTGCACCTTGAGCGGGTCCATCCGCCAACCCAACAGAAACTCACACGTGTGGAATGCTCAAATGTTCAATATTCAACATTTGAATGGCGTTCTTCGTTTAATATCTTTGATGTCGGCCATAGTCGATGTTTGTTTTTTGTTTTTGTTTAACTGTAACCAGTTGGTTTACTTGCGACCCCATTTTCTTAAGTTATACAATCAATACGCGCCCGACAGTAAAGCAGATGCTTATACTTGAAGCATTAGAAAATAGTCCTCGAGCTCAAAGTCCTTTCGGGATATGATTACATAGCAGCTTTTGCTGTTCAAGATTTCGAGTACAACTTCTGCTTTCGAAGTTAATTCGAGGCTACGGCCATAAAGCATTAGTAGAGGACAAACGCCAACACGATGTGCTATATTAACTGTAGATACTGCGACAGTGATCCCAGTTGTTCGTATAGGCTAGCGACATGCTGTAATCGAAAAAGGATCTAGTCAAGTTTCCAGAACCAACTCTGTCGGCTTCACACCAATACCCTACCAAGCTATACCAACATGCAACATAGCGGACTAAATTGAACGCTGGACGCATATACTACCAGAACAAAACCTACGAAGCAGTTGGATCATATAGACTATTCAAGAGTCGAGACTAAATACCAGACCACAGTTTGGTCCAGGGAGTACGTTAATAAATACTAGTAGAGGTCGCCATAGATGCCCACAGTGGACAGCACAAATGCAAACCCAATTGTCACAGTGGACCACAAGCCCAGCGACTGTAGACTGGTAGCCTTGTCGACCCCGTCAATATGGACCTCCTCATCTCGGGATGATTCAGTGTCGGATCCGTCTACATCAAGGCGAGCGTACACAGAGTTGTCAAGCATCGACGGCTCGTCGTCCTCTACTCGGGCACTATGAGTGTCGTCACCTGTTGCAGGCTTTGGAGAACTAGTAGCATTGAGTGGCGACCTCAAAGTCGCCGAATCATACACATAGTTCAGACCCCCAACAATAGGAATGCTAAGCGCTGAGTACAGCAGATAAGGGTGGCGTCCAGAAGGAGGAGCAAATATAAACGCGGCCACCAGCGACGAAAATGCTACAGCTCCTAGAGGAACTGCCATCCATTTGGCGTCGTCGTATAGGTCATCTACCGACTGGGCCAGCCGTCCATGGGACGAATCATCAGTTGCCACTCCGTACCGGAGCAGGCCAGGAATTGATACAAACGTCGAAGCAGCAGCAGTACCTGCCAATAGGCCCAGAGATACGGTGCCGATGACCTTGGACAGAATCAGGATTGGTCTTGCCATTATAAGCCTCAGATAGTGGGATGATGGTATAAAAGAAGGTCTCTAAAACGCAATCTCCGAAATGGGTAAATGCACTCTGCAAATATCTGTGGCAATCACTATGAGCAGCTAGGTACTCGCCACATATATATTTTGAATACTATACTATTTTACCAGACAGATTTAGTTTCTGTTTATATACTTTTTTCTATTTCCAAGCCTATACCTTCCATATGCTTTTCGACTTGGCATCCGTGCCTTAGCTGGATCCTGTTCATTATGCACGATAATTAGGGTGCATAAAAAAAACATCTCATGTACGACACAATATGAGGATGGTGCATATTCTGCACGGTTAAGCTACCGAACAAAGACAGTCAGCTGGTACCGTACAATTGGAGGAACGCTGTTCAAACTGAAGCAAATAATGCGCCCCAAGACATACCCGCTACATTGCCGGTGGACTTGTGCATGGACTGAGTTAACCTGCTACTTCACCAAACCCGTAATAATATCCGATCGATAGCGGGGTATCGCCGACGCTAAGGCTGCTTAAGGTATTTGTGCCAGCAGCACCACAACAAACAGCCATAAATCGCTCTACTACTATTATTAAATTGGATTAGCCTTTGGTGTAAGAGCATATAAACCGGCCAACGCTATTGGTATGGTATGTTTTTGGCACCAGCAATGTCAGTTATCAGCCCGGTCCAAATAGTTACCGATAAGCCAACATGAAACTCCCGATAGCCAAATAGATCACCGCTTAGCGTAGCCTGTAACCCCCTCCCCTATCCTTACGATCACATCAATGCACATGGCCGAACTCTATTGCAGTAGCGACAAAGTAAACAAGCCCACCAAAACTCCCTCCAGGCTAAGACCGCCGGCTCCAGATGGTTCTAGAACTCAGCATGGGGTACTATTTGCGTCAACCACAGCAGCCCTCCAAAGAGTCATGCAAATGCACACACAGCGCATTTGGCATGGCGACAGTTTGGATTGTCATGTGAATTACCCCGGCAGGGTCCGGGTGGCCCAAATCGGTAACAGGGGCAGACGACCGCCGCCGCCGGCCCAACATTATCCTTTCCCCATAGTGTGTGTTGATTTAGCATCTTGTTGTTTAGCAGTTGAGTTATTTGCGAGGTTTTTTTTTTTCCACGAGCGTCCAGCGTGTAGGATTACCGGGCTTCGGTTGGAGGTTTTATCCTTTTATTCGTGTGTGTTGCTACCACCCGGTTCAGTGCTGAAGTGTTCGGTGAAGAGCGGGCTGGTCTCGCTGCACTGTGTGCTAACAGTCATTGCACTGATTTAAGTCTGCCAAGTATATTTGACCAGTGGCAAGTGCTGCTTCGTAGTCAGGTACTGGCACCCCTTATTTATCGCTACAAGATTCAGTGTGGGCTTCGAGTCATTCATTATTTACAATGCTGAACAATAGATACGAGGTGGTGACCGACATCAACAAGGGGTCCTATGGAGTGGTGTGTTTGGCCAAGGACTCTGTTGATGGTTCTCTGGTGGCCATCAAGTGCATCAACAAATCGGCATCTTCTCGGTATTTCGACGAGACTCGCCATGAAGTGCGTATGCACAAATTGCTGGGCTCCCACAAAAACATCGTCGACCTCCATGACCATTTCACTGTGGACAAGGCATCGTACTTGGTGCTTGAGTACTGTTCACAGGGTGACCTGTATGAGGCCATCAAGGCTGGCAGAGGCCCTCGAGACAACAACTGCATTGTAGACTTTATGGTTGAGCTTATCGAAGCTGTGCAGTATTGCCACTCGAAAGGCATCTACCATCGAGACATCAAACCAGAAAACATTCTTATTGGCAACGACGGCAGCGTTAAGCTGGCCGATTGGGGTCTAGCCACCACCGTCAAGCTCAACTCTGAGTTTGGCGTTGGTAGCGAGCGATACATGGCCCCCGAGTTGTTTGACGAAGCAAACACCGCCCACTATGATGCTGAGAAGGTCGACGTTTGGTCGGTGGGCATTTGCCTGCTCAATATCATATTTGGCCGAAACCCGTTCACTGTAGCTTCGCAGAAAGACAAGCTGTTTTTGGATTTTGCCACGAGCCGAGAAGCGTTGTTTGATATATTCCCCACCCTTTCCAACGATGTATTCTCGGTGCTGCGTCACAGCCTGACTATGGATCCTGATAACCGATCTTTGGAATTGATGAAACAGGAGCTCTACAAGGTTGAACTATGGACTACTGACGACGAGTACTATGACGAAGACCTGTTTGATGGCCAAGACATTGAGGACTCCGCAAGAACTCTCCCCGAGGAGCAACTATCGGGACAGAGTGGCCTTGACGACCTTAATGGACAAGATGACCAGCTGCAGCAAGCTGTCCAAGAATCCATTGACACACCTTTGACTCCTGTAGACGACGACAATTTGGAGATTGGATCTCAACCTGTCGTCATCACCACAGTTAATCGGCAGCCATTCAGGACTCCGTCGGGAGTCACCGACAAGTTTTCTTTCAATAGGTCTATTGAGACTGATTGGAGCCGAACCATGCAATTTACTCCTCCCAAATCTTCGGCTCGAGGCTTCGGTGCCAAAGTCAAGGGACCTTCTAACCTGTCGTACGTCCGGTCTGTCGATGAAGCGGGCTTGCAGCCTAGCAGCGATGAGGGCGAGGATGATGGAGAAGATACCATCGCAAACGACGACATTCCTAGTGACTCTGATCACAGGCTCAGCGATGATGACGTTATTGATGACGTTTTTGCCATGGATGAGTCAACCGAACTCACCGATGATTTCCGCAAGATGTCTGTTGCGGGTGGTCACCGAGAAGTTTCCAGTGGCGCGTCCTCGATAAGTCCTGTTCCGTCTCTGATCAAGTCCACCGTTGTTAAGCGCTCCTATCAGCCTAGTCCGTCGTCGTCCATGTCGGCTTCAGTTTCGGCAGTGGCTCCTTCAATGAAGCCTGTGACGGCTCCTACTCCTATTGTCAACAGAACAATCGCTGCTTCTGCTCCTGCAAACAAGGATTTCCTCAAGTTTGGCAAGAGCTGGAGCGACATTGATTTCGATGACGAGGACGACGATTTCCAGGATGACCAGCTCTATGATTTGATCAGGTCATCTTTCCCTGGCCAATCCGCTACTGCTATAAAACCACCCTCCATTAGTACTGGTCCTCAAGCTCGTTCTTGGGGCATTCCGCAATGGAGTCAGTGATGATTAGCTGTGGGTTGTTTTTGGCCAGTTATTTCTATTTGACGATTTATGAAACCAGATGCATCAACATCCCCCTCCCCACACCTCGATCTCACTTTTTTTAAGCTATTGAATTTTTTTTTTTTTTCAGTTTGAAATCATTATTTTCACTTATGTAGAGAATAAAATTTTTGACAATAATTGCCCGTTGTATGTACAAAATAAATAGTCGAATGTGTCAGGTCACATTCAACACTGGGACCTGTTTGGTGAGATACTCGAGATCGGTGATAGTGTGAGTTGCAATCAAAGAACAATCGAGGTCAAAGTCAAACTCAAAAATCCCCGTCAATACTGGGTATTCGTGGGGCAGAATGCCCAAAGTCTGGGCAATATGAGAACCATTCAGTGATGACGACCACGAGTGTGGATAATAGGTGGTGGGGTCATCCTTGTCAGGCGATACAGTTCTCCAGTGCACTATGAACCGAGTAGGGCTTGTATCCAGAGAAACACCGCTCCGAGCTGGATATCGTGAGATCCCAGCAGAATCTGTCCGAGCAGATAATATCATTAGTTTTGAAGTTGGTGGAATAAGTAGAGTGGTGACTAGAAATTGTAGTAGTTTAATTGCCGTCACATATTGCATGCGACCATTAACTACTGGAATATGAGGATGTGAATCAGGCAAAAAGCTCAAACTTATGTCATTTGATAGAATCTCTTTGGGTAGACAAGTAGTCAGCATTTCTGGAACACCTTTTTTGATGTTGTCGATTACTTTTTCGTTAGAATGGTCCAACCACAGTGCAGATATTAACACTTACATCGTCCCATATTGGCCAGTCGATTCTGTCGAACTCGATTGATCTCACGATCGCCCTCGGCAAGCTGCGAGTAGTACATTGCTGCTGGCCATCGCCACCGCACTCTTCGCACCAGCATCGAGCTCTTAATTCTAGAAAGTGTCGCTAGTATATATACGAAGATATCTGGATGGCAACTTTGGGCGCCGCTGATCCCAGCATGTGTGCCATCTGTATGCAGTGAACGGGTACTAATTATGCATGTCAACTCATTGACAGGCTCAACAACAATGTTTTTTGAGACTACTACTGGAACAACACAAATAATACATGTCTTACTAGTAGAAAGAGAGATTAGCAGCTACAAAATATTCAGAGCTTTTAAGTTAGCTTTTATTACATATATCCACATAACAAGTTAAAACGTTTACGACCACTGCTTGAACAAGTTGATCAAACCATTAGTAGAAGCATCGTGGCTAGATACTGGAGAGCTGTTGTCGAGCTCCTTTCCAATAGCCTTGGCCAGGACCTTACCGAGCTCAACACCCCACTGGTCAAACGAGTTGATGTTCCAGATAGCACCCTCGGTGAAAGTGAGGTGCTCGTAGTAGGCAATAAGAGCACCAAGAGTAGCAGGAGTGATCTCCTGGGCCAGAATAGAAGTGGTGGGTCGGTTTCCAAGGAACACCTTGTGAGGAACCAGGCTGTCAGCAGCACCCTCAGCCTTGACAACGTCCTTATTCTTTCCAACCATCAGAGCCTCAGCCTGAGCAAAGAAGTTCGAGGCAAGCATTCGCTGGTGGAGGTTGTTCTCAATTGGGTTGTGAGACTTGGCCGACAGAATAAAGTCAGTAGGGATGAGCTTGGTTCCCTGGTGGACAAGCTGGAAGAACGAGTGCTGGGCATTGGTGCAGGGCTCACCAAACATGATTGAACCAGTGGAGTACTTGACAAACTCATTGCTTCGGGTGACGCTCTTACCATTAGACTCCATGGACAGCTGCTGCAAGTAAGCAGGGAATCTGTGGAGGTACTGGTCAAAGGGAGCAACCAAATGAGTCTGAGCACCGAAAAAGTTGTTGTACCAGACAGACAGCAATCCTCCCAACAGAGGAATGTTCTGCTCGATAGGGGTCTCCACAAAGTGCTTGTCAACAGCCTCAGCACCCTTTAGGAAAGCAGTGAAGTTGTCGTATCCAATGTAAAGAGCAACGGAAAGTCCAATAGAGCTCCATACTGAATATCGGCCTCCTACCCAGTTCTCAAAAGGGAACATGTTTGCGGTGTCAATGCCAAACTTGGCCACCTCCTCAGCATTGGTGGACAGAGCAACAAAGTGCTTGGCAATGTACTTGGCATCCTTGGCCTTCTCCAAAAACCACTTCTTTCCTGAATTGGCATTGGTGGTGGTCTCTGCGGTTGTGAAAGTCTTGGAAGCAATCAAAAACAACGTGGTCTCAGGGTCCAGGGGTCGCAGAATCTCAGCAATGTGAGTTCCGTCAATGTTGGACACAAAGTGAACACTGAGGTTTCGCTGAGAGTAGTGCTTAAGAGCCTCGGTGACCATGACGGGACCAAGGTCCGAACCTCCAATTCCAATGTTGACGATATCAGTAATGGCCTTTCCAGTGTATCCGGTCCAGCTGCCAGATCGCACCTGCTCGGTGAATTCCTTGATATGGGCCAGCACAGAGTTGACTTCAGGAGTCACGTCCTTGCCATCCACAAGCATTGGCTTGTTTGACTGGTTTCGCAGGGCAATGTGGTACACTGCTCGCTGCTCAGTGAAATTGATCTTGTCTCCCTTGAAGAAGGCCTCTCGCAGACCCTCGACATTGGCCTCCTTGGCAAGCTGGGCGAGACCGGCAACAATCTCGTCATCGATGATATTTTTGGAAAAGTCAAACAGAATCTTGGATCCGTCGTAGTTGGTGAAGGTATGGGACAGTTTCTCAAATCGCTTGGGGTCCTTGGCAAACTCGTCCTTGACCGACAGGGTCTTGCCCTTGGACTCGTAGAGGCTCTGCAGACTCTTCCAAGCGGGAAGGTCACTAGCCTGTGAAAAAGTAGCGTCAGACATTCTCAATTGAACTATTAAAACACAAAGTTTCAACAAGGCAACTGCCGGCTATTAAATATTTGGGGGCACGGCCTTGAGTTTCCCGAGCCTTGCCCTAGTCATCTCGACCTTTCTCGTGTGCAACGGTTTTTATCCGGACAGTCCCCACGGGAGCCATTACTAATGACACCATTGGCCTTAACGTCAGCTGAGTAGCAGACACTGCTAGAATTGAATTATTATCCGTTGTTTACAACCGTCTAATTCGGTGGCTGCTTCTAGGTTCACGATTTCAACATGAGCACCACAAACCCCCCACCAAAATACGTTGGCGACTGTAAACAGTAGATGAACAAGGACAGCAGCAAGTTAGCCCACAGCTAAGAAATAGGTCATGGATAGAAACCAACAAAATGAATTGAGGGGTAATTCTTTCATCCCTCCCCATGCTGGTGTGTAGCTGTTTTGTAGTGGGGGGCTCTGCTGGTTCAACATTACAGCGGATCGTCATAACATTGCATAGATCTGCATATTGCACAGATGAGCTTATTAACCATTCTACGGCGGCATATCAAAATCTAACAAAATAAAAATAACTTATTGTTTTAATGCGAGTACCATACTAATAATTAATTAACGTAAATCGGCTGCAACGGTATTTGACATTTGCAGTGAGACCCTAGTACTTATGCGACGAATGAGGTGGCTACTACTAGCACCAACCCACCGAGAACTGCCATGGCAGACGTAAATGACGTAGCATGAGTATCTAATATGAGATTTTGTACTGACAATGGTGGCGCAGTGCCATTGGATAGAGCAGAAGCCGACGGTGCAGCTGTGTTGACAACAGCAGACAGTGGAGGAGTGTCAGTACCAAACTGACTATTTTCCTTCGATTGACGGGCCAATTCCAACACATTATCCTCCACGTTGTCTATCTCGACGTTTTGGATATTGCCAAAGAAATCAGTAATGAGCACTTGATCCAAAGGACGCTGGAACAGATCAGACCGGATTCCGGGGTTGGAGTGGATGTCTGCTGGATTGTAAGATGCAAACAACTCTGTCATAGTCGCTCGGGAAGACTTATCAATGGACTCGAGGAATTCAAGATTGTAGTATGTGAATCGATCAATAACTGCCACCCCCACATCTTCATCAGCATGATGCGAGTACGAATTCTCGTCGATTTCCGACGATCCTACCGCCAAAATGTTGGGCGAGTAGAACTTGGAAAACATTGTGTTGGCCTGACAAGTATCAATCATAAACAAGATTTCGTTGTACCGCCGTTTCTCCCACATCTGCTCAAATGCATCTGCAATATCCACAGCACCGATTTCTTCGGCATCTTGGAACTTGAGGAACTCATTTCCTCCATGACCAGTCATGTACACGAAAATATTGGACCGGTCGTCGGTGAGAAGTCGCTTGGACCTAGGGGTGTCAGGGTCCCACCGGTCCGTGAGCAGTCGAATAAAGTTCTCCACTGTGACCTCGTAGCCTCGGTAGTCCACCTCAATGTTGTCACCATACAGGTCTAAGGCTCTGTCTGCATTGTTATACACAGTTCCCGGAAACGTGTTTCGCGGGTTGCACGACACATCGTCACTCAGCATGAGAATGATCTGCGAGTCTGGGATACCCAATCGCTTAATGGTTCGATACATACTCAGTACATTGGCCATATGTCGATAGTTGAACCAAAACCTCGAAGTCGAGACCAATACAGCCCAGTTGTTGGTGTGACGAGATTGACGCACAAATTGGTCCACAACTGCCTCTTTTTCAGCCTGGTCACTCACGTAAACAGGTTCAGAGTCCTGCACAACCCATCCATCATTTGATTCCTCCACATTCTCGACAACAGGCTGACTGTCGTACTCATCCTGGCCAACAGATTCGCTGTTTACAATCTCGTCGTCAGCACTAGCCTGAACAGATTCACCGTGAACTTCGCCCACTGCTTCTTGGCTGGCGACCACCGCAGCACCCGCCAATAACCACCATACAACCTTCATTGTAGACGATTCTATAAATAACCACAAGCCTGAAACTGGCACGCCGGCTCGAGTCACTCGTGTTTTCTAATGAATGTGCTTGTCCAGAGGCTCGAATCGTTACTAATGAATGGGGCGTAATGGCCCCTGTGGGTATGGGACCTATACCGAACCGGGAAGGGCTGTCAATGAACCTGTAACAGACTATTGTCAGCCATGAAACATTCTCCAATTGTTAACCCCGTTTTGGGAAGTACTCTGATACAAGTATGTTGGCAATTACAGCTTAGATACACGTCTTTTATAGTGGTAGATATGTAATGGGGACCACTAGCCAGTCCAATTCAGTTAGCCAGCTATCATGCATTACCCGTAAGCAGAATATCTTGTAATTTCACTTTGATCTGTGATACAAAACACTTATAAACCACCCATGTCCCACCGTCCATAGCCACATGCTCCCATGCTTCGACTTGTACGACTTGCCAGTGGAAGATCTACGGGGTGCTTGACGGTGTCGCCGGCCAGCTGTGCAGCAAGGCAAGTTCGAGCTCCCCAGGGCCTCAGACACATCCATAAGAAGCCCTTGGACTTTACGAAGCAGCCATCACAGCGGCTGTTCTCCCTGAAGTTGGCTTCGAGATGGAATTTCGACATAAAACTTGGAGTTCCATGGGTCGCCAGATATACCACCGAGAAGTTGGCAGATCTGCGGCAGTATCAGGCAGACTGTATTGTCAGCTGCCTCGAAGCCATCAACAATGGATTCCGGCGCATTGCTGTCAGCATGCCCACGGGAAGTGGCAAAACTGTGAGTATTTTGGTTGAGAAATGTTGAAAAATTTGTTGCTAATTCAGCGAACGTTGAGCGAACTTGTTCGGGTCATTCGTCCCTACGAAGGATATGGTCACAAAGTGCTTATTCTGTGCCATCGGCGAGAGCTGATTTTCCAACTCGAACGTCAGGTGTCTCAAAGCCATCCTGACAAGAAAATAGGTATAGAGATGGGAGCTGTGACTGCAGATTCGTCGTGTGATATTGTGGTGGCTACAGTCCAATCGCTGGTGAATCGGCTTGACAGGTATGAGCCCACTCAATACAAGGCCATCATCATCGATGAGGCCCACCATGCACCAGCAAATACCTACCTCAAGATTCTCAGACATTTTGGGGCAACAGATAAGAATTCTCCTGTGGTTGTAGCAGGATTTTCGGCTACTTTGGCCCGGCTTGATGGTATTGCTCTTAAAGAGAGTTTCGACTATATTGCCTACCACAAGGAGCTTCTCGATATGATCAGGGATGGTCACTTGTCCCAGCTAAAGTTCACTTCCGTTAAAACTGATATAGATCTTTCCAAGGTCAAGAAGACGTCGGAAGATTATGTCCAAACAAGCTTGTCAGGGGTAATCGATCACCAGAACCTAAACAGTCTGGTTCCACTAGTGTGGTCGAAATTCTCCCAAAAAGACGATAATACAAATGGTCCTGGAGCAAAGTCTACACTAGTGTTCTGTGTCAATATTGCTCATGCTAGGCATGTGGGCGCCGAGTTCCGCCAGAATGGCATTGATGCCCATGTAGTCACTTCTAAGACAGCTCCCGGGATGCGCGATAAGCTTATTTCCGACTTTCGGGCCCGCAAGTTCCCTGTATTGATTAATTGTGCTGTTTTGACGGAAGGTGCAGATATCCCCAATATCGACATGGTGATGTTGGTGCGACCCACTCGATCTCCTTCGCTGATGTTACAAATGATTGGTCGTGGTTTGCGTCTCTATCCTGGAAAAGATTACTGCCGCATAATTGACATGTTTGGATCATCTTCAAATGTTGAAGGGTTGACTGTTCCCAGCCTGACTGGTATCAGCGTTGAGGACGTTTCGACCTTCGATCCTATGAACCCAGAGAAGCCTACTTACGGCGAACAGGAACTTGATATTGATGCTGACCAACCTGAAAACCCAGATCCATTGAAAGTTTCTTCTTTGGATTTTGAAACGTTTTCTGGTATTGAAGAATTCTTCCGGGGCCGTAATGTTTCAAGAGGTCAAACAATCAAGCTGAGCCGAAATAACTGGCTAAACTATGACAAGAATTCCTATATCCTGGTTGGTTCCGATGGATATTTACGTCTTAAACTTGAAGATTCAAAATCTGGACGTCCAACCTACGCATTATATCGGTTTACAGAAAACCCATTCAAAGACGCTGCTCTAGAGAAAGGAAAAAGATATGCCAATTTCCTCGGCCGCGTAGTATTCTCGGGTCAGCATAGTTTTCTGTCTGCTCTCAAAGCTTCGGATTTGTATGCCACTAAGATTTATCCCCAGCGTCTCATTTACAAAAATGCTCGGTGGAGACATGACTCGATGACACCAACCCAAAGACGAACGCTGAGCGGCCTATTTAAAAAGGCTGCCGAATCTTCAGGTGAATTTTCAAACAAGGAGCACCTCATCAATGGTCTCAACAAAGGATCGGCTGCTAACTTGATCAATTTGCACTCAGTTGGTGGGATCTCGGTCATCAAGAAATACGCTTCACCGGTTTTGGCAAAAGCACCAAAGTTAACCAAGTTGGAGCTTCTAAAGTCTTTCAAAGCAGGACCGCTAGACCTCGATCAATCCCCAAACAAGGTTTGATCGAACTCTGTCGAATTTGTGTGAGCTATTTAAGTCATACTCTCCTCTTATGTACTTTGAACCTATTTATTTATTATCAGTCCTTTTTATATTGTTTGAAATACTAGCATTACTACAAAAAGGATGAGCATCAGAATAGTAGCCGATTCTCGCAATCCCATGCTGCCGTTCTTGCCTGATCACATTGCTGCACTTTTATCAGGAGACAGCAACAGTGAAACTGATTCGGACGTTGAAACGGTTAGCACCAACTCATTCTCTACTGCCAGCACTGAAGAGTCAGAAAGGACAAATCCCCGCTATAGGATCAGATCCATCGCTGATATCTGGCCGCTCCATACTTTACACCCAACTAAATCCCCACCTTCTCCTCTTACGAAAACTGCTCCTGGCGACATTATCATCGAGGAGCCACTGAGCACGCTCAAAAGCTCCACTGCGAAATCCTATGATAGAAGAAGCAGGGTTTTACAGAACCGAATGAGTGCCATAAACGTTTTGAACAGCTTCGCTGCACCTAAAAAATCCCGAAGGAGATATTCGACAACTCCGGGAAGTGGTCAATTTCACAGGAATACCGCGGGATGGGAGCCAGGTATAAACATCAAAAACACAAACATAATCCTGGAATCAATGGGATCAGCAGTAACAATAGTCGATTATTCGCCAGATTCATTTGATATCAAGCACGTTGAGGTACATGCCACCAACAGTACAAATGAAGAGATAGAAAACAGCAACTTCATGGACATGTTGAAAGATAGACCACTGTACCCACACGTGAGATGGATAAATGTCAGCGGGTTATCATGGGAGGCGATATATGCAATCAGTAGCACATATAAGCTCCACGACCTAGCTGTAGAAGATATGGTAGACCTACCACAAAGGACAAAGATAGACGAATACCCCAGTCATACTTTCTGTTGCATTCCACTGCATAGACTGGTTTCCTACAAGCCGTCAGGTATAACGCGAGCTCGCGTAGCGGCAAAGTATTCAAAGGCTTGGAACTGGCTAAAGCGCTCTGGAGAAGAGCCACCCAACAGAAACGTGATGATAGTACCGACAGAAGACGATACTAGAGTGAAATCATTGTCGGACAGACTGTCTAAAACTAACATGCGTTCAATGTATCAGTGGAGCAATCCCACATCCGAGGGACTTGATTATTTGGAATCCAAAAGACCATTAGTGCAAAAGAGAAAAATGGTTGGTGTTGAACAAGTTTCTCTGTTTTTAACCGACCAGAGAACTGTAATATCCTTTTTTGAACGGTCGAGTCAAGACATTGAAGCGCCTATAATAAAACGACTCATGCAGGGCTCCACAATTCTTCGAAATTCGAATGACCCATCTATACTTTTGCAAGCAATCATAGACGGCATTGTTGATCTGCTGCATCCCATTATCAATGCTTATAGAACACAGCTAGAAGAACTCCAGCTGAATGCCATATTGAACCCTTCGATGGGCCACACAAGAGAATTACACTTGATTAACGCTGATCTCACAATTTTGAGAAACAACATCACACCTATCACATCTGTCATTAATTCCCTCCGAGACCATGCTGTCAATGACAACTTGGCCTCAGATGATTACGACCAAAACAAGAGCGGGCTGGAAAAACCAAAATGGAAATCTACCAGATCAGTTTCAGAACAGGCATCAGTGTATCTGGCAGATGTATCAGACCACACAATGGCCTATACCAAAGATGTTGACATAATGCGGGTCAATTCTCAGGGAGTGATTGATTTAATATTCAACACCATCTCTATACAATCCAACGATGCTGTCAAAATGCTTTCACTTGTTACAGTGGTGTTCCTTCCCTTGTCGTTTCTGACAGGCTACTTTGGAATGAACTTTACAGAGTTTGACTCTCTGAAGAAGGGTGTAGGATACTACTGGGCTATTGCAGTGCCCTGTGCAGTATCCATGTCAATATTTCTCATGTATACTTGGGTTCGTGACATGTTGCGCAAGCTCAGCCAAGCAGTGAGGAGAAAACAAGACGAGATCATCGCAAAGAGAATACATCAGCTCAAATCCCAAAAACAGAAGCGTGTGAATGATGTCTAGTATTAAAGTTCGTAGACAACAAACTGTAAAGGAGATTTTTGAAGAACAAACTGCGTGTCCTCCCAAGGAACTAAAAAAAGGCCCGAATTGATTTTAGGCATCCGTATTACTGTCGGCCTATCAAGTTGTTTGTGTAAATCCTTGAGAGCCAGTTCTGTTGATTCCACGATGCTGGAGGGTGGATCAACTTGCCCTCCAAAGCTGCAGCTGGTAAATAAACAGGCAATCCAGTAATCTCCCTCATCGCCTTCCTGAGGAGGAATTAAAAGGCATGTCCCTAAGAGAAACTGGCGTTTTTCGACTTCAGACTTATGTTTCACACAATGTTCATGATACACTTTACAAGCCTCAGGAAACTTCTTTCGAAATCCAGCAGCTACGCCTGAACCCCACCGTCCTTGACAATTGCAAGCATGTGCCAGGATTGATCCCGTAGGTGCTTCAAACAAGTCTCCTTTGACGACCGTTAGATTCGCCATGTTAGGTAAGTAGGCGTACGGGTATGTACATGAGATGAGCAGAATATAAGCAAGTGCATAAGATCAGCTGATGCCAGATCAGATCAACTATGAAGTTGCGATTTTTAAGAATGGTGTGACTTGCAACATAAACCATGAGCAAACCATTAGCAAACCATTAGCAGTGTCCATGTAAGAAGCCTAGTCAATGAAGTTATAGTAACCTGGCTTGCCAGTGCCAGCGGAGCTGTGCTCCAGTTCAGCCAGATGCTACAGCCAACATACATAGAAGAATATCTCAAGACATGATTGTATATTTAGTTTGAGACCAATGCATGTACAAATTTGTGAGGTACAGAATTAAATACAATGATAGAGTTGTCCTGTACACTCAAAGCGCACCCAAAGCACACTCAAAGTACACCCAAAGTACACCCAAAGTACACCCAAAGTACCCTCAAAGTACACTCAAAAGACTCAAAAGACTCAAAGTAGACTCAAAATAGATCTCACAGCAGTACAATCATCACGAGTACATAACTCAAGTACTGCTCAAGGACTACGTGAACCTTACCATTAGCCAGTGGTTTACTCAGTCGCTAACCCTCTGTATAGTGAGTGAGTTGCTGATCAGATAAGATAAGCGGCTTTAACACACGGCACCTGCACCGCCTTAACTTTAATTTAGACACTTCACAATGGGCAAAGGAGCCAGCAAATTGTCAAAGGAGGATCTCCAGGAGCTGAAAAAGGCCACGTATTTCGATAGAAAAGAGCTGCAGCAGTGGTACAAGGGGTTTTTGAAGGACTGCCCCAGTGGACAGCTCGACAAAGAGGAGTTCCAGAAGATATACAAGCAATTTTTCCCATTTGGCGACCCGTCCACGTTCTCAGAATACGTGTTCAATGTTTTTGACAGCGACAAGTCGGGAACCGTTGATTTCAAGGAGTTTATCACTGCTTTGAGTGTGACCTCCCGAGGTAAACTCGACGAAAAGCTCCAATGGGCGTTCCAGCTCTACGACATTGACAACAACGGTCAAATATCCTACGACGAAATGCACAAGATTGTGAGCGCCATATACAAGATGGTGGGATCTATGGTCAAGCTTCCAGAAGACGAGAGCACGCCGGAGAAGCGGGTCAACAAGATTTTTGAGCTTATGGATAAGGATAAGAACGGGGAGATAACGTGGGACGAGTTCCGAGAGGGCTCCAAGATCGACCCTACTATTGTGTCTGCACTCAACTTATATGACGGGTTAGTCTAATGTATTATATATAGCATTAATGAAAATAAAAACGATGTCGCCGCTCATGCTCGCTTGGACACGCCGAGAACTCCGGGCAAAGGATCATCACCAATACTGGCAATGAGGCCCACAGCACCGACGATAGCACCAATAATACCGAGCCCTGTCCAGAAGAACATCTGGAACTCTGCACTCACATCCTGCTTCTGGCACGCCGAGCCTCCCCAGTAGGTGGTTCGCTGTTTGTCTGCGTCGAAGGTTTTGGTGCACGCACATACGTAATCTCCCATGCTGTTGAGAACACAAGAGCCGTGGCCCGAGCATGAATTAGTAGCAGCCTCGCATGCTTCTTTTGAAGTGGAGTCTCTAGCCATCAGCGCTATTGGCTTGGTCCCGTTGTGGGAAGGCTCGTGCTCCTTGTGCTTCTGATGCTTGTGCTTCTTTTCTTTGTGCTCATCACTGTGTTTGTGGTCCTTGGACTTGTGTTCCTTGTGCTTGTGTTCCTTGTGCTTGTGCTCCTTGTGTTTGTGTTCGTTGTGCTCCTCATCCTCATCGTCGTGATCCTCAGCAGATTTGTGGTGCTTTTTGTGGCCGTGCTTTCGGTGCTTGGACCGCAAAACATCCACCTCACAAGACTTGTCACCAAGAGCTACAACCGCCAACTTAAAGGAAGGGCTGGCATCGACAACCTGCTGAAACGCTTCTTCAAGAGCCTGTGCAGCTTGCTCGTATTTAGCGCCAGAGAACTTTGCAAGCGACTTGACATGCAACAGAGCACTGTCCTTGGAGTCGACCATGTTGCTGCTCAAAGAACGGACCCGAGCAATATCCCGCAGGAATGCACGGTCTTCCTTGACGTCACAGTCAAAATCCTCCAAAGAGATATCTGAAGCATCTGGTACTTGACGCTTCACATGCTCTAAATGGCTAAGCACGTATAGGCCCTCATCCACGAGGTGCTTGGCCTTTCCATAGATCTCATTAATGTCAGACGCAAGACCCTCCAACAATCCCTTAATGGAGTTATGGTCTGGTGACTTGTCTGATGAGAAGTCTGCGACTTGGCCCAGCAGTTTGTCGCCATTGGCTGCAAAGTTGTCTACTACCACTACTACAGCGTTATCGCCATTGTTGTCAACAAACAGCCGGGAACTGCTCTTGTATAAAGACCCAGGAGACAAGCTGTCCAATAAAGCAGCGTCGTGGCCACTGTGGACCTTGTGGACCTGTCCAGCACCAGCCAGTTGGGCCAGTACCATCTGAGTCTGGCCCATCGAAACGGCCTGCACCACAGGCTTAACAGACTGTTTCTGCTGGCCAAGCATAAACACAGATGCAGAAGAACATTCAGACGCTGTGTCAGCAACGGCTACGCCAATTGCGCCCGCCAACAACAAAGAGTCCCACAGTTTCATGTTGACCAGTGTACAAGAACCGTGCTGTCAGGGCTCTCTCTATTAAGGAACAGGGCGGGTAACTGCCTCAGCCGTGCTCCCCTTATACCCCCAACTGGAAATCACTGAGTACGAGCAGAGTGGACAAGGACTATTTAGGACAAACCGACTGGAAATGGGGGAAACAAGGTTAATTGGGCCTGAGGTTCCTGCTCATATTCAGAGGGCTCGGCAGGTTAGGTTGAATCGGCCGGTGGCAAGAGATCATGGCGATAAGTTTGGCGCTGATGCAAGTAGCCCTCCACGAGAACACAGATCTGAAATTGAACAACAAGTTGAAGAACCAGTTGAACAGAAAGAGAAAGCACCAAAAGAAGAATCTGAAAATCGAGCAGATCCAGAGCCAGAGCCCATAATTGCAGACCAAGGACCCAATGATCATGAATCAGATTCCAGCGACTCGGAATATGGCCCATCTTTACCACAAGCCATGGACGACAGACTCGCGGAACAAGAAGCATTAGCCCGGTTGCAGAGTCATGACAAGCCAACAGCGACCAAGGTAGAGGCAGACAGATCCGATTGGATGGCCCGAGCACTAGGACTGCCTTCTAAAGCTAAGAGTCCTGAACCTTCAAAGACGACTCCACCAAGCGGGCCACTTTCAGAAGAGGCAGTGGAAAGTCGTCCGTCGCTTCTTGAGCAACACATGTCGAAACGGAAGAAACCTGATGATGACCAAGTGGACTGGAGTTCGATCCGCGGATCAGGCAGAACTTCTGAATTCATTAAGCAGGCCAAGACCATTAACAGTCGGTTCGCCAAGTCGTCAAAATGAGCGAGCCCTTTGCATATTTATACAGGATATTAATATTATTATTTGCATTACCAGTTTAATTATATACATTATTTACATGGGAAAGAGTCGTCTTTCAAAGGCGCTCGGCAATTTGGATAGCTACTCGACATCCTCCTTTGATGGTCTCGGTGAGCACATAGTATGGCACAGCCTGTTTGGCACCGTGATCCACTGCAGTATCGAGGTGCTCCAACTCGTCGTCTCGAAATTGCTTTATTATGTCTTTGAGATCTTTATAGCTGTCAGGAAACTCCGAGTGCAGCCATCGTAGCTGCGAGTTGTAGTGACCTCCAATCACCGTTTCGACTGCCTCAGTACAAGCCATAGCAGCCTCTTTTCCTAGTAATGCAGTGCTCACACCCAATCCAAGCGCAGCAGCTTTCCACACTGGTGTCAGCAGTGATGGTCGAACTCGGCCCTCGCTCTGCAAGCTGTCAAATGTCTTGTGGTGATGGACCTCTTGGTCCCACATATGCTTGATGAGTGGGACTAATGGTGGGTTAGTCTGGCTAAACACCATGTGCTGTCCCATATAGATGTAATCAGCAGCCAGCTCTCCAGCCTGGTCCACCCGAACGATTTGTCCCAGGCGTTCCTTCTGGGCTGCTGTGATACTGGATGTCTTTACAGAGTTGATGGCTTGACGAAGCATAATGCCGCAGAATGAGGCATCGTGCTTTATATGCACCACCATATTGCCCTACAGCATATTGGCAGCTCGGACAACTTGTTTGCTTTATGTCTACAATTGAATCTATTTTTAATGTAGCTAAATATCTGTTATGCCGAAATTCATACTTTTCCCGGAGTTTGTTTACAATATATGTGCTTTCTGATATCCAGGCGCACATAACTCTGGCTGTTTTCTAATCAATACCCAGACATACCTTCCATCAAGACGAATAATCAGACTCGCCGTCAGAATAAGCACGCTTGCGACTCGTTTTCTCCTTCAAATTCTCTTGCTTAAGTGCTTGCAAGCTGCGAATCACTACAGGCTGGGCTCGGTTCTGCCCAGTAATCACAGTCTTTGAGGGCTTGATCCTTATAGTAGTGATAATAGGGGTCTTGGATACAGCATCCTGATAAGAGGCCATTGCGAGCTCACTCACAATCTATGATTTTCCATCCAGTTATATATCTAAATGCACCGTCACACAATGTTTAGGTCTACAAACCTAATGCGAAAATCAAGATATAGGTCCAAGCCTTTTCTGGAAAGTTCAATATGCCACAAACATTCAGATGCCAATTATGGAGCACTCTAAAGATCAGCTTAAATTATAAATCTAAAAAGTCAAGTTTAATTAACAATCCAACTTGGATAACGCTTAAATAGGAAATCAAACTCGGGCCCTCTATAGCCGCATACCCATCGCAGATCCAACTGTCCTAAGCCAAATGCTTAGAATGGTCTTGCAAGCGATCACAAAGACAATTCATCCATATAATAATCTGAACCGGATGATATGTATTCTGAAACGATAATAGATGCAGGAGAGGGTTTGTTGCCAAAGAAAAGACGACTGGTGTCCGTACAGAACTGATCTATTCAAACAGCACATAGATCGTTAACACAATAAATAGTAGGATAAATTAACTAACAAATATATAAATCAATGCATCTATTCGTATGGCATGTAAAATCAAGCGTAAGATCAAGCGTGAAATCAAGCTTGTGACAACACAGCTGGGTGTAATAACCTTCGTCGGTCGCTCATTTTTTGGCGTTTTTCTCTCGCTCTGCCTTTTCCACCTCTCGTCGATTACCTTTCAAGATCTCTAAATGTCCCACCCGAGACGCCAAAAGCTTCTCAGTGGCTGTTGTCAATGCTGCCGAGTGCTTTTTGGAAATTATAGAGTCCTTTACTGCCAGACTCTTCTTAGGAGCAATCTTTCTAGGGGCCGCCTTTTTAGGACTGAGTTAGAGCACGTTCCGTAACCAATATGTCAAACTTACTTTCTGCTATGTTTTGTCACCTTTGCTGTCTTTTTGACCGTCTTTTTCAGCGATCCTTGAACCATTGTGTACCAGTTGTAACGAATATAACGTCTGGCTGCAAACTGGTCAACACTTGCAGGTTCCTGAGGCTCAAAAAATTTTTGGGGTTAGGCTTAATAACCGAGTGATTCAGGCCCCAACTGACTTTTAGTCTTCAACTCAAAAGTCTTTTTGTTGGCATCATGCTGACTCTGGCGGGGCCCGTGGCTTACTCGCCTTTCCGAGTCAATGCACTCATCAACAACATTAACACGTCCGTCAATTCGTCTGCGGTGGTCGCTATTCGCACTGTTTTTGTCCACTATGTCAGTGTCAAGGACGGCAGCGACTTGGCGTCCAACAAAGACAAGAAGCAGCTCTTGGAGGCGCTTTTGGAATACGATACCAAGCCGGACTTGTCTGATTCCTTGACAAGCTCTCTGGTGCAGTCTATCGCTGGATCTGACTCTGAAGTGCCAATCCCTGACAACTGCTACCTGCTGCGAGTCATTCCTCGTCCAGGAACCATTTCTCCATGGTCGTCCAAGGCAACCAACATTGCCCACAACTGTGGTCTCCAGGATGATGTAGTACGAGTAGAGCGGGGTCTGGCCCTTATCATTCAAGTGCGAAAGGGATTTCCTTTGGATGAGCACCTGAAATCTGGTGTGTTCCTTGATTTCCTCTACGATCGAATGACCCAGACGATCTTCGCCGACAAGGCACCTTCCATCAACGATCTGTTTTCTGTGGAGCAACCTCGACCTCTGGTTTCTGTGCAGAGGGCTTCCATTGCAGAAGCAAACAAATCGATGGGTCTTGCTTTGGATCAGCCTGAGATCGAGTATCTGTCTACTGCGTTCCCAGAGAGAGATCCTACCGATGTCGAACTGTTTATGTTTGCCCAAGTCAATTCGGAGCACTGTCGTCACAAGATTTTCAATGCAGACTGGAAGATTGATGGTGAGACCAAACCATTTTCTCTGTTTAAGATGATCCGTAATACCCACCAGAAGAACCCCAAGTACACTATCTCGGCTTACTCTGATAATGCTGCAGTTCTGCAGGGTCCTGATGCTCATTTCTTTGCCCCTGATTCCACATCTCAAGCGTACACTGATAAAAAGGAGGTTGTCCATTTCCTTGCCAAGGTCGAGACCCATAACCATCCCACTGCTGTGTCTCCCTTCCCTGGAGCTGCCACTGGTTCGGGTGGAGAGATTCGAGACGAGGGTGCCGTAGGTCGTGGATCTAAGCCCAAGGCTGGTCTTTCTGGATTCAGCGTTTCTGACCTGCTTATTCCTGACTTCAAGCAGCCCTGGGAACTGGATGTCGGCAAGCCTGCCCATATCTCTAGTCCTCTTGACATTATGCTGGAAGCACCTATTGGGTCTGCTGCTTTCAATAACGAGTTTGGACGTCCTGCCATTACCGGATACTTTCGAACCCTCACTACTACTGTAACCAATGCCAACGGAAAGCAGGAGATTAGAGGTTTCCACAAGCCCATTATGATTGCAGGAGGTCTCGGTACTATACGCCCACAGTTCGCGTTGAAGAACCGAAAAATAACTCCTGGTGCTGCTCTTATAGTTCTGGGAGGTCCTTCTATGCTTATCGGTCTTGGTGGTGGTGCTGCTTCAAGTGTGTCTTCTGGTGAAGGCTCTGTAGAGCTTGATTTTGCATCGGTGCAACGAGGAAACCCTGAGATGCAGCGACGAGCCCAGATGGTGATTGACGCTTGCGTTGCCCTTGGTGATGCTAACCCCATCCAGTCCATCCACGATGTTGGTGCTGGTGGTTTGTCGAATGCCTTGACCGAGTTGGTCCATGATAACGATCTGGGGGCCAAGTTTGAGCTCCGAGACGTTCCAAACGCCGAACCCGGCATGTCTCCTATGGAGATCTGGTGTTGTGAGGCCCAGGAAAGATATGTTCTCGGAGTCGCCCCTAGTGACTTGGACACCTTCAAGGCTATTTGCGCACGTGAACGGGCCGAGTATGGTGTTGTTGGATACGCTACCAGCGAGCAGAGACTTGTCCTCAGCGACAGACTGTCAAAAACCACTCCTATAGATATGGAAATGTCAGTGCTGTTTGGAAAACCTCCAAAGATGAGCCGAGTTGCTACGACAAAGCCTTTGAAGCTTGAGCCTTTTGTCACTGCTAGCATTTCACCTGTCGAGGCTCTTGACCGAGTTCTGCATCTGCCAGCTGTCGGGTCAAAGTCATTCTTGATTACTATTGGTGATCGATCCGTTACTGGTCTTATTGCCCGAGACCAGATGGTTGGTCCCTGGCAAGTTCCTGTTGCTGACACAGCTGTCACTATCACCTCATATGGCAAGGATGTTGTCACTGGTGAGTCGTTTGCTATGGGCGAGCGACCTTCTTTGGCTCTTATCAGTGCTGCAGCTTCTGCGAAGATGTCTGTGGCCGAGTCACTCATGAACGTATATGCTTCAGATGTCAAGTCCTTGGACACTATTCGACTGAGTGCCAACTGGATGGCTGCTCCAGCTCATGATGGTGAAGGCTCTGCTTTGTATGAGGCAGTTCAGGCCATTGGCTTGGATCTTTGTCCTGAGCTTGGAATTGCTATTCCAGTTGGAAAAGATTCCATGTCCATGAAGATGAAATGGGACAAGAAAGAGGTAACCGCCCCTATGTCGGTTGTCATCACTGCTTTTGCTCCCGTAGACAATGTCCACAGGACGTGGACTCCACAGCTTGAGCGCATTGAAGGTTCAGAGCTTGTTCTTGTCGACCTTGGTGCAGGAAAGAATAGACTGGGTGGTTCTGCTCTTGCACAGGTTTACGGCAAGGTTGGAAATGAGAGCCCTGACGTGGATTCCAAGTTGCTCAAGAACTTTTTGAAGGGACTGGAGTCTCTCCACAAAGAACACAGTGATATTGTGCTTTCATACCACGATAGAAGTGACGGTGGTCTGCTGGTCACTTTGTTGGAAATGGCCTTTGCTGGTCGAGTGGGAATTGACATTGACATTCCTGCTGCCGATGATGTGTTGGGAGCACTATTCAGTGAGGAGCTTGGAGCTGTGTTCCAAGTTACTGATGCTGCTGCTCTCAAGCAAGTTTTGTCATCTCACGGTGTTCCTCCTGAATTGATTCAACCAGTGGCAAGTGTCAAGCCTGCGCATGACCAGACTATTACTGTGTCTGTAGATGGCCGACTTGTTATTGAAAACACCAGATCAAGTCTGCAACAAGCATGGAGTGAGACTTCTTACAAGATGCAGAGATTGCGAGACAATCCAAAGGCCGCTGACCAAGAGTTTGCTAACATCCTGGATAATGCTGACCCTGGTATGTCTTACAAGCTGACTTTTGACAATGCTCCTTTGAGCGTCTTTAATGAGAAGCCAAAAGTTGCCATTTTGCGAGAGCAGGGTGTCAACGGTCACATGGAAATGGCATATGCCATGACTTTGGCTGGTTTCACAGCTGTCGATGTTCATATGTCAGATATCACAAGCAAGCGGGTTAGCCTCGATGATTTTGTTGGTCTTGCTGCATGCGGTGGATTTTCGTATGGTGATGTGCTTGGTGCTGGATCTGGATGGGCCAAATCAGTTCTATTCCATAAAGATGTAAAGCAAGAGTTTTCAAGGTTTTTCAACGACCGAAAAGATACTTTTGCATTGGGAGTGTGCAATGGATGCCAGTTTTTGTCTAAGCTCAAGGAGATCATTCCTGGTGCAAGCAACTGGCCATCATTTGAGAGAAATCAGTCGGAGCAGTACGAGTCTCGTACTGTAATGGTTGAGATTGTCGACAATGGTTCCTCGTCCAGTGGGGATCAGAGTATATTTATGACGTCGATGAGGGGATCGAGATTCCCCATTGCCGTAGCTCATGGTGAGGGTCAAGCCAAGTTTGCAGACGAAACTGAGCTCAAGAGATTCACCCATGATAACCTTACAGTTGTTCGATATGTCGACAACTATGGCAAGCCTACTGAGAAGTATCCTTACAACCCTAACGGCTCTCCTGAAGGTATCACCGGTATTCGATCACCTAATGGCCGAGTATTGGCAATGATGCCTCATCCTGAGCGAGTCGTCATAAAAGAGTCTAACTCTTGGTACCCCAAGAACTTGGATTTCGAAGATGGTCCATGGTTGCGAATGTTTAGAAACGCACGACAATGGGTCGGTTAATTTTCCAATAAAAAGAATGCCTAGCTATAATCATGTTCAACACATACCTTTGTATTGTTGTGTATATATATAATTGAATTGATGAAAAAAAACAAAAAAACAACATATATATTATTAATGTGTCGTATATAAACCCACTAGTGGCTGTTCACATACTATTCCAATAAATAGACGAGATGAATGTGCGTGTTGCTTAACGAATGATTCGGCAGCAGTACCGGAACCATCGTCTTCTTCGTACTTTATTAAGCCTGCTGCTATTCTTATCAGCGTCATACACCCACTTCTCGTCGTCATCGATGACTGTCAAATGTTCCAAGCCGTGGGTCTTGACCCATACATGGGGCAAATAGTCTCTCTGCCATGGGTCACTGACGTATTCCCATTCCAATGGGGCCAGTATTTCGGCAATATTTGTTGGGTTTGCAGCATTTATGGAGCTGACAAACGGTTCTGTCGAGTATACAGAATCTTCCCAAATGCTGCTTTTTATATCGTATCTCTGTATTTCAAATATCTCAACCTCCCTCTGTTCGAGCGGTTCAAAAAATGCAAATTCGTCGTCTGCCACCTCATTGAGTCGACTCCATATTGACGTCGTTAAGTGTTGAGTGTCAAGTTTTTTGATTCCTAATTTCGGCTTTTCAATGGGATATTGAAGCCCTATAGCAATCCATCCTCCACACATAATGATAAACTTCCAAGGAAGGTACTTCACAACTATGGGTAGTGCCAAGTAAAGTACAAGCCCAAATGCCAATAGTCCCACGTAAACTAACGAAGACAGCTGTTCATTGACAAAGAATGCAAAGCGTTCGAGCTGCTCAACTATAGAATCATAAGTCTCTACATACTCAGCCATAGAATTTTGTGTGTCGACCATATTAAGATAAAACTCTTTCGACCATTCCGCAATTGGTTTTGGCACCGGTGCATCTCTTAATGGTGGACCATCTGCAATAGTAGTACCTCCAAGTGCATCATCAAAAGGTGAGCCTGGATGGCGAGCCACATAGGCGGGAACCATGACGCCGAATGCAACGTATAGAATTGGAGTTATTGGGATGATTCGAGGATTTAGGCCTACAGTTAGACTTGTCGTGGAAATTGCTTCACTCACATAAAAACGAGTAGAATGCCAGGGCAGATAGTGTCGCGGATGGCTGTTCCCACTTGACAATTCCATTAACCAAATAATAAATTTCATGAATGATTGTCCCTCGACACATCATTTCTCTGTAGTTCTTGGATGTCACCGGCACTGAAAACGCCGGGCGCTTCCGCTGCTGTTCCAGTCGTTTCTCCAACCCAGCGCTTGTCATTTGAGACGATGGCAGAGATGACATGACAAGCTTCTCCATTAGCTTGTCTGCAAATTGACTGAACGATGGAGGAGGCACCTGCTGCATTTGCTTTTCTCGAGAGTCTTTGGGGCCATGGTTATCCTCTTTTGTGCCACCAGGAGCTACAAGCTTCCGCTCAACTTTATGATCTCTGGGGTTAGAGGACCCCAACTGAGGAATCAAGGATTCTCCTCCAGGAGCATTGATAATATTCCAGATATTTGACACTCCAGACATGAATGAAACTGGAAATAACTTCCGGTATCAAACCTGGCAACAGAGAGGCCGGCAACTCCACACCCGATATGAGACTGAATTTAAGTTAGGGTTGACAGACCAAGCATTGACATCCGGGAGGATCCAAATCTTTAGCAATGATTCAAATTCAAAGATTCAGTAAGCGTAAGCTCGAATTCGGTGTCACTAATGTAAAATCGCGTATTTGGAATGGCTTGTTAAATGGATCTTTTTTATTGGTGCAAAGATCATTATCCACTAAATCAGGATTATTTACCCCTGAGGAAGTAACCAACTGTTAAATAATAGTATACAAAATAAATAAACATCAATAAATAGTATCAGCTGATAAGTTGTTGGAAGCCAGGGCTTTCAAGGCCATCATTTGATTCGGGTACTGATTTGCAGAATTAGTCCTTCAGAGACGCTGCTCCAGATAATTGATCTCACCCAATAGTACACACCATGGTCCAGATAACTCTCAATTCACCCCAGACCACCCCAGGCACCACGAATTCGTCGCGCAAGCTGGATATCTTTCTGCATTATCGTTACGCGCTTGGCGTGCAGGGCACATAAGTTTGTATCCTCAAACAGATGCACCAGATATGCTTCAGTGGCTTCTTGTAAGGCCTGCAAAGCCAAAGATTGCCAACGCAGCTGCCTGTCATATCCAATATAATCAGCAACCACTTCTCTGACTAGTCGTGCAAAAGGAAGCTTTTTAATAAGCAAATCAGTTGACTTCTGATACTGGCGAATTTCGCGTAGCGCTTTAATCCCGGGTCTGTATCTCTTTTTTCTTGACGGAGAGTCTGGAGCCTCCACAATGCGACGAACAACACTTGGTTTAGGCGGCCGTCCACGCTGCTTGGAGGTTGCTATTCCCAAGCCTTTTCGAGGAACTTGTATAGTCGCCATTATGTATAAAGCACGGAAGCTGAGCATGTAAACATTCTCGCTACTACTTAGAGGCTCACGTGACACGCTCTCAGAATATATAAATTCAATGCTACCATAAACGTATCGAACAGATACCAATGAACAAATGGTAGTTGTCTTGAAAGCGACAAATAACGTCTCAGAACACACGAGTTCCGGTGACGACCTTTCTGGTATTCGCAGCAATTCTGCTAGTAGCTGGTCTAATGTGTCTGGCGGTCCAAGTTTATTCCAGTCTTTCGATATTGATGCACAGCATATACATCACTTTACTAATTTCGAGTCCTTCGGGGACTTTTTAGAAAAGTCATCGGAGCTGCTCTTAAGTGGAGAGGGACCCCAATTTGTAGGAGTCACTGGGTTGAGTGAAGAATTGTTCAATGAGTTTGAGAGTAGCCGGAAGCGTAAGGAGTTTGCTAAATTCAGAGGAATATTTGATTTTCAGGAGGATCAGCTTGTATTGAAACTAATGCCTGGATTTATTCATGAGAGAGTTAAAAGAGCAATCGAATGGCAAGTTGACCGTGCTTTTGAGAACTTAGGTATTGAGGACCACCTTACTCCGACAGGATCTGCAACATGTCGTCTTGGAAATGTTGGCAAGGAACCGGATACTTCGTACGCCCCCATGTCGAGAGGACTGGACGCAATGTGGTCATTTGTAGTTGAAGTTGGTTACTCGCAATCCCAGACAAAACTGGAAACTGTTGTCGAGATGTATCTCGATGATGGAGAAGAGCTCGTCAGGTTGGTTTTGACGGTGGCTATTGATGAATCCAACGAACAGCTTACCTTTCAGACGTGGTACCTCAGTAATGGTGATATCACCCATGAAGAGACCATTTGTATGTCTGAATCATATGATGATGATGGAATTGTTCTTCCTCTCCGACTGATATTCGATGATGGTATTGTTCCGGATCATTTAGGGGCAGCTCAATTGAATGATGAAGTTCTACTTGATTGCAGAGCTATTAGGGCGATTTGGAGAAGAGCATTTACATGAGTAATGCTAATTTGATGATACTATTTATTTACTGCATATTTAATTATTTATAAACGTCGATTATATTCAACAAAAAATGGCTTTGAAGCGTTGGCAGCGATGGAAAGATTGTTAAGGTCAACACTGTTAAGATAACACCTCTTCTACGTCAACATACACCACATTATAAATACTGTGGTGACGAAAAGTTAGTTTTTTGTGGATCGATTATGTCGTTACTTAATTGTCGGAGTGTTCTATTGTTATACTGGTTGTAACGGTCAGCTACCTAGAATCCCTCACAAGCCGTAATACAATTAACCTAATACTGTACTTAAATGCTCACGTGACACACTCTCAGAATATATAAATTCATGGGACATAAACGTATCGAACAGATACCAATGAACAAATGGTAGTTGTCTTGAAAGCGACAAATAACGTCTCAGAACACACGAGTTCCGGTGACGACCTTTCTGGTATTCGCAGTAATTCTGCTAGTAGCTGGTCTAGTGTGTCTGGCAGGCCAAGTTTATTCCAGTCTTTCGATATTGACGCACAGCATATACATCACTTTACTAATTTCGAGTCCTTCGGGGACTTTTTAGAAAAGTCGTCGCAGCTGCTCTTAAGTGGAGAGGGACCCCAGTTTGTAGGAGTCACTGGGTTGAGTGAAGAATCGTTCAATGACTTCGAGAGAAGCCGGAAGCGCAAAGAGTTTGCTAAATTCAGAGGAATATTTGATTTTCAGCAGGATCAGCTTGTATTGAAACTAATGCCTGGATTTATTCATGAGGAAGTTAAAACAGCAATCGAACGGCAAGTTGACCGTGCCCTTCAGAACTTAGGTATTGAGGACGACATTAGACAGACAGGAGCTGCAACATGTCGTCTTGGAAATGTTGGCAAGGAGCCGGATGCTTCGTACGCCCCTAAGTCAAGAGGACGGCACGCAATGTGGTCATTTGTAGTTGAAGTTGGTTACTCGCAATCCCAGACAAAACTGGAAACTGTTGTCGAGATGTATCTCGATGATGGAGAAGAGCTCGTCAGGTTAGTTTTGACGGTGGCTATTGATGAATCCAACGAACAGCTTACCTTTCAGACGTGGTACCTCAATAATGGTGATATTACCCATGAAGAGACCATTTGTATGTCTGAATCGTATGATGATGATGGAATTATTCTTCCTCTCCGACTGATATTCGATGATGGTATTGTTCCGGATCATTTAGGGGCAGCTCAATTGAATGATGAAATTCTACTTGATTGCAGAGCTATTAGGAAGATTTGGAGAGCAGCATTTGTATGAGTGATGCTAATTTGATGATACTATTTATTTACTGCATATTTAATTATTTATAAACGTCGATTATATTCAACAAAAAATGGCTTTGAAGCGTTGGCAGCGATGGAAGGATTGTTAAGGTGAACACCGTTAAGATAACACCTCTTCTACCCTAAGTTAACGTACACCACTTTATAAATACTGTGGTGACGAAAAGTTAATTTTTGTGGGGCAATTATGTCGTTACTTAATTGTCGGAGTGTTCTATTGTTATACTAGTTGTAACGGTCAGCTACCTAGAATCTCCCACAAGCCGTAATACAATTAACCTAATATTCGCTTCGCCAAGCAATAGGCCGTGATGATTCTACAAAATACGTCAGCATCAGGTATCATATCTGATACTTATACAATTGCATTCCATTCATACAGTGGAAAACGAATACCAGAGAGGGGGGAAATAAAAAAGAGGTCAGCACTTTACATGGTAGCCGATAGATCGATAACATTTGAAGTCAACTAAACTACCGTTCCTGTCATTATCGCTATGACATTCAGCCGCGCGACATGCACTTAATTAAACCACTGTCAGCTCTTGGATTCTTCAAGACCGATCAATCCACCGCGATGGATTCATCCTTTACAGTGGTCACAAAAAAGAATCGAAAAAAAAAGAAAAATGTATATAAGGAAAAGACTGTTTCAGACTATGTTATGGAACTTGGGGTGAAAATGGAGCGGATCAGACACTGTGCATTTTACAAGCATTTGCTAGAGGCTCTTGACAAATTGGTAAAGTCAGATTATACGGTCAGCCACATTAGGTGTCTAGCCCTGGGACAACCAACAGCGAGCTTTGGAAGCGACAATGCAATGTACCAGCTTGCTGTACTTATTTTGTTATCAGAGTACTTCTGTCTGGCTCGTTCACAGGTATCACTTTGGGATCCTGTCTTTGACAAGAACGATCTAGAATTATTTGATAAGTTGGAGCTAACTGTTGCTGAACATCTAGATGCAGAAGGACTACAATATTTGTACTATATGCCTCATGCGCCATTGCGGTTGATTGACAGTGTTCTCAAAGATTGCAATGATGCCCCCATAAGTTGCATAATAGGAAACGATGTCATGAGCTACGAAAATAAGCTGCCATCGGCAGAGCTCAAAGAAAAATACCCTTTTGTTCACTCAACTGTAAACAAGCAAGGGAAGGTAAAGTGGAATATAGAAGCGATTCCAGATTCTTTATCGAAATCAGACGACTGGTTTTCAGCAGTTAATGATCAAGCAGTGCTTATAGGATTATTATCTGAAAATTAATTTATAGCATAAGGGATATGTACATACACATTTAAAACCGGAATATATAATTAGATTCAAGAACTCTCGTACTTCTCCCAGTTGTCCAAGATGTTCTTGATCTTTTCAGATCCTGTAAGGTCGTATACCTCCTGGAAATACTCCTTGGTGATCTGGAAAGGCTTTGCGGTCAAGTTAGGAATGTACTTGTTTATCAAGCTAGCAGGCTTAACAGCAGATTGCGGTACCTTCTTGACCAAAAAGTTCTTGAATGGCTTGACACCGCTTCTCAAGTAAGAACTGTGGAATGGCACGCTGATTCCCTTCAATGGAATACAAGCAAAGCCACGTTCCAGGTCTATGGGCTGTGGCTTGGCTATACTCTTTTCTGAGATCTCGCCGACAATCTCATTCAGATGCTTCTTGACATCGTCAACAGGCATAGTATCGAGCAGCTTATCAATGTTAATCTTCTGGATTTTAACGAAGTTCAACACATTAGTCAATGTGTCAAGGGCTCGCAGGTCTCCGGCAGCAACATACTGTTGGTTCTCAACATTGTAGTTGACAATCTCCAGCAGCCACTTGGTCTGCTGGGCAATGTGCTCGACAACAAATCGAAGAGCTGCATCGTTAAAAGTACCAGAAACTCGCGACGGATTGACTGCAACCATACCGTAGTTCGATCGACCAAGAGAGTCTCTTGGGACAGCCACCTGCATTGTCATACCTCTATAGAATACAACGTCAACTAGACTCTCAATGGGCATGACATCACCAAGAGATGCCAGTGCAGAGTACTCACCAAGTGAGTGACCTGCAAAGGTACTTCCCGTGTCGATGAGACCCTTGGACTTCATATCCTCGAAACTGGCCTTCTCCATCAAGGTCAAAGCTGGCTGAGTGAACTGAGTAGCAGACAACAAACCAGTTGGGTTGATGAATGTGTAAGAGTCAGTGGTTTCGGTGATATCCTTGAAGATCTTCTCGGACTTGATCTGTCCGTTTTCATCAATAGTCTCAAACAGCATAGAAATGTAGTTCTCTCGGATGGCCTTTCCTCGAGCACCTCCAAAGTGCACGGTCAGCTCCTTGGGGTTGTTCTTAACAATGTTGATAATGGAGAATCCATAGTTTGTCAAGAAATGCTCGTCGGCACGGTCCCAGACGTTTCTAGCAACTTCGCTAGACTCATACAAGTCCATTCCCATACCTTGCTCCTGTGATCCTTGTCCAGTGAAGACATAAGATGAAATAGGCTGTTCAACCTCTGCCTCTCCAACAAGGACCTGCTCTCCAGTTTCCTTCTTAGTGGACACGACCTTGATGATCTTTCGACCGTTAATCATACCGGTATGCTCAAGCTTGGTCTCAATGTCATCGTTAGGCAATACCATACCTACGAAAGAGCAATGGAATGCTCGTACTCGGCTAATGTTGTTCTCAGCGGCCCAAGTCTCAACAAGAGATCTGACGGCAGCAGAAGAGTACATACCGTGAGTAATAGTTCCTGGTAAACCAGCATATTTGGCAAACACTCGAGAAACATGGATGGGATTGAAGTCACCAGACACATTGGAGTATGGCTCATTGGATGTGGGTGCCCGTGAAGTAAGAGCTGTACCAGCACTCAATGGAATCGAGTTCTCAAAGTTGATGGGCTGCTCAATGGGCTGTCCATTTCGCTCCAAATAATCGATAACAGGGTTACCGTAAGACTCGTCAGCGGTGTATGACACTGTGGCGAGCTGGATAACTTCCTTTGTAGGCAGCTCAAGAAGAGCCTGACCAGTTGTCTCAACAGAGCTGAAAACGTTGCTGTTCTTGAACTTCACAAAGGACTCGGTTCGGAAAATCAAAGACTTTCCAAGCAAATCAACTGAAGAGTCGTCCATCTGGAACCACTCCTTGGATCGCAAAACTGCAACGTCTTTTGGTGTCTTGAGGTGGACCTGGATTGGAGTCTCCTGCTTTCGCTGGAAGCAGTTGGCAAAGTCAGAGAAAGAGCCTCGGTACAAAAATTGCGAAGTCACTTCCATTATCTTCTTTCCTCCACACAGAAGAATACCCGACACTTCAACTACCTTTCCTGCAGGTTGGATAGTCACAGAGGTAAGAGAAGCGGTGGTAGTCACCACATCACCCTTCTTCAAAGGCTCGGCGCTAGCAAACATTTTGAAGCCATTAGACAGATGAACCAATCTAAGGATATCACCATCAATGACCTTAGGGAAGATCGCAGTGATAATGGCCTTCCATCCAGTGACAATGGCAAAGTCCATAGGAGCATAAGTTACCTTTCCGGGTCGCTCCACGAAGGCTTCACCGTTGTTACCCACGGCATGAACAAAGTCAGCAATAGCACGAGCTTCAACAGTGACAGACTCGCCATCCCAAGGCTTGGTCACGTCCAAATCAGTTGGGGTCTTCTTGTTTGAACCAAACCAGACATTCCAGTAAAAGTCCTTGATTCGGTCATTTCTTCCCTCCATGACTTCCTGGATAGGAGCGTATCCATACTCAGGGGTGTAAGTGAACAGGAGCTCAAGCGCCACAGGCTTCTTCTCAAATGTTCTAGACTCAATCAGCTGAACACAGATAGTCTTGCTGTCCTTCTTGAAGATCTCAACAACCTTGCTCAACTTTCCATTGATAGGCTCATAGACCGAAATCTTGGTCTTTTCGGCGCTGCTGACATCAGATATAACCACCTTCAGGCCCTTAACTGGAGAAAGAACTTGACGCAAGGTATTAGTAAGGTGACTGTTTCCTTGAACAATAATGTTGGTAGTCAGCAGAGAATATCGCCAAGAGTATTGGTCACCGGCAACAAGATCAAGCCACTCCTCAAGAGTAGGAGAACCAGCTTCGCTTGCATTGTTATCAATCTTGTAGGTAATGCTATCTCCATCATGAATAACAGTAACACCAGAATGTGTGAATTCAATGTCGGCCTCTTTCTTGGGGGGCTTTCCTCCAAAGGACTCAATAACGGGGATGTTGGCCTCGTCTCCACCGTAAGTGTCCGCTAGCAGCTTTGCAATATGTCCATTGTGAACGCCATCGAGAATCTCTTGAATAGGCTCATCGACCTTGGTGGAAAATTTGGCAGCAACTGGTCCGTGCAAAATACATGTTCGGCCTACATCTTCGCCAACAACAGCAGCCAAGTCCTCAGACTGCCACAGGGAGTCCTTCTTGAAGTAAAACTCAAAGTGGTCATCGAGAGCAGGCACAAATGGCACAGGCTTCTGGGTGGGTCTTCGACAAAGGAGCAAGAAGTAATCCTTGTCCTGAGCATTAATAATCTGGTGTCGGGCCTCTGGGTACACAGACAAGATCTTGTCGAGGGTTCCAAAAGGATCGTTCAACTGGCTATAAGACTGCAATACGGAAAGCTTTCCACTGGTGGAAGTGAATCGCTCTTCAAGACGTCGGACAAAGTCCCCAGTAAAGTTACGGAGAGTGATGTCGATCCATCGGCTCTCCTTCTTGACGTAAAGCAAATCAATCAATCGAGACACAACTTCTCCGTATGTCATATCTTCCAGATCAACAACCTCACCACTGAACTTTCGTCCGAACCATGTCTTTTGGAAGTCGTCGTTCAATCGCTTGATGATGTAGTCTCGTTTGGAAGCAAGGGCCTCAACTCGCTTGCCCTTTGGAAGATTGAAGATTGTGTTATCCAATTCTTGCCACAGAAGGACACCACGAGTAGCGAGCTTATGAATTGGCTCGCCCATCTCAGAGTTGACAGTGATGACACCACCAGTGGCACCCTTGTAAGTCTTTTCCCAATCCTTGTCATCAACACCTGGTGCATCAACAATAGCCTGCTTAGCAGCAGGAGAAGTGAAAGTCTCCTTGGCAACCATAACTCGCGATCCCATGAGAACACCATCAAAGGGCATAGGTGGGTAGTTGAACTTTGTCGACCACTCACCAGTCAAGTAAGGATAAGTGTCTTCGGCACTACCGAAACCGGAACCAGCAACGAGGATAACATTGGGCTGACGTCTGATCTTGGAGTACATCTGAAGCACTGGAGCGTGGAAGTCCTCAAAAGAGTGGTGACCACCACCTCGACCACCAGTCCACTGGATGACAACAGGGAAGTTGGGGTTGGCAGCGGCGATGCTGACAGCAGTTGAAATAGACTCAACAGTACCAGGCTTGAATGAAATGTGCTTGAGACCAAGAGTTCGGATGTACTCGTTAGCGACATCCAGAGATGGAACACCAGCACCAATAGTCAAACCTTCAACAGGGAAACCCTCGCTTCGAAGCTTAGCAATAAGAGGAATGCACCACTGAAGCATGACAGGGTTTACATACAAAACGTTAAGACTGATACCGACACCAGGCTTAGTGAGGGATCGGATCTTCTCAAGGGCTTCAGTGAGCATGCTGGGCATAAAGTATCCTCCACCACCAAGTTCAATATGATAGCCAGCGTTAAGAGTTGCAGCAACAAATTCGGGTCGCACGGTGGTGGGAGTCATACCAGGAACCATGAGAGGAGGTCGGCCAAGCATTCGACTGAACTTGGTGTCGACATAGGTAGCACCAGAAACAGTCTTGATAAGTTTAGGAGAAAACTCCTTGACCCAGTCAAGAGCAAGCTTAACAGCACCCTCTTCCCTGTCAAAGATTTCTTGCTTGTATCCAAACTCCTCTTGAGAAGCCGAACCATTGAGGACACCAGCGAGAATAACTCGCACTCCAGTTCCCTCCTTGTTTCGATGGGTCAACAAGCCAAGACCAGACATTCCACCGGGACCGAAATCAAGGATATGAGTGGTCTGGAACTTGGTGGCCAATTCCCAGTTAACAGGGAAATGAGTAATGAGCTCAATGAGTCGACCCACAATGGAAGACTTACTCTGTCGAAGGTCGGATCCGTCAAAAGTATCGTAAACAGGAATAGCAAGCTCAGAAGGCAGGAAATCAACGTTTGCAGCCTTAAGATCATTAACAATGATATCAGTAGCGCCCATAAGCAGTGGAGAGTGGAATGGGGAGGTGATAGGCAAAAATCGAGTGCTGAATCGCAACTTTCTCTGGCTGTGAGGAACTCGGCCCTGGTTAAGACCGGTGGCTGCCTTGGCCTTTCGCAGCGCCAAATTGAGACCATAAAGAGACTGAGGAGGACCAGTGACCACCATGTTTCGAGCACCATTAATCAGGGAAATGACAATATGCTTCTCTTTAGGCAAATGCTGGTTAGTAGCGTTGACGTACTTCTGGAGCTGATCTCGAGACAGGTCTCGAACAGACAACATTGGTGAGGGCTTTCCTTCACCCTCAGCAAGCGAGTCCTCTAAAACAGAAGGTGACAGAGCAGTTCGGGGGTACTGCTGCTGGCATCGTAGACCAATGTGGAAAAAGATGTCCATGGCTCGAAGAGCAGCGTTGAAAAACGAATCCCAGCTGTCTGAAGATGCAATAGTGACAGCAGTGACAAGACCCTGTGAATGACCAGTGGCTCCAGAAAAGTAGCTTCTCAGCTCACCGGGAGTCTTTCCAAGAATACGAGCAGTGACCGCATAGTGAGCAAGCTGGATGACACCAATGACTGGCACCGAGACAGGTGCGAAAACAAGATAGTCATTGTCGGGAGTCGTCTCAGGCTCATTGAGCCATCTGATAATGTCAAGACCCTTGGTGTAGATCTTGCTGGCATCCCCGTGCTCTCGAGACAGCTTCAGCAGCCTCTCAGCAACCAGCTCGATGAAATCTGAAATGGTTCCATTGTAAATATCGTAAATCTCTCGCAGTTCCTCGAAGTATTCTTCGCTATTTCCCTGACCACCAAACACAGCGTGCATGGATGCTCGCTCATCCGAAACAGCTCGCAGCAGAGCTGATTCGTGGGCCTTGATGGGTCGGTTGGCTGCAAGTCGAGCAGCATAGTACGACTTGACAACCTTCTTGATCTTGGCCTCAGTAGTAATAGAGTCGGTTCCCTCTTCGTCCTCCGAAGAAGCTTGCAAAGCAGCGGCAACAGCATGGACATCGTTGCCTTGCAAGTATCGAGTCTCAAACTCGGTGAGAACTAGAGCCAGCACATCGTCGTATGGACCAGGCTCTTCCTCGACCAGCGACGACGCAAAGCCAAGAAAGTCGGCCAGGAGCTCAGTGGGAGAAGTTGGCTCGTCTGGACCGGCATGGTTCTCGGTAGGGACAGATAGTGTGGCAAGATACTGATCTCGCAGCTGCGAACAGTTCAAGTATAAGGCAGTAGGCACCAGCAAGGTGTGTTCAATGTCGCCATACGACAGCACCAAAGGACGCAGCGAAGCAGCGCTCTGGGGAGTCGACACACCAGTAGCGTACATTGTGGGATATAGTAGCTTGATAACAAGAGCTTTACAGATCAGTCAATCAACCAAAAGAATTGGCAGTCAATTGCAAGCTCAACCTGGCTATATAAATAAAGTGTGGTCGTCAATGAACGCAGTAGTCGTCTACACAGTTAGAGAAATTTCAACAGATGGGGATCTGGTTGCTTACGTTTCAAGTTCAATTGGTGAATCGAATGTCAACAACGCCGTTGAACTGCAAATTGGCGAAAAATTCCCTTTATATCAGCTCACCCAAATTTGTGTGCACCAACAAGCCAACAATTTGCGTGCTGGGGTCACCGCCAATTTCCAGGGGGTGATTTTATCCGATGCTGCAGGGCCAACCCCAAAATGGGCCTCAACAAACTTTGTCCACGTACAGGCGCTAGTCTCAACAAATGGCGTTGCCCCCGATTCGGGTCCGATAAAGCACCCATTAACTTTTGTCAGGCTAGTCAACACGCTTGATGGACTCCGCGGGATTGTCTATGGCTGATAAAATACCTACTCATGGCTGTTAATATGGGCTACAACTGTGACAGCTCTCCATTAATCCGGCTGTTGGGGCTCAACTTGACATGCATTGGCAGCGAAGGGTTGATAGTGTCACAATGGGCACCACTCCCCCCCTAACTGCACCTTACAATTAGGGCCATATTATCTACTGTATAGAACGTGGGTGTTGAATTTTACTCAAAATTTTTATTTGCCGTTTATTTAGTATGCTTGTTTTTCGAGAACTGTTGCGTCTGCCCAACCTAATTTACGCGGCGTCAGTTGGGGGGGGGGGGGAGGCTCGCCAAGAAGATCTATATTTGTAGGCTCCTGTGAGCCGACAATTGTTCACTACTGAATGCTCGGCGGTTATACGTAGCATTCACTTTGGGTTTTTTGTTATTACACCCATTTTGTCATTGGCTGCCTATTTATGTGCTGTTCTTTAAAATTTATTGCATGTGGTAATTGCATGTGGTAAAAACCCCTAAACTCGCCCATCGCGCTCGCGCTGCAGATGCAGATCCAGATGCACAACCGTTACTTTCAAAGTCAATACGGACGGACGGCTGGCTCTTTGCAGATGACAGCTCCTAGGTATGGAACGGCCACCACCAGGGCCATTTGGGATCACCATTGATGCCAGTTGCCGTGGGGGTAACTGGTATAGCACTTGAAAGAGCAGCAGGAGACTCTCCTACTGTTAGTATAGTCCGAACAACATTGGTAGGAGTCGATAGTTTGGTTATTGTGGTAGTGCCTGAAGTAACTGTATAGCCATTACTTTTGGGGCTGTTAGAATCGGATCGAGCACGAGCACTACCAGACATGGTATCGGTTGCAGAATATCCTGGGGCATCTACAGCGCCAGCAACTCCATTGGCCATAATAAGTGCTATATCGGCATCTTGGTTATATTGTGCCTGAGCCATGGCTACCACATGGTTATCAGAATCGAAAACTGCGTAAGCTGATCTCAAAAATGTGTCACCAAGTATATATGGGAGATCATTAGTTGGAGCGACGCCCAGCACATATTGTCCTGGAGGATCTCCACTGACCATGGCACCAGCTCGAATTAGCATTTCACTAGAGGGAACTTGGATTGTGACGCCTGAAAAATTGAATTCAAAATCTTTATCATCATAGCTGTTGGTTTCAGTGAAATAGAGCCCTGTTTGATTATCCAATGTAGCGTTGAATTCTCTGCTGATGGAGTCTGTGATTGTTTTTGGCAGATAGCACAGCGTTGTTCCAGTGTCTAAAAGAACAGGGACTTTTTCTTTAGCCTGAACTGTCGATCCAACTCTTATTTCATTTAGTCCCACAGTGAAAGTTTGGTTATCAATAATTGGAATGTTGTATAAGGGCTGATGATATTTTGTCGAGTCGACGCCTCCAAACAAAACTCGTCCAGTTGAGGTGTCCAAATCGTCCAAGTATACCGAGAACGCACTCGATTTAGTCAAGTTTTGTCGTTTAAGGCTCTCAGGTACGTTGCTGTAAGAGTCTTTGGCCACTTCGTTTGACATCATTCCTACTCCAAATATCGCTTGACCTGTTCCTTTGCTGTACGCCAGAGCCAGTTGCTGATCTTTGATCCCAGATCCGGCTATAGTGACAGTATCTGAGATCCAATATCCACTCACTTCTCCAGCTCCATATTGCACGTAAAAGTCGGAATTGATCAGATTATATGTCGATGATTTTGCGGGGTTGAAGTACGGAGTCTCACCAGACCATGGCCCGTGAACCCACAAATCGCTTGATCCCGTATCAACTATGGCAGACAACGTTTGGTAAGGAGTTCCCACGCCAAAAACTATAACGTAGCTGCCGTATATATCTGTAGCGTCACGTTTTGCGAAGCTACCGACCTGGCGAGAATGCACCATATCCACAGCAACCACCCCTTCTGGGATATGCTGGCCGCTGGTGATTCCTGCTATTACGACACTTGTGATCAATCCAAACTGAGCAAGCACATGACTCTTCATTATTTCTGATACTGCTATTACGAGGCTAAGAGATACTTTTATACATGGGTAGGCCGTTATTGTTCCATTTGGTAATATTCCCTCAATTGGTTCCAAACTCAGAGCTGCACATTAACCAGTACTGCATTCGCTGTTTTAGTATTGATGCTGTGGATGTATTAGTGGGTTGGACATTGCATTGGAGGGTTATTAAAGATTGATTATTTGATGTCAGAGATGGGCAGACAATTATATAGCTCAAGAAATGCGCCAACTGACAGCTTAATTAGGAAGCAGCACAATAAGAACTCTATTCGGGCTTGAGATAATGCACAAATCAATCATCGTATAACATACCAATATTTTGCAATCAAGCTATTCTCATGGCCCTATAAGATGTAGATTCCAATCCATAAAGGGATGAGAGTTGACTCAATTGCCACAGTACAGCCCACTCCCTATCATACTACTTTTATCTGAGATAAGTATTCCTAAGCGATCACACTAGTCTGTGGAATGTAGTTTGATCTGCCTCATCTGTACGTCGCAGTTCCCTGCAGTGTTTCAGCTGATACTCTGCATATAATGTCAACATGCGTTAATCAATTGAGTCTGGAAGTGAGCCTATATGAACAATACATTGAGAATCATTACAGTTTATTACGCAACAGAGGTCTAGAACGTGCAATTCTAGAATTAAATGCTGTTAAGTGCCTCAGTGTACTGATTTTAGGTGTCATTCCAGATGATTCACAACCTGCAGTAGCAACTTGTGACAACCGGCACAAAAATCCTCCCTCAATATAGCCGTGGTATGGCCCCCTCCATATCAATATTAATTTCCTGTTTCACAAAAAAAATTTTATATCCTAAACGCTATTGTATTTGAGTAACGAGCAATCAATTGAAACCACAGCTACGTTTTACATATGCACTTTAATTTCCCCGTATATGCATCAATCTACCTACTCGATGGGTCAGATCCATAACATATCCAAATGAACAAACCTTATCTGATAGATGGCCAGGCCATAAATATGACGTCGGTGATCTACTTGTAACAGGCCCAATTCCGAACCGTAAAGTTCACACCGCGCCAACATTCGGTTATGAAACGCAGATCCGCCCCCGACTGGGGCACGTGACCCGCAGTACCCCAAACACTCCAGCGGCCAGCGCACACGAGTTTTGATATTACACAACACAGCGTGGGAGGCAGTGTTTAGAATTGGCACCAAGTTTCTTTGGCACCATGGCGTCGGTGCAAGACGACCGGATCTTGAACGATGTGTACAAGAAGATTGAACGAGAAAAAGTCATTATACAGGGCGCGAAATCTGTTCGCGCGTCCACAAACAATGTGAGCGTGCAACAAAAATGCGACTCCAATATTCGCGAGGCCCAGAAAAACATCGCCTATTTGGAGGATAAGATGCGCCAGCTCAAGCTGAGAATGTCCCAGCCTGCTGCAAACACGGTTGCCAAACCTGCTGGTGGTTCCCATGACGAGCTTATTTCCAGTCATCACCACTCAGGGTCCGACTCCAGTGCTGGGCCTGAAACTTCTGCTTCATCGTCCCAGCCTTTGGACCGTTCTACGGCTGGCGATGACTACGACTTGCCACCTCCTCCAGTCCCCAAGGGTAAGTCTCAACCGAGGGGCCCTATGCTACGCGTGCATGGTGGTCCAGGGGGTGAACAACAGCCTACTAACTCAGACCGAAAGCGCCCCAATTACAGTCGACTAGATCTCATTAAGTATGACACTCCGTACCTGGGTCCTCGAATCCAGCTCATGCTGCAGCAGCTGGGATTCAAACTGTCAGTGGAACAACAGTACAAGGAGGGAATCGAAAAAATGCAAAAACTGTACCAGATTGAAGGCGATAGGCGAAGTCGCTCGGAGGCAGAAGCCAAGCGCATTGAAAGTACCCATAAGATTCAATTATTGAGAAAATCGCTCAAGCGATATAATGATATGCATATTGATATTGAAGAAGACCCAATTGATGACAGTGAGAGCATGTCTGCATCCAATCTTCGACGTCCTTTGACAGGCAACCTTCATATTGCTTGTTACGCAATCAAGGATGTCGACCATGTGGCATCGGGACGGATGTCCAAATCTCCAGAGTCTATGATAAGTGTTAAGGTGGAGGACCAGACCAGAGCCAAGACCAAGTATTCTCGAAACGAGCGATGGTTTGACGAATTCGATATCATGGTTGACAAGGCCAATGAGATTGAGATTGCTGTGTATGATCGATCAGGAGATCAGGATGTTCCTGTTGCACTCATGTGGCTTCGAATTTCTGACATTGTCGAGGCTATCAGAAGGAAAAAGGTTGAAAACGAGCTCAACAGCGCTGGCTGGGTTCGTGCCGACAATGTTCAGGGCGACACGCCTTCGGGCATGGATAACGTGTTTATCAACCCTAATGACAGCCCTTACGGCAAGGTTGCGGGCCCTGTCAACTCGTTTGGAAGTAGTGGCGCTGCTGCTGTCAGTTCTGGTCTGGGTGCCGCCACTGGTGCAGGGATCGATCTTGATAATGATGACGAGCTTGAGCAGATCAATCAGAGCCCGCTGATTGATGCCTGGTTTGTTTTGGAGCCTGTTGGGCAAATCCACCTTGTTCTAGGCTTTGAGAAGACCAACCGGGGCGTAAAGCGAGTCTATGACGGTATTGGCGGCTTGGGTCGACAGGGTGCTATCCGTCAGAAGAAGGAGGAGGTCCATGAGGTTCATGGACATAAGTTTGTCCAGCAGCAGTTTTATAATGTGATGCGGTGCGCTTTGTGTGG
This sequence comes from Sugiyamaella smithiae, assembly GCA_030579815.1. Taxonomy (NCBI): domain Eukaryota; kingdom Fungi; phylum Ascomycota; class Dipodascomycetes; order Dipodascales; family Trichomonascaceae; genus Sugiyamaella; species Sugiyamaella smithiae. Next base: position 249,488 of record JAKTRV010000008.1, read on the forward strand.
TGATTTCTTGGCATACTCAGCTGGGTACCAGTGTCAGGATTGTAGATACACTTGCCATAAGAAGTGCTATCCAAAGGTGGTTACAAAGTGCATCAGTAAGGCGAGCACGGAAGCCGACCCTGATGAAGAGAAGCTCAACCATCGCATCCCTCATCGGTTTGAGCCTACCACTAATATGAGTGCCAACTGGTGCTGCCATTGCGGATACATCCTTCCCTTGGGTAAGAAAAATGTTCGAAAGTGCACCGAATGTAGCTTGACGTGCCATTTACAGTGTATGCATCTGGTGCCTGATTTCTGTGGAATGTCGATGGAGATGGCTAACCAGATCCTAAGTGAGATCAAGTCCACTAAAGTCAGACAGCAGGCCTCAGCATTGACCCAGTCGCCTGATCGCACTTTCAACAAGCAGCAGCCTCCACTCCCACAGTCACCTGTGCAAGCACAGCCTCAGGTCTCGAGCCCTCCTGCCACTACTCAGACTAGCCCTGTAGCACAGACGCCGTCTGCCTATCAGCCACCGTGGGGAAAGGCGCCACAGTCACCAGGCTCAGTATTCAGTTCTGATGGTCAAGGTGTGCCTCGGGCCAAGAAGGAACCGATCAAGAGAAAGGAGGTTGGCTCTGCACCACCCCAGAACGCTGCACAGTCGCGCCTCTCACAGACAGAGGAGTCGCTGTTTTCTGACTATAACCAGAGTCAACAAAACAACAATGTTGGTGCGCCTGTGTCATCACGAGACAACTACGGAGTCAACCTTGATGTTCAAAAGCCACGACCTCAACCAGCAGCTCCCTTGTCTGCAGCAGCAGCAGCTGCCAGTAGTGCGATGGCAGCAGCTTCTCCTCGAAAGACCCCGAATGCTCCTCATGTTGGTGGGGGTGCGGTATACCAGCAACCGCCACCACCACCTCAGACAAGAGCTCCTGAAGTTAGGGCGGTAAAGAAGAGCCAGCGGAAGGTTGGCCTGGACGATTTTAACTTTTTGGCCGTGCTTGGAAAGGGAAACTTTGGAAAAGTTATGCTTGCCGAGTCTAAAAAGACAAAGAATCTTTATGCTATTAAGGTTTTGAAGAAGGACTTCATTATTGAACATGACGAAGTTGAAAGTATTCGATCCGAGAAGAGAGTCTTCCTGGTCGCAAACCGAGAGAGGCACCCATTCTTGCTGAGTTTGAATTCATGTTTCCAGACTGAAAATCGAGTTTATTTTGTGATGGAATATGTTTCTGGAGGTGACTTGATGTGGCATATTCAGAAAGAGTTGTTCACAGCTCGTCGAGCTCAGTTCTATGCTGCTGAAGTGTTGTTAGGACTCAAGTACTTCCACGACAACGGAGTTGTGTACCGTGACCTGAAGCTTGACAATATCCTTCTGACTCTAGATGGCCACATTAAAATCGCCGACTATGGTCTCTGTAAGGAAGACATGTGGTACGGAAAGTCTACTAGAACATTTTGTGGAACCCCAGAGTTCATGGCTCCAGAAATCTTACTAGAGCAAGGTTATGGAAGAGCTGTGGATTGGTGGGCGTTTGGTGTGTTAATTTACCAGATGCTGTTAGGAAAGTCTCCATTTAGAGGAGAAGATGACGATGACGTGTTTGATGCAATTTTATCGGATGAGCCATTATACCCCATTCATATGCCTCGAGACTCTGTATCGATTCTGCAGCAGCTGTTAACTAAAGATCCCGAGCGACGACTAGGCGGTGGTCCAAAAGATGCTGCTGAGGTCATGGCCCATCCATATTTCAGAAACATCAATTTCGACGATATTTATCACTGCAGAGTTGCACCTCCCTTTGCACCAAAAATCGACTCTCCAACTGATGTGCGCAACTTTGATAATGAGTTCACTGAAGAACCTCCTGCCCTTACTCCAGTCACCACAACGTTGGATGCCGATAAACAGGAGCAGTTCAGGGGTTTTTCGTATCTCAATGGAGATATGGTTTAGAACTAATAATGTAATGGTTTTTTATAATGCTGAACATGTTTCTGTATCGCTGCTTGTACTTAGAAGAACACGAAATGGTACCAGTAACGGTTATTTTTTTTTTATCTGTTAACAACCCAAAGCACTACTGTAACAACTTGTTGGAGTTAACTTAGGAACTTATACTGGCGACGCTGGTGATACTGGTGACCTGGATCAAAGGATAAATATAACATGTGGTATGATTCAAAGAGCATAGACAGTAACAAAGGCTGAAAGGAAAAATTGACCCGTTACAACACACTCACAAATATAGTCTATCAATGTTGGCAAAGCGCTTCGCTTCGCAATTCAATATAGGTCGTTATGTACATTAGTCGTGAGACTTGGGATTGACTCGGCCCAGAAGCCGAGCAGCATGGTAGTTGACACTGCTCTTTTGGCGCATAACACGTTTCTTTAGTTAGCTTTTTTCTATCTTCTGAGCTTTTTTTACATACTCTACCAGCCATGCAAGTTTTTAGTTCGTTCTCGAGGCCTGCACAGACGGCAGCACCCTCTGAGTTGGAAGCCCAACAGTTGAGCAAATTGGTCATCACAACCACGCAAGGACCACCTCGCTCTCCGATCACTGACGACTTGACCCGGAGATTTTTCAGGTTGGGCAATTTGATATTTTTATTGCTCATGCCGATAGTGCTGTGAAGATGAGGAGATTGAAATTTCCTCGTCAGCCGTACCATCTCTCCATCTGCAGGCACACTTATCGGCCTTGATCCTCATTATGACTGGAGCAGAGCAAATGGAGCCCGAGGCTAAGAGAGCTCGTGTAGAGTCTTCACAGGGGGAGCTTGAGGTTCAGGTGGCAACTGATGTGCTGGCAGGTCAGGATGTGATTGCAGATCACCTTGTGATCCAACAAACTGAAGTCAATAACGTTACCGGGGTCGGACCTATATCACTAACCGTGGAGGGAAATGCTCAAGCTGTTTATACGAATCCATCAGGTCACGTAGAAGAAATATTTGCAGCCGATACCACCACGGATCAGTTCCCGGATCCAGAGACGCTGGAAAAAATCTACAACTATGACACTGACAGCGACGAATCTGATGTCCACGCAGACCTAAATGACCCTGGACTTATTCTCAACAGCGGAGAGAGACAGGAGGTTGTTGTAGGAGCTGCAAGTGATGATGATGAAGAAGAAGAAGAGGAACAAGAAGGCTTAGAAGCCTGGCAAGAGGAGGTTTTGTCAGCAATGGAAGATTCGCTTGACAAAGTCAATGCAGACGATGGAATTGATGTACCATCTGATGCTGCTGCTGTTAGGACTGGACTGTGGAAGAAGGGCCCTATGAATTTCTTGGCCGAATATGCTACTTTGGATAGCCGGTATTCAGCAGCTCAGGTGTTAGCTTGTCTTGGATTTCGACTCCCAAAGACTTTGGTTGGTAAATACGCTAACGAACAGTTGTTGCCGTTCATTAGGGTGGCTATCCAGCATGTATTATCTACTCGACAACGGTTGCCATATCCTCATAATTTAGAAGAGCTGTGCGAGGTGATAGAGAAGGCTTCAAATATTATAGTGCTGACGGGAGCTGGAATCTCGACCAGTTTGGGGATTCCTGACTTTAGATCACAGACTGGTCTCTACAATAAGCTGGCACACTTGGGCCTGTCTGACCCACAAGAAGTTTTTGACATATCTCTCTTCCGTGAGGATCCATCGATATTTTATTCCATAGCTCGAGAAATCCTACCTGAGCAAGAAAAGTATTCTCCTACCCATGCGTTTATACGTCTATTGCAGGACAAAGGGAAATTGCTTCGAAATTACACTCAGAACATTGATAATCTAGAGGCATATGCTGGTATTCATGCAGAAAAGCTTGTCCAGTGCCATGGATCTTTTGCAATGGCAACCTGTGTGACATGCAAATATAAAGTTGTGGGCGAAACCATTTTCCCCGATATTCGCGCTGGAAATGTACCCAAGTGTCCAGAGTGTTTGAAGTTAGAGCAGCAGCCAAAGAAAAGGTCCAGGGATGATAGCGACGGCAGTGATGACGATTTCGATGCCAAATCAAAGGGCGTTTTAAAGCCTGATATCACGTTCTTTGGAGAAGCTCTTCCAAATCGGTTTGAGGAGCTGTTGCTAGGAGGAGATTCAGAAAAGTGTGATCTGCTGATATGTATTGGAACGTCTCTTAAAGTAGCTCCAGTGAGTGAAATTGTCAGAATACTTCCTGCAGATGTGCCTCAAGTATATATCAGCAAGACGGACATTTATCACAGCGAGTTTGACCTGACAATGCTTGCCAACTGTGATGATGCTGTTGAACTACTGGCTGATCGAATGCATTGGGATCTGCACCATCCTATGGTCCGACGGAATGAAACGTGCTTACCCATGAGTTTTCCCGATGGTACAATTGCTTATGACGAGGAAAATGCGACATATGAGTTCTTGTATAGCGATAGTAAGGACGACACGGTGACGCAGAAAGACGCAATTGACGATCATCACGTTGAACCGCTGGGTGATAATGAACAGCCGTCTGAAGTGTTGGTGACTATGGATTGACAAAGAAAAAAACAGTCATTGTATATTAACTAATCATGCACATAACAATAAAATTAAATCCATCCTTCAATGGCCCGTAATGCGTTGTGCAACCTACGTTTGCCTTCTAACCTCTTGCCATCATCTAAATTAATTTCCACACTCAGCTTGGACAGAGCATCAATAAACTTTTCAAGCAAATGTCGTTCATCAGGAGGCAGATCAATCTGGTCCAATTGGAATGATTTGTCGGTGATCTCCAATAGCCTCTGAATATTGGGTAAAGAGAACGGGAGCCGGGAGCCTCCCATGGAAAGCCCATGCATATCAATAGAATCCAGGTTGCGAGGTTCAGTGCCCCTGGTGGTGCGGGTTCCATCTTCATTGTAATGATTGCTTCGAGTTCGATGATGCCTTCGACCACTGGAGCTTGGGGTTTCTTGAGACTTTGAATGACGGTGGTGACTTCGGTGGTGTCTATGACGTCGTGATTTCTGGGGTGATTCTCCTTCTCCGTCTTTAGCAACTCCCCTAGACGGCGCCCCCTCGGGAGGCGAAGGAGCAGCTTCAACTTGAGCAGCTATTCTTGCTCTAGTCAACTCTTCCAAGTTGGGCGTACGCATGATTGGCAGCTGAGTTTCGTTGTAGGAATTGTTGGTCTTGTCCTCACTCTCGGGCTCTAACTCGTGTGAAGAACCGCTCGGATGGAATGACGATAGTGACGCCCGAACGCTGTGTCGAAGGGGCGTGAGAGACTCCCGGACAGGAACAAGTGTAGGCAGCGATGCAGCATTCTTTAACGAGGCGCTTCGATTCAAATGCAAATGAGGAGGCATACCAGGACCATTATCTTTAGAAGACTTTCTCAGAACGATAGTATTACCAGATGACGAATTAGAAAGCATCGAGGCTTTTGATGTCGACGGAAGTACTCGGATTGGTTCGTGTTCTTCATCAGACGAATGGGATTGGGCAGTCTGGAAAGATTCGTTTGATGAATCATGACTGGGTCCGGTCGATAGTAGAGACGGTGGAGACTTGAGATCTAGCATACTGTCGAATCCTTCACCTTCCAATCGACCAGGACGCTGAGAGATAGACGCATTGCCACGGATTGCCTTCTGATCTCCAATCTCATTGTTGGTATGCGCAGAAGCCATAGGTATGCCTGCCTCATAGGCATACATATTCGAGCCAGGAACTGAGCTCGATGGTTCTCCGTATTCTTGGGGTATTTGAGCTCCAAAGCGCGCACTAGAGGCCACCCCGGTATTGGGCGTACCCTCCAAAGAAGCAAGCAGAGATTCTACTTCTTCAGTAGCAGAATTATTTGTAGAGTTGGCATCAGACAGATCCTGCTCTGTCCATGAACTCTTAGCCTTGCCTTTCAAATCCAACGCAGGAGCAGTTGGCAGGGGCAAATCAATGTCAGAATTGGGTCCTAAATGCGAAGATGTAGTCGAATGGGTCGCCAGCATCGCAGGAAGCAGATTGGGAAACTGAATCTGAGTTAATGTAGATCTGCTGTCGCTGCTGCGAGTGGACGGGGCATGATTACTGTCGCGAAGCCTGGTTATGGACCGGTCGAACGATCTATCAGCCTGTGTATCGGGCGTCGTCGCTTCAGTCGCTTCAGTTGCTTCAGCCATATCTGGACCCTGCGAATACGAATAGTCAGATGAGGTCGATAGGGGCCGTGGCCGAGCCATATAGTACGGCGATCGATCTGGCGTAGGAAGGTTATGAATAGGGGAACCGTCCGATGCACTACTACTGTTCTCGCTTGCTGATCGCCTTAACGATCGAAGTTCTCCAAGAATAGACTGCAGCTCTTGGCGAGTTTCGCGGGCGCGATCTATCTTATCGCTGCTGACTTTGCGCTGGTCATCGTGAGCCTGTACTGCAGCCATGGCCACTGGGCCAGTAGAAAGCGACGTGGTGCTTTCCGACGTCAGCTTAACTTGAGTAGCCTGCTCTATGATGGGCGAATATATCGAAGACTCTGAGTATATCGAGGCCCGTACAATATTTGTAGGGCTGCCAGTGGACGAGAGCGCCGACGAAGATGACGCTGTCCTGGAACGCGAGTGTCCTGGTTGACTTTGGACCGATTCTCCAGATCGATCGCGGCTGTGGAAGAAACTCGACCTCGGTATCGAAGGCGCTCGAATAGGACTGAGAATATGCGTCGAAGAAGCTGGTACTGGCACCGGCTGACGGAGTCCAGGAGTATGGAGGTGCTGGGATGCCGGAGAATCTGGTTGTGTTGATGCAGGTGCAGAAGTCGACTGAGTGATCGACACACCACTGTTATGTACATTATCTCCCGAGGTGTGTGAAAAATCATGGCGAGGACTTGTCGACATTCCATCCGAGCCATTGGAGCCTGGGGTACCGGCAGCAGATTCCACAGAATTGGAGCTACCAGAACCCAGCTCGGACGGTTCTGGTAGATTTTGAGGTAAATCCATGAAGTGGAGGTTTCAGGGGTAACTATCGGGTATATGACATAAAGCAGAAAAGAAAAAAAAAATACACTTGTTCAATACAAATTGTGTTAGACACTAGTGAAACTAGCCAACCCAACAATAGCCCTCGCTGAACCTTGTTTTGTCGGGTGTTCTATAGGTTGGTTGGGTCTAGCTATAGTTTGCCGTAAGACGGATGCTGGCGAGTAGCTGCAAAGGTGAGTTTTAAAGAGAGAATGTGCAAGAAGCAAAAAATATCTATAAAATAATATTGCTAGCCATGCTGATGGTGTAGGCGCTACATCGTGGTGGTGCGATAGATTCATCCATTGGCCTGATCAAGTGGGTCCGCTCGCGTCCAGCCACTGATCGATATAAACGCGTAAACAAATCCGCCTGTAATTTGCATGATTAAGGTTGCATCAAGTCAGCCACCAGCCTTTAGGGGGCATGGCTGGATGCCTTATGCGCACTTTTGTAGTCGCCCACATGGAAACCTATAACTTTATTGCGCTGTTCTCTGCGGTGCTGTTGAAAAGGTGAACTTGATTGGGATCAATTGGAAGCATCCACAACAGTCAATTCTGTTTTATCTTCTCACTAAAGCTTTTGCTCAAACTGCCTGGCGGTTGCTCTTGTGTTTTGTTCAACAGTGCATTGACTTAATAAATTAGTGCAGGTGGCTTGTTTGTGTATTTCCATATACAGAGATTTGCATGCATAACCGTTGATCGGCAGCAGTCGCCGCGTCCAAACGACCAGCCAGCCCAAGGCCAGCCCAAGGACAGTGATAAATAAAGATCTTAACGTGTTACTGAATATACTGCTACTCTACTGTCTAACAATTGCGAAATCCATATCCTTTCATTATTTATGATTTGTTAAAATACAAGTCACCACGTTGTGCCGTGGTGGTTACGTGAGTAGCGTGTTTGGTCCTGGTAAATGCTCATACATCATCACACACACACACACACAACACTAGACATAAATAGTAATAAATAATCAGGTGATTAGCTATGTTTTCAACCGTTGTTCCATGCTGTCCAGATACGAGTTGACATGGGACTGCAGCTTATCAGATTCGCTGGCTATATTTCTCATCTCGGCATCCAAAGTATCGCGGAGTGCCTGCATCTGACGCTCCGTAACTTCAATGTAGACTCGTTTATCTTCCATCTGTTTGTTGAGAAGACTTCTCTCGGCAACCAAAGTACCGTGCTGTCTTCGAAGTTCGACCATTTTTGACTCGGCGCTCGACCGTTTGAGCTCGGACTGGCGCTTAGCCCGCTCAATTCGCTCCTCTGAATTGGTGATCTGTCTCTGCAGTTGAGTGATTTTAATATCAAGATCTTGGTCCTCTTGCTTGCGTTGCTCGTACATCTCTTGAAATCTCGTAAGCTTTCGAATAGCGTCTTGTTCTCGCTTGAGCTCGGCATCACACTCACTAATGGCTTTGATACACAACTGCAAATCCTGGTGGATCTGCCTAAACGATTCTGTCGAAACCTGCAGCGCCCTTAAGCGTCTCTCAAGCTGCTCGACATTATTCCTGCTAACCTGGACAGACTGATTGAGTTCGCTGTTGATCTTTTGGAGCATTTCTGGAGACTCCATAACATACGGCCTCATCTTTTCATAGTCTTTGCGGGCCTCCACAATTAGGAAGCTTTGATCTTGGAGCTTCTGGATCATCCGCTGCTTATCTTCTTTGTATTGGGTATGTTCGCTGGTCAAGAGCTCCTGGACCTTTTTAAGCTCGCGAAGCTCAGACTCAACCGCATTGTTATGATCCTGAGTTTCCTTCATTCGCTCTGATCCCTCGCGGATCAGTGTTTCCAACTCGCTGATCTTTTCCATCAATTCATCATGCTCAAACTCAAGCTCTTGTAGCCGTCCGCTGTATTGTTTACACTCGTCGACAATCTCACTGTAGTCGCGCATCCGGCTTTCTCGAAAGTGTGCAAACGCTATCACTGCCGACAAATTGCGCCTTAACCGCGTCGGTTCCGGTTTAACTATATCCATAATGCTAAAATCGTCTATACCACAATCTTTCATAAATCGGTGGACATGTCTGTGCAGGCCCAGCAGCAGTCGGGAGTCACCTTGACTTTCAGTTTCTTCATTATCAACTTTACCAGCAGCAGTCTCTAAAGCAGCCCGCAAATGCTGGTCTGAAATGCCCACAAAGCATTCGATAATGTCTCCATATAAATTAGTCACATACTGTTGGGTAGGTCGCGAAAGTAATTCTTCGTCTATTGGAAATCGCGATATATCCTGTAGAGACGCTGCGATGTCCCGTAAGTCCAGAAGCGTATACAGTTCTGCCTGCCGAGGAGCTGTGTGAGATTCAAACTTAAAACACTATCAAATTAAAACTTACGCCTTCTCACCGACGACGGGGCCACCGACACCCGTCTGTATGTCGACATGTTGCAATCAGATTGTTTACTATGTTTACACTGTGTATATAATGTTTACAGGTTTGAGTCCAGACGATACACCCAGATAATGCAAGATGGCAGCCGCACGGGCTGTGGATGTGTAAATGTCGAGGGAGGGGAGGGGGATGGAGATGAACTTTGCACTTGACATTTAGTGGTGTCAATTCTAAAAAAAAAAACAGCGGAACTGCGACACAATAATGATTAGATCGGTTGGATTGAGAAGTTTGCGACCTGTTAGCAGAGTCGGTCTAGAGCAGGGTCGAATGGTGCGATTCAACTCATCGTCGGTTGAGATCAAAATCGAGCCTCTGCCTCGTCCCGGAGAGACCACTGAAACCAAGAGAGCCCGGCTTCTTTATCAGAGCCGAAAGCGAGGAATTTTGGAGACAGATTTGCTGCTCAGCCGGTTTGCAAAGAAGTATTTGGCGTCCATGAGTCGACAAGAGATGGATGAGTATGACGAGCTATTGGATTTGCCAGACTGGGACATCTATTACTGGGCCACTCGAAACACCGATGTAAAGCCATGTCCAGAGCGATGGGAGCACAGCGAGATTATGGCCAAGTTGCGAGTTTTGGCTGAGAACAATGAAAAGGTCATAATGCGCATGCCTGACCTCAATTAGTACCAATATTCAAGACCTGTAAATAGCATATAAAAAATTACATTCGTGGCTGCCTTACACCAAAATGTAGACTTGGGGGGCTTATTCCAATTTCGATTGGATTTGGATTCCTTCCTCATCGATGCATGTTTTAAATCTCAGCCAATACAGTGCTACGGAAACAAGAAATTAGAGCATTACATTACATCATCACGTCTATAATAAATACATCACTGCTGGAAATTCAAGTCATCTTCGAAAACGCTCTCATTGTAGCTTTGGCGCTGGTAATAGTCTAGGTCAATATCAGGTGTAAAGTCATCTGGAGTACCTTCTGATTTAGGTGCTACAGACGCCAATCGCGATGGCTCTCCTCTATTTGCAGCCGGAGACATCGGCGACCTCATATCGTCTGATCCCGAAGTAACACCATCGGGTCGGATGCCGGCCTGTGCCAATGCTCGCTCTGCCGACGTGGTCTTGTAGTCGGTGACATCTACTCCGAGCTGTTTCTGCAGCTTATTGACCAGTTCCTGCATCTCCAACTCCACCCGGTTCTGGCTGTCTATTATGGACTGCAGCAGTTTGATATAATCTACGCTCCGGGCCAGCACTGTGCCCTTGTTAGGACGGTCGTCTCCAGCACCCTTCTGCAATACCTGCTCCATTCCCGCGTTGAGGAATTTCTCTGGCACCAGCTCCGACAGCTCTCGGATCCGCTCGTTGATGTTATCTCGACGCCGGCGCTCCACAGCATTATGGGATTCTCGTCTCCGACGCCGTCGTTCTTCTACAGCCAGACCCCCTGGACGTGCACTACTACCACCGGCTGCAGAACGCACACTACTGCCGTAGCCCGGGCTCGTTGAATAAGCACCGCCATCGAATGATCCGATGGGCGTCGAAGTCGGGCTGGACACAGTCCCGACGCTGCCAACAATGTTATTTTCGTGCATGAACCGGTCAATATGCGACTCGGGCCGTGGAGAAGTGTATGATCCTGGTCCGAGCGTGGCCCCGTTACCGGTAGACGAAATTCGCTGGTGGCCTCTAGTCACCGAGCCACTCCCTGCCACCGGCACGGGTTGGCCAAATGACGCCGACGATGGCGACCCACCGACAGGAATAGCCATGGAACGTCCTTGGGGTTGGTTCTGTGACGACTGTCGCTGGTGCATGGCGACTCCCGCTCGGCCAAGTTGACTGGCTCCCTGGTTGAGCAGAAAACTGTCATACGGAGACGTTGAATCCTGAATTGGCGGGGTGGTTCCCAGCGCCAATCGGTTACCCACACTGATTCCGTACGCGCCGTTTCCTGAAAAATCTCCGGCGGCCGAATTATAAGCCTGCAACTCTGGGGAAAAGCTGTCATCCAAAGCCAACAGATCGGAATCGGGGATTTTGGCCGACGATTGATTGTCATCAAACGCATTGAACCCGGACGTCAACACGGCTCGCGACATGAGATCCTGGTCTTGGCCAGTACTATACTGGTATCCGCTCCTCATAGAGGGCGGGTCCTCGTCTTCTTCTACCTTGATATACGGATGTGACATAATGTCAAGATGTAGAGATGTACCAGCCAGTCGAAGTAGGGTAGTGGAAAGACGGGTAGAATGGTGTGGGGTGCAGTCGGATAAATAAAAAAAAAAAAAAGGTGGGACCAGAAAACCACCTGCAGCGGCGCGCCATACAACTAAATACTGCTAGCGTGGCTGGTCGTTCCGATCCAACGCTTTTAGCCGGTATGCTCCACAAAATTGCTCTTTATTAAAGGGACACGGCTGGTGCATTAGCGACCTATCATCGCAGGGCCCTGACCCTCACTGCTGCGATCGACACGTCTGACATGCGTGTGCCAATGCACATCGTCTTGAGCATCATAGTTGTATACATCATGTACGACACGAAATTAATTAGTATCTAAACTAAATCTACAGTTTGAACGGTTGAAGTCAATTGATCTGCAATGTTAAATTGTCTTTACAGCACATACCTCAGATACTGATTTCAACGACAGTTCAACAATACGCAGCGCAGCGACAGACGGGCTTGTATTTATAGAAGCTCACACAAACAATTAGAGATCATTTATAATAGTACAAAGCAGGAATGACAGAGCAGAGTACTTGTCTGTCACAGATGTTGCTCGGACCATGGCAGGTGCTGTGGCGTAACCGTGACGCAAGATGTCGAATTAATTTCCTAACTGGGTCGATAGCGACATATGGGATGATGAACTCTGATAACAGCATTTTCCAGTATAGCATTGTTGGTTGATTTCATATCATCATGACCATAGAAAGTCCATTTACTATACCAGATCATCCAATTGATGACAGTCTGCCCGTCAAAGTCGCAGTTATAGGCGCCGGTATATCAGGCCTAACGGCTGGAATCATGCTTCCACACAAAGTGCCCAATCTCCATCTCAAGATTTTCGACAAAAACGATCAGGTTGGAGGCACATGGTATGAAAATACATATCCAGGGGTGCGGTGCGATGTGCCATGCCATGCCTACCAATTGAGCTTCGAGCCCAATACCCAGTGGTCTGAGTTCTATGCCCAAGGCCATGAAATTCGTGATTACTGGCAGGGACTGTCAAAGAAGTATCATCTGGAAAACTATCTCGTTCTTGGGACAGAGATTCTAAAGGCAAAATATGATGACGATGGCCAGTGGGAGCTTACATTGAAGGACGTGCAATCAGGCAAGGTATATCAGGAGAAATTTAACTTTCTGATTTCTGCAACAGGACACTTTAACTCTTGGAGGCTGCCAAACTACCCTGGACTCGAGGAATTCGAGGGGCATCTGAGGCATTCATCCAATTGGGATCCCTCGTTTGATCCCACTGGCAAAAGAATCGCCGTCATCGGAAATGGTGCGTCGGGCATCCAAATTGTTCCTCAGTTGCAAAAAGTCGCTTCAAAGCTGGATCATTATGCTCGAAATCCAACTTGGATAGGGTCGAGTTTTGGAGGAGACCGAATACCACAAAGCACCTTGTATTCAGAAAAACAGCTTGAAGATTTCAAGGACCCCGAGAAATACTATGAATACAGAAAACCCCTAGAAAACGAGCTTTATAAGAGGTTTGCTAGTCTGTTCACTGGGTCCAAGGAAAGTAAAGAGGCCAAGCAGAAATATACCAACTTGATGAAACAGCGGCTAGGAAACAAAGCTGATGACTTGCTCCCACAATTACTCCCAGACTTTAATCCGGGGTGCAGAAGATTGACCCCCGGCCCTGAATATCTGGAATCGCTGACCAAGCAAAACGTGGAATTTATCTCTACTAAAATTGAACGATTCACCAAAACTGGTATTAGAACAGTCGACGGGAAAGACAGGCCAGTGGATGCAATTATTTGCTCGACAGGTGCTGACACGACCCTTGCTCCACTATATCCCGTTGTTGCCAATGGCATCGACTTGAACAAAGCCTGGAGACCAGGAAATTTGCCAGGGTACCCAGATACATACCTGGGCATTGCAGTCCCAAAGTTCCCCAACTATTTACTGCTAGCGGGGCCAAATTCGTCCGGGCTCAGCGGCACTGTGCCGCGAACTATTGAAGTTCAGCTTGCATACATTGCAAAGCTGCTTCGCAAAGTATCAGAGCAACGCATCAAAACTATAGTCCCATCAGATGAGGCTACTAGCGACTTTAGAGAGTACTGCCAAGAATTTTTTAAAGGCACGGTTCTCCATGATGGCTGTTCATCATGGTACAATGCAGGCGTACCAGGAGGGAGAATAGTGGGGATTTGGCCCGGCAGCAACAATCATTCGTCTCGAGCAAGATTTGATCCCAGATGGGAAGATTTCAACTTCACCTATTACACCCGCAATAGATTCGCATATTTTGGAAATGGGTGGACACACGCTGAAACAATGCCCAACTCAGACTTGACTCGATACATCCATATCCAGGGAACTGAGAACATTGCCACCATTCACGAAGACTGGACAAAGCTATCTTAGATGTTAGACCATACCCATAATACTATTCCAACACTTCATGTCATCCGTCCCCACAGTCTGGCAGCTCAGCTCAGCTCAGCCTCAGCAACCACATCGCTTGTCAGTGACAGCTCCCAACAGACACGTAGACAGGTCACATTACAAATATTGCCACCGGTTACAAATATATATAATATATATTCAGCCCAAGTGTAGCCTCTGACACTGGTCGTTGTTAACTGGTGACTGGTCGTTTGTATAGGGCATTTAAACTGTTGCAGCCATCGCCATATTAGGGCTAACTTTCCATCTTGCGTCGTCCGCTAAGGTAACATGTCGGAGAATGCATTTCGCACCCAGATGGCTTCGTTCCGTCTGACGAACCCATCTACCGTTGAACCGCCTTCTGGCGAAGAGTCGTTTTTCGGCCGCATTCAATCTTCGTTCCAAGGACTGGCACCAGCAAGGTACATCCGGTTGCCACTGTCTGAACGAGACGACCCGGAAACGGGAATCGAAGAGCCCTCCTGGTTCACTCTATCGCGATGGGATAGATTGATTATCTTTGGAGTGTGTCTCATATTAGCAGCTGCTTGCTTTGCCTTGTGTTTTGCAATGGCTCCAATTCTTGCATTCAAACCGCGCAAATTCGCTCTGTTGTGGAGTCTGGGATCTTTGTTGTTTATCATCTCTTTCGGCGTACTCCAGGGCCCAATGGCATATTTGACCCACTTAATTTCGCCAAACAGATTGCCGTTTACTGTAGCATATTTCGGGTCTATTGGCGCCACTATAGCTTTTTCGGTGGGCATGCATTCTACGATTCTTACGCTCATGGCTGCCATTTTACAAGTGGTTGCTGCTATATGGTACACCATTAGCTACTTTCCTATGGGCACACAGTCGCTGAAGTTTGCTTCACGAGTCGGGGCCCGACAAGTGACGTCGTGGATCAATTCGTAAAATAATATGGTGCTTTACAAGTATAATAATATGCTTGTTGGTCCTTGAAAAGATGATTTCATGCCGTAGTGACAGTTCCAAAGTCACCCGAAATACGCACTCTCCACCTTACCACTGCCATCTACCTTGATATTGAGTCTGTCTGGTTGGTGATCCCTTGTCGCCATTGAATTTGGTCCCAGAACCCGGTTTGGCTGTGGCAACTCGGAGCGTAGGACATGTTGGGGCTGAGTTAGCAGCTTGGTTCTCATTCCAAATAATTGGGGCTCATACCTGAGAGCTTGGTTCATCAACAATTGTCTTTCCGACTAACTTGTTTGTCCATTCTTCAGTTCGTTTTTGGATCTCTTCCATGATAAAAGTAGTTAGTTTGCGTTTCGTTTCCCCACATGCACAATGCATTGTGACTTGCACGCTTTACCCGGAGGACATATAATATTATAACATGGGGTTGGTTGGCACTTGACTGCTAGACAGTGTTTGATTGATTATGTCTGCTGCTTGTATTTTCTGCAAAATTATCAAAGGTAGGCGATTGGACAATTGATAGGTACTAGGGTGAATTCTAATATTAGGAGAGATTCCTTCTCTCAAACTGTTTGAGAGTGCCAAAACTCTAGCTTTCATGGATATTGGTCCCACTGCTCCGGGCCATGTTCTAGTGATTCCCAAGTTCCATGGTGAGAAGCTCCATGACATTCCCGACGAGGATTTGACCGAGCTTCTTCCGGTTGCTAAGAAGATTGCTATTGCATCTGGTCTTACCAATGCCGGATTGGAGGGCCCTGGCTACAACATCTTGCAAAACAATGGGTCTATTGCACACCAGGTCGTTCCCCATGTCCACGTTCATATGATTCCTAAGAAGGATGCTGAGAGTGGTTTGATTGTAGGATGGCCTCAGAATGCTGATTGGGCTGCCAGTGTCAAGGATGTCCATGCTAGCCTTGTTGAAAAGCTCGGCAAGCTCTAAACAAATCATGCGATATATATACCGCCTGAAATACACATTTGTGAATAGTTAAACTGCTACTGCTACTCTCAACAGATCTGTACAAATTGGCCATAATTCTTAGCTCTAATATATCTACATATTTACACTAAACAAAAACTGTGGCCAGAGGGTGTGCTTGTGCAGCCTTGGCAGCATACTCAGCGGCCTCGGGGCTCCTCCACGACTTGAGAAGCTCAAGCCCAGCATGTATCACTTCAACGTCATTGGTTTTGGGAAGTGTTTGTGTGAGCCTGGCTTCAATGGCCTCTCGGCTCGATGCTACTCCGCCAATTGCCAGCTTGGCTGCTGCCCAGTCAAGCACTGACTGCGGATGCTGCTCATCAATAATGTACTTGTCTGCATACTCAGCCAGATTGTCCTTTATTATGTCCCCTTTTGTAACAAACGTAGGCAGGGTGTTGTTCTGATACTGCTTCAGGGCATCAGGAACTTTTTCATCCGACTCCAACGCATGTCTCGCTCGGACTGCTCCTGATACTACCCAGGACGCCCGTGACCCAAAAGTGTTAGCCTTGGACAGCGCCTGCATTGCCAACACGTACTTTCCTTGAGCGAGATATATTTCAAACCCAAGTTCCCATGTAGTAGCAGCATTTGGCGACGAGTCCAAAATTGGCTTCCAAATCTGGTATGCATCATCTAGTGGCGTAGATGTCGCCAGCAAAGCCTTGCCAAACAGATCCTTGTCCGTCGACTCAGACTTTTCCAGCTCCTCGTACTCCTTTTTGAGCTCCTTGGCCCGCTCCTTCTTTGCCTTTTTAATGGCCTTTTTCTTTTCAGCCTCGTCGAGACCGGCATACTGATCATCGCCATTACTGTCAGGTGAAGCCTTTTGTTTGGCCAGCTTCAAGTAGATAGCAATGGCACCTTCTGCAGCACGAAGGTAGTTGGGTGAACTGTACAGCTTGTTGGCCCAGTCTATCATTTCAAGGTATGCCTTTATCGTGCCTCTTCGTGGACAGTAAAAGTGGAAATCAAACTGGTCGTTATGGAAATCCTTAAAGATGTCAAAAATAGCATGGAATCGCTTAAGGGCAAGTCCATCATTTCCCAGTCGCGCATAGCTTTCTGCCTGCTCCAAAAGGAACCAAATTCCCTGCATGTCGTGCAAATCACTCACTCCCTTTCCATTGCTGTCATTTTTAGTAAACAGACTTATGGTAGCAATAGCAGTGTCCATACGGTTAGCCCTCAATTGGTACTTGGCAGCTTTGGTGTTGATGAACCTATCCTGCAAATCGAGCTCTCGAGCGGCGGTCATGGAATCAGCAGCTCCTGCAATATCGCCAGCATGCTTGAGGATCTTGGCCTTGGTCATGTGCAACTCGAGGAGAGTTGGGGTATGAGAAATGGCCTTGTTGATGGTTTCCACAGCTTTTTCATGTTGTTGCAAGTGCGAGTAGTGCTGAGCCAAGTAGTTGAGTGTCCAAATGTAGGCAGTGGGCTCTTCTGCAGTACCAGCAGACTCGCTACCAGTTCCATTCTGGGTCATGCCTTCAAGGAATTCGTGGATGAACTCTTCTATAGAGGCACGCTTGCTGGCATCTTTATACAAAGGTTTCACCATCACAAAGGTGGACGGAACTCCTCGCTTGAGATGGTAAGAAATGTAACTAGAAGCCGCCTTTTTAAATTCACTTCCGGATAAAAAGCTCAGGGGAAGCGACTTGGGCATATCTGCCCTGGGGTATTTTTCAGCGAGTCGGTGGTACAGAGCGCCCCTCAAACCGACATTCGAAGGCTCGATGCGAAGAGCCTGCTCCAATCCCAAATAATACACAGTACATTCCGGGTTTCGCTTGATCAGGCTTCGGTATTCTCGCTCGGCTTCTTTGAACCTACCAAGCTCGAGCAAGTACTTTGCTCGGAACTCTGATACTCGAAGAGTGTCGACCACCTTGTCGGCGATAGCTTCCAGATCATCAAGAGCTCTCTGGACATCACCAGTTTGATATACCACCTGGTTTCGGTACAGAGTGACCTCGGAATTCTCTGCGTTTGTCTTGGGGAGTGGCTCCTTCAAGATCTTTTCGAAGTTGGTCATTGTCGTAATGGATCCTTCCAGATCTCCCGACAAGTGCTGAGCAATTGCCAACGATGTCCAATTCTGACGATATCCAGGATTATCGGTCAGCATCTTTTTACGAGATCCCACCAACGGCTCGTATTGCTTGACATGCATTTGCAAAACACTCAAATCTCTAACGATGTTCTGGTTCTCAGGATCAAATTGGAAAGCTCTCGCGTAACACTTGGCTCCCTCCTCGTAGTTCTTTTCAGCCCTGTGAAACAGTCCATAGATATGCCACACCACATGGCTTGTAATGTCCTTCTCAATTCCTTTTCGAATCAGCTCTTCTCCCTCATCCTTCTTGCCAGTGTGGTACAGCAGCAAGCCCTTCAGGGCCAGAGATTCGCCATGCTCCGGGTTTTTCTTGAGCACCAAGTCCACTCCCTTGAGACCTTTCTTATACTGCTTGGTTTCGTACAGCTTCAGAGCAGCCCGAAAGTTGGACGCATCCTTGGCGGCCAGATATCTATTCTTTGGAACAGTTGCCATCAGTGACAAATTTGAGTGGGGCTTCTCGGTGCATTTATGGTGTGGGGACGTACACAGGTCGGTGAATGCAGGCACCAGATACTGGAAGCATCGATAAAAAATAGACAACCAATGAAGTGGACTGCCGAGTTATGGGTGAAAATGTAAAAAGCTATGATTGCTCATCATGGAATGCGACCACTGCTACAGTTGTTTTAAAAAAATTTTCTTAGATTAGCTCGTAAGTCTTAATTAGCACTTGAGGGATGGCCATTAGTTGCTGCAGCCAGGCAGTCGTCCTCAAGTCCAGGGATCTGAATATACTCAATATTTTTATCAGTAAGTTTCTTCAGGCCTGTGTTGTTCTTTACAAATGTATCGGGCTCCACAACGCCCACAAAAACAGTTTTGATACTTGTGGCTAGGATTCGGTCCACGCATGGCAAGTTCCCACTAAGTCTTTCAGAACAAGGCTCCATCGTAGTGTAGATGACAGTTCCTTCAGGAACATCAGTAACATTGTTCTTGTCAAAATATTTTTGGAGGGCACATTGCTCGGCGTGAGTGTTTCCTGGCAGCTCTCTAGAATAACCCGTCTCCAATACAGTACCATCTTTGACCAGAACTGCACCAACGCAAAACGCTGTTTCTGTAGGCTCACACTTTTTGGCTTCTTCAAGAGCCATCTGCATGTATGGAAGGTGAACTTCGATCATCCAGTCTGGCGGAGGGGTCTCGTAGGCCCATGAACCGTCAGCTGCATAGTATCTTAGTGCATGGAGCCACAGATCCAAATCATTGGGTCCGGGGTCAGTATAGAGATCAGTGGCACACAACTCGCATTTCTCGCCAGTGAGCTTTTCACCACTTGAACTTGGATGGATGAATGTCTCTGCAGCAATGGATTTGCCGATTTCATGCAGTTTACCAGAGATATCGTCAGTATCCCAATGGCCACCTTTTCCAAGCTCTGGCCCCCAGACATTTTTATTTGAATATAATGGATCATTGGCAATTGGATAGCCTAGAAACTGTAAGTGGACTCGAATTTGATGGGTTCTTCCCGTGTATGGCTTACAGCGAATAATACTCGTGACCCCATCATAACTTATTCGATTGAACACAGTCCTCGCTTCCTTGCCTTCAGAATGTACTCGATTCAACGCAACCTTTGGGTCGACAGTCATAACCGGCTCCTGGCATTCCACGGCTCCCAAAGGGAACTCTCCAACCACTCGAGCCAAATACTCTTTACGCACTTCTCGGCCTCTCAACTGGACACCCATTTTGTCGGCTCCTTTTGAATTTTTTGCCAGAAACATAAGGCCAGATGTCAATCTGTCAAGTCGATTACATGCTGTGTCAGCTGAGCAGCGAATAATTTAAACTTACGATGGGCTATCTTGTGCTGCTCGTGCTCTAAAACCTTGACGACAGTGTTATACCGAAACCGGCCAGTAGGATGAACCTAATGTTAGACAAAGAGAACCAATATTCCGTAATGGAACTTACTGGTATTCCAGATGGCTTGTCTATAACCACAAGCTCGTCATCTTCGTGAACAATTCGGATTGGTCTCGAGGTGACAGGTTGCTCATGCTTGTGTGTTCGATGGCTGATCAGATCCCCATTGCGCACCACAGTGTTCATTCCAGCAACCTTTTTATTTATATACACCTGGCCACTTTCAATTGCCTGTTTCTGATAATTAGATCTCGCTGAAAGCTAAGCCAATACTCACGTAGTATGCGGGATCTCTATCTCGAAACTCAGTCACAAATACATCATACAGCAGCCGATCCCTCCATCGCTGTTTGCAGTACGTCAAATACGTGAAATGATAAGCAGGCACACGACGAAGAGGCCCATCTATGACGTAGCGAGCACCTTGTGCAATTTCATCTTCTATGGGTATCTCTGATGGCTTTTGGTTTTCAAGCTGGAGCCTTTTGGCTCGGAATGTGCTGTCCTCAGAAGAACTCTGATTCAGGCTCCGGCCTTTGGAAGGAATAACACCAGGAGCTCCTTCCATTATCCGAGTTCTAAGAGACCGTAGGCCCGTTTTCCACTGAATGAATGCCAATTTGATATCTGCAATTTATAAGATTGATCCACGGAAGTTAATATTCGCACGGGAATAAATCTATCCACAATACGTCTAGAGCAAATCAATTAAAATGACAACGGTCCCTTGTGTCTGCTACACTCTTGGATCCTTATTGTTGACCTTTTATATCTTGAAATATCCTCTTGTATCTTTAGTACTGCCAAAACATTTAACATGCAGCAGCTGGGCAAAGTTTCGATAATCTCTGCATTGCACGGCTGAATTTTTTTTAAGTGGAAGATTTCATTGAAGTTTTGCAAACACTCTCTTCATTTCATTTACATAAAATCCATAATGGTAAAGAGAAAGAGAGCTGCGTTGCTTCCTACTAATATTGCATTATTGCAAAATCTTATTAGACGGGATCCTGGTTCATATAAGGATGAGTTCCTGCTTCAATACAGGCATTATGTTTCGCTGAGAGATATCTTCATGGACAACCCTGGCAGCGAACAAGGAGCTGATGAGTTTTCGGAGTTGGTTGGTTTTGTCTCACAAATGTGTTCATGTTTCCCAGAAGAGACTAAAGGATTTCCAGACGAGCTGTTCCAAATGATCACTCAGCATCATCATGAGCTACCCCAAGACATGCGAGAGAAAATAGTCCAAAGTATAACCATGCTCAGAAATAAGTCTATTATCACGTCTGAGGTGCTTATCCAGAATTTATTTCCAATTCTTGTATCCACCGATTCCAAGGTATTGAGGGCTCAGATCTATTCATCGATCATCACTTTGCTCAAGAGTGTCAATCAAGGAGCCAAAAATCAAAAGCTCAACAGGAGTGTCCAGGCGTTACTATTTAACCTGTTGACTGATGCCGAGTCAAATGGTCTGTGGGCCACCAAAATAACAAGAGAGCTATGGCGTCGTGGTATTTGGGATGATTCACGAACTGTGGAGATCATGACCCAAGCCGCCGTTCATACCAATATTAAGGTATCTATTTCTGCTGCCAAGTTCTTCCTTGGTGCGGACAAGGAGCGTGAGGAAGCTCAACAAGAAGACTCAGATGACGACGAGTCTACTGATATGTCGGCGTTGCGACACAAGATGCAAGTCGGCAAAAAGTCCGGAAAGCAGAAGAAGAAGCTCGACGCTGTTGTCAAAGCAGTTAAGAAGAAGGGTGCCCATCACAGTGCCACATATTTAAATTTTTCAGCTATCCACCTGTTGCGAGACCCTCAGGGGTTTGCTGATAGTCTTTATTCTACACATTTGTCTCGAGGCGGTAACAAATTAAACTTGGAACAAAAGATCATTTTTCTTAATCTTATTTCAAGGCTGGTGGGTGTACACAAGCTTACTGTGCTGGGACTCTATTCATTCTTCTTGAAGTACCTTACTCCCAAGCAGAAAGACGTGACTCAGGTAATGGCTGCGGTTGCTCAGGCTTGTCACGATCTTGTGCCCCCAGATGTTATATCACCGGTAGTCAGGAAGGTAGCTGATGAGTTTGTAAGCGATGGAGTAGCTGCTGAAGTCGCTGCAGCTGGAATCAACACTATCAGAGAGATTGTTAGCAGAGCTCCTTTGGCGATTGACCAGACTCTGTTGCAAGATCTCGTTGAATACAAGGGATCAAAAGCCAAGCCAGTTATGATGGCCGCCAGAAGTCTTATTAGCTTGTTTCGAGAGATTGATCCATCAATGCTTAGATCTAAGGATAGAGGCTTTGTCGCTGCCAAGGCACTTAAAGCAGACGGTTCTAATGCCCCCAAATTTGGTGTTGATTCTGGTTCCGTGAATGGTATTCAGGGTCTTGATTTGCTTCGCAAATGGCGTGAAGAGCAAGGCATTGAAACCAACGAGGAGAATGAAGATGGATGGGAGGTTGCTAGTGATGAGAGTGATTCAGAAGATTCCAGCGAAGGAGAGGATTGGATTAACGTCGAGAGTGATCAGGAATACCACATCACTGATTCCGACAGCGACAGTGACAGTGAGGACAACGATAAAGAGGAGGATGGTGATGAAAAAGAAAAATCCGAGCCAAAGAAGCCTAAGCTCACTGAGCAAGAGCAGTCTAGTGCTGACGCTGATGCGTTCATAAAACTTGCATCCACAACCATTCTGACACCTGCAGATTTCGCGAAAATCGAAGAACTCAAGCTGGCGGCAGGTCTTGAGAAGGTCATGGGAAGAAAGAAGAATGCCCTTAGAAATGAAGAGGAGGTCGATGCCAGCACTCTTGTTGGTCCTATCAAGTACAAGCAACTGCGAGAGGAAAGAATTGCCCAGGCTAAAGAGGGCAAAGGCGACCGAGACTTTGGTTCTCACAAGAAGAAGCATAAGGAGAAGCAGCACAGTACTACAAATAAGGATAAGGCTCGTAAGAAGAACTTCATGATGATGATCCACAAAAAAGATGTTCAAGGCAAAGCAAAGCGAAGCTTACGAGACAAGCAGAAGGCACTTAGAGCTCATATCGACAAACAAAAGAAAAAAGGATTTTAATCCTTTTAGTTATTTAGATTGCATTTAATTGTATTGGGCTATTTTATTAGCTGTTTGTATTTACTTAGTTAGCTCATCGCGTAGTCAAAAATGCTTTGAAATCTGGGTTGGGATCTCTAACATGTCACTTCCACACATTGATCTCAGTGATAAAGATGCGTGGGACGATTCGCTCCTTATAAAGCAGTGGGATCGTCTCCAGGATGAATACAATGTGCGTATATTACTATTTATGATTCTAACTCAGAAATATCATAGCATAGCATCAGGCAACACTGAGGAGTCTACCACTTCTTCGAGACCAGCGCCTCAAGAATCTGGGAACGTCCACACTAATGATGCAGACACAAGTCCAGAAAAGAAGTCGGCAAAGACTGAATGCAATACGGAATTGGTTGAAGATAGGCCAGTTATTGTGGATGAACCCAATAGAGCTGTCGAATGCAACCATTCGCTGATGGATGATGACTACATACCTAGTGTCAGTACTCCAAAGAAAAGCCGTCTAGATGAATCAAAACCTCCCAGCGATGCTATCAATCCATTTGAAAATTTGGATCCATCTGTTCGGGAATTGGTAATGTCGTGGTACTGGGCAGGATATTATCAGGGTCTACATGCTGGAAGAGCTGGCAAGTAATGGTTCAAAACGATTAGGTCTCTTCAAACCTATTAATATTATTTATACAGTTATCTGAGGAGTGATGCAATGATTGATGCCATTATATGGCTTTTATTTGTGAGCTTTGGATCTGCGAGATTTCTTTGTATCGTTAATGTGCATCGACGCTTTCTTAGCACGGATATTTTTCTTTTCACCAAAGTTCTCTTTCTCCATGTCCATTATAGCCTCACGCTTTGCAGTAGAAACCGCCTTGAGAGCCTTGTCTATTACCAAACTGTCGGTGACCTTTGAGTACTTGTTCATCTTGGAATTTACTCGTGCCTCAATGTTTTCGATTCTTTCCACATCTCGCTCCGCCATTATCGAGATACTTTCTCCAGACCGCCCTGCTCGGGCCGTTCGTCCGACTCGGTGGACATAATCGTCTGCGTCTGCTGGAATGTCAAAATTAATGACCATTTCTACGACTGGGATATCCAATCCTCTACTGGCAACGTCGGTAGCCACGAGAACTCTAGCAGCTTCGGCTCTGAACCTCCCTAGAGCATTTATTCGCTCTGACTGAGGCATTTGAGAATGCAATGATGTAGCTCGGATCTCCATGGCCTGAAGCATCCGTCGCAGGATTTCTGCCGTCCTAGTTCGATTAACAAACACAATGGCCGACTTGTCTTTGTTATCTTCGTGGCTGAGAATGGCATACAGATATGCCTCTTTTACATAGGAAGGAATGAGTATAAATGACTGCTGCAATGTAGAAGGAATTGCAACGTCGTCATCCAACACCACTTCATGCATGAATGGAGGCTTCTTGCCAGGTTTGACAGGTGCATCTTTGAGTGATCTGACAGCGTCAGTTACGGTAGCTGTGAATAGAAGGGTCTGTCGCTTCTCGGGAGATGGTAACACATTTATGCAAACTTCCAGATCATCACCAAAACTTGAACTTAATAACCGATCTGCCTCATCCAGCACCAAATATTTGACTCTTCGGAGCCCGGAAATAGTCTCCTCTCCACTGCTTTTAATGTGATCCGCTAGACGACCAGGTGTAGCAATGACAAAATGTGGCTTACGCTGTAGTTCTAACGATTGGGCTACCATATCGACTCCACCAACCACTACAGCTGTCTTGACGTTCATGTTAGCACCCAGGGCTGCAAATTGCTCGGCTATTTGAAGGGCCAATTCTCGAGTAGGTGTCAAGATCAATCCACAAATTCCAAATGGATCTTGAGACCATTTTGTCAACATAGGCGCTGCAAATGCTATGGTTTTACCTGATCCTGTCTTTGCACCTCCAATGCAGTCTCTACCAGCCAATATAGGGGGTATACACGCTTCTTGAATAGCTGATGGTGTGTATATAGCCATCACATCAAGGGCTTCAGCGAGCCACTTGGAAACGCCCAGCTTTTCAAATGACATGGTAAATAAATTAAGTTTCTTGTTAACATTTTCCTTAGTGCATGTAATTTTTGTATCCAAAAAAAAAAATTTCAGCCGTGCCTTCCTTCAGCCGTCTCGAAGTATCAAGTTCACCACTTTCAACCTAACATCTTTCAAACACATATAAATGCTATGAGCGGACAAGTATTAGAAGTAGAGAGGTCCGCTCTAGAGGAGTTGGAAAGAATAGAACAGGCTATAGCCGATAGAATAGTCTATAATCCTAAAATATTGCCAGATTCGCATGCATTATCAAGCTCATCATCACTAAATGGCAAACGTGATAAGGGAATACGCAATACTATTTTGAGCCAACTTGAAGTGGCAAGGTTTCTTGACCGATATCAGGAGCTCAGTACGACTGTGTCCAAGATATGGGCAGCCAGGAAATCAAAACAGGACGTAGATAACTCGACAAAGCAGCTTGCGGATCAGCATAACAGAGAGCTTTCCACTTTAAACAGCAATGGAAAGCAGCTCGGAAGTTTGTTGGAGCAGTTCTATGGAGAAGTCGACAATATTAATGCACACCACAAGCGGTATCCCAATGAGCCTGTTGATGACCTTGAACGAAGCTACAAGATGGCGAGAGTAATCGAGAAGGAACAAGTTGACGAAAACAATGACATTGAACAAGAAAGCTCCAACAGGGTTCTGAGCGCAGTTGGTTATGATCTAAGTTTAGATACTCTCTTTTCTGGAGAAGAGTTTTATGGACGATACCTTGACCTGATTTCATTTCATGAGCAATTCTTGAATCTGAAATTTGTGTCATCCAACATGTCGTACCTGCAGTACCTTGATAACTTTCACA
The DNA here is from genome assembly GCA_030579815.1 of Sugiyamaella smithiae. Lineage (NCBI taxonomy): Eukaryota > Fungi > Ascomycota > Dipodascomycetes > Dipodascales > Trichomonascaceae > Sugiyamaella > Sugiyamaella smithiae. The sequence continues at coordinate 275,460 of JAKTRV010000008.1, forward strand.
ATTTCAAAAACAAGCAGATTTATCCCACATCAAGGTTACGTGATGATCAGTATTTTCAATATCTGACAAATCTCCACAACTACCTGGCATCATTTTTGAAAAAGACCAATATACTTGGAGTCCCTGAAGTTTCGCTTAGCAGCATTGAGAGCGATTTCGACAAAGCGTGGGAAGCAAAGAATCTGCCCGAATGGCTCCGACCCGAAGCACCAAGCAACGAAGATAAGCTATTCTGTGGTCCATGTGGAAAGTCATTTGCAAACCAAAGTGTATTCGATAACCATCTCACAGGCAGAAAGCATAAGAAGAACGTTGAGATCAGTGGAAACTCGGACACAACGGAAGATTTCACGGGAGATCTCAAATTCAGAGCGGTAGCGGTCCGTGAATACTCCATTGTGGGTATTTGCGAGCTGCTCATGAAGTGCATTACGATGACTAGAGACAATGTTGAACGTCGGCAGGCTCTCACTGATCATGAACGCATGGAAGAGACGTTAGCCCTCGAAAGGGAAGCGCTTGGCGATGATGATTCAGCCGATGAACAACATGATTTAAGTGAAGGTGAAGAGGACCGCGATGAGATCATGTATAACCCGCTCAATTTGCCTATGGGCGCAGATGGCAAGCGTATGTCTGTTTGGCTGTGGAAGCTGCAGGGCCTTGGACATGAGTTTCCTTGTGAAATATGTGGCAACCGTGTGTACATGGGACGAAGAGTGTTTGAGCAGCATTTCACAGAGTCTCGACACTCTCATGGTTTAAAATGTCTGGGTATCACTCCCAGTGCATTGTACAAAGACATCACGAGCATAAAAGACGCTCTTCTGGTCCAAGAGAGGCTAAGAAAGGAACGACGCTCCCAAGAGGCCCATCAGGATAATAGTATTGAAATGGAGGATGACGAAGGAAACGTAATGTCTGAACGAGTATTCTACGATTTGAAGAAGCAGGGACTAATATAGTCACATAATATATATGTATTTCTAGCTCTAAACAGCATGGTATTCATACTTAACTATACAAATCATCGTCATCGCCTTCAGCACCGACGGAAGCACCTCCGGCTCCCGCGCCAGCACCAGCGCCAGCAGCATCAGCGCCAGCAAATCGGAAGTTGGCGGTTCCTCGCGAGGACTGGATCTGCTGAGCGTAAGCCTCATATCGTCGAAGTTCAGAGTCGCTAACGGATCTGTTAGCAGTCTTCATAGCCTCTTCGAAATGACCACGAGTGATGAAAGGAACAGGGTCCTCCATAGCAACATCCTCTTCGCCATTTGCATTCTCCTCGCTGGCGCCAGCAACAGCAGCCTCGATGCTATCTTTGATGGCGAACTTTGCAGCTCGCTGAACAATGTATGACAAATCAGCACCAGAGAAACCATTAGTAGACTTGGCGATTTCTCTGAGATCAAGACCAGGCTCCAAAGGAGTCTTACGGAGCTGAGCCTGAAGAATAGACATACGCCCTTCAACATCAGGCAACGGCACATAGATAAGCTGATCAAGACGACCAGGTCGCAGAAGAGCAGGATCAATTTGATCAGGTCTGTTGGTAGCACCAATGACAAACACATTCTTCTTGGCATTCATACCGTCCATCTCAGTAAGCAGCTGGTTGACAACTCGGTCGGCACCACCAGAGTCACCGACAGAGCCACCTCGAGACTTGGCAATAGAATCCAACTCATCAAGGAAAACAACACAAGGAGCGGCAGCACGAGCCTTGTCAAAGATATCTCGAATGTTGGACTCAGATTCACCAAACCACATGGAAAGCAGTTCAGGACCCTTGACACTGATAAAGTTGGCAGATACCTCGGTGGCCACAGCCTTTGCAAGCAAAGTCTTACCAGTACCGGGAGGTCCGTAAAACAAGACTCCCTTGGACGGTGACAAACCAAACTTGGTGTACATCTCTGGGTGAAGAACAGGGTACTCAACGGTCTCCTTGAGCTCCTGCTTGATCTTGTCGAGTCCTCCAACATCGTCCCAAGTAACGTTGACACTCTGGACAACAGTCTCTCGGAGAGCAGATGGGTTGGAAATGCCAAGTGAGAATCGGAAGTTCTCCATGGTGACTCCCAAACTGTCGAGCACCTCGGCATCGATGGTTTCCTCTTCGAGGTCAATGAGGTCCATCTTCTCTCGGATCTGCTGCATAGCGGCCTCGGAACAAAGAGATGCCAAATCGGAACCAACGTAACCGTGGGTGTCTGCTGCAATGGCCTCCAAGTCCACATCATCAGCAAGCTTCATGTTCTTGGTGTGAATTCGCAGGATCTCCAGTCGACCAGTGGGGTCGGGGATACCAACATCAACCTCTCGGTCGAATCGACCAAATCGTCGCAGAGCAGGGTCAATGGAGTTGGGTCGGTTGGTGGCGGCAATAACCACTACGTTGGCTCGGGCTTTCATACCATCCATAAGAGTAAGCAACTGGGAAACCACTCGTCGCTCAACCTCACCATTAGTCTTGTCTCGCTTGGGAGCAATAGAGTCGATCTCGTCAATGAAAATAATGGCAGGGGCATTCTTCTCAGCCTCCTCAAATGCTTTTCTCAGATTACTCTCAGACTCACCGGCCATCTTGGACATGATCTCCGGACCGTTAATCAAAAAGAAAAATGCACCAGTCTCATTGGCCACTGCTCGAGCCATGAGAGTCTTACCGGTACCGGGAGGACCGTACATGAGGATTCCACGGGGTGGCTTGATACCAATGCTCTTGAACAGCTGGGGGTGACGTAATGGCAGCTCCACCAACTCTCTGATCTGGGCCATCTGCTTACGGCATCCTCCGATGTCATCATATCCGACCTCATTAAGGTTGTTCTCCTCGTCCTCTCGGTTGATAGGCTCGCCCTCGCAGTGGATGATGGTGTCTTGGGCCACAATTGCATACTCGGCAGGTTCAACGTCCACAACCTTGAATTCTACCTGGCGCATACCACCACGCACTGTGAATAAGTCGCCCTTTCGGACCGGTCGGTAGGCCTCAACGAAATATGGCTTGAGGAACACGTCGAACAAGGAACCAGTCAGGCCCTCAACAGTGTCGGCGATTGGCAAGCACGAGATCCGGGTGGCGTACTTGATATCTGGACATGGGTGCACAGTGATGACATCTCCCAATCGCACTCGCAGATTGTTTCGCACCACTCGATTGACCCGGGCGATACCATCCTCAAGCTCCTCGTCTGATAGCACAATAAGCACCGTGTCCTTTCGCTTCTTGCCTTTGACCACAACGGTATCACCACGGAATAGCTGCAGCAATTCCATGGTGTTGGGTGACATGGAGATCACCGAGTTGTCGTCATTGACAGCATCGTCGACAACCAAAGCGTTGTCCTTCTTCTTACGACGCAAGATAGCAGTGGCAGTGGCGTCCTCCTTGGACTCGTCCCTTCCTGACGGATCGACTAATTTCTTGTCTTCCGGCATAGTCGTCTCCTTTTAATTCAGCAACTACCAATTCACAATCGCTGGATTTCTCCTCGGTCTTGCTTTTAACGTGTAGTTGGTTAACAATCAAGTTGGGTCACCGTAGCCATTTATGGGGTGCTAGGGTCACCCTGTCGAAGCCTGTGAAGTCGCAACAGAAGCGCCTGGAAGCTGCATTATTAAGCCACCACTGGAGTTTTAACCCACCGCGGACTTAACGGCCATGACTAACTAGAAATACCGCCAATGGGCTCCAATAAGAATTGGAGCCGAAGATATATTAATTACGGCACGAGTTGCTCTTATTGCTGATACATCCAAACCATCAGGGTTGATATGGGTTTGGAACTGTCTGATCTCGGTATTCCATCGATACTATCAATAATGGTTAGTGGCGATAGCGGCCACCAGTAGGTGTGGCCAATTCATAGATCAACATTAAATGCTGTTTTGACACATCGTGTTATTGACAGCATTAGGGGGTTTCTTGTGGTTCCATGATCTAAGGGCCTGTTATGTCGTACCCAGACTATGATTCGGTTATCGACCGTCGATCATCGTGCTGCTACCACCACAGTAATTAATAGCGGACGGTGGTCAACACAACTCAGTCGAGATGATATATTCGATAGCTGGATATACTGTATAATGCTCTTTCAGTATAATCCTCTTTCAGATGTGATTTAGTACGTAAATAGCCTGGTAATCACAATGATAATCAGAACTTGATCAGACTTGGTTTGGGGGTACGACTAGAGATCTGCAGTCGAATAGGCAGGGTACAAATCAATATCAAACTAATTGTAGTATCACCCCAATACAATAGTAGAATAACAATCGACTTAAGAAAGCATACTGATCTAATTAGCTGGAACAGCCATTCTCTGCAAGGAAACGAAATCTTGATCCGGATCTGGATCTGCGCTTTGCGTATAGGTCAAAGTTCTATCAGAAATGTACATAAGAGTCTGTAACAACAGTGTGCTAGTCATGGGTATAATGGCATTACTGTGGTTTGATTACAAGCTAACGGCTTTGCATAGGCTCTGGAAAACAATGTCAGACTCTGCAGACTGCTGCATGCGATGCCCAACCGTTAGTGAGATGGAAGACATGTGAGACGCACCTTCGCCGTGCGATCAACCAAACCTGGGACATTTTCTAGCAATTGACCCCGTGAGGAATACTTGTCAACAAACTTTCAACTCGTAGAGCTGAAAGCGGTAGACATTATCTAAAGATGGCCAAGACCAGGTTCGTTGTAATCACCCATAATTGTGGAAAGTCCAAGCTTAGGCCCGACTATGTCGCTACTAAACTGGTTTCTCCAGCGCTTGCTGGTGCTACCCAGCCTCCAGCTTTAGTTGTAGTTGGTATCCAGGAGCTTCTTCCTATCATCGAAGGCTGCTTTGGCGAGTATGATAGCTATACTACGCCTTTGTATGAAGGAATTGAAAAGGCGCTTGCAAAGAAGTATAGCAAAGACGGTTCATACGTTCGTCTTTGTGCAGATTGGGTAGGCGCAATTGGCCTGGTGATCTATCGATTCAAGTCAAAGACTACGGCTACGTCCGACAGCAGCTATTGCTCTGACCACCATGTTTCAACATCCAAAGTCGGCTGTGGCTACGTCAGGTCAAGTTTGAAAGGCGCTGTTGGTGCCCGGTTTCATATGGATGACCAAACGTACACATTTGTCAGTTGCCATCTCACTGCAAATGAAGGAATGGCCAACGCCAGAAACCAAGATTACCTTGACATCTCCACAAAGCTTGATTTTGGAGATGGATATGGGGCATATTCACCAGACACTCATTTGTTTTTCATGGGAGACTTAAACTATCGGTGTATAGAGGATCCTTTCGAGGATCGGCCCCCTGAAGGAGACTTTTACAGCAGAGACGAGCCAGAGGGTGAAGAGCCTAGCGATCAACTTCTACGTGGAGATACTCGACGTATCAATCTATCACGAGTACCCAAGATTGACGAGCTCTCGATTGCAATGGCCAAATCCCAAGCTTTTTACGGATGTCTAGAGCCTCCTATCTCTTTCCCTCCTACTTATAAGTTCTACGAAAAGACTCAGCAGCTCTACAACAAGAAGCGAAAGCCATCGTGGTGTGACCGGATTCTCTATTTGAAGTACGATCGGTCCGCTGCAGATGTCGAGACTGTATACAATTACTTTTATCTGCCAGATTGTATAGAGTCGGATCATCGGGCTGTGTTTATGGATATCGGCGTGCCCAGCATCCCACCTCCCAACATCTTTGACCATCCTCCTCAAGGCGTCAAGTCAAATAAGCTGAAACTGGCATATATGCGAACCTACAGCGCGTACCAGCGCCAATATGTGGACCAGGCTATTGGCTACGGACTATATTTTGGAACGACCCCTGACGGACTGAAGTATTCTATTCCATTTGGAGTGCTTCTAGCCGTATTATATCTCTACTTTAACGTTCTGTAGTTGACATTTGTTTAAATATATTTGCATTCTTCTTGGATAGTGAGTTATATCTACATATTTTACTAGCAGCCACATTTCATCATATGCTAATGCAATTTAGTATGCACTCCGCCTGTTGGCTGGCGAGGGTCATAAGCAGTTTCTATTTCTTTTTTAATGTTTGCCCGAAGAAAAACCGCCTTGTAAGTGTCGCTCTCAGTACAGCAAGGGGCATCTTTGAATTAGATATCCAACATTCTGAAGCGAAAACTAAACACAATCACACGACATTTATAAATAATTAAATATGCAGTAAATAAATAGTATCATCAAATAAGCACCACTCATACAAATGCTGCTCTCCAAATCGCCCTGATAGCTCTGCAATCAAGTAGAACTTCATCATTCAATTGAGCTGCCTCTAAATGATCCGGAACAATACCATCATCGAATATCAGTTGGAGAGGAAGAATAATTCCATCACCATCATACGATTCAGACATGCAAATGGTATCTTCATGGGTGATATCACCATTACTGAGGTACCACGTCTGAAAGGTAAGCTGTTTGTTGGATTCATCAATAGCCACCGTCAAAACCAACCTGACGAGCTCTTCTCCATCATCGAGATACATCTCGACAACAGTTTCCAGTTCAGCCTGGGATTGCGAGTAGCCAACTTCAACAACAAATGACCACATTGCGTGCCGTCCTCTCGACATAGGGCCGTACGAAGCATCCGGTTCCTTGCCAACATTTCCAAGACGGCATGTTACAGATCCTGTCTTTCTAAGGTGGTCCCTGATGCCTAAGTTCTCAAAAGCACGGTCAACTTGCCATTCAAGCTCTCCTTTAACTTCCTCGTGAATAAATCCAGGCATTAGTTTCAATACAAGCTGATCCTCTTGAAAATCAAATATTCCTCTGAATTTAGCAAACTCTTTACGCTTCCGGCTACTCTCGAAGTCATTGAACGATTCTTCACTCAACCCAGTGACTCCCACAAACTGAGGTCCCTCTCCAATCAGCAGCAGCTCCGACGACTTTTCTAAAAAGTCCCCGAAGGACTCGAAATTAGTAAAGTGATGTATATGCTGTGCGTCAATATCGAAAGACTGGAATAAGCTTGGCCTGCCAGACACACTAGACCAGCTACTAGCAGAATTGCTGCGAATCCCAGAAAGGTCGTCACCGGAACTCGTGTGTTCTGAGACGTTATTTGCCGCTTTCAAGACAACTACCATCTGTTCATTGGTATCTGTTCGATACGTTTATGGTAGCATAATTTATATATTCTGAGAGTGTGTCACGTGAGAATTTAAGTACAGTCGACTCCCGTTTATGCGAATGAAGTGGTCAGCAAGAATTTATACGCTAAACTGAAAATACGTCCCAGCGAATGGTCACATGATATATTAGTTTCGTCCAGAGAATAGCTCATCTATGATAGATTGTATAAGATTTTTCGTTCTCCTTAAAGTGAGAGATTCGCTGTACCAGTGAGGAATGATAAGGCATCGCAAATGTTTACAGTGATGGAGTCTGGTTGTGGTTTCACCCACTTCCATTCACCCTCAGCATTCTGGATCTGAAGTGGGGCAACAGGCTGCAATGCGCCTAAAAGGGAGCTGACTGTATTAGGTTAATTGTATTACAGCTTGTGGGGGATTCTAGTAGCTGACCGCTACAACTAGTATAACAATAGAACATTCCAACAATTAAGTAACGACATAATTGGTCCACAAAAAATTAACTTTCCATCACCACAGTATTTATAAAGTGGTGTACGTTGACTTAGGGTAGAAGAGGTAACAGTGTTGACCTTAACAATCTTTCCATCGCTGCCAACGCTTGAAAGCCATTTTTTGTTGAATATAATCGACGTTTATAAATAATTAAATATGCAGTAAATAAATAGTATCATCAAATAAGCACCACTCATACAAATGCTGCTCTCCAAATCGCCCTGATAGCTCTGCAATCAAGTAGAACTTCATCATTCAATTGAGCTGCCTCTAAATGATCCGGAACAATACCATCATCGAATATCAGTTGGAGAGGAAGAATAATTCCATCACCATCATACGATTCAGACATGCAAATGGTATCTTCATGGGTGATATCACCATTACTGAGGTACCACGTCTGAAAGGTAAGCTGTTTGTTGGATTCATCAATAGCCACCGTCAAAACTAACCTGACGAGCTCTTGTCCATCATCGAGATACATCTTGACAACACTTTCCAGTTCAGCCTGGGATTGCGAGTAGCCAACTTCAACAACAAATGACCACATTGCGTCCAGTCCTCTCGACATGGGGGCGTACGAAGTATCCGGTTCCTTGCCAACATTTCCAAGACGACATGTTGCAGATCCTGTCGGAGTAAGGTGGTCCTCAATACCTAAGTTCTCAAAAGCACGGTCAACTTGCCATTCAAGCTCTCCTTTAACTTCCTCGTGAATAAATCCAGGCATCAGTTTCAATACAAGCTGATCCTCTTGAAAATCAAATATTCCTCTAAATTTAGCACACTCTTTACGCTTCCGGCTACTCTCAAACTCATTGAACAATTCTTCACTCAACCCAGTGACTCCTACAAACTGAGGTCCCTCTCCACTTAAGAGCAGCCGCGACGACTTTTCTAAAAAGTCCCCGAAGGACTCGAAATTAGTAAAGTGATGTATATGCTGTGCATCAATATCGAAAGACTGGAATAAACTTGGACCGCCAGACACATTAGACCAGCTACCAGCAGAATTGCTGCGAATCCCAGAAAGGTCGTCACCGGAACTCATGTGTTCTGAGACGTTATTTGCCGCTTTCAAGACAACTACCATTTGTTCATTTGTTTATGGTAACATGAATTACACATTCTGAGAGTGTGTCACGTGAGTCTCTAAGTGGTAGTGAGAATGCAAGATCAATTAGCTAATTTGTCACAGATTTGTTCCTCACCATAGCGTCTGTTCTGTCGCTGTTATATATCTCATCTACTGTACGTATGGAATACAAAGGCATACATCATCAACTGAAATTATCCACAAATAAATGGCTGATATCATGCAGTTTTTGATGCCCGATGCGAATCCAAGTGCCTGGCAGCCTTAGCGTTCCTAACATCACGTTCTAATTGCTAGCTGAACATAAACTATGGGCATGCATGGTTTAGCCCATGGAAGGTATTACAGGGGTGACCCGCCGCCTTGTTTTCAAAAACTGTGGTAGAGATCCACCCAGTTTCAAAAATAGCTGTCAGGAGCCAAACCCTGATCGACAGTTCAGCCCCACCTACCCAAGAACAGTCGGATAATGAACTATCAGCCTACTGATTACAGAATATATGCACACTGATTACCAGCCATCAAATAAATTTGACCCTGAGAATCAGGGGTTTGCAACAGCAAACCGCTTCAGAAACGTACTCTAAGGCAAGGGCGAAAAGGGGGCCAGTGCATTAGTTTCGTAGTTGCTTCCTTGTGTCTGCGTTTTTCACTCTGAGTGCTACCTGCTCCCTGCGTAGTGCATGAACCTCTAGCCAGCCACCCATTCAAGGGCAGGACTATTAGCAGCTCAACCAGCCCTTCCCATTAACAGTGTCATATTTGAATATACAAAGCAGTCACATCCATTGTGAAACCAGTGGCAGGGCCAATAAGCTGGCGAGGGCTGGATATTCCTCTAACTTGAGCTGCAGATAGGGCGCCAATACTACTAATAGGCACCCAACGGCTGGTATTGCTCCTTGTCAAGTACTTTATTTTATAACTTAGTGGTGGGTCTTTAAACGTTGCTGGCTGGATCATCTTTTTGCCGTGCCATATATAATATTGGCAGTGATTGCCTGTCAGTTCTTTTACTCCTTTTTTAGAGTTTGTTGGACGGGTTGTTGGAGAAGCAGTGGATACCAGGTTGATATCCCATTAGAGGTTTCCATCCATCATCCTTCCTATTCCCAGGAGGTCGTTTCATTTATAAAATAGTAGTACTGCAATAGGCGCAGGTTACACTATTTTTTAATATCTTTTTTTGTCTTTCGTTACACCTCATCCTTTTGGATATTCTTATGGATAGTTGAACAATGGAAGGCGACAAATTCCCTTGCACTCCAGAGCACACCATAGACTACCGCGATGTTAGCGGGTCTTCCTCCAGCTCGCTGGAGTCAAGTCCAGACAGTACAAACTCATCACCCAGGAGGCAGTTAAGCTCTTTCAAGGACAGATTACGACGTACACTTCCAGGATCCTACAATGACGAGCCAGCTCCAATTGCCTATCGACAGGACCAGAAGCTCAAGTTCTCTCTAAAACGGCCGTTCTTTAAGCTCTCAAAGAACGACGAAGATCCAACCATGCCACCAAAACTCAATACTTCATACAACAGCATCGACCATCAGTACCACCGACATGGCTGCCGAAGTGTTTCAACGGAAATTCCTTCTATCATGTCTCCAATTGTTGCTGTAGATGGCAAACAATTAGACTTTGATTCCTGGAACTCTGGTCGACCTATGGACCACATAGTGGAGTCCTTAGCGGGAATGGCGGTGGCTGAACAGGCTTGTCACAGAGCATTGTTTGTGCCAGAGATTGTCAACTTGATTCTTCGCTATGTCGATGATAGCAATACAATTCCGCATGAAGTCGCTCAGCGACGGCGGAAGCCAATGTCTTTAAGACATGCCATGCTTATATACCGCGACCCGCAGGTAGCTAAGGCTGCATGGGAAAAGTCGCAGGCAGAGGATAAATCTGGCGCTGCCAACAGTGAGGACGAAGCTGGTGGTTTGTTCAGTTGCATGCTTGTATCCCAACTGTGGTATTCCATTGCTCATGAAATCCTCCAAGAAAAAGTCTACTTCAAAGACCAAGCGCTGTGGGAGAAGTTCGTCAATGTATATAGCGAGCGCCAAATCGAAGAAGCAGATAAACCTTCTGTGCTTGTGTTGCACAAGCTGATAGACGCCAACCAAAGTGATGTCGATAGTATATCGGACAAGGTTGGTGGAAAACTCAAGTGGTTGGAATTTTATACATGTACAGCCATTGTTCCCACAAAGCCACTACTGAAAGGTGGTGCACTCACTAAAATTGTTCTGCCAGGCTGCGCTCGTGTGACTGATAGTGTCGTTGCAATGATAGCAGACTACTGCCCACAGTTAGAGCACTTGGATTTGCGAGCATGCGATTATGTCACAGACCGAGGCCTAAAGGCACTCGCAAAAAAATGTTCAGGTTTACGTATGCTCAACGTCGGAAGAACTCAGAGGGGCGAATTAATCACATATCGTGGCATTAAGCACATCGCCAGAAGAACCGCCATCGACACTCTAGGGTTGGCAGGGTGCGAAATTGATGATCGTGCCATATGGGAGCTGGCAATTCATAGAGGCAAGTTCCTTCAGAGGCTATCACTTAATAACTGCCACCTCCTAACCAACAATTCCATACCTAAGGTGCTTGGCTATGCCCGCAATCTTTGCGTGTTGGAACTCAGAGGCTGCCTTCAGATCACTGATATGAAGCCTATACTCCAGTTCAAGAGATATCGAGAACTGCGAGGCGTGCCCCCCCTGATAGAGGGATGTGAGACTTTCGAACTTCGAATGAAAGAGGCCGAATGGCTCATGGAGATCGAGATCTCCAGGCAAGTCATCAGCGATTGTCTTGAATGGATTTATTCCAAAGACAGCGATGCTCCCACCGACCAATTCAAGAGGCAGACACACCAGCATGTTGAAGTCCCTCTTAATAATGCGTAATTTAATGACCTGATGCAGAACAATACATACATCGAAAGATTCTAATCAACCTTCAAGATATGCCTATCGTAGTGTGAGTACCGAGAATCCAAGGATCAATAGTGTGCATGAGCCAGTGGCCCAATTGGTCGGTGAGTTTACTGACTGGGCTCTTCTCAAAGCTGTCCAAACTACCTGTCGTAGCCTTCGATAGGTTGTACTGGGACAGTATTATACATGCAAGCAGTAAGGACACCATCGCACAAAAGCAGATCACAAACTTCATAGATAATCTCAACGCTCCAATGCAGACGTAGGAGTGATAAATTCTAGACCACACGGGAAACCGCCGAAATTGATTAACAGCTCCACTTAGGCTGTTGAGCTTAGGAAGTGCTAGCTGATACCCTATAGATTTTGCATCTAATAGACGGGTGGAAATACGGTTACGCTCTTGAATAGCCCACATTAGCGAGCTGGTGGCCGTTGAAAGTTCTTCTTCGAGCTTCGCTCTTGTTTCGCCATCGGGATCACCACCTAATGTAACTTCCAAGTCGTTTATTTTAGACGAGATAGAAAGGATGCTGTTTTCCAGGCCCTCCATCACGTTATCGATTGTTTCAAGCTGCTTTTCCATGTCGATAATTTCATCCACCAAGCTGTCCACATCGATCCGAACTGAGATCTCGCTTGTCTTCCCTTTGGCCTTCAATTCCTCGATCTGCAGTTCCAGAAGCTTCATGCTCTTCTCCGATAGGGACATGTTCTGTAACATAAAGTCTTGGTTTGCGCGGTCCAACACGTTGCCATCGCGCATGTCAACAAGTAGTTTTCGCGCCACACCAAATTAAGGTTTAATGCGCATCGAATACATGTCGATCTCCAATATATGAATAGCGACGTTTAAGCAGGAACTAAATCCCAGGAACTAAATCCCGAGACTAAAATTAACCATTCTCAGCTGCTGGATTCAAGATAGTAGTACATAGAAACAGTGGACCCTGGATCTTCGGTCAGGTCGCAATACCTTCTGGAAGCTTGGCTCACAAAACACTGGTATTATACGGTGCAATCTTTGTAGAAAAATCAGCGAGAAATATCTATAATGTTATAATGCAAGCTTATAATTTCCCTCTAATAGTGTATGTATATCCTTATCTTAATTTATTTCAGGTTAATTGCTGCTTCTTTGCTGGCAGATGAGGTCGGTTAAGTGTTGCTGTGGTAACCATCGAGACAAGTCGACGAAAACGGCATGCTATCAACAACATGCAGACTTAATCTGGGGAGAACAAGTTGACTTTACAAACCACACAGAGCCATGAAATTTTGAAACAAACCAATAATGAACCGAATATCGTCTTCCTCGTTGACATCTCCTCGCCGACTGGAAGGCTCTCAGTCGCCTGTGCGAGCGTTAGGAGTACAAACCAGACCAGTAGTGCGCAAAACAAGCGCCCACATAAGAAAGACATCCGATTCCCGAGATTTGTTATTAGCAAGAGATGCCAAAGATTACGAGGTGTCGATAAAACCTCGAGCGGTCAAGAAAAGGTGAGACATAACAAATTCGAAATATTCTAACATGAAGGACATCTGAGTACAATTTTCGAAAAACTAGAACGAAAACTATCAGGCCCTACAAATCCAAACTTGATCTCCTTGACAACAAGCTCACTTCGTTTAATTTTGAACCTCCAGACACAAACTCTATATATATTGTTGACGATTATATCCCCGAGTACATACCCGATCCTCCACCGCCAGCTGAACGGTCTTTACCAGAGGAGCCTAAAGACAGTAAAGGACTATTGAAACGTTGCGAAAAATGCTTGAAACAAATCAACAACACAAATGTCGATAAGTTGTTTGACAACGATAGAAAATGCAAAACTCTCTGTTGTCAGTGCTTTGACGATATGGATGCATCAGCGTCTCGAGTAGTGCGAATTGAACCACACAACAGCAAATGCGAGGCATACTATGTGGTTGAAGAGCCAGCAGAATGGATTCAAAAGCTACAAAAAAAGCTGAGGTGGCGATGGCGGGTTACGGGGCTACTTCGATAATCTGTCGCAGAACTTTTTATTTTCTAGTTTATTTATTGCATAATCACATTATTTAAGATTCAATATCGCTTCAACAGTACCCTTCTCCCAAGCAGGCACCTTTCCTTGCCATTTTCCTTTTCCTCCTCCCTTCACGTTGGTTACGATCTCCTTGACCTTAGCAGCGTAGTCTTCTACAGAGTCGCCTGATATAACCAGCGATCCTCCCTGCTTTCCAAGGCCACAGAACAAAATGACAGTACCGTCTCCAGGCTGGAGTTTACCAATCTCCTTCTCAAGGCTTCTCAAGTAGTCCATTTCAACATCTGGCTTATGTACAATGGCCAACTTGTGTTCTGCTAGTTGTTTTCGAACATCGTCTGCTTCATACTTGGCTACCTGGGCAGACCATGATCGTTCTCGAGCAGAAAGTAACTTAACTTGGGCATTGAGACGAGCAATTTTGTCGTCAATGTCCTCAGTCTGTGATGATAGGGCAGCATTGACCTTTCGAATAACTTCGTGGGCCTCTGAAGCATACTTGTACACTCTATCGCCAGCAACAAAAAAGAGCCGCCAGTTAGTTCCCCTGATTGCCTGGCCATGCAAAAGAGCAATAGACCCGATATGGGCAGTATTTCTCAAATGAGTACCACAGCATGGATTGGAGTCTAGCTCTCCAATATGGATCACTCGAATCACACCTTTGGTCAGATCGTAGTTCTCGGGAACATGATGATCAATGTTAGTCTCTGAAGTCTTGTTTTCATCGAGGTTTTCAACAGATATCTGAATAGACTTGGTAATGTAATCGTTCACTTCCTGCTGGACCTCTTGCACCTCATCTGGACTCAGCTTTCTTGGGAGCTCGATATAGTTGAACTTGGCCCCCATGTTCCATCCCACAGTCTCGATGTTACGCTTGTCCAACACTGCCGATAAAAGATGTTGACCCGTGTGTTGTTGCATGTGGTCCCATCTTCTGGTCCAGTCGACCTTGAGCTCGACATCTGTTCCCTTTTCAACAGGCTTATCTAGAACATGCACAGCGGTAAGCCCATCCCGTTGGACGTTTCTAACGGCAATCTCGCTGCCATCTACAATAGCTTTTCCGGTATCATAAGGCTGTCCGCCACCTAAACTATTAGAATTGTAACTACTAGCTCTTATACTAACCTTCTGGGAATAGAACTGTATTCTCAAATTCAACTTCATACCCGTCCTTGAATTTTTCACAAGACACAACTTTGGTCTTTAGAGTTTGCAGATATGAATCAGCCTGGCATGCTAAAAGACCAACAATTGTAGAAGCCCCAGACCGCTGGATATTGGAGATCACTGCTGTTGCCATGTTGGAGTCGAATAGTAAGGCGTAAAGCGATTTAATAAGCAGCCAAAGATTGGATTAGGCCCAACATGCATAACCTGTTACATATATATACATGTAAAGTAGTATACGCAATGAAGTCTCAGTCAGGTGTATGCCACCAGCAATAAAAAAAATAAAATTTAAATGGGTTGTTCTAGAATCTAGATAGATGGGTGATGTCCAGGAAAAAGTTCCGACCATGCTGGTGGAAGAGTTGGAGAGTTGTCTTGCGAGGTATTCTGAGAATGATTCGGAGATTGGGTCCGAGTGCTGGCATCTGGAGGAAGAGGTATTTGAATTGTATATGCATTATGGCTATCCAGCGATATACAAGGATCAAAGCCTGTTAATTCGTCTGACATTGTCATATATGCGACCACAATTCGAACTAGTTGCTGCCATTCGACATTTATATCAAACTTGCGAGAAGTAAATGCACCAGATCTGTCGTAGATCCATAATCGAGCCCAGTTGACACAAATTGTAAGAGCCTGTACATAAATTCTAGTAGGCTGAACGTTGAATACAAATCTGGCAACCCGCGATAATTCTACACACACCAGATTGGTATTCTCTTTAGTTTCGCTGATGATTACAGGTATCATAATTGGTGGTGGCTCATCAAGTATTTCTGGACATAGCCTTTGGCCAGACCTAGTCAATCCAGCATCCGTAATCAGGTCTACCAAACTGTCCATTATAGATGCCACACAATCCACAATATTATTGTCATCGTTGTGGTCTGGCCAACTTTTCCACTTTGCTGTAGATGTTTCATAAAGACCGTTCTGAACACAGAGTTTCAGTATTTCCGGCAGAGCGGGATTCTCAGGAGGATGAAACTTTGAAGACACCTCTTCAATATCTCTAAATAATTCCAGCATTCCGCCATCGTCATCTGGAAACTCCCTATAAAGAG
Organism: Sugiyamaella smithiae; assembly: GCA_030579815.1. NCBI lineage: Eukaryota > Fungi > Ascomycota > Dipodascomycetes > Dipodascales > Trichomonascaceae > Sugiyamaella > Sugiyamaella smithiae. The sequence continues at coordinate 291,433 of JAKTRV010000008.1, forward strand.
AACTCATGATAAATAGCGGATAATATTGGAGATGTAAATGAGCAATGCTTTAGTTAAAAGCAGCCTTGATACACCAGATAGGAAAGTATAAGAAAAGACTACAAAATTCCAAAAAATTAAAGCGCGTAGTTGCTCTATTATTTACACCTACAACACGTCGTCGGTCTCATATTAGGATGGGAAGACTTTTCACCCGCCGGCCATGTTGCGACAGTTGGGCAAAATGCCTATGATCTGGCTACCTATGGTCTCGCTTTTATGCCTTTCGGGATCGTGCAGCAGCAGATCGGGTGATTCTACCAGTGACAACAGGCTCCTCCTTGGCGGGAGTGTCAGCGGCAGCGGCAGCAGCAGCGGCAGCAGCCTCCTTCTTTGCCTTGGAACTCTTTTTGGTGGCATACACTCGAATGTAGAATCCGATAAACAAAAAGAGGTAAGAGGTCAGGATAGCACATCCGTAGATAGCAGCAAACTCCTCACCAGCACACGATCCCATGTTGGGAAGGTGAGGCCAGTAAGTAGACGCAAAATAGGTATAGGACGCGAAGTACACGAAGAACAGATCAATAATGAACTGGATGATCTGAGTTCGGGTAACCCACTCCTTCCACCAAACTCGGATCTTGCAAGCAGCCAAAAAGTAGTACCAGTACATAATGACGTGTACAAACAAGTTAAGAACAATAGGAACCCACGACACAGAGGTCTTTCCAAGCAGCTGAGTGTAGCACAAAAGAGCAGTAGCACCGTGGTGGAAGGTGTGCAGGAAAGTCAATGGCTTCTTTCGCAACACCAAAAACACAGTGTCAAACAGTTCATAGTACTTTGTCAAGTAGTTGAGGTAGTAAATGGTAACAATAGGCTGAGTCCATGATCCGTGATCACAGATAGCATACAAAATACCGTGTCGAACAACAATAGGAACAAGCTGCTCCACAAGCAACAAGAAAAGAGTCAAAGAAAGGAGAGTCAAAAACAAGTTGTGGATCTGGAAGATGAAGTTGATCTTAATGACTGGTGCCTTGGACAAAACAAGTCGACCACCGAAAATCACAACATAGTAGAGCACAATAGCTCCAACCACCTCCTGAACCGTGGTGAACGGGAGTCCCTCGCCAACCACAAACTCAAACTGCCGAGGATCCCATCCGGTAGTCTCGGTAACCACCTTGGAGAAGGTGTCCCACAGGTAAAATCCATAAGGTCGATCCAGAGAAGGGGTCTGGAACTCAATATATTGAGAGACCTTGTCCATGAAAATAGCAACCTGATCAGGAAGCTCAGCCAACTTTTCAGTAGCAGCGTCATGGAATTGATCCATATTATCATGGATCGCGGCGGTTGCAGAAGCCACCTGCTCCGAAACCGTTTCCTGCCACGACATGGTTTAAAATATTACTGCACCCAACCACAAATCAAATCAACACTGGCCCAACGCTTTACGCTTTTGGAATCAGTGCGAAATCAAATTAAAATACAAGATAGACCGGTACCACAATGAGCACCTTCGACGCGTTGTTGATGTCACGAAGGTTTGGGACTGCGCGACTCGAAAAGTTGTGAAGGAGAACGCTGCTGACACCTGCACTATTAAGTCCCAATAGGCGCCTCGTGCCCCATAATACTGTGACGTTACCGAGGCGGGTGTGGTTAATGTGCGAGATGGGTTCAGGGGGTGAAAAAGTCGGCGCCCCATGTCGATCGCATGTGAACGCGACGGTCAGGAATGCCGGCTCAATGTGGTAATTCCTCGACGAAAACGACATATAAATGAATGACATGAACGGATCTGGACACTAGCAGTGGGGTATTTCATTCCGTCGAACTGTGGGGCACCTCCTTTAGTAATGGGCGACATCAAAGACGTGCTGTGTACATCTACAGCACGGAGTAACCAATGCTCCGAAGTATAGCTTGTGACTAGACAATTATAAACACGTACTGGTCTGCCATGGATTGGATTGCAGGTGACGACCACTGAATTATGATGATGGCGGCATTGTAGTAAACTTGTAATAGTGAATAGTGATATTTCAGCTGAAGTTGGTTCAGCAGGCGCTCCGCTCCGTCCGACTAAGAAATAAACAGACACAGACACGCAATACAACTAGTTATGTGAGAGCCCGGAACTTGTCTGTGTGAGCCCGGAACTTGTCTGTGTGAGCCCAGAACTTTTCTAGCTAGCCTTGTTTAGCCTGTGCTGCTTTCTACTCGATAGAACGCCGTCTTGTAGACATATTTTGTGCTTGTGAATAAATACAAAATATCTCTTTCCCCGCAAACCCAACGGCGTACTAAATTTAAGGTGCATTGCATAGAGCCTACACGATTTCTCAGAATTTTTTTTAGGTGCATCGATTTGCTATCGTGCTACAAATAAAATAAAATAAAATATTACAACAAACACTCTGTAAACATGCTTTATTCTACCAATGTTGACAAAGAGTCCTTATCGGAGGGACTCATGCCCCAAAAATCCAGAGACACCACTTCGTCGTAGCCGTTTTCGTCCTCGTGCACATAGAGGATCTCCCTTGTGCTTTCGTGCAAAAACCGGATATTTTCTCCAGGAATAACCCGAATGATCTCTGCTGTATCCATGTGTCGGATCTCAATAAAATTGGGTTCAAATGCTATAAGATAAGGATACGATAGGGCAAAATGTTGAGGCATACCTTCCCAATGGATCATCCAGTCTGGCCTTGTTCGCCAACCATTTTGATTCACGAAAAACGAGAAATCAGAATAGTTGAGCAAAAAGTCTGTATGAAGCCGGTAAATCGAAATAGGCTTTAGGGCCTCACGACGAATGGCAAAATCCAATGACGTGTCGGCTGGGTCCAGCAGCGACTGAGTTTCCAGAGTGTCGAGATCAACAATCTCAAACCCTTTGGCACAACCAACACACAGATGTCTCTTCAAAAATGAGATTGACAAAGTTTCAGAAGGAATATAAAACTCCTTAAACACCTTTAATCCTTCGCTCTGATTCTGGAGCAACCGTCTCAATGGTGCCGACTGACGTCGATTTCGAGGTTGTGGATCAAATGGCTCCAAGACTCGGACAGTAGAAGTCATTGAGCTGGATTTCACCGTACACACCAACATACGTCCAAGACAGATACCCACCTTGTAAAAGTTGATATGGCCCATAACCTTCTTGGCTCTTCGGCTGTTGGCGACAGCATCCGGGGTTTCTAAAACATCCATTGGCCACGAGTACAACGATTTGTCGGAAAGTGCCAACAATGTAGTGTACTCTTCCAAGACATCCAATTGTGTCACGCTAGGTAAAGATACAATCTTGACTGGGACAGACGTCGATGGACCGTTAGAAGTGAATTTGACATCCGAAACATATATTCCAGCATCGGTACCGAAAAGCAACTTTCTGCCTCCGTCGCACGGAGCCATACAGTTGATCCGCATAGCGCTGCCAAAAAACTTGCTCTGTAAGACATGCTTCTTGTAAGTGTCGCCCTTTTTGCTGAGGATATCCTTTTGAGAATCAATATGTTCAATCCACTTTTTGCGGCCGATAAACGTCGTCGCATACAATGTAAGTTCATAACCTCGACGACCCATATGCTGGAACGTAATCGGAAACCTGTTTTGCAGCTCTGATTTTGAAGAAGGCACTCTTGTAGTTGGAATCAACGACGTAGAGGGCCGCTTAGCTAGTGATTTGGGCAGAATTTCCTCTCCTTCAGCCATGATGAGAAGCTCAAGCGGAACAGGCTTGCGATGTACCTTGTACTGCTCACGCTTATTTACTATTTTGATCCTCACAAACAGCAAACTATTGTCGAAAAGATACACCTGGACATCACCCTGGTTATCCTTGTCTCCCGTCCGCTTCTTGAGAGGCCCCTTAAATATCAACTGACGACGTTCATCGTTCAATTTCAAGTCAACGTACTCGCCAGGTCGGAAAACAAGAGACTGGTTCAACTGCATCAAGCTGAATCGATTCTCGGTCTTACCCGTTTCGACGTTAACTTTAGTCAAAAATTCGCGGACAACCTTGATCGCTTTAGGAATGTTCTCTTTGTCGGGATTGTCATCGCTGGTATGCTTGAGAACTGCTTCTAGCAGCAGTGGATATCGCGCCAGCCTGGTCGTTGGCTTTGTCAAATAACCGTTAAGTTCCAGTTTTCGGGACTCTTTCATCCTCTCTGTTTCGTCTACAAACTTTGCAAATGCAGGGTTGATGCTCTTTTCTCGCTCAAACTCGTACTTACCGTACAGTTGATTGGCACCGTACCTTATGAAAGGATCAAATCGATTGACGTAGTCAAGAAAGATATCACCAATCTGCTTGACCACTGGTGCCTGCTGTTGACGTTTTGTAAGAGCATCTGCCAATTTAGAGTTTACAAAGTGAACCTCTGTCGCATATGAAAACACTGCACTGATAAAATGCTCACGGCGTATTTCAGGAATGACATTCGATGTTCGCAAAGGCTTGACCCAGAAATCGCGCAGATATTCCAAGTCTTTAACAAAATCCCTCTCTGTGTAAATGACTTCGCAGATAACCTCCTGTCGCTTTTTCTCCCGATCATCGACACTATCAGCCACTTCTTTTGATACAGTGTGGATCCACAATTTTTGTTCTGGCTCGTCATCACCGTGGAGCGATAGTCTTGAATCTGCCCTTTTGAGACCCGGCTGTGGCTTCATGTTGAGGCGGGCCTGCTGTTCAAGACGTCGCGGGCATGCTATTGAATAACATAGTCGATCACGAGTACATGTCGGAGAGTAGCACTCGGCGAGAATTGTAAACACTCCGTTAACAGGCACAAATGCTGTATTGCCCTGCTGGTCTCTTTCTTGGCTGGACTGCACATCTGCATTACTATGACGGGACACTTCAGAAAGTCGCCGATCTGAAGAGTCTCCATTTGCACCTGCACCATCCTCAATCACAATTTCGTTAAACTGGTACACTTCGTTGACGGTGTCGCGAAGTCTGTGGTCATAAGTAACGTCATGAAAAAATTTTTGAGCGTCAAGCGCTCTTCCTAAAAGCAGAGCCAGATTGCGGTCTGGTGTTTTTATGATATCGGCAATTAGGTCGACTGCCTCTGAGCCCGTGAAGGAATTCTTATACGTGAGTTCATTTTTCATTCGGTCACCCAAAACAACTTTTTCCCGAAATACTTCTGCAACTTTGGAGAGCATGGCGGGATATACCATTGGCACTTGTCGCGAACTGGTGACAATTGTTGAATGAGGACTCAGACTTGGAAATCCATTCCTTTCATGCACGCTACTGCTGGTAGACGTTGACCTTTGAGCTTTGCCCTCAGAGCGTCGAGAAGATGACTTTGTGAACGTCGACAACAGCGAGCTACTGGACGGTCTGGAATGGCTTAAATTTGTCTGCGATGAACTGACCGACAGGATAGCGTCAGGCTGCCTTTGCGGTATGACTCTGCCACTCAGCGTCATAGAATTGCTGACTCTGGACGCAGACGTAAGAGACATCGTCCGTTTTTCGCCAGACGACACTTGACCCTGCGATTGCAAGGACGGTGCTGATGCAGGAGTCTGACGATAGCTAGGTAGTGACGACCGTGATGACGAGTGAGGGTTCGACACCGATCTGGATTGAAACGACTGCGATTGTCGAAGAGCAGTCGAAGAAATTCCCGAGCCGATAGACGGAGCAGGGCCAGGACCAAAGGTTGCTGAGTTAGGGGCACTATGGTGCGGGAGCTGCTGTGGTTGTGGCTGGGATGGATGTTGTTGAGGCACCCCAGTATTGGCGGGACCAAATGTTGCAGAGGGGCCGTCAATCCTAGGACTCGATCCAGATCCAGGACCTATATTATGATGTGGACCATGACCATGATTAGGTACAGGTCCATGACCATAATAGTTTGCTGGATTAGGACCGGGCGAGCTGCGGCCTCCTGCTCCATTCAAAGACTGACCAGCACCTCCGTTGGGTCCAAGGACTGGGCCTCCCAAAGGGATATGCGCTGGAGGCCTGTTGACAGGTGCATGAGAACCGAGATCCATTCGCAGACCATCGAGCTTAGTAGTTGACTCGAGTCGAGGATCAAATCGATGGTCTCCAGACGGACCCATTCTCGACCCCCCATGAGGTGAACCATGAGGATGGGGTCGGCCATTGCCCATGTCTGGAGCCCGCTCTGATGGCGAGATAGGTGGAGTGGAATGATGGTGGTGGGAAGAAGGCGGTGGTAATTGGGTGTTGATTGGAGCCAGTGGTCGTGGGCTCGAAGTACGATAGGGAGGATGCACAGGGGATCCAGTGGAGCTCGCAGACGACGGAGATCCTGGAGATCCGGGAGATCCAGGCGACCCAGGCACTACTCCATCATAGGGTCTCTGGGGAGGCCTCAGCGGGCCATCTAATGGAGGGACAGGGCCAGACACAGCAGTCGCTCGACCAGGCGGCGGCCGAGACGAACCAAAAATATTTGAAAACGCGGCCTCTCGATTGGACCCGGGAACTGGGCGCGCTAATTGCACGTTGTTAGGGTCCATGGCATCTTCTGAAGGCACGTTGCCTGGTGGGTTGAGTATCAAAGCTGCCGGCTGGGACACACTGCTGGGTGTTGTTGTTTTATCGTATTAGGAGATGTTTAAAGATCCCTTGCCGCACCCAAGGCTTATAATGACAGATGCTCTGGATTGAGTCCCTGTTTAGCGAAAGACACAAAAGCGAAAACGATGGACTTCTTTTTTTTTTTTTTTTTGTTTCTTTCTTTGCACAAAATGGACTACGGTGCCAAACGAATGAATCCGTCAAAAATGCTCGAGTGATAGACAAGTAGCTAAATATAATAGTTATGTGTTTGTGTTTTATGTTAGTGCGCTAAACATATACCGGATGCAGGTACATGCCAGCCCATTGCTATTTTCAGTATGACCAGGGTCCACTCTTGTTACCATCACCCACAACCATGTTACTATAAAAAACACTCCATTATGAGCGATAGACTATAATACAGTAGCTGATATGTTTGACTGGTTATTGACTCTTCAACAGGCATATAAAGCCATTCCGTTCTGATGCCGACCGCGGTTTTTCCGGTTGCTGAAGGCTGAGCCATCAGGGCTCTCAGTACCCCATACCCATCTCTCCTGGCCATTCTCTTATCGGACTCATTCTCTCCTGTTATCGGTTCGTGCCCTGCCACACAATCTCTCCAACTTGTAATGCCCGTAAGTAACGAAGCTGGCTGTAGCGATGTGCCAATTGTACAAAGTACCATGGCTCCACAATGTGTAGTGGCCATATACATTTATTGTTATTGCCGTTGACAAATGCAATTCTTAGTGCGTGCAATTGTGAGCCGGGATGCTGTCTACCTATATATATATATATCGACACATATGCCAACCGATATGTATATCCACCGTAAACAGTGTTGATACAATGGGGTCTTCCTGCAGAGGCTGGTAATGGATGCAATTCCATAACGGCTGCCTCGCCCGAATATGCAGTTCTAACATCAGGCGCAACACTCTACATTTCTGGCGGAAGACAAGGATACCCGGATCGTGGGGAACTTTGCGGTTCTGCCGCTACGAACCAAGTTTCGAGGACCAGCCTACCCGCCGGCCAATGACGACGACTATGACATTCTCGATGAGACTTTAGACCTGTTCCGAGTCAATTCGTTTTTCCGAAACTTTGAGATCAAGGGCCCTGCCGACCGGTCGCTTATTTATGGAATCCTGTTTGTGTCTGACTGTCTCAGCAAGCTCAAGCCGTCGACGTCGCTCCAGGACGGTACTCGAATTCTCAACACGCTGGCAATTGACCATTTTTCTTTGCCAGGTGAGCCAGGATTCCCATTGAACGCTCTGTATGCCCCTCCTCGAGACCGAAATGAGGTTGATTTCTTGCGAAGCTACCTGTCGCAATTTCGACAGGAGCTGGCCCAGAGGTTACTTGAGAAGATCTACGAGGATCCTAAGGCCCCTAACAAGTACTGGCTTGCCTTTACTCGACGTCGGTTCATGAACCTCGCCTTGAGCTGACTGACCTATTCCAAGCATATGATTTTGATGTAGATTGATTTATCTGATTTTTACTGTAACATTGGCGCACGCAATCTGATCGTAACACATTATATTGTACAGGTACCCCAAAAAAAAACTAAGGCATATATATTTATAAATTTATCTTCCCCTTTCATTGCTTTCCCTGCTGGTGGGCTGGTCGTAATTATATCTTGATAACCAAGGCTGGTCCCTGGGTGGAAATTCGTTAAATCTTTGACCAGCAGCTCCATCAGCCACCTCTCTCTTTTCTTGGTGACCGCCTGGGCCAGGCGCTGGTGTATCTTGAGGCTGCTGGCTCTGTATATGGTGTGGATGTTCGGGCGACCGAGAATCTTGATATCGGTCAAACGTTCCAATTGGCGGTGGGAGATTGTTGTTTCGCTCCATCCACCTGTCGCTGGCAATCGGAGGCAGTCTTGGCGGCCCTGAATCATTGAGAATACTAGAAATCGTAGACGTCTTAGATGTGTGCAGCACCGGACGAGGAGGGCCATTGTCAAAACCATAGCCAATATTGGAAATAGGTGGCAGAACAGTCCTCACCGCAGGTATATCTCGAGATTGCTGCTGCTGCTGCTGCTGCTGGGAAGCCTGCATTGGCGCTGGCTGGCCATTTGCTGGAAGGTTAGCAGGTGAAGATGCCAGTACAGGAGGGGCAATAGGACCAGGAGCCATACCTGAGCTACTACTACCACCAGATGTGGTAGGCATATTGGAAGGTAGCGGAGTTCCAGGAGCAGCACTGTGAGGAATGGCATGCGGTGGAGCCGGCGGTGCAGACTGAGACATCTGTGGCGGTAATGGCTGAGACGCTGTTACTCCAGGCTGGCTCGACTGTTGAGGCCCTGTCTGTAGACCACCATGAGCCACCACTGGGTACGCTGGAGCCGGGCCTGGCTGAACATACAAAGGTACTTGGCGAGGTCGTGTGGAAAAGTATCCGGGGCTCGGGCCAAGCATTCCCTTTGGAGGCATCTGCGGTTGCTGCATATGTGGTGGATATCCGTAAGGAGGTTGACCCTCCGGATGATGCACCTGAAGAGGAACAGAGCCTGGTACGGGAGGAACATACATACCAGCAGATCTGTCTCCAGGAGGATATAAAGGTCTGTCGACGTTTTCTTCCATCTTTGGGACAGGTTGGTTTTGGTATGCGTTGTTGTGACCATCGACTTGCATGACAATATTATCATATCCTCTTTCGGCACCAAACTTGTGGAAATAGTTCTTAAGCATAATGGCACTTTTGTTCTTCATGTACTTTGCCATTTCATCCCATCTAGTACCAAACGTTCCCAAAAGTCTTTCAAAAGTTTGGATTTCTCCCAAGCTCCAATAACTTGACACCTTTTCTTTATGTATCTCCGCAAAAATAGGGGGCTCTTCCTCCTGATCTACCTTCCTTCCTTTCTTTGCTCCCGGCTTCAACCCCTTGTTTCCCTTCTGCCTTCTCTTGGCATCACCAGCAATATCATCAACCATAACATCGGACTTTCGTTTCTCTCGAACTTCCTCTCGTGGCTGATTTGCTGCTGCTGTTGCCAGTGCTTCAAACGCACTTTCTTCGACTGGCAATTGGAGCGATGTATGCACCGTGGCCTCTTCAGGTTCACTGATAGCACTCGTTGCCGCTCTGGATCCAGTTGGAGTCGTGTTGGCAGTCGTACTACCCTTCTCCTTTGCTGCTTTCCGTCGTGTTTTACGGCTGTTGCGCTTATTCCGGTTCATGACCAACGTCTTGTAGTCCACTTTCTTCTTAGTTTGATAGTAGTGCAACACACAGTCGCCAAAAGTTCGGTTCCCACCGACCATTGCTGCTATCTTACCAAATTCTTTAGGGAACTGTGCAAATGCATCGCAAAATGCCTCGTGCTCCTCAGCGCTGAAATCGTTTACAGCGTCCGCCATCAACCGCTGATATGGAATAGATTTGTCCGAAATGAAATTATTGGTATCGACAAATCGGAACTTTTCTCTTTCAACAGGGTCAAAAATCATATTGGGAGTATGAGCAGACGTCAGCCGAGCTCGAACTAACGGATCCCTGGCATTCTCCCTTTCAAGGTTGGCGAGAATTTCCAAAAACTCGGCTTCGCTTCTTACTGAGTCCGCTTGATAGGAAGCACGGCCTCGTCGACCACCTCCACTCGATGGAGGCTCGGGGTGGTCTTTGGCAGGAGCTGCTTCGACAGGCTCCTCGACAGGCTCTGCAGGCTTCTCATACTTTTCTTTGAACTCCCGTTCTGTATCTTCACAAAAATGCAGCCACTCAGACCTTGTTTGCATATATGTCTTGTGAGCAGCATTCTTCTGCAATTCGAGATCCTCGTGGTGTCGCTTCATATAAGCCTGCAGTTCCTTGCGAGAGCTAGAGAGGAAGTCTGTAGCATTTCTACGTACAACAGCGTACTCGACCAAATACCTCTTGGGTGTAGCCTTTAAATACTTCATGTTTGCAGTGATGCTCTCATGAGGAAGCGCCTGAATCTCCTTGAAAAGCTGTTCCACACGGCTCAACGGATAAACTGCGACTTCTCGATTCTCAGACGGAGTGTTCTTGTCATCAATAGAAAGGCCTTCTGATTCGTCGACAGTATCATTCACCTTTGTTATTGTCTTTGAATCTTCCTCTTCTTCTTCTTCTTCTTCTTCTTCTTCTTCTTCGCCGTCATCCACAATCTTCGCCAACGGAGGTTCCGCAATTTTATCTTCAGATTGGGCAGTCGCCACAGCATTCATTTCATCGGGTATATCAACGTTTCTTGGGACTTGATTCTCAGATGATGTCAGAATGGCAAGCTCAGCCAGAGCATCTAGACCATTGGATTTCGGTAAACTTTCCACCTGTGCTACTATACCAGTGGAGTTAACATCTTCTGATTGAGGAATCTTTTGCTCTCCTAGAACAGCGCTGTCATGATGATGACTTGACAGATCAGCAGCTTCGGATGCTTTTGCAACAAAAGTATTGGTTTCCAAACTTGGAGTCGCATTCGACTTTGTCGCGCTGTCGTCTCTAATATTTGCTTCTTCCGACTTGTTACCGTGTTCCACTTTTTCGTCGTTATGGTCATTTTGAGGTGGCTTATCAGTGGCCCCTGGGTTATGCATCGCATCATCATTTGCAGATTCCATATTATTCACAGGTTCGTAATGGTCAGACTCATCAGATGGATTAGCGGCTTCTGATGTTTCGATTACTTCTTCAGGTTGCTGCTCCACTATACAACCAGACGAGTCTTCCAGTTTAACGTCGCGGGCAGGATCTTGGGTATTATTATTATTAGTACTTGGCAATTCATCTCGCCCCACTGACGACTCGGCCGGTTTGGGTTTATCTACGTCCGCTTCGTTGGCATCAGCATCTACCTTGGGCTCCGAACTGCCTATACCAGAGGACGGGCCCACAGAATCTAATGATCCCGATCCCATAGGACTCTGGGACTTGCGCAGATCGTCGTAGGAATGCCGGCTTCTAGGCATGTTGTTTGAAGGCTCGTCACTTAACTCCCTTGATCGTCGATAGGTCTGGGATGGCCGCCGCTCATAATAATCGTCTCTGTAAGGTGGCCTTTCATAATATCGGTCTTTTGAATCCCACGACTCTCGTTGTTCTCGCGGATCCCGTGGCTCTCGAAAATCTCGGCCATCTCTTACAGGAGGCTTAGCCATGCGGTCGTAGTGGTCATAGCCAGGTTTATTGCTGGGCCGTCGATCCCATTTTCGATCCCGGTCTCTATCTCTATCACGATCCCAATCCCAGCTCGGTCGAGACCTGTCCCAATGCCTGGGTCCAGTTGGAATACTACGACGAGCACCAGCTGGGGCAGATGGAGGAGGTGGAGAACGCCCTGGAGGACCTCCTCCTCTTCTGTATTCGTCAGAAACACGTCGTCGCTGTTCTGGTCCTTCCCAGTCTCGATCACCACCACCTTCTGAGTTGTCGTCACGAGAGGAATCAGGCCTTGGAAAGTATTGACGGCCAGTCGACCATCTGGAGGGGCCCACCGGAGCAGCCGCTGGACCAGACCCTGTGGAATCTGCTGAGTAGCGTTTTTGTGAATATCCAGATTCAGGAGATGGCGATCTTCGATGATATCGTGGTCCTGATGGGATTGGAGGTCTGCCAGACGATCCAGGATACGATGACTGGGAGACCGACTCTTGATAGGGAGAGCCTGGGTCACCAGGTGGCCGCGCTGAACCTGCTGACGGATGATATCTATATGGATAACTTCTAGGAGGCGAGTGATCACGACGCTGGATCGTTAGCTCGATTGATTTACTGGGTCGAGGTATACTTACGTCTCCTGAAGATATGTTGTGCCTACGCTTATATTCGGCAGCTTCACGCTCGCGGCGATCTCGCTCCTTGTTCCGTTCCTCCAACCTTCGGTCAGACTGCCAACTATAGCTGGGTCCACCAGAAGAATGTAAAGGCATTGTCGGCAATTTAATCCTGGCTCATGAGATCATAAAAAAGTGAGGATGAAAATGATAAGGAGGCGGGTAAGGAACTCACATATATAAATGCAATGCAGCCATTCGACATGAGCCAAAACACCCCACTGGTGGCAGAGCATAAGCATTCTAGTTGCACAATGAATTTATCTAGCAACACAAACAAACTGACAACTTTTTCTCTTTTCTAAATGAATTTGACATCACTGCCCTCGAGTGAGAGCTTTGGACCAAAACATCACTTCCATACGGGTTGTAGTCGCAAACACATCTATCAGCTCTTCCAGCCGCTCAGGTGACACATCCATGACACAGTCCTCAAGAAGCGTTTTGGCAGTATGGGAAGCTTCTATGATCTCTTTGCTGGTATAGGTCTCGACCCACCGCCAGTAGGGATTCCCTACAACCGTCTCAGGCTCATTGACCAATATACCAGCGGCCTCTATGTACCCTAACATGCAAGGGCTCAGCGCGAACTGCAGTGCCTTCCAGTCCTGCTGGACCCCAAGGTCCAAAACGTACCTAGTGTAGGCATACTCCTGGAAGCTTTCAGGTTCATGTATAATATCATCCTCGGTTAACCCAAATTGCTTGCAATATTCCAAATGTAGCTTCATCTCATGTCTGATGTTGAGCACCACCTTGGCTGCCTTGTCTATATCGTCAATATTGGCAGCCTTGAACCCAGCCAAAGAGTATGCTCTAGAGTACTGGATCAGGTAGAGGTAGTCCTGCTTGAGAAAGTACAAAAACGTGTCCATAGGCAGTGTTCCTCGCGCCAGCTGTTTGGTGAAAGGGTGATGCACATATTTCTGCCAATGTGGCTTGACTTTAGGATGTGACAGTAGATACTCGACAAAATATCCAGGAGCAAATGGTCGGATAGAAACATTGTGCAGATGGTCAATGGGCCCGTTGCCCGACCCAAGACCAGGAGCCTTTGAAATGGCTCGTTGAACATACCGGATCGAGTGCTTGATGGCTTCAGGCAGCGACTTGCCAAGACCTATATTGGACGCAATTGCCGACGCCAGAGTACAACCCGTGCCATGGGTACTAGAAGATACCACATACTTGTTTTCAAAAAACGTGAAATCCTCGCCATCATACAATATATCCACTATAGTAGTGGGACTGTCTTTGACATGAACCAAATCGTCATTGAGACCTAAATGGCCACCCTTGAGAAGCACATTGGAGCCAATTGCGTCGTGAAGCTCCTTAGCCAGAACTTTGGCATCATTAACTGACCGAATTGTATCAATAGTGAGCAGATCAGAAGGATTATCTTGTTTGATTTTGTTTCTAATGAAGATTGCCTCGGGGATGTTTGGGGTTATTACTGTAGCCATTGGCAAAAGACCACTAATATATTCATTCACAGCATCGTCGGGAATCAACTTGGCCCCTGATGTAGACACCATCACTGGATCCACCACCAGCTGCCCATTGGCATGATGCTGCTTAAGCTTGGACACCACAGTCCCAACAGTCTCCCTGCTGGACAGCATACCAGTCTTGACTACATCCACTCCAACATCTTCAAACACAGCGTCCAGGCAGTCGGCAACCATATCCTGGCTGGTTACCGGCCATATTTGACGAACGCCTTTTGCTGGGATCAGCACTGAAAAACTCCTCGAGCCTTTATGTACTTACTGTTTTGGGCGGTTAGTCCCGTTATACAGGTCATGCCATAACAGCCATGCACCGTAAATGTCTTGAGGTCGGCCTCAATGCCTGCCCCACCAGAGCTGTCCGAGCCTGTATTAGCATCCAACCCAATTTTTACAGTTATTTCCGGGCCTCCTTGTTGGGGAGCCGCCTCCTACTACTCACCCGCTATAGTCAGTACCCTTGGAACCATGAAGTTAAAAAAAAGCCGCTGAAGAGTCATGATGTCATACTGCGGGGCTGACATGCGCAGCAATCAACATGCCCAGCTCTGGTACGGCGATATACTATGTATGCCCAAGCAAACCGACATATTAGCTCGCCCCCCCTCTCCATTGTCGAGCTTGTCAACGCAACTAAAGGGTTGCCAGCCCTACAGGAGACCCACCCGCAACACAACCCCAGCATCCGGCTAATAGCAGGTACAACTGAAAAAGCACAGCTAAAAATAAAAAAAAGCAGTCCCTTCCCTTGTTAACGGACAGTCCAATTTCACCGTATGGCACGCCCATTTAGGCATGAGATGTGGGCCAGCACCCGACCTATCCGACAAGCACCATAATCTCGGACGCGATGGTGTTTGCTGATCCGAATCCGACAGCCCGTACGGCTTTCTCACGTGATGCCGGGTAACAAAGCGGCATCGCCTCTGGCGATCATATATAAGCCCCGTTCAGCCCTGCCATCTCCGGTCATTATTTATTAGTGCGTGCCAACTTACCGATTCGGCGTGCTCGGTATTGAACCAGAACCACTCAGACAACTGCCATCTTTTGCTGGGTGTTGCACCCTGTGCGTTGTTTGTTTAACATTGATACGGTCCACCCGCCTCATTATTTTTTCCCATCAGGACGAATGCTTTCGTCCATGACATACAGTGAGCAGACGGTGTCGCCTATGAGCCCCGAGTCCAAGAATTCGGTGTTCACGACCGATGGGTCCACCTCCACTAGCCCATTCAACGAAAAGGATAAGGATGCTACTAAAGACAGTGGTCCGAGCGTGAGCATGTCTAATACCAATGGTGGATCGCTTCATCACCTAGCAAACACCTCCACTGCGAGCTCGCACCAGCCTTCTCAACCAGCATCGGTGTCTCTGCCTGGCCACGTTTCTGGCGATGGCCATCTGTCTGGGGACACCCAACCTGTACAATCCCTCACTCCTCAGGAGCCTAGCGAATCGCGAGGTCCTGTTGAAGCCAAACACGAGCCAACGTCGGTTGCGGTGGATGGTGCGGAACTTACTCATCCAGACTTAGTGGCTCACCAACAACGTCAAGAGGCAGAAGAGCAAAAGTCTTCTCATGAAGGCGTGTACGATGACCAACTCATTGAGCAGCAACAACAGGCCGAGGCAGAGGCTCGTCTGTCGCTGCTGAGCCAGTACGGCCAAGCAGGCCCGATGAGTATTGCTAGCCTGACCAACCCGACAACTCCATCCAATCTCGATGCGTCTGCTGCGGAGGCAGTGGCAGCAGCAGCCACTGCTGGTGCTGCTGGTGGGCCCAGTCCTGCTCGCAAGAAGCGCCAGTGCTCGCTATGCCACGGTTGGTTCTCCAACCTGGCCACTCATAGGTCTACACATTTGTCAGACACGTCGCGTCCTCACACATGCGCGGTGTGTGGACGGGGCTTTGCTAGGCCCAATGACTTGTTTCGACACCAGAAGTCTCACAGAGGCGATGCTCCATTCCGATGTCCTTTGTTCTTAAAGGCCTCGTTATACCAAAACGCATTTGGCAATCTGGAGCCGTCATGCCACCAAAATGGAGGCTTTTCCCGTTGCGATACCTACAAAAACCATCTAAAGGCAATGCACTTTGAGTACCCCGCTGGCACCAAGAAGCGAGACCGTCACGGAATGGGCGGAAAATGTAAAGGATGTGGACTGACGTTTGAAACTGCTGACCGATGGATCAATGAGCACATACAGACCAAAGAATGCGAGGCTATCCTCAAAGTGGAGAGCATCAAGAAGCAGTTTGGCGACTTGTCCGACCTGCCGGCTTCAGCTGGTTTGAAGACTGAGTGATGAAAATGTAAATGTAATAGAGATGACCATGAACAATTTAATTTCATTATTTACGGACTTTAGCTTGCTTCTATTTCCTAACTAGCTGGTACTTCTTTAGAGCCATTCGCTGCTTTATTGGAGTCTTCATCATCCCGCAGTTCCTTTTCGCAGTTTTCTGCTCTGTATGTAGTCGTATAACGCTGTCGGGACGTTGGAACAGCCGTATGCCGAATTAGCAACCCATTACTAAGATCTGCCTGACTATCGCATTACCGACGTTGTCCCGCTTGGGTGTGGGGAAAACAGCCGCTCTACCCCGCATATGGGATGCGAACCTGACACTGTTTAGTCCTCACGCAGCTCTTTGGTAAGTGGTCTATGTCAATGCTGGTGTCCAGACTGCGATTGAAATGCCAATTTGGCCATTATGTGAGGGAGCTGACCTGTCTATCTAGGAGATCTACGGTTAGAGTCGCCTCGAATGTTTATCTTCGGCACAGTTATTCGTCTCTGAGCCATGTAAAGGGACCCTTGGGCCCAGAGTTATCTTCGCATACAATTAGCTCCTTGGTTGAAGAAACTGCATCCCGTCATGGTGATCTGAATGCTGTGATATCCATGCATCAAGGTGTGGCTCTTACGTACCGGGAACTAGATAGATTGGCATCGGTGTTTGCTTCTAATTTACTGAACCATTACCATATCTCCAAAGGTGATAAAGTATCAGTTTGTTGTGGGAATTTATGGCAGTATCCAGTCATTCAAGTAGGATTGGCCAAGATTGGCGCCATACTGGTTCCGCTCAATCCAGCATTTACAAATAACCAGTTTATCGCAGCCATTGGAGGCAGTCAGTCAAAGGCGCTGATAATGCAGTCATATTTGTATGGGGGTAGGACCAAGCCGCCAAAACACACTGGAGCTACTATTAGTACTATCCAAGAGAACACAGGAGTAGAGATAGTATTTGAAATCCCTCCTGACGATGGCTATGAGATCAAGGACAATGTCAACTTTTCTGTTCTATTAAATGAGCCTGCTCCACCGCTTGCCGAATTCAACCTCAACAAGGATGATGTCATCAACATGCAGTTCACATCGGGAACTACGTCCATGCCAAAGATATCGAGTCTCACTCACTCCAATCTTGTGAATAATGGATTGTTCATTGGAAGCAGGATGGGACTATCGGCTACTGCCTCCAACCACCCGACCGGACAGGATCATGTATGCGTTCCAGTTCCCATGTTTCATTGTTTTGGTCTGGTGTTGTCTAATCTAGCAAGTTATTCTTCAGGTTCATGCTTGGTATTCCCATCAGACGGATTTAACCCAAATGCTGCCCTATCAGCGGTGGAAAAGTACCAATGTACTGCATTACATGGGGTTCCAACTATGTTTGCAGCGGAACTTGACGCTAGTGACCAATTCGACCAAAGCAGCTTCAAATACTTGAGAACAGGAATTGCTGCTGGATCTTCGGTGCCGGTTGAAATTATGAGAAAGCTGTCGTCGCAGTTTGGCATGAACGAGTTGACCATATGCTATGGAATGACAGAGACATCACCGGTCAGTTTCATGTCGTTTCCTGACGACCCTATAGAGAAGCGAGTGTCGACAGTAGGTAAGATCATGCCCCATACTGAAGCCAAGATTGTGGCTCCTGAAGATGCATCACTGACCCCTCTTCCACTAGGAACTCGTGGTGAGATAGTTGTTTCGGGTTACCTTCTACAAAAAGAGTATTTCAATGACCCTGAAAGGACCTCGGAGGCAATGATTTATGATTCCAATGGTAAGCGGTGGATGAAAACTGGAGATGAAGGAGTTATAGATACCGATGGATTCCTTACAGTTACCGGCCGTATCAAGGACTTAATTATTAGAGGAGGAGAAAACATTCATCCGCTGGAAATAGAAAATGTCCTGTTCTCCCATGACGCTATTCAACAGGCATCTGTAGTTGGAATTCCTGATGAAAAATATGGAGAGTGTGTCGGAGCTTTCATTATTTTGGATCACCTTCATAAAGCCAACCCGCCGCCAATCAAGGATATTCAAGACTTTGTGTCTGAGAAGTTGGGCCACTACATGGCTCCTAAACACGTCTTTTTTGTCAGCGACTTCCCTAAAACTGCAAGCGGAAAAATTAGAAAAGTTGATCTGAAGAAGTCGGCAATAGAAATGCTAGACAAAAACTAGATAATCAGAATACTATGCATAACTACACTATATATCACGATGACTTAGTTGTCTTCAAATTCAATCAGAGCGGTTCCCTGCTTTACTAGCTCTCCTTCCATATGTGCCACGCTCTTAATCACACCCGCTCTTGGGCTTCGAATGGTGGTTTCCATTTTCATGCTCAAAATGACTACCAGTTCTTGGTCCTTTTCCACTTTATCTCCAGCAGATACATGGACCTTTGCAATCGTGCATGGCATAGGGGCTACAACACTGTGCTTGTCTTCCTTCAATCCGAGAGCCTTTGTCAGCCATTCAGGCTTTGGCTGTTCAAGGATATAATGGGTGCCATTATGGAATACATGAATGCTTCCATCGTCGATGACTACCGAGTTGATATACTGACCTTCAGGGAATTCGATTCGCAGCTTCTTTGTATCCTTATTGTAACTAGCCGCTAAAACGTCAATAGCGGATCCGTTTATATCGAGAGTGAAGCTGCCCGGTTTCGCTGATTCGACGCCAATAGTGATCTCCTTATCGCCATGAAGTAGCTCGACAGATTTTCCAAATGACCCCCAACCTGTACTGGAACCAAATGATGCTGATGGCTGGTACGCTGAGAGTAACAATGCTACCGCTGCCTGGGCTGCGACAGAATCTGGGACAGCAGCTTCCGCCAGCAATTGGCTTCTATTTTTTGCAATAAAGCCCGTTTCCAGTCCTCGAGGATTCTCTGTACCAAACTGCTCACTGTTAACAATACGCCGAATGAATTCGATATTAGTCGTTGGCCCCACAACTTCCAGTTCTCCTAATGCAATGCTCATTTTCTGTAGAGCTTCTTGTCGACTTGATCCGTGCACAATAAGCTTTCCAATCATTGGATCATAGAGTGCTGATATATCCGACCCTTCCTTAAAAGTGAAATCTATTCGTGGCGACCCTGTTTGCGGGAGAGACATGTGTACAATTTTTCCAGACGACGGCAGAAACTCTTTAAATGGGTCTTCACAGTATATTCTTGCTTCAATAGAATGTCCATGTAAAGATATTTCCTCCTGTGTTTTTGGCAACGGGAATCCTGCTGCCACCAGCAGTTGCCATTCCACCAAATCTTCCCCACTCACAGCCTCTGTGACAGGATGCTCTACCTGCAACCTGGTGTTCATCTCCATAAAGTAAAACTCATTGGTGTCGTTGTCAAAGATGAATTCAACGGTTCCAGCTCCTTCATAATTGACGGCTCTGGCAGCTGCTCGGGCCTTTTCCCATAGCTGATGACGGATATCTTCGTCCAACCCAGGAGCAGGCGACTCTTCCAAAACTTTTTGATGACGACGCTGGACACTGCAATCACGCTCACCGAGGGCGACTACATTTCCATGCTTGTCTGCAAACACTTGAACCTCAATATGACGAGGAGTTGTTATGTATTTTTCAATCAGCACATTATCATCGCCAAATGAAGACTTTGCTTCAGACTTTGCAGAAGCAAGCTGAGCCTGAAACTGGTCACTGCTTTCAACAATTCTCATTCCTTTGCCGCCTCCTCCCAACACAGCCTTGATAAGGACTGGGTAGCCAATCTCTTCGGCTTTTTGAGACAGAAATGTTGCATCTTGGTTCGATCCATGGTAGCCTGGAACGCACGGCACGCCAGCAGCCTCCATTATCTCTTTGGATCTGTCTTTGGCACCCATCGCCTCAATTGCGCCCTGCGGTGGGCCTACAAAAATAAGACCCTCTTCCCGTACTCTTTTCGCAAATTGAGCGTTTTCGGATAGAAATCCATAGCCAGGGTGGATCGAATCGCAACCATTCTGTTTAGCAATGGCTACGATCTTTTCTATGTCAATATAACCGCTGGTGGATTGACCAAGTGACAGGTTCACAAGTGAGCTTGTCGCAGAAGGAAGGTCTCTATCAGGTCCTGTATATACAGAAGTTGTTTGGATTCCCAACTTGGAGGCTGTCCTGTGTACTCTATGGACAATTTCTCCTCGATTGGCAACGCACAAAGACTTCAATGGTTGCGCTTCAGAGTGGTAGAAAGCATATAATGGCTTTACTACAGCTCGTGGCTGTCGACCAACACGTACTCGATTCATGACAAGGAAAATATCTCAAGTATGTGCGGTTGTCGCTGTTAAATAGCTTTGCTCGGTCAAAAGAGTTTTGTTCGCGGGGATGGGTATAGACGGTCGGTAACTTCTCGGACCAACATACATAGGGCTGGGAAGTGCGGGGTACGCCCATCACCTGCTGCATGTCGTGCGTATGGAAGGTTATGTGAAGAAACTGCCTAAGTCTAACCAAAATGTTCCATTGATATGCGTAAATTATAATTTATATATTAACCATGTCCCCATTATAGTATTATAGTAATATGGTGCAAGTATGGTAATGTATTACCAATCCAAGTTATCATTATCGCCACAACTCGGTACTGGAACTCTAGCGGGAAGTTTCATTTTGAACTTTTCATCCAATGCTGCCAATCGTGGAGTTGATTCTGACTTTCTAACCTTCCACTTTGACGTACTCAGCATCTCATCCAGTTCGCTGGTGGGGGGTAGCTTTACCCATATCTTTCCCTCCCGTTCCATGATGTCAAACGTAGCAATGGACTGGCTATCGTCGTTCTTACAGGAACCGGTTGACTCCTTGTTTCTGTCTAGAATGAAGTTTCTCTTGTGGAGAGGACAAGAAATATAAGTATCGGAATTCTCATCTGTGGAGAGAATTCCTTGACTGAGAACAAATGCACGCTTGTGTCCGCACATGTTCTGAGAAGCATACAGCTTCTCCTTAAGTCGGAACAGAGCTATTTGAGTATCCCCTATCAAGACAGTAGTACTGGATCCTGAGTCGATGTGAGGCAGATTATCTGCCGTACATACCTCTTGCCATTCAGTTTTGCTCCAAACAATTCCTTTGAAATCTTTTCCATTTGCAGGGTTATGCTCATCTGATGGCCAGTCAGCTGGTCTTGCTTGACCTCTCTCGAGGATAATATCTACAGGCTCAATTCTTCTCTTTGTGTTTGCAAACTGAGCGAACTTCTTGCTGATATTAGGATCCTCTGTAGCAACACGCCATTCGTCGAAAAAGCTTCCAACGATCTTGTTCATCTGCTCCTCAAGGTCTTTGCAGATACCAAGTTTATCGTTGACGACAACATCTCGTAGATACTCTATTCCACCAGGAAGCGCTTCTAACCACCGTGCGGTTCTCTGGAGTCGGTCAGCAGTCCTTATGTAGAACATCAAGTACCTATCAATAAGGGGTATCACTCTGTCAGGTAACACATCTTGGGCCAAAAGCTGTGCATGGGCTGGCTTCATACCTCCATTTCCACCAACATAAACATTGAAGCCATTCTGAACTGCACAAACTCCAAAATCTTTATTATGAAATTCGGCACAGTCACGTACACATCCACTTACACCTCCTTTGAACTTATGGGGAGCTCGCAAACTTTTGTATCGCTCTTCAAGTCTCACGGCCAAACCAACACTGTCGCCAATACCATATCTACACCATGTAGTTCCAACACAAGACTTTACTGCCCGCAGGCTCTTTCCGTACGCATGTCCACTTTCCAGACCAGCACTGTTCAATTCCTTCCAGATTTGGGGCAAATCCTGCTTTTGAGCACCAAAAAGATCGACTCGCTGAGCACCAGTGATCTTTGAGTAAAGGTTATACTTTCTTGCTACTCTTCCTAGAGCAATAAGTTTCTCTGGGGTAATTTCTCCTCCACTAACCCGTGGGACAACACTATAGGTACCATTCCTTTGAATGTTGCCCAGGAATCGGTCATTGGTGTCCTGAAGCCCATGACGATCCCCATCCATGATGTGTCTGTTGTAGAGAGATGCCAGGATAGAACCAATTGTAGGTTTGCATATCTCGCACCCTGCAGAATCTGGAGTCCTACTGACTTCCTTCATTATCGCGTCGAAAGAGTCATACTGCTTTACCATAATGATATTGAAAAGGTCTGCCCTTGACTGGCTAAAATGAATGCAAAGGGCATTGGATACCTCTTTGCCCATCTTTTTCATCTCAGCATTAAAGATTGCTTTGACAGTGGTTTCACAGCCTCCACATGCCGTTCCAGCCTTCGTGCAGCTCTTAATCTCTCCAACTGATCCACAGGTACCATCCTGAATCTTTGCCACAATATCTCCCTTAGAAACGTTATGGCATGAACATACTTGAGCATCATCGTCAAGGTCGCCAACATCATCGTCGTCTCCATTGCTCAAGAGAAGCTCATTGGGCTTTTTGTCCAGTTTCTTCGTAGAACGCACCATAGCATTAAATTTGGTAAACTCACCAACATTTCCCACTAGAATTCCACCTAGCAGGTAGCTTCCATCTTTGGAAAAGATAAGCTTTTTATAAATGCCTTCGAACGGGTCTTGAACTGCCAGCGCCCTGCAATCGTCCTTTGTAAGTTTGGCAGTACTCTTCTTGTGTCCTATTTGCTTCTTAGGTCCATCTCTATCTGCAAAATAGTCTCCAAAACTAGCCACATCAACTCCCATCAACTTGAGTCGTGTGCTCAAGTCTGGTTCAGTGAACGTCTTTGGCTTATGAATCTTTGCTTGAGTCCAATTCCAAGTGAGAACGTCTGCCATTTCAACACCAGGAGCAATAAGGCCAAATGTCTTGTTATTCCAACTTGCACATTCCCCTATGGCGTATATATCTGGATCTGAAGTTTGCAGATCATCATTAACTTTGATTCCTCCCCTGGGTGCCAATTCGAGCCCTGCCAGAGCTCCAAGCTCATCTCTGGGTTTAATTCCAATAGCATAGCATAACAGATGACAGTCTTCAGATGAACCATCTTTGTAAGTTACCTGAGATATTTTCCCGTCACCGTCAAGCTTGATGTCCTCAATCTCTGTGGACAGCTTGACATTGACCCCAAGCTCCCTAACTCGGTCACATAAGAAGCCACCTCCAACTTCGTCTAATTGCTGTGACAACAACCATTTACTTCGATGTACCACAGCCAAGTCATCGAATTTCTCCATATCAAGCAATGATTTAGCGGCTTCGAGACCGAGAAGGCCACCACCAACGACAATAGCCCTTTTCTTGGTACCTTCGTTTGGTACAACTCCTTCCGCGTAAGTAATCATGTTTTCTAAATCCTCAATAGTACGATAGACAAATACTCCCTTCGAACGATATCTTCAGTTAGAACTTGCACAAAAAAGCCGGTCCTTGGGACTCACCTATATGCATCACTAGGATGGCCTAAAGCTGGAATGACAGGAAGGACCGCGTTGCTACCGGTTGCGATAACAAGCTTGTCATAACTGTGAACGGTACCGCTTCTGGTAGTAACAGTCTTAGACTCACGATTAATATTATCGACAGGCTCACTTATCCTGTAGGTCATGTGGTGAGGATCAATGCACTCATACCACGAAGGATCATTCAAATACAGTTCTCTGATGGATCTGTGTTCGAAATACTCTGCGAGACCGACTCTGTTGTAGGCAAGATACTTCTCCTCGCCAAAAATAGTGATCTTGTACTCTCTGGCTAATAGGTCTCGCTCCAATAGCTTTTCTATGAAAGACAATCCAACCATTCCAAGTCCAATTAGAACGACATTGGTAGTAGACTCGGGCTTATAGCCACCCGTGGTCGTTAACTCAACCATCGTTGTGGACCCGTCTGAGAACCGATATAGAAGGAGAATAGAAACATCCAAGAGTTAAAGAGTTATAAGATACCATTCAATATTTTATCGTCCAATTGAAAATAGCTAGAGTAATCGTCCCAAACAGCTTAGCTCGTTCACTATTATCTTGCATATGCATAGGAAACTGGCTGCCCTTATCTCGGACCCATTACCGTAATAGGTAATTGGTATTGCCAAGTTGGTAATTTTACGTCTCCGACGGAACCTAGTATCCATATCAGGTAATTCAAACAAGTACGTAGGTGATCTGTGGCTAACAGCGACCCGGATTAATACCTATCTGACACATCGATATCTGTTATATTATCAGCAACGTATCGATGTCTCCTCCGTCGGAGATGGATGCTTTCCGAAGGACCGGCCAGAAAGTGTGTTTACTTCAGAAAGGACTTAAAAATTAGGACTTGCCCATTGCATATCAGAAAGACTTGAGTTATGTCTGTTGAAGCAGAGATACAGGCTTCACTTGGAAGCGATTCTCCTCCGGCAACGAAATTCAGTGATTCGGGATATGTTTCGGACGATAGTCTCGACGAAAATGTCAAGTATGATATTCCTGTGATTGTTGACGAAGCACTTACAGGCGTCCTTGAATTGGACAAGAAAACGCCAGATAACCGTGTTCCTAGAGATGAACGCCTCATAAGGTTAACAGGAGCACACCCTTTTAATTGTGAAGCCGAGCTAAGTGCTCTTTACGATGAAGGTTTTCTTACCCCGGCAAATTTACATTATGTTCGAAATCATGGACCCGTCCCATATGTGGAAGATAGCGAGATATTTAACTGGGAGTTTGAGATTTGTGGGCTGGTTGAGAATCCAATAAAAATCACTCTCGGCTCTATGCTTGATGACTACGAACAAGTCACACTCCCCGTCACTATGGTTTGTGCTGGAAATCGTCGTAAAGAGCAAAACATGGTTAGGAAAGGATCTGGATTTAACTGGGGTGCAGCAGGTGTTTCCACTTCCTTATGGACTGGTGTACTTATTCGCGACTTACTTATGGCCGCAAAGCCATTAAGAAGTGGGAAATTTCTTTGCATGGAAGGCTGTGATAAGCTGCCAAATGGGGTTTATGGAACTTCTATACGTCTCCCTTGGGCCATGGATTTTGACCGAGCGATAATGCTTGCTTGGAAGCAAAACGGAATTCCCCTGCAACCCGACCACGGTAAACCTTTACGAGTGGTTATACCAGGAGTAATTGGAGGCAGAAGTGTAAAATGGTTAAAACGATTGGTGATCACCGATAAACCCTCAGATAACTTTTATCATATTCATGACAACCGTGTATTGCCAACAATCGTAACACCCGAAATGGCCAAAAGCGAGGAGCATTGGTGGCATGATGAGAGATATGCGATTGGTGATCTCAATATCCAGTCTGTGACTGTGTATCCAAAACAGGGCGAATCCATCAAAGTTAGTGAAGAAGGCACATACGATATTAGAGGCTATGCTTATAATGGTGGTGGAATTCGAATCGGTCGTGTTGAAGTTTCGCTAGATGGCGGAAGAAATTGGATTCTTTGCGAGATTGACTACCCAGAGGACAAATATCGAACCTCAAAAGTTAAAGAGCTTTTTGGTGGGAAAAATGATATGGCAGACCGGTATCTGTGTTTTTGCTGGTGTTTTTGGAAGACAACTGTCAAGATCAGCGAGTTAGCATCTGCCAAAGACATTCTAGTCCGTGCTATGGACGTCAACATGAATATACAACCTCGAAATATGTATTGGAATGTCACATCGATGCTTAATAACTGGTGGTACAGGGTTGCAATCAGAAAGCACGACGATGAGACTCTAGTTTTTGAACATCCAACTCTCCCTGCAATGCAATCCGGAGGCTGGATGGAACGAGTAAAGGAAGAGGGTGGAGATTTGTTATCTAATAGTTATGGAGAAATTGTAGAAGGAGAGCAGACTAGCGCTGAAAGAAAGCCTCCTACAAAGGCTCCTGAAATTGTCATGACTCGAGAAGACATGCTCGGAAGGATAATTACCCGCAAAGAACTAGAAGACCATTCTGGTGAAGATGAGCCGTGGTTTGTCGTCAATGGACAAGTTTATGACGGAACAAAGTATTTAGACAGTCATCCAGGGGGTCCGGAGAGTATCACTATGGTTGCTGGAACTGATGCTACAGAGGATTTCATGGCAATTCACTCCGAGACTGCAAAATTATTATTAGCATCTTTCCATATCGGGACTCTAGAAGCTGCTTCTGGGAATGTCGAAGAGAAACCATCAGCACCAAAAGAAAAGACTGCTACTTTCTTGGATCCCAAACAATGGAAAAAACTGCCACTTGTTAAGAGAGATGTAATTTCCAAGGATACCAGAATATTTTATCTTCAGCTGGAACATCAGGAACAGACTTCTGGACTACCAGTAGGCAAGCATCTGCTTGTGCGTACCAAAGACAAGGATGAGACCTACGTCATGCGTGCCTATACTCCAATTAGTTCCCATAAGGTTCAAGGAACGCTGGACCTCCTAATCAAAGTCTACTTCCCGAATGGTTCTATACCTGGTGGTAAAATGACGAGTCTGGTAGAAGCACTATCGATTGGAGATCATCTGGAGGTAAAGGGCCCCATAGGCTCCTTTGAATACCACGGTCTTGGTGGCTGCACTTTCAAAGGTGTTAAGAAATCGGTTGACAAGTTTTATATGATAGCCGGAGGTAGTGGTATAACTCCTTGCTATCAAGTATTTAAGGAGATTGCTCACAACGATGATGATAATACCCGAGCAGTATTGTTATTTGGAAATCGAGATGAAGATGATATTCTCTGTCGTGACGAGCTACAAGAGATGGAGCGAGTGAATAAGCCACAGGGCAGCATTGAACTTAAACTTTGGTTATCAGGAAAGGCCACTCCACATGACTGGAAGCATCAAACTGGAAGAATAGATTGCAAGGTTATGGATCGGGAGCTTCGAAATATGAAATCTGAAAACTCTATGATTCTCGTATGTGGTCCTGACGGAATGTTAAACAGTGTCCAAGACTGGATAGCTTCAAACGATATAGACGCAAGTAGGGTAGTCTACTTTTAAGATTCTTACTATTTATTAAACAAACATATCTAACGCTGTTACTACAGATATCAGTCTGACAGAGACGTAAAATGTAATTAATTCATGCATTTGGCTATACGTGGGCATTAACTCCAAGCTATGCATCCTGATAAACTATGATAGTTGGAGATAAGTGAGTTATAGTGACTCAAAGCGAAAATATAAAAGTATTATAGGTTGTCAGTAAACCGTCGGAACACTCAAATAGAGACAATGCAGTGAGCCACAAACTAGCTGCCAATCAGCGTCAACCTTATTCTCATCAGACGCGGCTATCCGCACTATCGTATACCTTCCCAATTGGGCAATAGCGTTCCGTTATCTCGTTTATCAGTGAAAAAGCGCATGTCACAGTTAATCCCGGACATTTCAGTTGCTGATCCGCTTTCGAATACATCGTATCGCAGACTTAAATAGAAGACATTCGCTTTAGTATGAAGGGCAGTTTGGTTAATTATGGGTCTATCGTATTTGTGGGACCATCCTGTTATCAACTCAGCGAATGGTAAGTCCATGACTTTGCCCATGCTGAGGCTGGATAACAAATACATTCAGTGTTTTCACCTGTCATGGCTCGGGTTTTTTGTGGCATTTTTGTCTTGGTTTGCATTTCCACCGCTTCTTACTGCATCTATTGCTCCTAGCCTCAAATTAACTTCTCAGGATGTTGCCAACTCCAACATCGTGGGCCTCGCAGCCACTTTGATTGCAAGGTTTGCACTTGGTCCATTGTCAGATAGGTTTGGCCCTCGTATCACCATGGCGGTGACTCTTCTCGTGGGAGCAGTCCCCACTGCATTTGTTCCGTTGGTGAATAATGCTGGCGGTCTGTTTGCAATTCGGTTTTTCATAGGTTTGTTGGGTGGTACTTTTGTGCCATGTCAGCTGTGGACTACACTGTTCTTTGACACTCCTATTGTGGGACGAGCTAATGCATTTGCTGGTGGCTGGGGAAATGCCGGTGGTGGTGTTGCTTTTTTCATGATGCCCGCAATTGTTGATGATCTCAAAAGACGAGGCTATGGGCCAGATCATTCTTGGAAATATGCTTTCGTTATTGGCCCCTTCGTGATTATTGTATTCGTTGCAATTATGGTCCTTGTTTTTGGCCAAGATTCTCCGGAAGGAAAGTGGTCTGAACGAGCAGGTGCAAGTGGCAGCCATATGGTATCTGGAACTGTGACACCTTATTTATTTGAACCTGCCGAGGAGGTCGAGCAGGGCTCGCAAGGCAAGATATTTGAATCTGGCACAGAAATCAGTCCTGTGGTGCCTGATGTTGAGAAAAATGTCAGTAAAAAGGAGAAAATGGTAATGGAATACAACGGCCGTCGTGGTCGCCAAGTTGACGAGACTGCTGAGATTGCAACAGGCAATGTGCTTGATTTCACTGAAACTATTGAAATTCCAACTTTCAAGAGTACCATGAAAGTGGCCTTTAGCCTCCGAACAATGCTATGCGCTCTGCCTTATGCCACCTCTTTTGGAGGAGAGCTGGCTATTGAAGCAGCATTGTCGTCGTTCTATCTTGCTCATTCTAAGCAGACTGGGCAGGACTGGAGTCAGCAGCTAGCTGGAAATTGGGGAAGTATGATGGGTCTTCTTAACATATTTACAAGACCTCTGGGAGGTTATATCTCCGACCTTTTGTACAGGAAATTCAAGACCAGCATAGCCAAAAAGTACTTTATGTTGGGTTGCGGAACCATGGAAGGTATTTTTTTGCTTTGGATTGGACTTTACAAGGGAATAAGTGTCCAAGGCTTGTTAGCAGCAATGGCTATCATGGCAGCTTTTATGGAAGCTGCCAATGGCGCTAATTTCTCTTTGGTCCCCCATATCAATCCTCATCACACTGGTATCATTGCTGGAGTTACCGGTGCTTTTGGAAATCTAGGAGGAATCATGTTCAGTTTGGCATTTAGATTTAGGGTCAATGCTGAAGGTGTTGTCCTTTACCAAGACGCATTGTGGGCCATTGGAATCACAGTTATTGGTGTCAATCTTCTTAGTACTCTTATTCCATTGAAGCCATAGGTTGAATGGTTCAACCCATATATATATATACTGTTAGCTAGAGCTCATTAGTTATTACATTTTGTTTGTTTTCGTGAATGTTCAAAAAGTTTGTCTCACTAATGCATTATTATTATATACAAGTCATATTTACAGTCAGTAGTCAGGGTTGACTTTCAGCTCTGAAATTCTAATCACCGTTAAAGGGTTCTTAGATACGACATGTCGTACGTGCCGTCTTCTTCGCTTGGTTTTCTCGGTGACCTGTCGCTTGACTCGGGTTTGCTCCACAACAACACCCTTGATTGAAAAAACACTACTGTCAATTCTAGGTTCTCCCGTCAATGTATAATCTCTAGATCCAATCACTGAAACTTGGTCAAGGTTCAGAACGTCTCCAACATTAACATCCCTGATTCGCACAGGAATTGAAACTTTGTCTCCCTCGGTCACTAGAAATTTTCGGTCGTAAATGTGTATCGTTGCATACAAAGCACGCGCCTCCTTAAGTGGAGTAATATCGTCAGGCTTTGTGTATTTCATATTTCGTCTTAAAAGCTTTTCCGAGTCCATGATATATGGGTGATCAACCTCAGGTTCCTCACCTACTGCAGCATTTTCTGAAATTTGCTGAGAATCTTGGGTCGATATAAACCTTCTCATGACAGGACTCAGCTGCCGGTTCTGGATCTGTAACCCTCCAAGAGCCCTGTATGTCACTGATCGAGCTGGGCTCACTGGCACCAGCGCTCGTAGCCGAGACATTGACTTGAAAAGCGACATGGTGTGTTTGAATCAGAACTAAGGGTGAAGTGGATTTAAATTTCACTTGGAGGTTAGGCAATCACAACCCTGGCTTCTCAGGGGAGAAAATCAAGAGGTGGTACAATTTATAGGACCGGACGCGTTTAGCGGAATACTACCAGGTATAGAAACGAATTATATATTATTCATTGGCTGTTATTTTGACCTCTATGTTTAAGATTTGGTGTTTTCACAGTTGTTGGCAAAGCCGTGGTTATTAAAGGACATCGGTATTTCCCTCACCCATCTGGTGATGTTGAGCCTCTTTCACTGTACGTAATTAACTCCATCAGCTAAGGCTATTACTGTGTGCGACCCTATGTCGTCAAACGCATCGTTTGAGGGGTATTCGGATACTCCAGACGATGCTCAAAGTCGTGAAAATACTAGTGACGGAGCGCAGGACGTTCGAGATGGGTCCAGCGCAAACAACGTTCGATCAGAGTCTGCATCCGACTTTGGATTTGATATGACTCCAGATGTTGTTGCTCACGACCGGGAAATTACCCCAGCTTCGTCCTCTTTCACATCGTCAAGTTTGCGGGGTGTTTCTGCTCTCGGCACTGCAACACAGACGGATGCTCAAGCCAACCAATTACATTACAACGAAAATCGTCTTGCTTTAGGGGCGAGTATCAAGCATGTCATCGAAATGCTTCAAGGTTTGCAGGCGATGAATAAGAAATGGCCAGTATACTACCCTAAAGAGACATTCATAGAAGACGGTGATACCAGAAGCGGATCGCCAGCACCTGGTAGTGGAAGCTTCAACTTGTTCAAACTGGACCTCAAGTTTTCCAACCAATCCTCCGAGGATCTTATCCACTCTCTGGCGAAGGAATCCATTGGTTCCTTAATTGAAGGGAAAGTATTGCAAATGGTAAAGCATCTAGGTGCTCTTCAGGACCGAATCAACGATACTTCATCCAAAGTTCTGGTAACCGGCGATCTTAATGCTGGAAAATCCACATTTTGTAACGCTCTACTACGACGCAAGGTCCTCCCTGAAGATCAGCAACCATGTACCAATGTCTTTTGTGAAATCCGAGACTGCAGAGATAATGATAATATTGAGGAAGTTCACGCGGTGATTCTTGGTAGAGACTATGACAGGACAGATGCGGCCACCTACGAAGTTCATCAACTAAAGGACCTTGACAAGCTTGTTTATCTATTTGAAAAATATTCGCTCCTCAAGGTATTTGTTGACGAAGGGCGTCCTGCTAATGAAAGCCTACTGAGAAATGGGGTTGTTGATATATCTCTAATAGATGCTCCAGGATTGAACCTCGATTCATATCAAACTACTCAGGTTTTCTCGAGGCAGGAGGAAATCGATTTAGTTGTTTTTGTTGTGAGTGCCGAAAACCATTTCACTCAATCTGCCAAAGAGTTCATCTCAAATGCCGCTCACGAGAAATCTTTTATTTTCATTGTCGTTAATAGGTTTGACAACATCAAGGATAAGTCTCGTTGCAGAACTCGGATTTTAGGCCAGGTTGCTGATTTGTCCCCAGAAACGCACAAAGATGCTAGGGAGTTTGTGCATTTTGTTAGCTCTAATGGTATTGAGCCATATGACGGTGGTGATGGCGGTGACGATGATGGCGGTGACGATGATGGCGGTGACGATGATGGCGGCGATGATGATGGCGGTGACGACGGACCATTTGACGACGAGAACCATAGAGATTTTGACCGTCTTGAAGAGTCTCTACGGAATTTTGTGCTCGAAAAGCGGTCTGTCTCGAAACTAAAACCGGCAAAGACTTATTTAAACAACCTCTTGCTCGATCTTGAGCTTCTGTCTGAAGTCAACATAAAGTTTTGCAAAGAAGAGCGAGATACTCGGCTCAGTGAGTTGGACGACATGAACCCAAAATTGGAAAAGGCTCTTAATGATAATGTCAAGATTTGTGAGCAAATAGACCAGAGTATCGAAAAATTGGCGGACGATCTCTATGATCATACAGCTACGGCGATTAACAAGGCACTCATAGATGCAAAAACTTTAAAGGTCAAATATGACGGCTTGTTCGATGTTTACAAGTATGCAAGCAGAATTAGACAAGAAATTATCAAGAAGATTCAGGAAACAGTCAACGATTGTGAAGTGTATGCTCGTGACAAAACTGCCAGTGGTGTTCAGTCTATAAAGTCACTGGGTATTCTTCATCTTGGCGACCAGCCAGCTTTCCAAAAGATGTTTCGGGATGAAGTAATGTTTTCACGCCGCCGCGACAATCTGACCAGATCGATTAACGCCGAATTATCTATTAGTGATTTTATCGGTATTTCTGTACCAGCGTGGGCGACATCATTTCCTTTGCTTGAATCCAAGAAGGTTGAGGATGAGCATTCTGAAGGAATGACTGTGTCTACTGTTAACAATGCTCTTACACTGGCTTCTGTCGTTGGAGGAGGTCAAGTCATGCTGCGAAATGGCTGGGTGCGCAATGCCTTCAATGCAATTAGGTGGATGGACTCTAAGACTGCCAAGCAGTTGATTGTGCCAGCCATTGTTGTAGCCGGTATATGTGGTGCTGCTTATGTTGTTTCCGAAATACCAAATTCAGTACCAAGAAACATATCAAAAAAGGTCTCCAGGGAACTCGAGAAAATAGGATATGTGCACAGCAACGCGTCGAGAATTTCTAAAGAGAGTCGCAAAGTTCTCAAGTACCCCGCCCAAGATGTTCGAACAGGATTTCAGAAAAAAATCGAAACCCAAGCAACGAAGAGAGAGGAATGTGAAAAATCTGCAAGCGAGGCCGATGCTGGATACAGGTATTTTGTACAGCTTCATGGAGAGGCTGCTCGCGAACGAGTGGTAGTAGGTGATTGCAATTTAGAAGGAATTAGTAATAGTTGAGGTCAGCTCTTTTTCTATATGTACATAGGTTTTATTTTATCTAAATAATGCATTAAATTTCTATATTCACGGTTTTCAGAGCTTGCTTGGCCCACGAGGGAAACTTCGAAGAATCTCCGTTATAAAGATTTGAAAAGAACTGTTTGACAAACTCCGGATATTTGTCGTCAATTATAGCGCGTCTCGCTTGCCTCATCAGCTCTAACTGATAGAATACATTATGCAGCGTTAGAAGATGAGCACCAACAGTTTCTTTTGCAGCAAGATGGAATATGAAGGCTCTCGTAATCCCCATTCCACCTTCAGATTTTGGCTTGCAAATTGGGCAACCACAGCCCTCTTCAACTGGTGAAAAATCATCCGCATACTTTTTGTTTCGAAGATTAAGATTCCCTCTGCTTGTTATAGCGTTTCCAAATCTTGCAGTTCTTGTAGGGTATACACAATCAAACAGGTCAGCACCAAGAGCGACAGACACGACTAAATCCTCAGCGTAGCCGACTCCCATGCAATATCTCGGCTTATTTTGAGGGAGCAGATCAGTGCACAGCGACACGACCCGGCAGTATGACTCCTTGTCCTCTCCCCCTGACAAGCCACCAATTGCAATCCCTGGTGTATCTCGTTTGACCATCTCTTCACAGCATTGCCGACGCAGCTCATTGTCCAAGCCGCCTTGAATGATGGCAAACAAATTTTGAGAATCTGGATTCTTATTGGCAGCAATGCATCTATCTAACCAACGAATGCTTCTGTGCATGGCCTCCTTGACTCGAGGGCCGGTCGTTAAGGTTGCAACGACATCATCCAGCTGCATCATAATGTCGGATCCAATACTGTTCTGTAGCTCTATAGAATGCTCTGGGGTCAACAACATTGGTGATCCATCATGAGGACTGAGAAAATTCACCCCTTCTTCTGTAATTGTCGCTAGCTTCAAAAGTGACACCATCTGAAACCCTCCACTATCAGTAAGAATATTTCGGTCCCAGGACTGGAACTTATGAGCACCTCCTACAGTGTCGAGAGTCTCTTTTCCAGGGCGGAGACCCAAGTGATAGGTATTATTCAAACATAATTTGCAACCGAGATCCTTGAGTTGCTCGTAGGTGAGTCCTTTCAACGATGCCTGAGTTCCTACTGGCATGAACATTGGTGTCTCGACTACCCCATGAGGTAACGTCATCGTTCCAGCGCGTGCCTTGGACTTCGAACACACTGCAGCCAGTTCATACGACATGGCTCGACCATTATACACCGTGGGTGCCCCAGGCTTTACCCGTGGCATTCTTTTCATGTAATATTGTGGAGATGAGCGATGCGTGATCAGCACTGAATTTTTCATGCATTAGGTCTATGGCTTCACAGATTTCCTAAGTTGGACATCTACAACTTTGATCCACAGTAGATGGAATCACTATTATTATTTTATTTCCTTCATGTCTTTTAAAAGGAAAACAGTGGTGATTTCAGGAACTCCATCGGCTGCGAGATCTCCTGGAGGCGTTAGATCTCCTTTAGTACAGCCCAGTGCAGCTGCTGGTAGAACTGCTCATATCCACCGAGAGCCACAATTACAAAATACACATGGAGGAGTGCGACCATCATTGCAAACTTCTCTACCTACTATATCAACAGGAAGCGAGTCTCTTGATAAAATACTAGGGCATGGCGGTCTTCCTCTTGGCAGTATACTACTAGTAGAGGAATCAGGAACCACCGACTTTGCCAGTATTGTGCTTCGAAACTTTGCAGCACAAGGAGTCGTCCACTCCCGTATCAGTGAGACTAACGGGAAGGCACCTACAAGGGTCGTTATATTAGGGGTGGATCAAAACTGGGGCAATGAGCTGCCGGGACTGTATCATGATAAGAAAGAAGCAGCAAAAGCAAAGCGTCAGGAAACTGAATCCGAAATATCAGTCGGCAACCTGGTACACAGCACAACAAGTGCAATATCACAACATAGAACAAATCCTTCGAATTTGAAGATAGCTTGGAGGTATGGATTAAATAAAGAGGCTGAGGATAATAATGGTTCGCCAACCAACAGCAAACCCAATTACTGTTCTCAGTTTGACATGACATCAAGGATCTTGCCGAAGCCCACTGGCTCTGAGATAGAATACTTGCCTGTTACTTCTTTCCCTGAAGTTGTATCGAGGTTACGACTATTGGCTCAATCATCGCAGGCCTCTGGTGCTGTATTGCGAGTGGTTGTGCCCTCTCTACTTAGTCCCGTCATCTATGAATCATCCGCAAGTCTCCCAAATAATCTAATTCCCTTCATGCATTCAATCCGAGGAATCTGCTCACAATTTCCGAACACTATTTCTGTGGTCTTGTCGATGTCTCTATTGCTTTATCCCAGGACCAATCCGGTTATCAGGTGGACAGAGCATGCAGTCGACGGAGTGCTGCATTTAGAGACCTTTGCCAATGAGATCAAGTCCTCAGCCAAGTCTTCAAATGCTGATGCAAGTTCTCAGGGCCTTGTACATATTTATAAGCTTCCCGTGTCGAGCGAAAGGGGGTCGATGGATGCTAGGCGTGGAGAGTATGCATTTAGAGTCAGTAGACGACACTTTGACATTCATGAGTGGACCATCCCAGTCGAGGAAGAGGTTGAACAATCTTCTAACTTGGACTACTAAAGACTCTTTTATAATTCCTATAGAAACGCCTTCATTTATTTTTTAGATAATGATCGGTGTTTTATCTAATCAGATAACGCAGAGCTGCCTACATTTATGCACATCTATATGCAGTGCCAAAGTTGATAGCTATAACCACAAACACTGGTGGCCCTGGAAAACGTCAAGTTCAGCTCATAAGTTGTCCTGGGCTTTCTTGCAATACGAACTTGTACTATATCCTTCATTTGTTTGTTTACCGTACCAGCTCTGACACTATAGTTGCTGCCCGGCCCGCAAGATTCCTCCCATACCTTAACCACTGGTGCTAGTACTAAGCCTCCTGTAGTCCAGAATTGGGTCTATAGTCCTAAATCGTCCAGTTGGTAATCCAAGGCAAACCTGACTGGACAGCTTAACGGAGTGCCTTCTTCTCACATCGGTGAAAAGCAGTATTGAACAGCGACTTCTGAACCACATATATTTTAGTCCGGGCGAAATTTGAATCCCCATTAGGGTGACGAATTGACGAGTTGATTTGAAGTGTAAAGGTTTGAGTCTGGACAAGGGCCGTACGATTCCGAGGCTCTGGTGTATATATCATTTGTCAAACTCTCAAAATGATCCCTGCGATAGTCATAGAGGAGCATGATGCTGAGATCCTGGACTCGGGTACGTCATCGCCGAGACGCGGTGGCCCGAAATTGAACAAGATGATAAAGCTTCCCGCCGATACTAAACATAAGTTGGCACGTATCATAAACAAGACATTATTTCCGTCATTTTTATTTCCCCAGGGCGTGAGCTTCCACGGTGTACTCGATTATCATCATGATCACCGTCAGCAGGCACCCCGCCTTGTAAGGAATCCCGTGGAGGGACTGGCTGTCCCTCACGCTATTTATCATTCGTTGCACCACGCTCGATCTGCTAGCTCATTCGTGTCTATAGAAAGTTCCGCTACGGGAATTTCTGGAACCTCGAATCCTTTCGAGCCATTTCCCTATCAAGCAGAACAGTTGCAACAACAACCTCAGAGGCTGACGGTTGATTCGACCTTCCCGCTGGCAAGACATAACTCATGTTCTACAAATTCGTCTTCTATGAAACAGAAGAGGAAGCCCGCATCGGAGTCAAGCATAGTTGATCTTGAAGGTGCAATAGTGAGTAGAGATGATGAGTCCGGCATTGCGTTTTTGACTGAACAAACTGATACTGCGTCAAACAAAAGCTTTACAAACACATTTGACATTTTACAGCTGCTGCCATGGGAATTATGTGAACTGATATTTGAGCATCTGGACTACAAATCTGCCCTTGAGTGCCGGTTAGTGTCAAAGTCCTGGAGGTCAGCTGTAGACTCTGATACAGTTTGGCGTCGTTTGTTTCAGGGCAGCCTTTATTGGAGAGCTGTTGACAGTCTCCCTGGACATTTAAATTGGAAGGATTTGTATAAGACAAGGTATCTGCTGGAAAAAAGGTGGGAGTCAGGGGACGTCACGCCAAAGACACTGACGGGGCATGCCGATAGTGTGTACTGTGTATATTTCGATGATAAGAAAATCGTCACAGGTTCTAGAGACAGACTGATAAAGGTTTGGAACTCGGAGACTGGAAAGTTGTTGCATAGTTTAGGCGGAGGAGGCATCGGCGACAGTAGTTCTGGGAGCCAGATCAGTCACACCGGATCGGTTCTCTGTATGGACATTGACGGGGATCTCATGGTATCGGGATCCAGTGATTCGTCATGCATCATTTGGCAGCTACCAAAATTTAAACCTGTGAAGCAGGTTTATAGACATTCTGCCGGAGTGTTGGATGTATGTATCGAAAAAGACCATATTGTGTCATGCTCCAAAGATAGCACAATTTCCGTATGGGAGCGGCGATCACCAAATAAGTTAAAGCATAGATTCAAGGGCCATGTGGGCCCTGTCAATGCCTTGCATGTTAAAGGAAAGCATATCTTTAGTGCTGGGGGTGATGGTGTCGTGAAGATGTGGGACCTGAACACGGGAGAACTAGTTCGAGATTTTGTAGGCCATTCTCGAGGGTTAGCTTGTGTGCAAGTTTCAGAGGATGGTACAAAAGTTGTGAGTGGTGGAAATGATAAAACGATTCGAGTTTGGGATATCGAGTCGGGGGACTGCTTGCAGATATTGGAGGGTCACCGATGCTTGGTGAGGTCGCTGTATATTTTCTCAAACAAGATTATATCGGCATCTTATGATCAGACCATTCAGGTATGGGATATTAATACGGGAAAACTAATCTCCAATCTGACAGGGTGGCATGGGAGCTGGATTTTCAGTGCAAAATCGGACTATAGGAGAATTGTTTCTACATCGTTTGGAACGAAACCTGTAATTTTGGACTTTTCTGAAGGGCTCGAAAAAGAATATTTGGAATGCATTAGAGCCTGATGGGAGATTATGATGAGATAATGAGCGTAAATAAATAAATAAAAAAACACTAACCGGATGTTTAGTAAATGAATTGAAGCATTTTTTTTCTTGGTGTAGATATGTCATGATAAAATATTTTGTGGTATTATATGATATTAATGTGAAGATGGTTGGCAGGTTCGAAAAGATATCGATCATTTGCCTGTTATAGCAGGCCGCTTTCGCATTGTTCGTGTCTTGGTTTCAGATAGGTATTTGACTGCGCTCTGAACCAGATAAGCCATGGATCCTAGGGCTCTGAACACCGCTAAAGCAGCAACCGACCAGAGAATAATTTTAAGATACACATTGTTGTCTGTGTGGTCGACTCCAAAGATTTGAGTCATGAGCATAGCCAAAACAGCATTGGAAATCATCCAAACCAACACCACCCTGGTTCGAATTTCTCGGTAGTAGTCTTGAGTGACAGTGACAGAATTTGGGCCTGGCTCCGGCACTTGAGTTCGTTCTCGCAAATGGTGAAGCGCTTCTTCATATCCACTGTCGATGTCCAACTGCTCTGAAGGTATCTCTATCTCCACCACATCCTTTCCAGCCTCAGTTTTGACAACAGCAGAACCGAGGTCCATCTTTTGTTCGTTGTCACCTTTAGTTCCCCAAGTGACATCGTGAGTATTGCAAAAGGCATAGATCTGAAGAGTGCACACATAACTGGGAAGCAACAAGAAGTATTGCAAGCTCGAAGTGATGATATGCCAAGGATCAAAGTAAAGAATTGACATGAGAGCGTACAGACCATAAGTAGAACACAATGAGACGACAATAGTTGTAAAGACATTGTTTCCAACTGTGACTCCTTGTCCGGACTGCACTAGAGTTTGCACCACAAAGTAGAGACCACAACCCGTCGAATAGGCAGTAACAACACCCAATAGTACCATACTGGTAGTAAACAATCCGTTGGCACCTTGGGGTCTATTACCCAACGAAAGCACAAACTGAGCAGCGATCACAGATATCAAGATATACTTGAATATGAGGAAGAGATACAAGGCACCATTGTTGGGTATTACCACGGTCTGGGACCCCGCAAGAGAACCAGCAACAAAGTAAAAGGCCAAGTAATAGTTTGCCAATGAGAAAAATGTGAAAATCAACTGAATAAACTGGTAGAGAAACTCGACATGCAAAAAGAACTTCCTGGCAAAGGAATGGTCGGTATGCCAGATCTGCCTGAAATGGGTGAGCGAGTAAATCGCGGCGAAAAGAGCTCCGTTAAGCCATCGTCGTCTTTGACTGATGAATTCTGGAACCGAATCTGGAACATCAGTCTCACCAGTGGCAGCACGGACATACTTAAGAACCCACTTTTCGGATTTCTTGGCCACAAGCTCCCAACAAAGAATTCGGTCCTCTGCGAGATACATGTTGGAAGTAAATACATCAGCGTTACCTCCGTGTAAAAATTCACCCTTAAAATAAGAATTGAGTGGCCCAGTACCGTCTGGACTGTTTTGCAAAGCTCGATACCTATATGCAGACAATGCACCAGGAAGTACCGAGATGTAACCGAATGCGCTTTCCAAAGGCTTGTCCAAGATATTGGACATTTTATATTCAAAGTTTTGGGCTGCTACCAGAGGGTTGAGCAAGCTCACACCGCCAGGACCCAACATGGCCTTAATTTCACCACATGCACCAGCAACGTTGGAATCACTATCAAAGGCTTTCCAAAGGTGGTAGATAGTATTATTTCCTGGTCTGGTTCCCACATCGAGCAGAACACAGACATTGGGATTCAGCAGAGGGCAAAATGCGTTGAACAGCCATCGGTGAGAATTGATTTTCTTTTGGTTTGTTTCCTTAAGGCAAAACAGCATCTGCACTGGGACAATTCCCTTCTCAGCTCCCTGGAATTTGAGCTCGGAATCCAAAGAAACTTGGGTAGTGTACTCAAAGATATGGGCCTTGACTTCTTTTCCATTGACAAAGTTTTTGGCGATACCGTCCTGGAACACACCCATAGCAGCCAAAACATCTAAAACTCGAGGATTGACCTTGGAACGTCCGTCAGATACAATGGTCACCACAACTTTTTTCCAGCCGTCTTTACCCCACATTCGACTCTTGTTTCTAGAACACAGATGGGCAATGTTCTTCATGACAGCATGCATCGTTCGAGTGAACGAGACCTCGTCCTCATTGTACATTGTGACACATATACAAAGCTGGATTTCTCGCTCGTAAATAGCTGGGCGAAGAGTGAACCCACTTTCAGTAAAGTTGTCAGGGTCCGATGTACATGCAGTGTATCGCATGTAAACAAACTCATCGTTATCTCGTCTAGGCAAAAAGCTGTACAGTTTAGTAGGCACAGGACAGTCGAGAATAAGGTTACCTCTCACGAGCTTAACTTCTTTTCGGGTCATTGACTTGTGTCGTCGAGGATGCGCCTTTTCGGGAAGCTCATATTTATCAGTGCTCAGAGTTGCCTGGCTTGAAACTGTGGATCTTCCATCGTCATCATCTTCGCCAAGAACAATCGCATCATCCTCTACCTCCATATAGCTACGTCCATCATCGTCTTCACCAAACTCAGACTCCGAGTAGTTGGCTTCAATGGGACGGCCATAGGCAGGATGTGCTGGCTGGACGACAGGAGGTTGAGGAGGATGAGATGCAGGAAGGGGCCCATAGTTCTCTTCTTCCTCGTCAGAATCGTCGATGGTGATGACAGAATCAGTACCGCTGATTATAGAGGCAGAGTCCATAGGAGCAGCTGCTTGGGTATATCTGCCCGTACCGTATGGGGCATTGAAGTTTGGCTGCGAAGGCAAGGGAATCGTGGTATTATTGTAGTTGTGAGCTCCGAGCGAAGGAGAAGATACTGTAGATGCAGTTATAGTGGGAGTACCATTTCTCATGGGAGACTCAAGTCGGGTCCATTCAGCTCTTCCAGCATTGAATTGGTTCAAACGAGTTGGCGAGGTTCCTCTTGGAGTTCCATGGACAGATGGGCTTGCATGGACAGGATTTGCCATGTGATTCAGATTTCTTCGAGGTGAACCTGGTGAATAAGGGTTGGCCAGGTCATCTATGTTAGTTTCACCGCCTTTGTGGTTCTCCTTGTAGTGCTCACCTAGATAGTACTGCTGCCTGGTCGGTGAGAATGCCAACGGAGGAGGCGACTGTACGGGCGTGCCACCCGGTACTTCCGGCAAATTGCGCTTTCGCGGGGTTTCTGGATCCATTGCCTTTAGTTCCACTCAAACTTCCTGGTAAAACCCAATGGTAACAACCAGTTGGCGACCGATGTTATTTATACAGCTAGTGCATTTGTGTTTGTTGTTTTGCATCCTATTGCGGACAAGCTCGGACGATCCTATGCACCTGTCAGCCGTGTGTTTCAGTCCATGCTCAGCCTTATCGAGCTCGTTGCCATGAGCTGGCTATTAGCATTTGCTCAGTATTTTGCTATCGCTTAAGCGGCATAAGTATCAGGACGATGCATTCCCAGTGGCCGTTGCGCTGGTGATGTATCAACTTGACGAACTCAGCTGTCGCATCGAGCAGCAAAAGCACAAACTTGCAACTGAAAAGCTCGATGCCAAATAGCAATTATGCTACTAAAGAAAACTGAGTTAAGAATTTTTCTGTTGGATAGCACAAATTGTTTTATTTTTTTTTTTTGACCACAAATAGGAATACATGTTCAGCTCATAGGACCGACCCATCAGACCTGTCATCAGATGAGCATATTGAGGGAATTTGAGCCTCACGAAATTTAAGGCCCATTTATGGCATGTTTTTGAATGACATTTGTCACAGCTACAATGATCAAGTCTGTGCTACGTTTGCAGAGTCGCCAGCCGAGCCGGTGGATCAGCTATTCACGTGTGTTGCGATCCACTCAAGGGTCGAGCGATCCGGGAACCGAGCGACATGGCTATGACCCCAACAAGCCTCGAAAGCCTTTGAGCAGAATAGCACTGGGAGCCGATCCTGCTGTTATGGAAAAAAAGATTCGTACCAAGCAGGGTTCTGGATTCATTAATTGGAAAGCAGCTGGAGGCTTTTTGGCGGTGGGAGCAGCGTTGACGTGGTTTTTCCAGCGAGAAAAGGCTCGAGTGGAGCTTCGCAAGGAGGAGCAGGCAAATCAATCAGTGGGACGACCATCCATTGGAGGACCATTCAATCTCATTGACCACAATGGTCATCAGTTCACACACGATGATCTGCTGGGAAAGTTTTCGCTAATATATTTTGGATTCTCGATGTGCCCAGACATATGTCCCGACGAGCTCGAGAACATGGCTCACATCCTTGATGATATTAACAAGCCGGGAGAAGAGCAGAAACTGCGACCCATATTTATTACATGCGACCCTCATAGAGACACTCCAGAGATTTTGAAAGCCTACTTGGCAGAGTTCCACCCCGATATCTTGGGGCTGACAGGATCTTATGACGATATAAAGTCAACTTGTAAGGCATATCGAGTGTACTTCTCGACTCCCCGAGATCTCAAGCCTGGTGATGAGTATCTTGTGGACCACTCGATATTTTTCTATCTAATGGATCCAGAAGGCAAATTTGTAGAGGCTCTAGGCAAGAACTACACCCCAGAGCAAGTCAATCAGCGTATCAAGGATCATATGGATGCCTGGATCCCCTCTTCTCAGCAGGGCAAGAAGGGATTGTGGTAGTCTACTGTATATATGAAAGAATGTAAATACTCGACTCTTCAGTAGAGTTCTGCTGAATATTATTGTAATTGTTTTGTGCCTCTTGCACTCTGAATAGAAGCTCCTTTAAATTCGAAAGCTATAATGGGTATTTACGAGGCACATTGGCAAAGCACAAATGCATTAATAAATAAAAATTACAGCATATAAAACAAGCGAGCTGCTGAATTGCAAAGCAAGCAAAGAGAGCATTCGTCGATTGATTTGTCGATTGATTTGTCGATTAATCTGTTTATATTGGTTTTATTCTATATGTCCTACTAGAAACGACCGCATGAACACGAGTTACATTTTGGCCCGGTCTAGTCAAGCAGATGAAGAGAACAGGTCGAACCAAGCAACAGTGTCGTTGAAGGCCTTCTCCTTGGCAAACTTGACAATAGGCTTGGACACATCTCCTCGAACAGAGAATCCGTGCTCAACGCCAGACGAGTAGGTGGTGTGGTAAGTGGCACCCATAGCCTTAAGAGTCTCCTCGGTCTCCCGTCGAAGCTCCTCGGTGTAGATCTGGTCAGTCTCGGCACCGCTGATAAGCAAAGGTCCCTTGATAGCCTTGATCTCGTCGATGGTCACAAACGAGGGGTGGGCAACAGACACAGCCTGGACCTTGCTCTCACCGAGAAGTCGGATACAGTACTTGGCACCAAAACAGTATCCAATGGCTCCAATGAACTTGGGGCTGAACTGCTTGACAGCAGCGTTGAAGGCCTTGAGCACAATGGGCTCAGTAATCTCCAACCCGTGCTTAGGGAACCAGCCGTTCATGAAGTCAAAGTCAGAAGGAGGGTTCAATGGCACAGGGTCGCCGTTGAAAACATCGGGAACAACCACATAGTAGCCCTTCTCAGCGTACTGGTCAGCAATGAGCTGGGCATTGATGAACTTGTGGCCGATAACATCGGTGACAATGAAAATCAGCTTGTCGCTGGCGACAGCCTTATCGCCGACAACATAGGTCTCGATTCCATCCAGGTGAATCAATTCACCCTTGGCCTCGCCAGTGTGTCGAAATCCTTTAGCACAGCAATCAGCAGGGGGGTTGGAAGCCATTTCGTTGTTAGGTGGTCACAATGTTGCGGCAATAGGGCTGACAGGCGGCTTTTTATACCAAAACCGTTAACTCCGAGAATTGCCCGGACTCCGGTATCACTTAACCCCGGCTGGTCATAACTCAAGGTTGAAATGGTGAATTGAAGGATTTAAACACTTAGTGACAAATTATCTCCGACAGTCTCCTTAGTCCGGACTAATGTCCGTTCGTATTTCCGAAATGTATCTTCGTATGCTTTTTTGGACCTGTTTAGGACTTAGTGTGCTTGGTATTTGTAATGCTGCGACCTTGGTACAACGCTTGCGGAACAATTGATCCGAGCGGACCACATGGGTAATAGCTGGGCCGATATAGAGCCGGCTCTCCAGCAAATTTGCAAAGGCGCTTGAGCATCTAGTTGAACTTATGATGGCAATTTAATTACAATGATTTATTGTACTAGATACAGTTCACCTCCCCCAAAACACCAACATGATCGATGACGCTCCTAGGCGGGGGGTTGGTGATCGAAGTAGCCAAGATAAAAACAAAATATAGCGTCGTATAATTCAAACGCTTAGTTCTTACCAGCACCAGCTCGGAAGTAAATGACGTCGCCGTCCTCTACAACGTAATCCTTTCCTTTCTGCATCAGCTTTCCGGCGGCCCGGACTGAATTGTCATCACCAAGCTCAATGAGGTCCTCGTACTTTGTGACTTGGGCCAGAATGAATGTATTCATAAGGTCATTGTGGATTACACCAGCCGCCTGAGGAGCCTTGGTGCCCTTTCGAATGGTCCATTCTCGAACTTCATCAGGACCGCAAGTGAAAAATGAAATCAGGTTAAGAGCCTTTCGCATGGTGGTGATGATCTTGGGCAGAGCACTCTGGGCACCCAACTCCTTGAGGTAGTCTTCCCGCTCGGCATCAGTCTCCATCTGGGACAATGCCTCCTCCATGCTGACAGAAATGGGAATAATCACATCACCAGGCGAGTTTTCGTCAATCCACTGCTTGATAGACAGCAGATGCTTGTTCTTCTTTCGAACGTAGTCTCGCTCAGACAAGTTAACAAGGTAGATG
Source organism: Sugiyamaella smithiae (assembly GCA_030579815.1). Classification (NCBI taxonomy): domain Eukaryota; kingdom Fungi; phylum Ascomycota; class Dipodascomycetes; order Dipodascales; family Trichomonascaceae; genus Sugiyamaella; species Sugiyamaella smithiae. The sequence continues at coordinate 336,225 of JAKTRV010000008.1, forward strand.
GCAGGCTTGGCAGTCAGCAGCAGCATTGAGTTGATGATCTCCACCTCCTTGGTGGTCCAGTTACCGTTGGCAATTCGCTTACCGTCCTCAAGGTACTGGATGATCTTCTTGACAAGCTCGGCTTCCTCCTTCTTGGCCTTGACCTCCAAACTTTGCCCTCCTCTCTTAGTGAGCTTCTCAACACCTTCCAAGTGCTTCTGAGCAAACTCAATGTCCTTGAGACGCAACTCGTCCAAGATAATCTGCAGATCTCGCACTGGGTTGACGTCTCCCTCAATATGAATAATCTCAGCATCGTCAAAACATCGAACAACCTGGTAGATGGCGTCGACAGCTCGGATGTTGGCTAAAAAGGCGTTACCAAGACCCTCTCCCTTGGATGCACCCTTGGTCAGACCAGCAATGTCGAAAACTGTGATATGGGCTGGCACCTCTGAAGCTGGCTTGTACTTGTTGACAAGAGCGTCGAATCGAGGAGATGGAACAATAACTCGGGCCTCCTCGGGCTCAATGGTAGCGAACGGGTAGTTGGCAGGGTTACCAAGAGGACATCTGGTAATGGCCTGGAAAAACGTCGACTTTCCTACATTGGCCAATCCAACGATTCCACTCTACAGTTAGAAACTACTCCAGCTGGACTCAACCCAAATTTCGCATCATGCGCTTTGCTATACACACCTTGAGATTGTTTCCTGGACGACCCAACAGGATCTTTTCTTCTACGACAGCCTTCTTGGGGGGCATTTTGGTCAAAAGTGAAAAATCGAAAGTGCCCTAATCTGGTACCAGTTTGAGGCGAGCCCTTACCCGTGCCCCAACCCTGATAGGATCCAACAGACAACGAAAGCTAGACAGTATACTTATATATGTTTTAATGGGCACGGATATAGTATGGCAATTGATCCACTTTTATGCAGAATATGAATGGTGTCACAGATTTCGGATCAGACTAGAACTCAGATGTGACAGATAACGATAATATCTGGCTTCGCAGACACAGCATGATCACAGTTTAGTATGTCACAGTTTAGAAAGTCATAGTTCAGTGAGTCACAGTTTAGTAACTGTTTATTACTGTTAGCAAGTCACTCTTAGAAGTCGCTGCTAGTAAGCCACAGAGATAATGGTCATAGTGATAACAATGGAATGCTCCGTAGTGAACAAAAAAAGCCATATACATTGCAAGCTAAATGAAATCGTCACATCATATTAAATGCATTAACAAGAGCAACCACCAGCATTGTCGGCCGCTACGTTATTGTTGTCTATACTGACATCAATAAGTTCGCTTTCTTCTCGTCGAGTGGTTTCGAGGCCTGGCAGCTCCATAGCAACCTTCTTGAACAGGTTCTTGACATTGTACCCAGCCTTTGCACTTGTTTCTATAAAAATAATGCCCATTTCTTTTGCTTTCGCCTCGCCTTCTTCGCTGGTCACTTCCCTCTTGTCGTTTAAATCAGTTTTGTTGCCCACCAGCACAATGATAACTTGAGATCCTCGCTCAGCCTTGACATCGTCGATCCATTTGGATGCGTCCAGAAACGATTGCCGGTCTTGTTAGTTTTTGCGTCTTTGATCAAGTTGCAACTCACTTGTGATGTCGTAAACTACTACAGCAACGTTAGAATCCCGGATATACGATGGAATCAATGTCCGGAATCGTTCTTGTCCGGCAGTGTCCCAGAGCTGGAGTCTGATGGTCCTGTCAGGAAGGTACATGGTCTAGTTAGAACCGCTTCACTGTGTACAAACCTACCTTGGACATGAAATCAATGCCTATCGTTGCCTTGTACTGCGCATCAAACGAGTCGTACATAAACCGGGACAACAGCGATGTCTTTCCGACTGCGATTAGCTACTTGTTGGGACCGACTGTACTGTCCACCTACCGCTCTGTTCACCCAGAAACACCAGCCTACATTAGTTTGCACCTTGTACCATTGACTTACTTGTATTTCTCCACCACGTCTGTGCGCTCGGCCATTATGAGTTGTCAAGATTACAATGAATGGGGTTTGTAGATGGTCAGGGATGGCGGGTAAACATCTTTTCAGCCGTACGCCGTTGGCAGTGCAGTTCACAGTACCACTAATGAACAATACACACAACACAATTCCCAATACACAACGCAATCCCTAATACACAACACAATCCGCCAACTTTACTATTACAATGGTTTCCAGAATGATTTCTGAGACTTAGCCAAGTGTTATTGATGGTTTACGTCCCTGCTGACAGACAATGCATATTACTGACCAGGACGTCATGTGACTACTGTTTGATTAAGGTCTCGGTTAGTTCAAAGATTAATTCTAAATTGTAAATTGATCAAGTATGCAATGCTCCGGTGATGCTGGACATGTGAACGAGTCCAAACCCGAGTGAGTTAATAAATATTACTTGCGACGCTCTTCGGCAGCCCGTCGCACCTTTGATTTGATGTCATCGTCTTCCAAGTCTCCATTAGTGCTGTCTACTGCACTAGACCCCAGCTTCTGGGTAGAGCCAAACCATCCTCCTTCGTCACACATCAAAAGCTCGTCTGTGTCGGCCCCAAAACCAGGGCCATTGTAAATGTCTTCACCGAGCTGGTTGCCAGAATGGCCAAACGGATCCAAATCCACTACCTCCTTCTCCAAAACCTTGCATAGATCCCAAAACTGTCTGTCATGCTCAGAATGCACATTGTGGGTGAGCTCGTGACACAAAACCTTTCGCACCTCTTTGTAATTGCAGTACCCCGCATAGTCGTCAGTCCTAATTCGCAGCTGGATCATCTGCCCTTTGCCAGTGTTGAGACCCAAAAGGTTGCTTGAATGTGTGGTGCTAGAAGCAGGATCCAACTCTGACAACACTCCTACAGACCACTTGTACTTCTCCATAATAGCTCGGATGCCCCGGTCGTCCCTAAGCCGTTCCAAATACTCTTTGGACTTTTCAGGATGAGGCAAGCCAGGCAATGGAACAATCTTGTGGAATGTATATTGAGTGGATGGCGCAGCTGTGGTGCGACGCGGTTTCCTCATCATGGCCCTCTGGGCTTCCTGCATTCGAAGATGTCGGGCTACCGTCTTAGCTCGCATCATCTCGGACTTTTGCATCTCAGTAATCATTGACAGTGGAGTCCCCATCAACATGATTTTCTTTCGACTCTTCTCGGTAGGCAACACTTCTATGATCCTGACCTGGTCCGGTTCCTTATAGTTCTCCAGCTTAATAACCGGAACCCCAGGAGCGATAAGCTTAACAAAGTCGGCCGCTAGCTGAGTCTCGTCCTCTATTCGGTCAAACATGTCCTGTACCGACAGATCATCATCTAGATCCAGATCATATGTTTGACCTTTATATGCTAATGTAATTCTCATGGATGTGAATGGTATGTAATCAAGTTTGTTTTTTGCCTCCCACACTCTGGCATGACATTATTAGTCCTGCATCGCTGATTATAAATGGGTCGCCATCACGTGGACGCCACCTTGCGTGGTGGCACGGCTGGCGGCGTCAAGGGTTGTCAGCCGTGAGTACAATGGTGAGCCGTGTATATACGATGTGTGAGGTCTGGCACCGGTCGATGATGCGAGTTCCCGAACGAGGCGGCCAACAGTAGTTTGGTGTACCTGTTTGGTGCCACTAGCGCGGCATGTCGCAGCTATGCAGCAAAACTCGATCGCGTTTGTGTGTTGTTTTTTTCGATGGCATTATGTATTATGTCATAGTGGTGAGAACCATTTGGAACTTAAAGCACCCACCATACATACAAGACCGAGCCGTACAGGACGCACAGTATGCGAGATTAGCTCCCTTGATCGGAAACAAATGCAACAACCAAGTGGCCCCCTTGGTTAGCAGTTGGGTTGAAACCAACGTGAAGTGGGCCAGGGGGCGATCTGGACAACGCACTAAAAAGCTGTGTGGAGCAAGCGAGTCATTTAGACCACTTTTTTTGTTGGTGGGGCCAAAGCAGTGTTGGAGTAAGGGGGGCCTGTGCCCCAACCGAGAGGCGGCGGCAAGGTACAGGTACCCGACCACGAAGTCAACAATAATATAGACTGCACGAGGCCACTATGAACAGCGTGACCGATGGGGGATTATTCCCTTTTTGACTGGCGCGCCACATGCACAGAAACAACTGGCACGCACTAACCTCATATGACCATATGCGCTGGGTCGCACCCATCGTGACTTTGTACATGTAGGTTGTTTACGGCCTTGAAGCCCACTGTATCAAGGGATTTGCAAACGGTTGCACAGGTATGGCCATGCCAACGCCTTGTTAGAAGCTGAGCTGTTGTGTGCGCAGTGAGGGGTACATCCTGGGCGCATCTCTATGTTGTTGATGGGCTTAAAAAATCTGCACAATGTGATGCATGGTGATCAACTGGTGACCAGATCCACCGCATAAACAAAGTTATTTTTTCAAAACTACATGGCCGCTTGAGCACGCTTTTTTGGGACTTTGTATATACAGACTAAGAGGCAGTACAATGGGAAGACGTCGATTACAATGCATCCTCCCGCTCGTGATCCTCGCTCCCTCCCTCGCTTTCCCTCGCTTTTTTTTTTTTCTTTGGTAGTAGTGGTTGTTCGTTCCTGCACACTGTATGTACCTACTGTACCTCTCACTACAGTTCTCTTGCTGGGGAGTCACCTGAAAAACACTTCCAGTGGAAATATACGTCAACAAGATGAAGTTGAATTGCCCCAGCATTTAGACAAGGATTAACCTGCTAGCATTACATGCAAGCGAATAGCTTTCTGAGACAGTCGATCACCGTTAGCCTGTGGACTGAGGGGTCGATATTTTTTGGCTATGCACAGGTAAGGGTTGGACGTTATTTTGTCCCAAACAGTACTAGCGGTAGCGAACTGGAAACTAATCGATGATGGTTTGGGTGGTGCCATTAGTAGCACGGACTAATCCGACAATGGACCCGTGGGCAGACCCATGTGTCATCTTATAGGCGATGGGTTCTTACGTACAAATATATCGCCTAGTCAAGGTGTGCTTAAGAGACGGGACGACCAAGCCCATGTTGATATTTCAAAGATCAAGTACCTGCCCCACACCGACTGCAGCACTCCTATAACGGCGCTGCATCAACAAGCGGCAGCGATCGAACCCAAACTCCTGGGCTCAAGCACAGTGCTGTGCAACAAACATGTACAAAGACTTGACACAGCGCTAACAACATGCACAATATGCACTAGGTGGTCGATCCTACATAGGGTCAGCATCTCAGTTGTTCTAGTTCCATGCAACCACGCCTCACTGCCGCATTTGGATCCGAGATCAGCGGTCTACATGAAGACAGCGCTTGTTTGTGCCCTGACTGGACCAATGCAACGTGTCAAAGTGCAGACGACGTCAACCATTAGACGGGTTTGTTTAAGCAAAAAAGTTGCATGACCGGTAGAAGGGGAGGCGCGCGTCCCAACACAAGGGACGACAAACTGTTGCCCCTCAACCGCTGCCAAAACCTGCCAGATCTCGACAATCAGTGGGGCGAGTGATCACCCTTCGTATGTGTGTGGCAATGTCAGAGCACATTATCTGTCGCTCAATCGGCAACAATGACATCTGCTGTGCCCATATCAATCACACCATAAAAAAAAAACTTTTTTTTCTAATCATCCCCCAGTTGTTTTTGTTTTGTCTATTATTGCTCCAGTTAGGCTCATTCTCCCCCTGTACCTCACATATGGCTATACGTAAATGAACTCTAATGCTGCCATCCGCTGTTTCATGTTGTACACTTTGTTAGCTTGACGTACCCCTGGCCACCCTATCCTACCAATAATATTGGTACTGTACCTGGTCCATTAATTAAAACGTTGCTTTTGGGCACCTTGGGACTGCGCATAATTACTTGTTTTGGGCGTACCAAGTTTCCCCAGACTCCACCGCTCTGACTCGGCTATCTGCAACCATAGCGTCCAGCCCTCTACATACCTTGAATGTTAATCTTGTTTATATTCCAACGCCTATACATGCCGTCCCCTCCATGCGCCCTCGTGTCGTTCTCACGTATAACTTTTGGGGCACGCCTCCCTTGGTTCGCCATATCATGCAATACCGGACAATCATTCGTCCCCCAACCCTCGATCGACGTGGTCATTATTTCCATTTCGGATCAGGCCTTCTACATCAGGCCGTGGCCCTCCTGTCGTTCCTAGGCCCCTGCAGCCCGCGCTCCAAACTGAGTCCTGTGCGCACCGCGCCCCTGCCCCGTCCTTACTGGACCCGATTGTGCGACTGACTCTGAACCTCTTAACCTCCACAGTGATCTTTGGCCTTGTCGGGTGGTACTTGTCTTAATTTCGTCTTTTTTTTTATTTGTACCTTTTTGCCTCCCCCCTCTTGTCGTTTGTTTATTCCCAGGACTGCGTGTCTGCTGTCGACCTGTCAATAAGTGCAGTTTGAAAGTGGCATTTTGTGTAGGTTTTTTTTCCTGTCATCAGTAGCGCTCGTTCGAATCGGTGTCTGTTTTGGCATTTAAAAGTGTGGAAAAATCTGTTGGAGTGAACCTTTGTGGCTATTCTGAACCGGTAGCTTTGTTATAGTTTAAGCACGTCTTGACTGTTGACTAGAAACTTGTGGTCATCGTCCTCGAGTCTTGTTTTTTCTACCACTCCCAACATAACAATAGCAGGCCGATACTGTTTATCTGGTGCTAGAGACTCTTCTTATTTAGTGTTTTCGCTGCTACTGAGGTTCCTACTTTCCTGTAGTGCCTTGACGGTTTAATTTTTTCGTTGCTTTGAGTTGCTGGTTTATTTGCTTGGGACTTTTCGGTTCACCTGGATAGTTCTCACCTTTTGGGTCAAACAATAATCGTGTGGTTTTTTTTCATTGCCAACGGTCAGCTTGCAAGACATGATGTCAGCTCCTCCTCCCCCTCCTACCCAGCCGGGCCAAATGGTTAAGAAGCCTAAAGGAAAGTATCCCAAGGTTTTCCAATGTACGGGCTATGGCGACTGTAAAATGACATTTTCTCGGTCAGAGCATCTCGCTCGTCATATTCGAAAGCACACTGGAGAGCGTCCTTTCCAGTGTCATTGCACTAGGTCTTTTTCACGGTTGGACAATTTACGTCAGCATATTCAAACTGTTCATGCCAACGAGCAGCACATCCTGCATTCCGGTAGTGCCTTGCCTCAGCAGAGCCAGCATCATAATATCTACAACAAGCCTCTTCCTGGTCAGCCTGGTCAGCCGTCCCAGCCCGGTATGGCTCCTCCAGCCCAGGATTACGGAAGCCCTATGATGGTGGACTCGCCTTCTTCACAACCAAGGCACCGTCCCGAACAGCTTAATGTTCTGGGCAGCCATCAAGTGCCCGGTGACAATAATCACTCTCCGACATCCTCTGGTTTCTACGATCGTGCCCAGCACCAGCAGCAGCAACAACAAGTTCACTACTCTAATGGTTTTGCTCCTCCTCATCCATCACAGGCCGGTCAGGTTCATCAGCAACATGCCATGAATGGTGCTGCATCCCGTCAATATTATGCTTCTCATACTCCTACAAATGGATTTGGAGGCCAGTCTATGGAAAACGGCTTTTATCAACAGCAGCAGCAGCAGCAGCATCACCATCAACAACATCAGTCCCCGTATTATACCCCTCAGTACGAGAATTCATTACGAAGCCAGAGATCGGCTACTCAGTTGTCGACCACTTCTTCTACGTCAACAATCTCTCGGCAGCCTTCAACTTCGAGCTTCTCATCTCCATTGTACTCTACTGCTTCAAATACCTCGTCTTGGCTGTCGAATGTTCTGTGCGATCCAAATCAGGATCCAAATATGGCTGGTGGGTTCAAGTCCGAAGAGGATCGTCCTCATACTTGGGGTCCTTCCAACAACAACCGGTTGTCATCTGCTACTGACGACGGCGATAATTATTCTGATAGAAATTCTCTGTCTCAGTTGGTTCGCATCACTGAAGATGCTCACATCTCCAGTCCTCCACCAACTGGACCCTCTGCAAGTACTGAAACTCTGCCTTCACTGTCAAGTTTCATGAGACCAAATCATTCGGCATCCCAGTCTCCCTCGTCATCTACTTCGTCTGGCAGCACTGGTCCTGCCTATACTACTGCATCCTCGGCCATGGATACCGGTCTCCGACCCCAGCTGTCGGCCAACCGTTCCTACACCAAGAACCTCATTCTGCCAAGGCCAGACTCTTATCCCCCTCCAAAAGGATTTGGTCTTCCCATGGCAGATACCAGGCCCTCCACTCTGCCGCCTGCTGGTTCGGACGGCTCTCAGCCATCTCCAACCACGCATGCTGCTTCTGGGCCAAAGCCATCTCGCCTCAACTCCAGCTTATCCAAGCCTCTTCCACCTTTGCCTGTGGAAGCTCAGCAAGATCGAAAGCCCTCTGGCGATGGCATGGATGTCCTTCTTCAGGCCGCCGGTGTCTAAAAGTTTGATGTAATTCATATGCTTTGCATTCTGTCATGACGATAACGTTTGTTTTTTTTAATGCGGTTGATGGATTTTTATTGATTAATGTTCACGACTAGCCTATCTTATATATAAAGCTATCATCTATGTTTCTTTGAGCTTTGTTTTCATCAAGCATCGAGTAAATATCATTCCTTTATGTCTCTTGATATCATCTTTCTTTCTTTTTTTTTGGTTTAATTATTGTTATTTATCATTAACCCATTACAAAACTCCAACCGAATCTGTTACAAGCTCCGCAATAGCCTCATTGTCAGACCGGCACGAGATCTTGAGCGTCACGCCGCCCGATGCTGGGTTAACTAGTTGCACAAGACAGATCACCTTGTCCCCATCAATTGTCTTTCCAAACAATTTGAGGTTATGAACTTTGCCTCCTGATGCCACTTCTGACGACTCCAAAGGCATCATAGACAGATGGCTAACCAGTGTAGTTATTGCGCTGCTGATGCTGTCACTGCCTGGCAATTGGTAGGTGCCAGAGCTCTGTCCAGCCTCCAGCTCATGCCACTGGGTGTCAAAGCTGCCAATGTATGACGGGATTATGAAATCTCCAGCAACCACCTCGAGATTCTCAATGCTGTAATCGTCGTCAAATCCATCTTCTTGAGGTTCATTTGTCTCGGGGTCAATCTCCTTAGAAACAAACTTCAAGTTGTTGGCAAGAGTAGCAGCCTGAGGCTCTGGACTTCTAGTAAACGACACATAAACGGTTCCCGTAGAGTCTGGCACAAGCTTGTCAATGGGAATGATGAAATCCTCTTCCAACTCTCCATCGGCCTCCACAATCACGTTCTCAAGTACATACTCGCTGAATGTATTTGTAACATCATACTGTACAACAAGATGCTCCTTAAATACGTGCTTGACTGCAGTGACCACATACTCGGTGCCACTTTCTGTCAATGGAACACGACTAGAGCTCTTGAGAAGCGATCCATAGCTTTCAAATTCAGGAATAGTCTGCAGCTGCTTGGCATACAGAGCACTGTCAACATCAGGACCCAGGCCAGAGTCTCCGCCGGTTGCGTTCTTCGCACTACCTGACTTTTTGTCATCAGTACTAGACGTAAGAGCAGGCTCCTCTTCCTTTGTCTTTCGCGTCAATGCCTCAGCTCTCAGCTGCTCGTCTGTCAACATTGGCACGAGAGAAATGTCGAACGGACTGGCATATTGAGCTTTACCACCTGAAACATAAATAGCCAACTGGTGCTCAAGCTGTGATAATGAGTACTTTGATGCAGGTCGGATGTATTGTTTGGCAGAATCGTCAGTCACCTTGAGGAGTCTCAGACTCAGAGTAGCTCTGTCTCGGACTTCATCAGCAACGTCGTCCAAACATCGCGTGAGCAGAACTCGGATGCTCTGTTTAATCTGAGGGTTGTCTACCAGAGCAAATTGAGCCAGTGCACTCACTGCAGCAGCCCGGATAACTGCATTTTCAAGAACAACTCGGTTGTAGATGTATCGCACATAGATAGTAGGGTTAGAAGTCTTGGGTCCCTCCGAACCAAGAAGATGAAGAACTCGAACTGTGAGCTCAGTGAATTCACAGTCTTCAATAAACTCGCATAGATGGCCTAGGGCTGCTTCTCGAGACTCTGGCACAAACCTGATCATGTCAAAAAGAGCCTCTACGACTGCAGTCTTAAAATTAAGCCCTCCTTCATCACGCAGAGTGCCTGCCAAGAATGTTAACATGCTTTCATACTTGGACGGGAACTTGACTGCCAAGCTTCGAATGGCATCAACAACAATGGCCTTGAATTCATCGGTTATGTCGTTCATAAATCCTCCAATTTGGACCATGAGCCTGTCGACGCTCTCCTCGTTACCGGTCTTCAAAAGTGTAGTGATGGCATAAGTTGCAATGGATCGGCTTGAGTCTGTAATAAGCGACTCAATTTCGGCATTGCAGGTCACGACCGCCTGAGGATTCACCATAGCAAATCGGTTGAGGATTCGAATGGCCGCAAACCGCGACACAGTCCTGGGCGATGTCAAAAATGCTTGCAACACGGTAATTGCCTCATGGCTGTCTCGAGCCGCTACGTTTGGAAGAAGCAGAATAGCCTTTGCTGCTTCCAGGTTGACGATATCTGACTTGTGTCGTAGGTTGCCCATCAGAACTGGTAGCAGCACTGCCCGCTGGCTTGGGTCATCTTCCATGATTTTCACCATGTACCGAATCAACATAACAATGGCATTGGCGTTTCGGAGAATGGATCCAGATCCGGTTCCACTATACTGTTGAATCAGCTTCACCAATGCCATACGATCATGCGAACGTAGATGATAAAGCAGGCCGAGAGCGTGGTACTGGGTCATTCGAGACATACCAGGCGAATATGGCGAGTCAACTCCAGAAGAAGGCAGCGCCTTTTGCGAAGTAACTGCTTCCTGTGCTTCGTTTGCCCATCGTCGAACCACATCCTTGGAAATAGGCAGCAGGTGATACGAACTGACAAGCGCGGCCGACGAGATGGCCGAGTGGTTGTCAACAATAGCTGTCTTGATCAATCGCTCAATGTTTTGCACAATTGACGCGTCAATGATACGAATCAACGCTCGAATGGCATTTGGCTTGTAGATATGCTCGTTACCGCCTTGCACGTCCTTCATGATAGACGAAGTCACCATGATCACGTCCAGGGCAGTAGTCGACAGCTCCTTAATTGCCAGATACACCATCTGTCGAAGAGCAGCATCTCTATTCTGGAAAAGCTTAGTTATACTGAAAAACAACGGTGTGGCCTCTTCTGGCGGGAAACTCTCTCCAGTTGAAAGAAGGTTGATTAGCTTGGCTAACAACGCTCGACATTTTTTAGCCTGAATGGGAGTCTTGTTGAACTCGGAGATGCAGTTTTGGAAAACTGTCATCTTGTCCAGACTCCCAGACTCAATATCTTCATTTTTCTTGTATGTCAGCGCCGACATGGCTGCTAAAGAAGAGAACGAGTTGGTTCGAGGTGAATTGGTTCAAGGTGAATTCGTGGCACTAATAGGTGGGCATGGGATTTTCTGTTAAGGGGTTGACGAAATGTCTTTTATATGCATATGTACCTGGTATGTTTTGTTTATACGTAGACACACAAATCAACAGCAAATTCAACAAGCCTGCGGATTTTGTTGGCTTTTCAACGAAGTCTAGTTTATTTATTATATTTAAGTAGATGCTGTCAAATTGATGACTTTTTGCCTGAAATTCTGCCGTTCATGGAGTACAAAACTGTGATACTACAGTCTGTCGACATGATTATTACAAGTACTATATTATATGTAGCCAATTACTACGAAACAACAAAAAAAAAATGTCCACAATACTTTCGCTAGCTGCTTTTAGCGGTCTTTACTGGCATGCCAAATTTTGGTTTTCCATATGAAAGGTGTGTGTCTCCTCGGGCTAAAATATGGAGGTTGTTGGCACTATCACCTTCAAACTCCTTGCCATGATTCCAAGGTACAAAAGATCTCGCATTACAGTAGTGGCTTGTGAAAGCGCGTCTGGCTTGATCTTTTGACCTGTTACTTAAACTGCGATGAATCAGATTTCCGCCAAAGAACAAGCCATCTCCAGGTTTCAGAGTGCCTGGAATTTGTGTGTAGTGAGAAGCCACGGGAGTCAATTCATTGAGGTCATCGTCCAAATGGCTAGCATGAGCTACAGGAAAGAGTCCTTTGAGCCCGTCATTGTCAAGTGATCTGTCATTATCGGGATTTGGGTAAATAGGCTCCACTTGCGACTCATCACAAACCCACAAACATCCATTTTCCTCGGTTGCCGGAGTCAATGCTATCCATGCACCAATAAGGCTGTTTGGTCTTGTGTGGATATAGTAAGAATCCTGGTGATATCCATGTCCAACTTGGCCTGGGTCTTTAAAGAAGCAAATGGTTTGCAGTGCTAGGACATCAGGGGAACATAGCTGCTCCACAACGTCCAAAACTCTGGGATGCAGCAAATACTTCTCATGGATTGGATGCTGCCTGTGAAGCATGTGAATCCGGGAAAATGCAGCTTGCCTTTCTTCCTTGGTTAGGGATGGGTCCAGTTCACAGCCTGGAAGCGTCTCCTCACCAGTCTGAACCCTATCCAGATGGGTGTTCAACTCGTTTAGGTCTTCTTCGTTGAAGAGACCCTCTATCTTAATCCAGCCGTGTTTCCTGTAGAACTTAAACTGGTCTACTGTCAGTTCAATCTTATCATATTGAGAAATGTCGACACTGGCGTTGGCGTTACTATCGTATAAGTCTGGAACATCATCCTTCAAGGTGAGAATATTAAGAATATTCGGTGACTCAGTCACCGTTCGCATCATATTGAACTTTTTTTAATTGTTTTTTTTTTTGATATAATGGTCCTGATGTACTGTTTATATAACTGTCTGGGATCTATAGGCTAATGTAAATGCGTGCAATTTATGTGGGGTACCCCACCCTGTAGCCCCGCACTAGGAGTTATTCTGCCGATAATTCCAACGAGTCAGCCTAATCATTGTATTTGGACAAACAATTTATGCTCAATTTTGAAAAGAGTAGTGCTCTATATCAGTGTGGAGTATTTGCTTTTTAGACTACTTGAAACAAGGCAAATTGAGACCGTTGGGGTCAGAACTTCTGCATTGATATGTATCCTGCAGCTAAGTATGTAAGGAGGAATGATTTGGGAATGACTTGAACGAACCATATCTTTCAAGTCTTGCTCGCTCCTCGAGTGTCATTTTGTTCCAGCTGTCGTTTTGAACTCCAGGGAACTGTCGTCTCTGTCCGGTGATCTCAAACTTGAATGGAGCAGTTCTTTCAAGACTCTGGACGGTTTTCAATTCGACTAGACTGAGATCTTTTTCCTGTTTATTGAAATTGAATGGACGCTTGAGGTTCACAGGAGGATTTGTAATAAATCGCGGGATCCGTAGCTTGTTGGGGGATGCCGAGTGCAACATGAACGGGTGCATAAGAACGACATCTCCACTTTGACCAGTAAGCTCAACAAAATGCTTGCACTTTCGAGCTATTTCTCGGGGTTTGAATGGCTCTCCTGGTAAGAGACCTTGAGGATTTTCTAGCAATGTTTCTGCCACATGTGGTATGGAATCAGGAGCAATGTATGTGGCACCAGCATTGGGAAGGATCTCGTCACTGAATATGGCAATAACCAACAGAGCTTGCTCTGGAGAGTCCAAAAAATGCAAAAACATATCTCCGTCAACGTGCCAATTATCGAAGTCTTTTGGGTGGTCGGGAGTTTCCTCATGTGTCCACTCGTCCTTGCCGAGATTCACTATTAGACTGTCCGACCAGTAGTCTCCGTCTCCAATGTTTTCTTCACCAAGAAGATCACACATTGCACCCCAAGCCATTGGGGAGAACTCAGCAACTTTAAACGTCCGTTGTACTGGCAAGTGGAATTTGGCTGGCCAGGATTTGCTGTTGTTTGGATCCACTCCCATTCGTACCCAAGCATCTTTGACCATCAGAGCAGCATTGGCATCCGAAAAAGCATTGTGCAACACAACATATCCATGCTCTAAAAAGTGGTCTACATCGGTATCAGATAAGACTGAATATTTCTTGTTCATGATGATTGTCGATTGCCTGCGAGCTGGGATCCATATGCTATTATACTCGTCTGCTCTACAGCCTATAGACACGACCTGGAGACGCATGCATGCAGGACTATCTACTACCGACAAGCGAAAAAAGCGATAATTCCTAAAATTCCAATTAGCCAATTAATCCACTGTCAGGTAACTCATTATAGAGAGCTTCTATCAGCCAATTATTCGCTAGAGGCTGTTTGGAATGTTGCTCTACTGGCCAAAACCAGACAAACTGGGCCAGAGAGACAAGTGATAGGTCTGTTCCATAAAAATAATGAATATAGAAGGATTTCAAGGGATTTCGTTTCTATTATAAACACAATACTGTTTTCGTAATGTTTATGAGTTGGAGTGCAACATGCACATATATTATGTGCCTTACATACGATGATACGCTGCATATATGATGTGTAAATAACCGGTACTCTATCAAACTCGCTTTCAAAAATATACAGTATTGAAAACCAATATAAAAATTAATGGTTTCTCATAGCCTCGAAGCTAAATCATGACCAGTCGGTGTGCCCAATTAATTGACAATCTCCAAGTCCAAACTTCCTATCTGAATGTTGCGCAATCTCCTGTCGATAACGCCTGGCCGCAGTATCGCATCTGGGGTATCGGCATGCATCGTTACTGGACCAACGACGCACATACCAAAGCACGGCCACCTCATCATGCGAAGCCCGGTCTGAACAAACTGAAAGAATAAAATGGCTATTCAGCAGCTAAACCGCCGTGGACAAGACATAACCATTTCACCTCCATCACAGCCCTTCTCCCTTGCGCCAAATGTAATTGGCCGACGCCGGCCAATGATATCACTGTGGGCACCATGACCAGTAACCCGGACGACATACCCCTACCCTGCACATCTTGAGATTAAGTCCAACCACCCGGAATCGCTCTTCACCATTGTCTTATTACTAGTTTCTATTTTGGACGACAATAACAAGAGTTTCAAACACCGGTAGCCAGTGATTCTGATTGGCTTATCGATTTTTGAGTGTTTACCAATTTTGTTTTCTCGTAGCGACCGATTTGTTGGTTGTTTGCTGCGATTAAGCTGCGACTTTTTTTGACTTTGACCAGCGAGCTTGACATTTGCTTTACGGCACTTGGGACGTTGGGTGGCTGACGTCTTTGTTTGGTGTTGGGATTCCGATATATCTTGTGCTTAAACACATGTTACAAAGTTTGGACTTGTGTTCTCATTCTATTGTTCATTTGACATGAGTTACTACTACACTCCTTCACCGCCGACATCAGGCGGATCGGGCTTCTATCAAGGAGCTGGCGGAGGCACTGCGAGTTCGGCCTCCCCCACCACTCCAGTGGCCAACAATTATCATGGCTCGCAATACCATCATCATGGTGGCATCGGCAACCAGCAACAGCAACAGCAGCAGCAACAACAGCAGCAGCATGCTAGGGTGCCGTCGTCGGGACAGTTTTCCAGGCCTTCTTCAGTGTCTCCTCAGTTCTCGAACGCATATATCATTCAAGGAAATGGCTGTTTCAATGGGCCATCTTCAAACGGCTCTTCTAGATCTCGATTCAATGCTTCTCGAGGGTTTGAAGTAGAAGATGATCTTGAGTTCTGTCCCGCTTTGTCCACTAGCGACAGATCAAGTGCCTCATCGTCATCAGATGCATCAGACTTTTATGGATCAGAACCAGTTGCTGTCCCTGGCGGTGCTGGCAATGGCAAACAGGCTCCGGCCAGCTTTGCGTCTCCGGTATCGTCGCCGTCCCAGGCAAACGCATTATTAGCATCGGCCGCCCTTTCTCCCGGTAATCCTGTCAACAGAGTCCGAAAGGCTATTGAGATTGTGGATCCTACCACC
Source organism: Sugiyamaella smithiae (assembly GCA_030579815.1). NCBI lineage: Eukaryota > Fungi > Ascomycota > Dipodascomycetes > Dipodascales > Trichomonascaceae > Sugiyamaella > Sugiyamaella smithiae. The sequence continues at coordinate 352,145 of JAKTRV010000008.1, forward strand.
GGTTTGAGGGTGTCTTCGCCTCCCACTCCTAACGCACATTTAAAGCGCTAATGATTGGGGGAGGTGATATATATATACTTATTGTATTATGATCCTTGACGGATCTCTATAATTATTTTGGTTACGTGGACTGTTATGATAACGTTATGTTATGACATGTATTAAATGAACTATATTCTGTTAAATATTCGATTTTGGTCTGTAAACCTTGCAAAGATAACTTTTGTAAAAGGCGTATGAAAATGCTCGAAAGGCAAGTTAACCACCAGAGCAGATTTTCACTGTTGAGGACATTCGTAGCTATCAAGAGATTTTGCTCGAATATATCAGTTGCCATATATGGCGGCCATCTCATCTCGTTTAACCGAAATTGAGTGTGTAAATTCAACATATATAGGTTATGCCTAAACTCCCACAAAGGAGCACTTGCCCAGAGGAGCACTTGCCCAGAAAGAACGAAAAGCACACCGGTATGATTGGTTTGTGTTTGATATGGTACAGTCTTATTGTAGCCAGCTATGGATCCTGCAGTTTTATTGATAAGGGAATCAGATACACTCAAAGATTAGCAAGTCCATCCGAAGCATCTCAGTTCAATAAGCGCCAAATTGGAGCAGATGCTTTCCAAGAACCCTTGAAGAACTTTTTAACTTATTACACGATGAATTTGTCCATAGGGACTCCGTCTCAGGATCTACAAGTATTAGTGGATACAGGCTCCAGTGATCTCTGGGTTCCGGGCGATTTCTATGGAGGCTTTCGGACAAAAAAGTCTAGCTCTTGGGAAAAGAAAAACAACGAATTCTCCATAAAATATGTCAAAGGGTATGCTTCTGGAGTATGGGGTAAAGACAAATTTGACTTTGGTTCGGCAGGACAACTATCCAATCAGCAATTTGGCGTTGCGACCGATACCAGCGATCCTCTTATGGGCGTTTTTGGTGTTGGTCCTATAAACGCCGAGACGAGTAAAGTTCCCTATAACAATCTCCCTTCTTCTATGGTAAAGCAAGGATTGATAGCAAAGCACATTTATTCAATATTTCTCGACGATCCAAACGGTCAAAATGGGCATATACTGTTTGGAGGAATCGATCGAGAGAAATATGTAACCCCACTCCATACCATTCCTATAGCTTCGTCTTCCGTACTGGAGATAGAATTGCAGTCCCTGTCAATTGGGCATAATACTACAGACAATCCGATTCCTGTGATTCTGGACACCGGAACGTCTTTGATGTATCTTCCTGCAGATCATGTGGAGGCTATCGCTAGGGCCTATGGAGCCACATATGACAAGAAGGTCGATATGTACAGGCTATCTCATATTAAAGCGTCCGATAATGAGCTTCCGAGTGCCGTTGAATTCCACTTCCAAGGCGTGAAGATTTCGGTCGACAGTTCTGAATTGTTCTGGCCGATGGAGTTGTTTACAGGTATAGATGAGCATGGTGATTATGCATTGACCATCATGCCTAGCAGTCAGTCCCTCGGCTTCAATATTCTCGGCGATACATTTCTGAGATCAGCGTATGTTGTCTACGATCTGGAAGACCGTGAGATATCTCTGGCACAGGTCCGATATAGCAACAAGTCGGATGTAGTTGTGGTACGTGATAAGATTCCAGGGGCCATTTACTACAATACAACTAAGCTACCAGAAAGTCCCAAAACCAACATCACCTCGCTCTATTCAATTCCATTGTAATTATTTATGCCATTTGGGGTCTCAAGCGTGTGGACTCGCTCTCAAAGACGTAAAGATCTTTTTTTTTCATGCTGCAAAGCCCACCGTTGATCAGCACTTATTACCATTTGTTGATAAGATGAAACATGGCTCTACCCCCTGCCTTCCTCAAACGTTTTATTCTGCATACGATATGCTGGAGCCAGGCCTAATCTGGACTGTCTGACAGATCGTTTCCCAAACAAATGACCACACCTGCCATATTGGGAATGGTTATGCAGACTCTGCTTAAAGTGCTTCTCCCTAGACGCAAACCGACAGTTGACTAGTCCAATTCAAACGGCTGGCTGTCAGGTTGATCTCTCACACACTCCTTCATTTAACCCACCTCTAGTCATTCCTTTATAGCTGGTGTACACTCCCTTGATACTGCCTTCTGTCGTTTTTTCCAGCGCCTTTTCTTTACAGCTTCTGCGAGACTTTACCCAATGTATCTATCTCGCACGTTATTCTCGCTTTTCGTCTCTTCTACGTTGGTTACGGCCCAATGTCCAAACACGGACTCATCTGTCACTGGACTGCTGAGCGCTTTGTCAACGTTGAATGCCGATGTCAAATATGCCGGTACCATGGTGTCAAACTTCAACTTGACCAGCAGCTCCTCCATCGCTATGGTGATTGAAGCACAGGAGAGCAAAATCGCTAAAGACGCTGGAAGCGCCATCACAGCTGCTGACGCGCTACCAAGTTCGGTGGACGCATGTGATTCTGGATTGATTTTGGACTCCGTGACGGTACTTGGTCCTAATGTGGTCGAACTTCTAGAAGCGATTGCAGAAAAATATCCCACGGCTGCTGCTTCTGGACAAGCAGCTACAATTAATGGCCAGCTGTCTAACTTACAGCAGGGCACATACCTTCTTGAAAATGCTGCTTATGATAAACTGGATTGTTCAGTGGTGGACCGGATCACTACAGCTTTCTCACTCATTAATAAGGCATTCAGTATAGCTTTGACAGAATATTCTGGACAGCAGGTGGCCCCTTTATCGTTTAAGATTGAGAGCTGCTCCAGCTCACCTGCTTCAACTGGGTTCAGTATAAGTTCAAGCTCTAGCACGAGCGCACTTGCTTCAACAAGTCTTGTCTCTACTGGTGCTTCGTCAACGGGCCTGCCATCGTCAACCATGGCCTCTACATCTCCATCTTCTTTGAAGAACACTTCTTCTGTGGTGGTACCATCATCGGCATCTACTGTCTCTTCCCTGTTTCCTACTTTGAATGCTTCAGCGCTCATTACCAGCTCTGCATCGCAGCTAACGTCATCTGCTCGATATGCGCCAGCTAATTCTTCCACTACGGCAGTAGAAACCACAACAGCAGCTGCATCAAGTTCTGCACCAGTGGTTGTGCCGCAAATGAATTCTACACAGACTCCAGTCCCTGTCAATAGCTCTTCTCCAGTGGTGCCTCCTATCCAGCAAGTGCCTACAGGGGAGGCCCCAGTGCTGCAGTCCTCCGGAGCAGTAAAGCTCACGGCAACATTTCCCTCTATCGTTGGAATAATGGCACTATTAGTGTTCAGCTTTTAAACTATTGCTGTAATATATATTTTATTTTATAAAGTTTTCTTAACGTTAAAAAAGCAACATATAAAAAAGAACTCCGATACGGGGAATCGAACCCCGATCTGCTCGGTGAGAGCGAACTGTGCTAGCCATTACACCATATCGGATTTAAATGCTAACTCAGGTATGCAGCTAAGAGGCGAGAATGACAATCAGGGTATACAGTTTCGCTCTATACGGTACATGCTAGTTAGTCATTTCAACAGAACCTAATAATCTATGGAGCGATATGCGGGCAGAAGACAGATAAAATAATGAGATCGATGTTATCGCGAGGTTTCCATCTTATGAGATGTTTTGGGTTTTGTCTGTCTTTCTATAGACATCAGCCAATGCTCCTGACAAGCCACAGACTCGACCATTAAGCCTTTCAGTCAAAATAGAATTATCACAAGCGTGAGTCGAATTATCTACAAGCGTGTGCACTTTTTAAGCGAATTTCTTTTGAACTTTGTTGATTGCTACACTACACTAGATATGAGATTTCTACCACAAGCCACATTACCAAGCCTAATGCGTAAGTAACCTTCTCCACACGTGTGCCGATCATCTTAACCATATTCCCTACCCGCTTGATTTGAAAGTCGAAGAGAACATAATGGATGCCGTCGTCCCAGTCAGCCCAACGAAAGTGACACGGCCTAAGAGAGATAAATATGTCATATGTGCTTGCACCGAGTGTAAGCGCAGGAAAATAAGGGTGGGAAAAGCTGGCTCGACTTGGGACTAACTCAGTGCAATGGACTTACACCTTGCCAAAGATGTAAAAAGAAAAAGCTGGAATGTGTATATCCTCCACGAGAGAACTTCATGAAGCTTCCAAAGAAATCTGTTGCTATTGATATGTAAGTTGAGCGTTGGATTGTCCATCTGACAAAAGTCCGGAACCGCCTTTCCTGGATCCAAGTCCAGTATTTCATCGAGATGGTGACTCGAATGGATGGTCTCCATTGAATTCTTTCGAAACAACTTTGATAGATGGAGGTTACGAAGCAACTTCAAAGCAAACCAATATTACTGACAGTCCTCAACTCTTAAGCGACATCGTACCGGCTGTTGATCCCGTGTCAACTGAGGCTAGTGCTTTCAACAACGCCAAGCAAGAATATTCCAGCTCTCGAGCTGGTGGACTTCCAGAAGAACCGACTCCTAAGGAATCAGAGCCTGGAAAATCTTCGACTCCTGAATATGTTAATATCCCATCCAAGTCTAAACCGAATCAGAGAGCAACTACATTAGGGGGGTCCGAGTATCCTGACGGATGGTTCAATTTTGAAAATACTGCCCGGCTATTTTTGCCATCTGATATTTCGCTCACCCCATTACCTTACAGAGCAGAAACTCCAGAGGGTGTCAAATCGTCGCACGCTCTTTACTTTGAAGAACATATGCTTTGTGGTGTAAACTACGAGAGTGCGTTGGCTTTCTTGGACGTTTATGACCAAGAGAGCAACAGCTTGTATCCAGTTTTTGCATCAGGAGAGCTTCATTCCGAATTCAACAGCATATTTCGAACTTATAGTGAAACTGGAGAAATAACTGACAAAGATTTATTTTGTACTATACAATTAACACTTGTGGTTGGAATAGTCACAGCGGGAATAGGTATTCCCGCCGGTAAAAAGCTTTATGACAAAGTTATGGCAACAATCAACGATAAACTTCTGAATGAGAAAGGATCTTTGACAAGCATGCTTTGGCTGCTCCTCATGCACCAGTATCAGTTCCATGTCGACATGGGAGTAGTGGCTTACCGTACTTTGGGATATGCCAATATAATGGCTCTCGAAATGGGACTCCACAGGTACAGGGAAACCGAGTTGAACTTTCCCGACCCAGAACAGCGCGAATACGCCAGATTAATGTTTTGGTCACTTTACATAATGGACAGGAGGTTGTCCATTTATGCCAAGTGCCCGATGATACTGAGGGACGAAGATATCGATCAAAAGCTCCCAACGTTAAATAGCGCAACAAATATGTTGTCGGAAGATGATGCGTATCGCAACATGCACTTGAGCTACATGATACATTACGGCCGGCTCTCAGGCAAAGTTCTGGAAGCACTAACAAAGGAAAAAGATATACAAGGGTTTCAGGATAAGATCCAGTATCTGATTTTTCTTATGGAGCAATGGAAGTCTTCACTTCCTGAGGAGCTTCGCTTTACTGATAGCTTACCGAGCAACTCTCCAAGCGACTCCGCCCCCAGCAGCTCTCGCAAACTCAAATGGATAATTTACTTCAAATATACCCTGGTATTGCTTCATATCTACCGATCGGCTCCGGACTTTTCGTATATTGAACGTGGCGTGAATACTGCATGTGAGTGCATTAGGGAGTTGGCAAGAATGTACTTCAACACGGATGTTTACTCCTCCTGTGAAATTCAGTATAACCACTATCTAGTAACTTCCCTAGAGGTTCTCTATGGAACTCTCAGGAGAGCTCCGCAATACCTTGATACCTGCATGCCTGAGGTTAGACTAGCGCTCAAGTTAATCAGTCTTATAATGAAGGGCTCTAGCTACGACAGGAGCCAGGGCAGTATATGGCAGCTGGTAGTATCATTTGCGTATAAGTTTGGGCTTGCATCTCCATTTGGCGATAAGCTGGTGGAAGAGAATCATACCAATCCTGAAGCTAGTGAAGCAATCATGGCTTCCTTGTTTTCTGAAATGGCGGATGATATCTCGGTTTCACTCTGAAACCAATATACATATATATATATATTTATTTTAATTTATTACCAGATGTATTGGATGCATCTGTAAACTTAGGGACTCTGAATATTAGTCTTGCCTTGTAGACGAAACATAGCACCATGCCGTTACAACCGATTATTGAGCACAGCGTAGATCGTACGCGGCGGCCAGCATCATCCCGCAGCATGTAATTCCAAGGCAAACTTTGCTTGTCTATGAGGCAACTTGAGAAAACAAATACTAATAGCTATGTGTCGAGTAAATCCCTGCTCGACGTAAAGTGACCTAGCAACTACAAATGAAGTCCGCTTAAAGACAATACAATAACTCCTTTTCAAACAGCAATTTTTATATAAACCTTATCTTGAATGTTGAAATAGATTAACGTCGGTTTTGGCAAAATTTCGAGCAGCAGTACCCATTTCAAAAAGACTATCGATCTCAAGGAATGTCCTTTGTCGTGTTTCAGGTACCCTGAAGTAGATATAGATAGAATAGAACAATGTGAGGCCAAACCAATAGAAACCTGTTTTTGCTCCCAAATTCCACGCGGTTGGGCTAATCATATAAGTATTTAAGATACCTATAGGTATGCCCAGCATCTGATAGAAAGCTCTTGCAAGCACTGTAGTTTTTATACGAAGTCGACTACTAGGAATCTCGGGAATCAGACAATAAGCAACGCATCCGATTGTACCTTGGAAAAGCAAGCCCATAAAAATCACCAAACCCCCTACTGCCCAAGTAGCAGCGCTATCATGTGGGCGTGCTACGCCAATAATTCCAACCACAAAATACACACATGTCAACATTACCATTCCACTTAGATAGATAGTCCGACGACCAAAGTGGTTAATAGTATACCAGGACGACAAGGTCCCAATAAAACCAATAGCATAAGTAACTATAGTCAGATCAAAAGAAAACGAAGAAGCCAGTCCAACTTGTTCGAAGAAGAAAGCCCCTGTGAGACCATTACTATGCTGACAAAGCCAAACCATACAAGCAATTTCTGTTCGACGAAAATTGGTTCCCTTGAAACACTCAAGGTATGATGTTCCCTTGGTGTATTCTAATTCACGGTCATTTGTGTATTTGATCAAAGCAATATAATTGTCCATCTCCTGCTGGGTGACATGTTTAGTATTGATTTGTTTAATTGATCGGTAGACCTGGTCTATCTTTCCCTTTTTCATTAACCAATAAGGAGACTCTGGAGCAAAGAATGATACTAAAATCAAAGGGATAGGCCACACCCATTGGATAGCAAATGGGACTCGAAAAGCCCATGGACTGTTCCACTCCAGTAATCCTCTCAACGCACCTGTAGCTATCAATTCTCCAAACACCTGTTGTTAGAGACAACATTACATTTCTATAGCTTACCCAACAAAGATTCACATAGGATGTGACATAGTAACGTAGCGCAAGAGGACTCACATCAACAGCATATACAGGCTGAGGTTAGTTTAACCAACATCGCAGATAAACTTACAGCCAAAGTCTGAAATACTCCCCAAGGAATGCCCATAAAAAATTCACCTATTAATAAGGTCGTGAGATTCTTGCAAAAGAACGGAAAAAAAATAAGCCCAATTAAAATTGTAAGAGCTCCCATCATCGTTCTTCTGTATCCAAATTTATCCGTGACGATACCTTGAATCATGAGTCCAAAAATCTCTCCAACCACAGCAGCATAGCTGAGACCTGATTGCCAAGGTGCAGTGATCTGAAAATCGCCAGGCTTGAGCTCAATTCCAAACTGCCTTTGGAATGGACCAAACCCATACAGACTTCCTATTAATGAAGTGTCGTAAGCAACCATGATGACAGCAGTGGATAATCCAAGTGACCAAAGAACGGCCATTGGGTATTTCTTCAGAGCATCCACAAGCTTCAGTTGATGCTCAGCGTGAACAGCGTCTCCTATTCTCTTTTCATCGTCCAATAAGACTTCGACCGCTTTTTCAGCATCACCCTCAAGCTCCCTGATTTGAGTTTCGTCCTTCATTTCAGTTGTGTTCAGACCAGGCTCTAGAGTTGATTGTGAAAGAGACTCCCTTAAGTATTTATCCATGATCCAGTCTACCAAACAATACCCCTCTCTTATCCCAAAGATTTGATGATGTATTACACGTGTAAAGCCATGCTGACTCCACCTTGAAATTCGTTAGCTTGTACATGAGCTCTATCGTACTTTGATCAGCCGAGCGGCGACGAAAATGGATTCCGCATGTAGATCCTTTCATTGGCACGTGCGGAGACGGGGCATTACTATAGCTTTTAAACTTATCATTGACCGGACATTCCCTTTACACAATAGTGTTCCGCGATTTTGGTTTGAGAATTTCAGCCTCCGAAGCTCTTTGGTCTGAGAGACCATGCGACAATCCACAGTCATTTATGCACCTCGTTCCGCACTCACGTGCCTAGTTCTAATTAGACAGTAAGAGAGACACAAATATATCTCACAGGTCTAGTATGATGTTTAATAACAAATAACATCAAAAAGAATTGTATATAGTGCAAAAAATAAATTTCAGTTGATTTGACAAATACATTGTGATGAGACATATTGGTACTGGAATAGCTTAGGTGAGGACTTACTAGGAACGTGACAAGTGTTTTCGGGACTGCTTAGATGGTGTTTTGCATTTGACGAGATGCTATAATTGTGTAGATAAAATTTTTCCAATTTTCCTCGTTGGAACTGTTCTTGCTTTATATTAGTAAGCAGTAGATGATGTATAGACCACCATTAAAATTTCGCTAAAGCAAAACAAAGCCTAACATTTAAGAGCTGAAAGAAATAGCAAGTGAGGCACTTGATCAAGCCGTGTCCCTCTTGCAATAGTTCTACATGTTATTTCTACATGTTATCACAATAAAAAATAAGACCGGATGAATATATATCGTGCCATATTGCCTGAACTTGGCTAAGCTGTGGAAGTCTTATACCTTTATGATCTTCTAAGCAATGAACATATCAATCCTATAAAGTAGATAAGAGGCAAGATTTCTAATGAGACTACTACCTGCATTGAGATATTACTAATCGCAATAACATTTAAACTGAGAGATAAATTAAACTAAGACAATAACGCTCACTAGAATGTGTAAATGAAATTGTTCGGCGATAATTCTTTCTAAGCTTGCACTGCGGCCGGGTTATTGACATATTTGTAGTATATTGCAACACGTTGCAGAAAGTGAATCACGGCGATTAACACCATTTTAGATACCATTATCCGCTCCACAACCATGAAACAATATTCCTCATTATTCCGACTGCTGACAATCCAGGGCGGCAATAAGCACTGCTATTTTCACTAGAGCAACCAAAGCGAACTAATTTTCCAGGAGCACCAAATCCCAAACAGCAGCTGCAATGGTCGTCGTCATGGATATGAAAATTTACAAGGAGTGAGGTTAAAGATTTTTAGAGACGGGAGGGATAACTCCGGAAGGGCTTACGAAGATTTATAATATCAGATGCCTTGACAGCGCTTTCAGCCTTTTCAGTATAATCATCAATGAAACTATACCAACACAAAAGATGATATGTGATGCATTTTATTATAAAGAAAGCGTGATAAGACACCCAGCAGAAAATCATGGCACCATACTGAGAATCAACACCTATTCGGAGTATTATTATCTCTAGACTCGAGCAGCTACGCAATTCTCGTATAAACATCAACCCAGACACGCGTGCTTGATGTTTACGATGTGGTTTTCAGAAAAAAACCACTATCGAGATTTGTGATTCGAAGATACTACAGGCTGAGCAGCACAGGATTCCGCGATAAATGGGTGGCGGATCCCGCTTTGTTCTCAACAGACATGGAAACGTGGCTTTCGGGCGTTCGGCTACTTCTGATCCTACACAATTGTTTGAACCTCGTTACTGAAAGGTACAAGAACTATTTGATAAACGAATTCGCGCCGAATACATTGCATTTATAGTTATAGGCATCGCACTGCGTTCTGCACGGTTAAGCCGCTAGTCAAATTTCGCGGATCGGATGCATCTTCATGCTTTTGATGTACATTCTCCCCTGCAGGTGATTCCGCATTGACTTGCGTGGCCCTTTAAAACGGCTGAAAGAAATCAGTGTAATATCAATTGATTTGACGCCAAACTCTGATATCTGCGATATATTAATGCTTGATCCCAAGAAATTTCGGCCAGATGGGTCCATAAAGCGATTTGCTGGAAACACTATCATCCTCCATGTTCCTCAGCAAGGAGAAAACAGCCAGTTCTTTGAAGAGCTGATGGACATTTATCGAGAACTGCCCAGGCGCCTCTTCTACCAAAAGTCTATCTTGTTGCCAACTTCAAGCTACCACTTGACAATATTTGAGTGTACAAACGATGAACGAGCTACCGGAACTTGGCCACATGATCTGCCTGCAGACAGCAGCATTGAAGAATGTACCAAATTTCTGGCTGATAAAATACAGACACTGCCCCTGACTTTCAATCCAAAATTTAGATTTAGATTGGATACCGATGCTATTGAAAATCCTGAGAATGTCGGATGGGGCCTTCGGTTAGTGCCAGCAGACGAGGAAGCAGAGCAGAATGTCAAGGCATTCAGAGATCAATTGGCAAGCCATCTGGGCATCAAGCGGTGGAATCATGACAATTATCAGTTGCATGTATCAATGTGCTACTTTTCTGACCTGCGCACAACAGAGGAGAAACAGGATTTATTCCAGTTCCACGATGAAGTTCACAAAAGAATTGCATCTAAGTGTCCTATAATTGAGCTAGGGCCACCAGAATTCTGTTCATTCGTCGATATGTATCATTTCAAGCGATTATTAGTGGTGAAATAATTAAGAGAATGTTATTATATCCGCCGTTTTGAAGCTATTTTTCAAGATACAAGCTTCTCAACGATTATCGTCACCAAGTAGTGATCACGTGATACAGATGTGGTGTATGGTGTAGATATCTTTAGTTTGGATATCTTCAGTCACATTAAAGTTGGAGGGAGTGAGAGATCACTTGAGGGAATGGTTGGATCGGTCCTTTTGTTGAGCAGATAATGGATTGAGAGGGTGCCCATGCGTTTAGAAGTTATGTGCGGGGCAACGGAGCGCCTTCCCTCGGGCACTGCTGCGCTGCACCGACATCGTTCGTAGCAGAAGGTTCCGAGCACCCGTAAGTAGTACAAACCTGCATTAGAAAGGATGAAAGAAAAGCTGAATTTCTCTATGTGAAGCAATATTTAAATGATTTGAGGTCAAATATTATTATTTGTATCCCGGTTGAATCGACGTTTTACTCGATCCATAGCTTGAATCTAAGGCTATAGGATAGTAATAGTAACTTAAAAACTCAACATTTGGATACAAACAGGAAAAAGCAAAAGTGCGGGATAAGGAATGGCCGCAGGTTCGTCGCTGTCTTATACCATTGATACGGTTCTGAGGATTATTTACGACGACAGAACTTGGCATTTCAGAAAAAAAAAGGCATATATCACGTCCCAGCGAAGGATATGGAATTTTGCCTGCCATCAACATCAATAGCTGGGCTCCATCCATATCTGAGTTTTTACGGTTTGGCCACAAACCCGGATGAAAGCATAGAATTAATACTGCCTGGATTACCTAAATAGGAAAGGCTCCGGAGCTCTGGCTATGACGTTTAAGGCAGGCGATGAGGCTATCACTTCCAGGATTGGCGAAAATTTCGACAGATCAATGCCCAAGTCTCCTGTTATACAACTGAGAATAGATCTTATGGTAGAAAACAAGTGTGCAAAGGAAGTACTTCAAACCACTTTTATTTCATATAAAGCTTGGCCTGTCAAGAGCTGTTTCAGAAGGTTGTGCAATTATCTTAGAAGCACCCCACAAAATCTTAATTATTCCGGTTGGCCACATTAGGCACCGGTTCCGAAGATTTCTATGCCCAAACAGGAGACTTGTCCGCTTCATGCGCAGGTTACATGCATCCAGCACATTACGTTATTCCGAAAAGGCCACATTACAAGCGGGGTTACTCGTTAAGTCTAGAATTTGTTTTGAAATGAGGACAATTCTGTTCGGATAAGCATTTCAGTGCATGAAAAGAGGGGAAATCGGCTGCAGGACAAGCTGGGGAACGCGGATCCGTGGGGATACACCAATTATGCTCACAAGTATAAAGGTGGAGGATTATCAGTAGCATTGCAGAATCAGGTAAGACCGACCGGAACATTCAAAATGAGTAGTTACAAGCCCGGTGCTGACCACTTAGAATTCGGAGACGACGAAAAGGCTGTAGGATCCTTCGAGAGAAACCTTAACAATCCCCTTTATGGGATAGCCAAGGAGACTCTCATTCAAAATGTTGAGTCTTTTGCTAGAGAGAAAGGCATCGAGGACAAAATAAATTATCTTGTAAAGGGTGCCTTAGTGGCTCAAGACCCTGATAATTTTGAACATATCGAGGAATTAGATGACGAAGATAAGTACCAACTTAGACAGGAAATAGAGCATAAGTGGAAACAACCTTTTGCTCTGTACTGGACAATAGCTCTCTGTTCTATTGGTGCAGCTGTCCAAGGCTGGGATCAGACAGGATCCAACGGAGCCAATTTATCTTTCCCTGACGAATTTGGAATTTCACTGAGTGATCCGAATAGTCCTGATTACCAGAAGAACAACTGGATTGTGGGCCTCGTGAATAGTGCTCCGTACATTGCTGCAGCTCTCTTAAGCTGTTGGCTCTCGGACCCTCTCAACCATTACCTTGGACGTCGGGGAGTCATCTTTTTGGCGGCGATCTTTTGTATTTTGGCGCCCATTGGCTCTGCCTGCACCCAGTCGTGGCCCCAGCTGTTTGTATGTCGTCTGCTACTGGGATTTGGAGTAGGATTCAAGGAGACTACTGCTCCAGTATTTGCTGCCGAGAATTCGCCAGCTCGTATCCGAGGTGCTTTAGTGATGACATGGCAAATGTGGACGGCGTTTGGAATTCTGTTGGGTTTCTGTGCCAATCTTGTTTTGTTCCGAGTTGGAAAATTAGCCTGGAGACTTCAGCTTGGATCGGCCTTCCTTCCTGCTGTTCCTCTTATTTTGGGAGTATACTTTTGCCCTGAATCACCACGTTGGTATATGAAGAGGGATCGTTATGCAGATGCTTACAAATCTTTGTGTAAGCTTAGGTTTAGCGAAGTGCAGGCAGCACGAGATCTATACTATATCCATTGCCTTCTCGTCGAAGAAGTGGAATCGATTGGCAACACTACATATATTCAGAGATTTTTCCAGCTGTTTTATGTTAACCGTGTGCGACAAGCAACCCTGGCTTCTTGGGTTGTCATGATAGGACAGCAAATGTGTGGTATTAACATCATCTCGTTCTTCTCGTCAACAATTTTCCTTGATGCTTCGAACAACCAAAAAACTGCTCTTCTTGCATCTTTTGGATTTGGACTGATTAATTTCGTATTTGCATGGCCAGCAATTTGGACTATTGACACGTTCGGTCGTCGAAGCCTTTTGTTGTTTACGTTTCCTATGATGGCATGGACATTATTGGCCGCTGGTTTCTGTTTCTATATTCCTGAAACAAGCAACGCTCATTTAGGGCTTATTGCATTTTTCATCTACCTGTTCACCGCATTTTATTCCCCTGGAGAAGGGCCAGTTCCATTTACCTACTCTGCGGAAGTTTTCCCTCTGTCGCACCGTGAAGTTGGAATGAGTTGGGCCGTGGCGACAAACAATTTCTTTGGCGCCATTCTATCACTAACTTATTTCAGAATCCAGTCTGCTTTCACAATTGTGGGCTCTTTTGGATTCTATGCGGGACTCAATGTTTTAGCCTTTGTCATGATTTTCCTTTGGATGCCCGAGACAAAATTGAAGACCCTTGAAGAGCTTGATCAAGTATTCTCTGTCCCAACAACAGTACACATGAAGTACCAGGTGACAGAGGCTCTCCCTTACTTCATTAAGAAATGGGTACTATTCCAAAAGGGTACTAAATTGAGGCCTCTCTACAACTTTGAACATGCTAGAAATTAGAGAAATTTTAGTTACTGTATAGCACTGTACAAATGGATTATATTTATGCCTAGTGTAGCTTCTCGTACAGGCCGTTAATTATCTCATAAACAGCCCATGCACCAGCATCTGGAATTTCTGGAATCGATTCTTTGTCAGCAGCCTTAACATATGTTGCTCTGCCAAACTTGGGAGACATCTTTGCTGTTGCCTCAGCAGCAGCCTTGGTGGTATCCAAAGACTTTTTGAAATTCTTGGAGGAGCTCATTGTCTCGCAGAAAGGAATGAGCACATCCATAACTGTTCTATCTCCAACTCGGGCTGAAGTGTAGTTGAAGAGAGCATGCAGAGCAGAGATTGACGCATCTCCAATAAGAGCAATATCCAAGTCGCTTTCCTTTTCATGAGAACTTAAATAAGAGGAAAATCCGGACAACCAGATCTCTAAGATAGCGCCCAAAGTTCCTCCAGTGTCATCCAGAACATTGATGATTTCATGGATTACCTTCATAAAATCAGGGCTTTCGAATATAACTTTATTCTGGAGAATTCTCTCAGCGGTCTCCTTTACAGCAATACCACAGTCACCATCGCCCATAACCGTATCCCATTCAGTTAACTTGGGCTCGGCAGTGATAACTGCTTCACAAGCATGTCGAATAGAATCTTTCAGTTCTTGAGTTGATTTGAACTTTGATGGTTTTGGCTCATCGGATTGCTCAGCTGTCTCGCTCTTATGAGCGTCAGATCTCTCACCAACATACTCACTGGAATAGATATTTGCCCAACCAGGAGCGTAGCACTGCTCGTTCAAGAGATCGAGGATCTTCTCAGCAGATATACCAAGTTTTCTAGCGGTACCACTAATGTTGCAGAGAGACACAGAGAACCCTGGACCGTTAAGGGAGGTTTCGAAAGTTCCCGAAATGACTCTAGTAGGGGTTATATTCCAGTTTTTCTTCAATTGCTCGAGAGCAACTCTAGACAGGGCACCCAACTCCAGTATAGACAGACCACCAAAGTTGTTTACAAGCATGACAACGGAATCATCCTTTTGAAAATCAACAAAATGACGATTCTTGTCATTTGGATCAACCAAAAATGCAAGAATTTCATCAATCAGCTTTTCAGGAGATGGAGTCGGGCTCAATTGTCGTAAACCTTGCTCATTGTGTATTCCCATGCCCAAGATACAGTCGTTCTCAGGGACAGATTCGTGGCTGCTTCGACCAGGCACATGGCAATAGTCAAGAGAAGCACCTGACGTGACACAATTGTCATTCATAGCTCGACCTAGAGCCACACACTCATCGAAGCTTTGACCAGCCTCAGATGCTGCACCTACAGTCTTCAGGATCAAGACATTGGCCGCTAGACCGCGTCGTCCGACAGCTTGGCTCATCACATCAAGGCCCAAAGTGGCATCATCCGTTACAGGCATCAATTCGATTTTGGCACCAGCAGGAATGAGGCCCAAAGCCTTTGCTTTCTCACAGGCGAGCCCGAAATGGAGCTTGTCTCCAGTGTAGTTTGTAATTGCCAAAATGATACCCTTATTGGAGGGCGCATTCTTAATAGCTGTCAATACTTGTTTGGCACTAGGACTGGAGAATATGTCACCATTCACAGCTGCGGTGAGCATACCATTGCCGACATATGAAGACCAAGCTGGTTCATGACCAGATCCACCACCAGAAATGATTGAAACTTTGTCAACAGAGTGGTAGGGATTGTAGATCACTCGGTCTGGGGTATCTAGAGCCAAATAGGGATTATTTGCTACCAGATTTTCAAGAGACTTGACAACAAGCCCATTAGCATCTTGGAAAAAGTGCTTTTTGGACATTTTATATATTAAAATGGATTTCAGGTGGCATATTTGGCTAATCAACCCGTTTTATAGTTCGACCCATTGGTGGGGGTTTATATGGGGGCATTCGGCAGGCTCATTCAGCCGTGTGTGGGGGGACTCCGGTTCGTGGACTTAAGATGGGACATTAGAGATATGCACATCACGGACAATGTCAAAATGGAAGCGCAGCCGCGAAACGGACATTGCCCAATGTCTACAAGAGAGCATGCCACTATAATACAAGTGTAAAGCTGTAACTACAGGCCGGCTGAGAACCAGGAAGACCAGCCCCATAATCAATTTCCTCGTTATGAAGGGTGTGTAGTTTGATACCACTGTAAACATCCAAGCTCATATAATACTTTCCAAATACCATCATAACATATCATTTCGGAACAAAACATGCATGACCATCACGGCTATAGAGGCAATTGTGTAAACGAGTCTTTCTCATATCGGACTTGCAATCAAAACACGTGGTCTGTGGACCCAAACCATCCTCGAAATTGATGTAATCGAAGGGGCGCGGCACATGGAGTAGCTAGACTCCTGAATCATATTATCAGCAATCAATTGAGCTTAGTTTGACAGCTAGTACCCAAAGAGCCATCGGAATTAGCCGTAGGCCGTGCGCTGTCCCTGTAATAAGCTTGCAGATATGCGCCTCGCACTAATCCCTATCGAGTAGAACATTTTTGCCACTACCAATATAGTATCCTATAAATTAGGGGCAGTAGGGCCATTTTCGAAGGCACTTAACATCAATGACGAAATACGAGACTTCTATAGACATTAACGCTAACGTGGCTGCGGTCCGCAAGGCATTCTATGACTTCAAGAACTACTCCTCATGGACAAAATTCATTGAGAAGATAGAGCCGTCCGCTGAGGGAAGCTACGAGCCAGGAAGTCAAATCACAGTCACGCTTAACACGGGCAGCCCAATGGTTTTCAAGCCAGTTGTTGTGCGAAATGACGAAGATGTATTCAGCTGGAAGGGCCAGTTACTTATGACGGGTATTTTTGATGGTACTCACGAATTCAAGTTTGAGAAGATTGACGAAAACACCACAAGGCTTCATCAATCTGAGAACTTCAGTGGAATCCTAGTTGCACCCCTACTTTGGATGGTTGGTGAGAAGACTAAACAGGGCTTTGTGAGCTATAATGAGGCTTTAAAAGCGAAAGTCGAACAGCCATCAACTAATTAATGTCGCTATAAATTGAGCGAGCGATTTTCTTGTTGTAGACTCTTATACAAAGGGAAAGGGGCACACCACGCTATGACAGTGAGAGTTCGTTTCTAGAGAGAGCTTCTGTGCCTTTCAACGTAAATAATAGGCAGAGCGCCAAATAGACAGCAAGTGCTGCGAGGTTTATTTAAATACTAATAATGTATACTTTGTTATTTTCACCAATACGAGCTGTTCATTACACATAGCTAGTTGGGCCTGCATGTATGGGTGCATAATGTGGGGTACCCCGCGATCCCTTCTATTGCCGTTATGGTAATGGCCGAGCTATGCAGCTCCTCGAGCTGGTCCTGTGATCCGTCCATTACCGTACGAGTCGATATATAAAAGAGGCACTAGGTTCAGTACTGTGATCATCTTATACGGAACATGTTATCAGCAGCCATCATTTTATATTCATTGGCGCTAGCAATACTGGGTCTTGTGGGTTACAGGCTATATCTACACCCAGCAGCAAGTTTCCCGGGACCGTTGATAAATAAGATCACCGGTCTTCCCGAGCTAAAGCATGCCTGGAAAGGTGACCGCCATTTATATTTGTTCAGGTTGCATGAAAAGTATGGTCCTGTGGTTCGTTATGCACCAAACAAGATATCATTCAATACGGTAGAGGCCTTACATGATATATACAGCGGAAATAAGCCCAACATAAGAAAATCAGACTTTTATGACGCGTTCCCGGCACTGAAGGGATTTCCATCGACTCACAGTGCGATTGACAAACATGTACACAGCAGGAAGCGTCGGGTTCTTTCGCATGCGTTTTCAAACTCGGCTATTTTGTCAATGGAGTCATATGTCTATGATAATGTCCAGAAATTTTGTAAGCTCCTTGGCGATGTCTCTAGGGATGTTACCACAGTTAGATCAGTGGATGGGGTTACCGAAAAACCTGCTAAGAATGTATCTGAGCTCGCTACTTATTTGACATTCGATGTTATGGGAGAGCTCTGCTTTGGGAAAGCATTTGGTATGCTGACTCGTCAGGATATCAGGTCAGTATCGCGCTTGATTGACTCGGCAGCTCACCGTCACCTCGTCTTTGGCAGCTATCAGATTCTTGAAAAGCTCAAGCTGGACAAGATCTTCTTTCATGACTTGGCGAAACGTCGAGAGCGTTATATGACATACTCCAAGGCACAGGCAGCAGAGCGAACGTCCAGAAATGACGATGAGGATAGGCGAGACTTTTTCTACTATCTGTTGCATGCCAAAGATCCAGAGACTGGCCAAGGATTCCAGATGAATGAGTTGTGGTCTGAGTCGAATTTGCTTATTGTTGCTGGGTCTGATACCACATCAACAGCCATTGCTGCTACCTTACGATTTCTGGCTCTCTATCCTGAAGCACGTAAAAACCTTTCTGAGTTGATGAGAAGCCGATTCAACTCTGTTGAAGAAATTCGAGGCGTGAGCCTATCGTCAGAGGTTCCATACTTGAGGGCATGTGTGGACGAAGCTATGCGACTGGCGCCACCAGTCCCAGGAATTCTTCCTCGACTGGTTCTCAAGCCTTCCACAATTGGAGGATACAATGTGCCAGCAGGTGTTGAAGTTGGCACGACCTGCTATGCTGTTCATCATAATGGTGAATATTATCCCAATCCTGAAGAATTTGTGCCCGAACGATGGATTAAATCCGAGACTGTGGACCCAAGTTTGGCAAGATCAGCCTTTGCTCCATTTTCCATAGGATCTAGAGGATGTATTGGAAGGGGATTAGCCTACACCGAACTTGAAATGGCCATTGGGCAAGTGGCTTATATGTACGACTTTACCACCGTGGTTGACGGCGATTTTGGAGGTACATACGGAACTGGATACTCTCCTGATCTAAACATGCCTGGTGGCGACGCAAAATTGCGACCTGGTGAAAATAAAAATAGCTTCAGAATGTGGGATCATTTCACTTGCTACAAGGTTGGGCCATTGGTGAGGTTTACACTAGTTAACGATAAATAAATGCAATCATGCAATACATATATATAAATATACAAAATGTTTTAGTGCTTGAAATATATACCTCGCAGCTTTTCCAGCCTTGATTGACGACTCTGCTGTTCATCTTCGAAAGAGTGCTCGGATTGATCCATTTCCATGGGCATATTTTCCTTAGAGGAGCTTCCAGACAACATGTGAAAAACTTCAAGCCAGCGTGGTTCTGACTGATCAGACTTTTTGGCCACAAAAGGGCAAAAAGGCTGATGTTCTTCGCTGATATTAATGCTGGTAGAAGAGCCAGTAGCAATTCTTCGGAAACACATATCGCATTGCAGCAGAGGAAGCCCCTGGGCACCAAACTTCGAGTCAATAACCCGCCAACCTAGCAGTGAGATGCGAAGACACAATTCATTGATATTTTCCAGACCAAGAAAACTTTGAGGAACGGACAAAACCTCGGGATCAGATACAAACGCAAACTTTTGAAGCGAGTCCACGCATGGCAGGATGCTAAGGTACCTCGCGGTGATCAGAGGCTTTTGTACCGACACAGCCGCCGAGACCTCATAAATGTCGTTTCCACACCATTTTTTCCTCCATGGGCAAGATGCTGAATGTTTTGTGTGCATGAACCCTTCGTAGTATTCGGTCAGTTTGGGAAAGATATCAGTATCTTCTCCCACCGTTACTGTCACAATGGAAGAACAAGTTACGCACTCCACAGTATTCTTAGCGATGCCATTGATAGGAGTTGGTGTCAAAACTGACCATCCATGTTTAGCCCATTCTACACAGCTGATCTTTTCCAGCTCCTCACAATATGGCACGTTCCAATTCTTGTATGTATATCTTCCCAGTCTGTCAAGAAACGATTCTCTCGACCAAGGCAGATGCGTAGCCGAAGAGGCCAAAATCAACTTCTTTTTGCTCTCATATTCTTGTTGTGCCTTCTTTTTTGCGATGCTTCGAGATTTCAGCAAATATCTATATAGCAAAGGTGCAGATTTTGATGCTGGAGACTCGTGACCGTTGGAAACATTGGATACATTTTCGTCAACCGCAGATAAAGGCAAATCCTCAGTGAGATTCTTCAAAAGTGCTGACAATTTCCTCTTAGATGGCGACTCAGTAGTCTCAGGCGCCATCGTGGCCAAGATCGTGAAGTTGTCCACAGAAACTTAGGGCCAATTTCAGCAGTACGGCTGGGACTTTGCCAGTCACATGTCAAGATATAACAGCCCATCTGCTTCAATTATAAGAATCTTGCAGCTTCCACCGCCAAACAAGGTGATAAATCTACACCAGTTGTAATGTGAACTCTATTATTATTATCATTATTAATTAATACCTGTGCATTACTGTAAATTATTATGAAATGGGCTGGACACTTCCACTAAGCTTGTACTCCAAGAGACTCGGCAGCCTTAGGAATCATAAAGTCCTTAGCTTTGAACATTTTAACCATGAAATTCGGGATACCGAAACCAAACATGAGACCGACACCACCGCTCTTGGATACGGGAACTGCAATGGTTATAGAGCCTCCTGAAGGCACAGCAGCAAGCGATGTTTTGGAGTCCACAAGATCATGCAATAATGTTGCAGTAATAGTTTTCAATTGATTGAAATTGAGGTCGACCACAGTCTTTGGTCGACCAGAAACAACATCTCCAACGGCATAGACGTAGTTGTAACCCTTCACCTTGAGATAGCCATCAGTGGATACAAATCCCTTGTCATCAAGCACCTTGGAAGGCAAGAAGCTAGTATTGGCTTTAACTCCCACCACTGGGATGTATGCATCAACTGTCTTCTTGGAACCATCAGACAGGCTCAAAATATATCGGCCACTGGAGTCAGTGGAACTCTGCTCAATCTTGATATTGTTCACAATCTTAACGCCAAGAGCATTGAGCTTCTTAGTAGCACCACTTCCAAGCTTGGCAGGGAGACCATACAAAGGAGTAGGAGCTCCAGTGTACAGCAAGACTTCTTTAGACGACCTGTATTTGTCTCCAAGCTCTCCAGCAACTTCAACTCCAGTAGGGCCACCTCCACCGACGACAATGGTCTTGGCACCTGCGATCTCGCTGACCAGGCTGTTAACGTTGTCAATCGAGTCTTTAGAACTGGTAGTAAGTTTAAATGCAGGGAGAGGAGTACTGGCACCAGATGCAATGACTAGAGCGTCAAACGAGATCTGGGCAGGTGAGCCATTTGACTCGTAGTAGACTGCCCTCGCATCAAGATCCACGTTGGTAACCAGTCCTTGAACAAAAGAGAATTCTCGTCGCTTGGATTTGAAAGCCTTTTCGATGGAAAAGACAGTGTCCTTAGTACTGGCACCCTCAACAAGGAGTCTGGGAGCTCCAATGTTAAAATAAGCATCGGCTGATGGGGAGATGAGAGTAATATGAAGGTTTCCAGTGCCTGCCTTGGGGATCACCTTGTTCAGTATGACCCGAGCAGTATGAAGTCCAGCAAAGTTACCTCCGATAATAACAATTTCTTTAGCCATGATTAGTTATTTTTGAACGAGGAATATGGATATTTCTACGCCTTAAATACATATTCATGTTCCAAAAAAATACCCATCGGTGTACATTATCTATGCAATGCAACAGGCCTGATTTGGCCACAAACCAGGCGCGGCTAGCCACCTTATAGTGCGTTTTCTAACAATTAGCTAAGGGTTGGTAACATCTTAAGTCCTAAAACGGCAATTATCGGTGAGCCGACCACGAAGTACTTTGTAATCAGGGGGCACTTGCATATGGAAATTGTAATATTACACTGTTTGATCTGAGAGGCTTAGAAATTTAAGTCTTGCAAACGAAAAGGATTGGCTAGTCCGGAGATACACTAGGTTGCTGGTACCGGAGAATTGAATCGGTTCGGAACAATTTGACATCCGAAATGACCTCACACAGCATGTATCTCTTAAACAACAAAACACCATACAACCAGAATTTCCCCACATATGACGACTTGAACTTACATGACTTGCTATAAGTTCATTTTATATAAAATTAAGCGTAATTATTGAAATGGACTAATTTGCTCTTTCAAAGTTTGTTGGCGTAGCATATTTGGATTATAAATATCTTGGGTCCCATCGCTAGGGCCAATTTTTGCTACAATCCATGCATGCCATAGAGCTACACAAGGTTCTTTTCACACCGCGGAGGTGGCGCAATAATGCAAATGGAGGTGCAATGACCGCCAAAACTCCGAAGTCTGCCTGGCTAGATCACTCATAATGCTATTCTTCATTGCAAAATATTTACTTTGTTGGCATAAAATATATTCGGTTTCACATAATATATCTGACCCTGGCAAAAAAAAACTACAGCACCTTCCGTTCTCGTATGGTCTCCCACTACAATACTGAGTAAGGCTCTCACAGGCTTGAATATGACTGATCGGACGGGAAGTCTTATTTTCCTGTAGATATGGCCGTAGCTGAGAATGATACTACTTTCATCCCCAAATATGATAATTATCAAAATGAATGGGCGGCAGGGTCTCCACATGAAGGGTACACACACCACTAGAAACTGTAGAGCTTTACTATCAGGGCTTCACTTTGACGGTCGACAAACTCACCGCAAGATCTACTACCTGTGTGATTAACTCATAAACATTAATTAACCAGTGTTGAAATATAATAACAATTAACAACAATTAGCCGTTGTCAGCTGTACGAACCAGGTCACTGTGCGCGTCATCTTCGTCTGGTCCCCGTCACGTGACTATACAGTACTAGGTCCTAATTTGAATGCTTTGGAGACGCACCAGCACAGGCAAGGTGTTGCTGATGTGTAATTAATACCAGTTCATAGCAATGGCAGATCATCGAGCGGGTTCTAGTATTGACAATACTAAAGAGGACGAGGTTCCGACCGCTGCGCTTGACAATGCGCTCATGATACCCCGCCAGGACGATATTGATCTCAAATCGATGTCCATGGAATCCCCTTATCCCAAAATGGCGCGACCTCAGATCAGAAGATCAAGGCGAAAAAGCACTGGGTTGTATTCCTTACTTGCTGATGATGAGGACACTCGCGGGTCTTCGGCTAAAGCATCGTCAAGAAGAAAAGGTGCCGATCAGTATAACGATAATGGCAGCGACACTTCGGCGCTTTCAGTATCATTTCGCAATACGCCTGGTTCGTCAAGGCGTACACATAACATGGCTTCTTCTCCACTATATGGAGGTGATACTCCTTCATTTGCATCTGCTATAAGCACGGAGAGCAATGCTGCATCATTTCACACTGCACCATCTTCTCTTTCTCCATCTCAAAACGATACATTATCGTCTTCATTTGGCGAGTCGTCTCCTACATCTCCTGGAATGAATTCTATTCTTCCAGATAGAGGGTCCAGTCATGGATGGAGAAACTCACCAACTCCTCTGTCGAGAAATATACTATCGCAGATGTCCCCTCAAAGCTACGGCTCATCTTCACCGGGCCAAATCAACAGCCCTAACGTGCTCTCTTCATCACCAATGATGTCAACTCCTAACTATCATATTAAGAATACCACAAATACTCGTATATTCGGTGGTTTGGATACTGATGTTGCTGCGCTTGATGAACCACATGCTTTAGACTCTAATTATGGATCAAGTGGGTCGCCCTCTCCATCACCATCCAAGTCCGTTTCCACCTATTCGTACCCAACTATGAGTGCTAGTGAGGCGGATGTTTCAACGATGAGCAGTTCTAGAAAGGTCAGTGGAGACCAGATATCTTTGGCTGATGTGCATCGACCCAGTAACGGCAGTGAGCTTTCTGCTCCCCCATCATTGCGTCACTATAGCAGTACAGCTACTATGATCAGCCCCGTTTCTGTCCCGTGGAAAGCATCCGATCCTTCAGAATGGACAAATGAGCGTGTTCTTTATTGGCTCGATGCAAACAAATTTGGGCCAGATTGGATTGAGACCTTTCGTGCTCGAAATATTCAAGGACAAGATTTTTTATCTTTAGTAAATTATAGGACTCTCAAAGAGCTAGGGCATTTTTCTTCCACTAATGGAGAATATGACAGGAGTCCGTCACGTTTTATTCATAATCTTCGCAAGCTACTCGACAAGTCGGTTTCGTCAAATTCTATCACTCTGGAGTCTCCTCAAGATACCCATAACCGACAATCTTCAGATGGTGATAAGCAGCTAGCGGGTGATACAACCTCTCTTAATTCTATGGTAGACTCAAACGCATCGTCGGATGGAGAGCCAGATAATTTGATGGAGCCACCAATAGAGCGCACCTCATCGAGCCCGATTTTGCAGAAGCCTAATCATCACGCTGTTTCCTATGAGAACCTTCTGGATATCACCCGTTTAGGCGGTCAGCTCAGACCCCGCCCATTTGGTTCTCTGCAGCAGCGCCCAATGTCTACATTTGAGTCATCTTCTCGATCATCTTTTTTTCACCAACCTGTAAGTATTTTTGGCATATGCATATTTGAATATTTCTAACGTTCAGTCTTCGCCTTCATTTCGTGGAGGCTTTTTCAGAAGGCAGCATAATAAATCGAATTCTTCGGAATCGACATATGCCAATTTGAGCGCTACGCAGAGCTCAATAACAGTGGCTACTGCTGAAATAGATGATGTCCCAGCTATAACCTTCACCAAATCTGGCTCGCATGATCAAGGTGAAGGCAGGAGAAGTAGAGGAATACTTCGTAAATTAATCCGCGATCGCAGCAAGAGTAGAGACCATTCGCGTCTCGACAGCCCAACTTCACCTGTTGCTGATTTCCTATCGATTCAAGATAGACCACTAGGGAATTCTTCACAGCAAATGTTGTCTAGGCAGCAGCCTGCGTATGCCACACTGGACCATAGATTTCACCCCCGCAAGCCTTCTGTGGCCGAAAAAACTATTTTAATTACTCTTGACAATGAAATATTTTCAGTTGTCAAAGTGAATCAAGTTGAAAATGCTGATGACCTCAAGAAGGCGATAGCAGAATATTTAAAAGCAGACGCCAGCTCAATCGCACTCCATTTGACTGATTTTGGATATGGTTATGGTGATCAGCTAGAAGACTCAATGATTCAACAAATTCTTCAATCGGACGGTTTTTCATCTACAAATATGCTCAAGTTGTATATAGCTGTACCAGCCAGCAAGCCTGAGTCATTAAGGTCGACTTCTCCTTACAGTGAAAGCTCACAATATGCAAATACCCCAGCTTATATGATCAACGATGGACAACCACAGCCAAAGGACTATTTTGACTACAAGGCGTTGCAAGGAAGTCTCCCAAAACCTGGCTCTTTCAGTTCTCTGGGTCCAAGCCCGAGGTCCTCATTTTCTACGACTACCAAGACAGTGCAAAAACCATCGGCGAATGAACGCAATTCCGATGATTCTTTCAAAGTCATACGATCAGCGAAGAAGGAAATCAATTTTGATGATCGCCGTCCTTCGCCTTACGAAAGGAAAAGCTCGTCAAATCTGGTTGCTCTGAGAACTGCACCGCCCCCACCTCCAGGAAGAACTCCATCGTTGAAGCGCACTGAATCCTTGCTTAAACGCACAGGATCCATTAAGCATCGCTCTAATGCGCCTAGTTCGTTGAGCAAAGCGCAGGTCAAACTCAACACCAAAGATATCCCTCTGAATACTCCTGAAAATACGTCTTTGCAGACATATAGCCCTGGCCAGAGTGAAAACTTGATTCCTAGGCCGTATGTGGGATGGCAGAATGCGGTTGCGAGGAAACCTATAACTACAGCTGCTGACCAGCCTTTACCAACGATTCAATCTGCAGCTGAGACACCTATGCCGGGCACTCCTACGCAGCCAGATGGTATTCCAGTCTTCAAAATGCCAGAATTTTCGAAGTCAAGTCCTGTAAAGAATCATGTCGAAAAGTCTTTGGGCCCTGACGAGAAATTCCAAGAGAATGAAATAACCTTTGATGGCGCCCCGGAATTTGTCGACGATGATGACAGCGATTCTGACGGAGATGGGCTTTGGGCCAAAAAGCCTCCATCGAGCCTGTCTGCTAGGCCTCAGCTTCATCTCGAGACTAACAAGAGTCCGGTTTTGCAGCCGAATCCAAAGTCAGCTGTGACACCGTCGGGGCCCTCTCCAATTAGGATTGTTGATGAAAACGGAGAATCCTGGGCCGTGAGACCCCCAGCAGAAGTAGTGTATGACAACTTGGAAAGGTTTTTTCCAAATACGGATCTTGACAAGCCCATTATCGATGATGTCCCATTGTCTCCTCTATATGGTGTGCATGACAATGATGGTATCGGTACAAAGCCTGCTCTCTCACCGGTTGTGGAGCCTAAAGAGTCGCCAGTTTTGCAGACTCAAGAATCTGGCACTACATGGCGCTTTCCTGTTGCTAAAACACGGGAAGAAAACACCAAATCAAATTCAGCAGCTTTGGTAGGAGCTTCCGCTCCCAGACATAATAGTGAGTTGCATTCGCGACTCAGGGTGCCCTCTCGTATGAAGTCATTGCGTATAGTCGCTCGAGAAGCCTCAGAAGCTCGGAAGCGGTATTCTTCGGGAACTGTTGGTCTTGAAAATCAGACTGGAGCGCTACTAAGAAGGAAAAGCACTAAGATGTGGGGTCAACGGGTAGTGGAAATGACTGCAAGTGAAATAAAAAAAGGAGGGAATCTCAGTGTCTTGCGAGATCAGAAAGGCGAATTCAAACAGTTTGTGTGGGTGAAGGGTGAGCTCATAGGCAAAGGAACATTTGGCAAGGTATATCTAGCCCTCAATGCTACAACAGGAGATATGATGGCTGTAAAGCAAGTCGAAGTGCCTCAGACTCCCAGTGACAGAGCGAGTGCTCGTCAAAGAGAAGTTATTGATGCTCTGCATTCGGAGGTTGAGACGCTAAAAGACCTGGATCATTTGAATATCGTACAATATCTAGGCTTTGAGGCTGTTAATGACTTTTATAACCTATTTCTGGAATATGTTCCAGGAGGGTCTATAGGCCGAATCCTCCGGATGTATGGCCGCTTTGAGGAGCCAATTATCAAGTCGTTAACGCATCAGGTGTTGGACGGTCTGGCGTACCTCCATTCATGTGGAATTCTTCATCGAGTAAGTTGATCGAATTTTGAGTTTTAATTTACAATATACTAACTCCTAGGACCTTAAGGCTGATAATCTGCTGCTGGACACTGATGGAATCTGCAAAATTTCAGACTTTGGAATATCCAAGAGAAGCCGTAAGTGATTGAGCTGAACTGAATTTGGTTTTTGTTACGGGCGCTAACTGAAGGTGACATATATGCTAATGATGCTGAAATGTCTATGCAAGGGACAATCTTTTGGATGGCTCCTGAAGTTATTCACAATGTTGTTCATAACGAGAAGCAAGGTTACAGTGCAAAGGTTGATGTGTGGTCTCTTGGCTGTGTTTTATTGGAAATGTTTGCTGGGAGGCGGCCTTGGTCAACGGACGAAGCGATTGGAGCTATGTACAAGCTTGGCACGTCAAAACTGGCCCCGCCTATTCCTGAAGATACAATTCCATTTGTCAGCGAGCTCGGCAAAGATTTCTTGGACCAATGCTTCACTATTGATGCCAGCAAGCGGCCTACTGCCTCGCGTCTTGCACAGCATGCATTTTGTCTTGTAGACGACGATTTCAATTTCACCAAGACGAAACTTGGAGAGCTTATCAAGTTTAACAGTAAAAAGAAGGATATCTTGCGAAAAGAGCTATAGATGATATAACATTCTTTTGCATTTATTTATTTATATATTTAACTCGTGTGGTCGATTTAAAAGTGTAGAAACTTAGACAGCTATACCTCCATGTACTAGTGGGTTTGCATGTGTGCTACTTAAATAAGCGGCTTACAACAATTCCGAACTTCATGACATGCTGTCGCGACAGTTTATGAGACATTATTCGTCGGGACGACAACATACTACAGGACTAGGTGTGCCTGTAACCCGACTACTGGTAGCTACTGTTGTTACATATTTTGGTCTATATGCGTTCAAGGCCCATTTAGAACTGGACTATACACGCGGACAACTCAACGGTAAGTACAGATTTATGTATGTAAGAGTTCTGATGAAGATGAAATTCTGCGGCTTAAAAGGGATCTGGATAATAAGGTCTTGGCCCAAAGAGAGGCGCTTGCTACTAGAGATATTGACACTGAAAAAGTCAAGGCACCTTCTGAAACGAAATCCAGATGGCACTTTTGGTAAACAAAACATTTGTAAATAAGTATATATAAATATTCGTACATGACATGATAATGAAGATTAAGATCCCCGGCATACAAAGAAACTTTAGGTAACCTTGTCGTTTAACTTTGTATACATCTGCATCAACCTCGAAGGCGTTTTTGGAGATTTAGGAGAATTGGCGCCTGTCAACGAGTTCCTGAGGGATAGTTGTGGAGTATGGGGTTCTGAATTAGCCTGAGCGAGCTGCTGGCGTGCGTTACTGATCTTTGCAAACAATAATTGAGCATCCTCAGGTTTCACTCTGTCATATTTCTTCATTCGAACGATGGCATTGTTGTAATCATTGATGTTATCACTTAGTAGCAGATCAACACTCTGTCTTAGCTCTGTCACAGTGGTTGTCAAACTCATGTCATTAGCATCCGCACCCAACTCATTGACAAACTCCTCCAGATATTTAACATCAACATCGAAATTCGACACTGCCTCAAGCGTGATGTTGTTTCCTGATTCCATTAAAAACTGCCGAAGAGATGACGACAAGTGATCAAAAGCGTCCAAATAAACAAAACTCTTGATTGCTTGTGGCAGATTCACCAATGCAGAAGTAACCATAGTCTTCAAAAAGCTAACCATATCCACTAAATACGTGCTGGCATTTTCAGTTAACGTTTGGGTCGACCAATCATAGTCAGCAAGCTCTAGGAAATTGTCAACCACCGAATTAACCAACTCAAATACCCGTTCTTCAGACTTCTTCCTGGCCTTGGCAAATGAAGCTGTGGATTCCAAGACCAGTCGTGACTGGCGCCGAGACACTAGTTCATTAGCCAATTTGGCTTCCAGCTCCTTGGAAGCGTTTTCAAAGTATTCCAAATTGATCAAAATTTGCACAATCTGTTCTCGAGTCGTAGATCCAAGACGTTCGGAGAAAGTTTTGCAAACCACATCACCCAAAACATGGTCAACGGCTTTGCGAAGAACTTCCTCAATTTGTCTGGGATCATGCTGGAGATCCTCTAAAAATGCTTGGTGGTTGGTAATAAAAGTTCTAATTTCGTAGCAGCAATATGGGTATATTTCAGAGAAAGGAACCATTCTTGGGAATGGTCTCTTGAGTTCGGCTTGGTCAGGATGATACCATGCAACTCGACATATTTCATCGAAATTTTCAGGGGTTGATATCGCCATTGGCATGTAGTCGTCCTGTTGTAGCGCCTGGACAAACTTGTCCTCAAAAGATGCGCTTAAAATCTGCGAGTAGAGCTTAAAGAGTCGTAATATCATAGACGACACACCAGTGGTATTGAATGAGAATGCCTGCATAGCATGTGAGAATGTACTGAGTAGACTTTTGAGGTTGCCGAGAATAGTGATGTCCGACAGTTGCTCCATTTCAGATGTCAGCATCGGTCCAATCTTTTGGCTGAGGGACTCCCATATATCATCAACTTCACGGGAAGGCCGGAGAACGGGAAGCTTGCGAGATATAATCCTGTCTATAATGCAGAAACCTGCCACGTTGTAAAGTACAGTTGTGATATCGGATAGCGGGTTCTCTGGATCAGTGAACGACAAAGACCGTGGCACCAGGTAGTCACGCTGGATTTTCCTATCCGACTCAAAGTGATGGCGAAATTCCGGTAGTAATCCCATGCTGGAATGGACAAGAACACATTCATACAGTGCCGACAATTCCAAATCCACGCAGTTACTCGCCAGGAAATTTGTGCTAGACTCTCTGTAGGCCATCTCAACGCTAGACCCAAAGGCATATTTCTTATGATAAGGATGGCTCGCAATATGATCCTGCCACAAATCTCGCTGTTGTACTACCCTTTTCATTATATCTTGGCCCACTTCGACATTGCGTTGCTGAAGGTCAGCCAGCCAACTATCAGTATCGGCAAGAGTATCAGTACGGACCATTTTATTAAGTCCAGGCAGTGATTTGTTGATAAGTTGGGCAAATCCATAATCCGACACTTCTTTCAGATGAATATTGCGAAGATCATCCAAACTTTGAAGAGCAGCAAACTTGCGTTTTTCTCGCAGCAGCTGATGCACATTGTTGGTGAGTTCCAGTACCTGCAAACAAGCCTCTACAGCCTCTATAGCCGACGTGACATTTGAATGCCTTGTTTTGGCTACAAGGAGTTTTGACTTTGCAGCCGTGAGTTCGGTACCCGACTCCAGCGCTCTCCGACTTATGTCCACAACACTCGACTTGATAGTAGTCGCCTCCTGAGACACTTGGTCTAGCTGCTGCACAGATGACATATACTCATTATGATCCACGCTGCAAATCTGGTTAATCTCTCTATCCTTGAGACGCTGCAGGCCCTCCAGGGTCTCAATGAGGTCACCAGTGGTATCTGTCTTCAAAGCCTCCTTAACTATGGGTGCCAATTGATCAAGATAGTCGTCAGACGTGGTAGCAATGGCACGTCTGCTGCTATTATTTACAGTTGAAGACCGAGACCGGGTGGTTGGGCCCGGTCTGGAACCTCCAGATACTGGAGGTGCCGCGGATGATGAACCTGTGGAGCTCTTAGCAGGCACCGCGTAATCCGTAGACAACAATAGCTGCCGGAGCTGGAGTTTAAGGTCGTTTACCATATCATCATTCGTGGTGGTTCGTCGCCTGGATGGCAAATCAGAAGTGCCATTCGACAGGGCGTCCACAGAGCCCATTTTATGTTGTCACTTTGCCTTTAAGGCCGAGATATTGTAACTCAGGTTCGAATGTGAGGCTTGTCAAGTTGATCTGACACGACCTGCAATGATGTCGCCAACTGTTATAAGGATGCAGGCTTGGCTCATGCATATCGACTGGTGGGATCATCGCAGAGATCCATCAATTGAGACCCATCGAGAGACCTGTCAACTGATGGCCTTGAGTTTTGCTCGTTGGCCTGAATTTCGAGCCAATTACTAATATAGCACCTGATTCATTTATTACAACACACGACTATATACAGGTCTGCTCCCCTAATGCTGAAAAATCCACCAAGAAGTTGTACATCGCATCGTTGGATATATGCACACAAACAAAGTCACTACAGACATCCATTCATATCACCGTACTAATCTATTATAGTACGGATGAAATAGCTCGACGAAATTATGGTTCATCGAAGCCATGCCGAGTGCTAGCCGCCGCTGGCTATCTGGATGATTTAATCAGTAAACCTTACCCCCTCCGATCGTTTCATATACCTTGTTGCAATATCGACCAGAACATCGCAGATCCGACCGAGGACAATTTGATAGCAGAGCCGTGTAGATTTCTGCAGACGTCACAGACATTTAGGGTGGAGTTGAGCTCGTGATCTCCCGTGTGCTATTGCGGATATTTGTGGGATATGTCCAGCAAAACTGCCAGTAGACTTAATGGAGTATTAGGTACTCCGCCAAGGTCTGACTCTCCCACTCCGGCACTCCCTCCTATGCTAAGCCCGACCCTGCCGTCGTGGACCGAAGAGCTATTGCCCAAGCGTATGCTGAGTCCCACGCTGCCTCCGGAATTTGAAGACTTGGCACAGAGAAAGAAGTCGAACCTGTCGCAGACGCGCACTGCAGCAGAGTTGCCCAAGGTCCACACAGACCTCCATCATCCTGTTCCTAAAAAGGCTACTACAGTCAGCGCAGTCGAGGCATCTTCACAGGAGCCGGAGCGCAAACGACGACCTTCAGTTATTGTCACGCTCAAGATAGGAGACGCTGAGAAGGCATTGAGCTCCAAGAGTGAACAAAGCGCGGTTTCAAACAGCACAACAAAGGACAGTGCTAGTAAATCCACCAAAGAGGGTGCGCCATCACGATCAGGGGGATTGCCTAAAAGTGAGTTAGAGCCAAAGTCAGTGACCAAGAACACGACTGGTTCTACGTCTGGCCCCAAAACCAAACTCCAAACCGATAAAAAAGAACCCAAAACAGCATTAGCTATCGACACTTCAAAGCCAAAAGAACGGTCGTTGAAGTCTCCTATAGGATTAGGAATAGACATGGACAACCCTGCTAAGAGACAGAGAATCAATAGGAGCTATTCCAGCTCATCGGAGGACGAACGCCCGCTGAAAAAAGAGCTTGTTGCAAAGAAGGCGTCAAGTAAATCAGACAGAGCCAAGTCATCGGCATCAATGTCAGCAAATGTGCAGACTACACCAACTTCAAAAGGGTCAGCGTCAGGGTCTTCTTCGTCGTTGAATCCTGAGAAGCGGGAGAAGTATTATCGACTTTTGCGGGGCAAAATGTACAACTGGATCGAGCTTGCCCGTGAAAAGAAACATGAAAGCGACAGTCTGATTGAAAAGGAAGCTTTTTCACTGGCAGCTGTGTGTTTCATGGACTCTCTGTTTTGTTTTATTGTGGGGTTCGACTACGAGGATAGGGCCAACATTATGATGCGCAAGGATCCAAATTACAAATCATGGGCCACATTGATCCCGTTTATTGGACGGATGATCATGTATTTTGAAGAGTGGAAATTCAAGAGCCTGATTGGAGTCAGCCATCAGATATGTGCACTTGTAAATACTCGCATGTCTGTGTGCTTTCAAGCCCTTATCGAAAAGTCGTCTAGTGCCTCCAAAACTGCCGATGTGGCTGAAGATGGCGACTCCACAGATAGAGGAAATTTAGTGTCTTTGACTACAAAGCTGATTCAGTCCAACGAGACCATGTCCCAGGAGTTTAGAAAAGGTTTCCACGATTTGAGCTTAGACAAGATCCAGGAGGTGTTCCCAGCGACATGGGACAAAAGAGTGAAGACTCCCAAGCCCTCTAGCAAGCATGAAGGCGGATACCGACCTCTTGAGGATCCTTTTTATCTGCCACTGCACGCGTTTTCTTCATTACAAGAAGCAGCAGCTTTCGGGTATAGTATCACCAAGGAATGGGCAGACTCCCAGAACCTTCGGTGTGAATGGGCGCTTGTCAAGGGTCTAGGCGACAGTCGATGACGAGCTTTTAACGAGATATGAATGTACTTTATAATGCAGGACTTAAATTAATTTTTTGCTATCAACAATATCAATCTGTATACTGTGGACGCTAGTTGACATCAACTGCACTTTTGATGACCCCTATAGTGGCACTTGTCTGGATTTTTTCGTTTCCTCCACTGCTCAGCCGCCATTCCACTTCACTGAGTCCTTCTAATAGAGCTACTCGAGACTCGGGCGACAAGTCCAGAGACACAAATTCGCTGGTGATAGCAGTCAAAATGTCTGCCAACGCCAGACCTTTAGAAACTTTTATAGAGTTAACAGTGCTCAATGCTGTAGGCCAATCGTCCTTGAGAATTGAAGCCACAATGGCTTTGATATCTGAAGGATGCGGGTTTCCTACACATTCGTAGATAGTCAGATCAGAGATGCTGTCACCCTCGTCGACCGACGCATGACTGGCCTGCAGCACGTTGAGTGCTCGTCGCATGTCTCCCTTGGATAAAGTGAGTAGAGCATCAAACGCTTCTGGGGTTATTCGCACGTTTTCATTGTCAATGACATATTGGATTCGCTTGCGGATCGCATCCTGTGGTAATGGCGAAAACCGGAATCGAGTGCATCGGGACAACAGCGCTGGGTTCAACTTGTGAGTGTAATTGGCTAAGATACAAAACCGTGTATGCGACGTATACTTTTCAATGACTAGGTTAGCTACCACAGCCACCCAATACAATACTTACTTCGTCGCAGTGCATTTTGGGCTACGTTGGTCATAGCATCAGCCTCGTCGAGTATGATCAGTTTGAAACCTTTTCTGCATTGTTAGCGCTTGATATCACCACAAAACTCTTACGCAAAGATCTGTTTTGTGCTGGCAAATGTCTTGATCTGACCTCGAACAACATCGATACCTCGCTCGTCAGACGCATTAAGTTCCAACACCATATTTCGGTAGTTTTTGCCATAGATTTCCTTTGCTATGGCAATAATGGTGGATGTTTTTCCTGTTCCTGGAGGCCCGTAAAAAAGCAAATGTGGAATCTGTCCTACTTCAACAAACTTCCGCACTTTAGTTAGTTCTGGTCACCCAACTGATATGGTCACTTACCAGTTGCAATTACTCCCTCGTGGCCTGCAACATCATCCAGCGAAGACGGCCGGTACTTTTCCACCCTGAGTCAGCATTTAAATTGCGCCCCACTACTCTTTTTTATAGTACTTACCATGGCAAATTGTCGTCCAGCTCACTGTCTTTGGCCTTTGACATATTGACAAATAGTCGCTGGTACAATGCTTGGTCGCGACCAAGACGCGCATGCACACATACATTACGGCCCGGTTTGGGCATAAACCGCTGCCCAGACCTTGAACCTTGTCAGCCGTATTGTGTCTTGTATAGCCTGCCAAAGGACGAGTAGGTACGTTGTTTTAGACTTTTTACCAATGGTACTGGTTATAGGGGCCATATTGCTGTGGAATGCATGGCTTGCCATGGCAGCGTCGAGCACGGCACTGTCGTCAGGGTCGGCTGTGGTATTGCCATCATCGTCGTCGACTCCTATACTGAATGGAACGCCAATCCGCTATGTAATACAGCCTGGAGAGGCCCACAACTACGAAATGCCTGTTCCATCTGGAGCACCAGAAATATTTATCACGTTGACAGTCTGCAAAGAACCATATGAGTCGACTCCATTTGATTTAGACCCATCGTTGGTGAATTTGATGCTTTATGGAGCAACATCAAATCTGACATCCGAGCCATTAGATCAGCAGGAGACGGTTCAGGGATTTGCTAATCTCACGGTAGATGTAACCGAGAGCAATGTTGTATATGCCGAGATAGTTGCTCCTCGAATCAGCGGCAGTTACCAAGGAGACTGGACCTATGAAATAGGCTTTTCGACTGCGGATGGCACCTCGACGTTTTCTGCCAAGCCGGAGCTGTATTTGGTCGACACAGACTTTGCTAATGCATTATTCATCACCGCCAACTTCACATTAGATGGCAATGGAGATGCCACTGAGTCTATAGAGGACTATGAGATATATGTGTATCCTGCCAACTCCACAACTGATTACGGATCTATGCTAGCTTCCCGTCTACCATTTTCGTATTGCGCAGTAGAAGGGGGCCCTGCGTTGCTAAATACAAACAACTCTGAAGCTTCCAATACTACTCGCGGTTTTGGAGATATGCTGAAGGGGCAATTCTTTGTCAACGGCCTCAATCTGTCAACGAGTTATATGATTTTCAAAACCCGCCCTTCACAAGGGGAGGTTTTTGCTGGAGTGGAGTTCACCACAAAATCAGAGACCAATTGCCAAGTGATTTACGATCTGGACTTTTGTTCAGGAGTTGCTTTTGCGGTTCCAGGCAATGCCTCGGCCTTCAACACCACCATGCTGCGGAATTTTTACGACAACATGGCGGAAGATCGGTTTGGCAACTTTTCTAAGTCGCTTGAAAATATTGCTTGCAATGCTTCTGCAGAGAGTCAATACTCGTTGATGCGTAATTGCGACGACTGTGCGAATTCTTATAAGCAGTGGCTGTGCGGTATTACAATCCCAAGGTGCACTGACTGGTCCAATGATGCATCATTCCTATTCCCAAGGCAAAGCGGCCAGTCAAGAAATCCGCTCATCAACGAGGTGGTCCGGCCCGGTAATTACAAGGAGATTCTGCCCTGCATCAATCTGTGTTATGATCTTGTTCAAGATTGTCCGGCAGATTTTGGTTTTGCGTGTCCTAATCCTGAGACAGGGTTATTGTCAAAGTCGTATGGCCAGTATTCTTCTGATGGTGATGTGACGTGCAGTTATCCAGGGGCCGCTTATTTCGTCAGCAGCGCATCCAGGCTCGGTCCTTCTATTCTATGGGCTGCGGCCTTGGCTATTTATTATTGCATTTAAAAGCGACAGTATGGAGAGTGGGAAAGTAATATTTTTTTTTATGAGTTTGGGCTGTGCTATGAGCAGTGGCTCAACCATGACGTTGGCCAAGATATCTTGTTATAATACAGTGCTATATATCTGATGTAAAAAAGTCTTTAAAATTAATTCGAAATGGAGCTCTATGTTGTTTCATTCTTGTCATCTGTTCCCTTTGGCAACTTGTCAGCACTCTCTTCATGGTCCTCACCAGCCTCAGATTCCTTCAACTCTTGTGAAGACTCTTTAGGCATCCGCAAGCTCTCAATGGCAGTATTTGGGCCATTTTGAAAATAATGCTTCAACATAGGTGCCCATGCCTCATGAGATCGATCGGTAAAGTCACTCATTTCAAACACATTCATGTCTAATGACCACGGTCCTTGAGACAACCGGGTCAACTTAACCATGTGAGCTGTAGTTCCCAGTGCTATTCCAATATCATGAATAAGTGATCTGATGTATGTTCCAGATGACACTGTGAATTTCACTTCAAGAATAGGGCAGTTATCTTCAAGTTCTTCGAGTACTTCGCTTTCTTCGTTGTGGGCCAGTTTGTTCAACTTGTCGGCAAAAACCTTCTCATCTTCAGTTGCCTCTTTAGTTGGATGTTTAAAGTCATGCTCGTATTTCAAACCACCATTTACTACCTCCAACAAGTCTATTTTACACTTTCGTGGCTCTATTTCTTTTGGTAGAGGCTCTCCTCTCCTTGCATATTCGTACAGTGGCTTTCCATTCATTTTAAGAGCAGAATATACGGGAGGGGTCTGCAAAATATCTCCTCTGAACCTTTCCAAAACTGATTCAATCTTTTCATTCGTCACATTGCGGTTGCTGGTCTTCCTCAAGATACTTCCTTCCGAATCATAGCTCGTAGTCGATGATCCCAGTAAAGCAATGGCTTGATAAGTCTTTGAGCATGATCCAAGATAGTCCTGCAGCTTCTTGGTTCCATTTCCAACCCCAATAACGAGCACGCCTTCTGCTAATGGATCCAGCGTTCCTCCATGCCCAATCTTGACAAATTGATGCTTTTTATTGCGACGACCACCACCGTGACCAGATCTGGCCCGAGCCTCTTTCAGATCTTGAGCAAATGCCGGCGAATCTGAAAACAGGTGCTTGAGCTTTCCTACAATATCCTGTGACGTGGGACCCGACGGTTTTTTCACCGCAAATACCCCGTTCATGCTCGATACTTTTTCTTTTTGCAGGCAGTAACAATACAGCGATTTTTCCGGTCTTAAATGCGTCGCGCCAGCCGCGCCAATGTTAAATGTGGGGTTGATGGCCCACACAGTTCCTCCTAACAGTAAACTACAGAGTGGGACAGTCAATGGTTAAAATAGCCTGTGAAGCATGCCGGTTGCGAAAAGTCAAATGCTCTGGTGATACTCCATGCAAGCAATGTCTCCACAGCAATATCCGATGTTTATTCTCTGCCAAAAAGAGACGGACAACCGAACTGCGGAAAGTTAACCGTGGAAAGATCATATCTTTGTGTAAAGCCGGAATTATCAAGGATGATATCTACCACACTGACAGGATTACCAATAGTGAATCAAATATAGCTCTTTGTGATCGGCAATATGCTTCGGGGCTTGTTTCTGAGTATATGAGAGTATTATACCCAGTGTTCCCTGTTTTATCGGAGATAGAACTATGCTCGGCTATTGACAGTATGGACACAAGTTCAATACACAAGTCACTGGTGTATTCTGTGATAGCTGCTACTCTGACATTGACCTCTGCCAGCCTCACTGGATCTTTGAAGGTACTTGGTCAAATACGGTCACTTGTGTATGAAGCACTCAAGTGCCGTGGGCCGTTTGTGCCACCGCAAAAAGTATCTCTCAATGTGATATTGGTCTCATTCTATAGTCACATATCGTCTTCTGGATTGAGTGATGCCGATGCAGCGTGGTTTTACGTTTGTGAAGCAATAACTATGACTAGAATATTAAGGGTTGACGAGTTTGACTCGAATACGAGTGACTTGGTGAAGCTCAAAAAATTAAGCTGCGTGCTTTTCATGCAGGAAAGATTTAGAGGAATATATGATTATCGCCCTATACTCATGAAAGAGCCTATGGATTATATTGTGGAAACAGAATCAACAGAATATTGCGAATTAATGGGTTTCTCGAGGCTTCTTAATGTCGTAAAAATTCTTGACGAAGTATTTATAGAAAATTGGTCACTTCGCTCAAGTTCTCCAAGTCTTACTGAAGAGTGGGTTGCACAGTTGAAAACGTCGCTTGATGACGAGGGGGATACACTGACAAGCGAAGAAGCTAATTGCTTGTCAGATATGCAGGCCTTTGATTTAGTCTTAACTCGACTCTGGGTTCGGACATTGACGTGGAAGATGGCCGTTTCGAAGTTTTTTGTAACCTCTGAACCAGATAGTTGGTTATCTATCTATTTTCCGCTGTATCTGGCTGATCGCCTTGTTGAAGTTATTGAACAAACTCCTCAATCCGCAATTGAGGTGAATGGCAACTGTGTTGTTCGAAAACTCTTTGAACTTGTCTGCACAATCAGTGATGCACTTTTAAGTTCAGAAAATATTTACAGCAGCGAAAGTATTTCTGTGGCAGTCCCAAGGTGTGGATTTCTTCTCGCTCTTATGAAATCGTTACAGAGAATGGATTCTACGAGATTGTCAATGGTTGATCAGAAGGCGGCAAGACTAAAGGAAAAATACCCGCATAGTTACAATTCTTCGCCTCGACCTCGAAATATCGTTTGCATTCCGCTGCTTCCAAAGTCGGGATAATCGAAGTTCTAATTAATACTAAAACACACACGTAAAATAAAAAAATAACTAGAATAGAGAAACTTAAATTCACATTGGCTATTTGTCTATACGAACTATTGAACACGTCACCGAGAAAGCGCAAAAACCTCAAGAATTATCTGTTTCCAATTGATCAACAACTGTTTCCTTAAATTTCCTTGCCGGTATATGATTTTCGAACAATATGTCTAATTCCGCTGTCGAGCGAGATTTGGACTCTGGGAGCCTCAGGTACGCCCATACCAATAAAACTACACAACAGCCTGCTGCTGGGAAAGCAGCCTTACCTTTCAAGTTTCCGTTTGCAGGGTTCAACATATAGGGTCCTACAACTGTAGTCACAATATTCAAAATGTAGTAGATTCCTCGAGATATGGCAATGGTCTTCATACGCAATCTGGAAGACGAGATCTCGGTAGCAATGGCATATGGTACGGGGCCTATTGTGAGTCCGTATGAGGCGAACCAAATTATCAATAAAAGAGCTTGCGCCCATCTCAGCGACTGATTTTCCTGTGGACCGAGTGCGAGGAATCCTATTGTAAATAGCAGAGGAATCATCACCGAAAGACCACCAATATATATAGTTCGTCGACCAAACCTCGTGAGTAAGAGCCATGATGAAACTGTTCCGACAAAGGCAATAGAGAATGACCCAAGTGCTAGCTTGTATGCGTCCGATGCAGCCAATCCAGCTAGTTCAAAGAAATAGGTATTGTAGCCCTGTACTACAAACCCAACCAGGGCTTGTGATGTCCAAGCTACCGTGGCGATCTCCGTTCTTCGAAGATCGACTCCCCTGAAGCAATCATAGTATGTGACTCCAAAGTTGAGTTGCTGCTCTAACTCATAAGTATAGTTAATCATGGACACAACTCTTTTGGCATCTACCTTAGAAGAAGGCGACTGGTCACTAAGTCTCTTCACCATCTTCTCCGCTTCTTCATTCCTTCCACGGCGAACAAGCCACCAGGGGGAATCAGGTGCAAATAAAACCAGTATAAACAACGGCACTGGCCAAATCCACTGTATAGCAAATGGTATTCTATAAGACCATTGCGTTGTGTTGGACACCAGACCATCAAGGACACCAGCAGCAATCAAGTGGCCAATAACCCAGCACAAGTTGATATAAGTTGTCAAATAACCCCTCAACTTTATTGGACAGACATCAACTGCGTACGAAGGAGCAATGGTGTTGAAAAGACCCCAAGGAATGCCACATAGAATTTCTCCAACGAGCAATACTTGAATTGATCCCGCAAAAAATGGAATGAAAATAAAGGCTATCATAAGAACATAAGCAATAAGGAGAAGTCTCCTATGTCCATAGATGTCCACCAAGAAACCGTTAGAAAATATGCCTAGAACAATACCAACATTTGAGCCTAGCGACAGTGCAAGTTGCCACTTTGCAGGGATCTGGTAACCATCTCCGAATGGCTGTCCATATTTCTTGGTAAACGAGGGATAGGCATAGAAAGTTGATATGAGTTGAATGTCATAGCTTTCCATAATAGTGGCTAGAGCTATGATCACTGTCCAGAATATAGCTTTCCTATATTGTTTCAAAGTTTCTCGAGTAGTCATTTCATTTTCAATGGCTGTCTGTTGTCTGGCTTGCTCTTCCAGGCCGTTTTTCTCTCCTGCAGCAAAAGGTACATCATCCACGACTTCGACGTGATCTCCTGTGCCTTTATCCATT
The DNA here is from genome assembly GCA_030579815.1 of Sugiyamaella smithiae. Classification (NCBI taxonomy): domain Eukaryota; kingdom Fungi; phylum Ascomycota; class Dipodascomycetes; order Dipodascales; family Trichomonascaceae; genus Sugiyamaella; species Sugiyamaella smithiae. The sequence goes on from JAKTRV010000008.1 coordinate 392,821, forward strand.
TGTATAGATCTTGGTTGGTCAAACCTGTGGTGATCCCTGTTATATATATAGTACACAGTATACTATTGAATTCCCTGATTCCCCGATTCCCCGCTTTCCCCACATTCGCCATGCACCCAACTTAATTTCTCGGTCCGGAAACAAAGCCAATCAATAGTCGCAATCCAAAATGCCTCTGATGTCACCGACCTGTGAAATCGAGCATGCAGATCTCCCAGTCTACCCCACATGTCAGTATCCGATTCATGCAGTAGACCTGCATCTCGGTCCGAGTGTGGTCCTATGGCGAAACCGGAGTGAAATATGCTGGAGGAATCAAGCCATTCGTTAATCAATAGGAGTCTGCCCGTTTTATGAATATATAACCGTGTATATGCCACAGATTTCAACATAAACATTTCTCAATGAGTTCCCCAAACATCCTATTTGTAATGGCGGATGACCATGCTGCCAAATCTATCAGTAGTTACGGATATGGCATCAACAGTACTCCAAACATAGATCGTCTGGCAAAAGAGGGCATGAAGTTTAACCATTGCTATGTCACCAATTCTATCTGTACACCGAGTAGGGCGAGTATTTTGACAGGAACTTACAATCACGTCAATGGAGTTTACACGTTGAACAGCAAGATCAACAAACGCATTCCCAATGTTGCTAAGCACTTGAGATCAGGAGGGTACCAAACAGGCTTTGTCGGAAAATGGCACTTGGGTGAAGGTAAAGATCACGAGCCAACTGGATTTGATTTTTGGTCTGTGGTAATTGGACAGGGCGAATATCACGACCCTAATTTCAATGAAATGGGCGAAATGATAACGGAGCCAGGATATGCCACTGACATCATCACTGATAAGTCGTTGAAATGGCTTCAAAGTCGTGATAAATCAAAGCCATTCTTTTTAATGTGCCATCACAAAGCACCTCATAGATCGTGGGAGTGCAATGCCAAACACAAAGATATGTATAAAGATGATATCAAACTGCCTGACACGTTTGATGACGACTATAAGAATCGAGCAAAAGCAGCATCGGTGGCGAAAATGAGGGTTGACAGTGATTTAACATACTTTGACTTGGGCTTGGTACAACCCGACGGTGGTCAAAATGTGGGAGAGCTGGCTTATAAATTTGGAATCGACAGAAAGATTCCTCTCAATGTAGATCTAGCAAGTTTCAAGCTGATTGACAAGGATACGGGAGAGGTTTACACTTTCAAGTCCCATGATGATCTTCGACATTTCAAATACCAGAGATACATGAAAAGGTACCTAAGGACCATTCAATCTATCGATGATAATATGGGCCGATTGTTGGATTATCTTGATGATGAAGGAATTGCTGACAATACAGTGATAATCTACACATCTGATCAGGGATTCTTTCTTGGGGACCATGGATGGTTCGACAAGAGGTTCATGTACGAGGATTCGTTCCAGATGCCCTTCCTCATTAGGTATCCTAAGCGAATCACGCCAGGCTCGGTATGTAACGACATCATTTCCAACGTTGACTTTGCTCCTACATTCTTAGATCTGGCAGGAATGAGAGTCCCGAGTTACATGCAAGGCGTTCCCTTCACGAGACTTTTAGAATCAAAGGCAGTCACAGATTGGCAACAAGTAGCGTATCACCGGTACTGGATGCATCGCGATGAGATCCACAATGCATACGCTCATTATGGAGTTCGCAACCAGCAGTACAAACTTATTTACTGGTATAATGAAGGGTTTGGACTAGAAGGGACAGGAGAAGGTGGCCAAGACAGGGAATGGGAACTTTTCGACTGCGCCAAGGATCCGCTAGAGCTGTTCAACCTATACAAGGATCCCAGCTACGCCAAAGTCGTGAAAGAAATGACAACATTACTAGAGTCCAAAATGGTGGAAATTGGGGATGATATCGAGCACCGAGCCTAGTCTCGCAAAATCTTAGATCAATTGACACGTAGATCTTATCTAGTCGATCAAGTAGCCATTTTTGGATTTATCAGATCATGTAGTGCAGGTTAAACTCGGACCTTACCGAATTGGGAATAGCGGTGTAGCGAAGGGCGGCCCTATAAAGAGGGGTGCTGACGGCCATGACGGGGTTACCAAGCAGCATGTACAACAAGATAGACGAGATACCATCCATACTGACATCGAACGAGGCCCTACCAAGACGAAACGATGTCGGAGCTCTGGCCAACAGAATAAATGCTGCAACCTTGGCTTCTCACACGAAAATCAACAACCTTATCAGTCTCAAGTTCATATTTGCGTTACGAGACTACCGAATTTACAGACAGGGAATACAAGTAAGCAAACACTATGATGGAGAACAGCTCTAACCAAGTCGTTTTATCATGTTTTCCGGACTTTTGAAGAGTGCTGGCACGAGGAAATGGAGAAAGAGGGTCGAATACAAGATATTTTACGCGAAGTATGGACCCCTGCTATGGCCAGGACTGGACCATTAACGGATGATCTAAACTTCTTTTACAAGGGGGATCCATCGAAGTTCAGCGAGCCCATAATGGCCCAGCAGATTGAGTTTGTGGAGCATATCCGTAAAGTGACGAGCGATAAACCCCATCTGTTGCTGGCGTATGCGCATGTCATGTACTTGGCCCTCTTTGCAGGAGGACGAATCTTGCGCAGTAATCTCATGAAAGCTACCGGAATGTTCCCTCATGTGGATGGGCTATCTTTTGACGAAATCGCAATGAAAGGAACTAACTTATTTCGGTTCCAAGTTGACGACGAGGAAACATTACGCAGTGTGTTCAAGACAAGATATGAGCTTGCAACTAGAAATGCTCTGTCTGAACAAGAGAAGAGAGATATCATAGAAGAGTCTCTGGAGATCTTTCGCAGAAACACGGAATGTATATCAGAAATCGAGAGGAAAAACCGCGATGCTATCATGAATAGACTGGCGTACAAGACACTGGCTAGTGTCAAGCCATTCATAGTTGTCGTTACGGTTCTATTGGTACTCTATGTTCTCCTTAGACGAACCATATAGTATTGTTCGAAATATTCTACATACTTTGTAACCTTAACGAACTGTCCCGCTAAGATATGACTATAATGCAATGTATATTTTTTTTTATGTTTTCATAACAGACCATCATTTGGGATTTGGAAATCCAACTTTGTTAGACACTGGCATCAGAAGCACTTACCGATAGAAATGCAGACCTACGAGGCGATATTAATCGCACATCTGTTAATTTGGACTGGTTTACTTCGTCAACATAATTATCCAGCCTTGTCAATGCGCCATCCATATAATCCGGCAATACCAAATCTGACATCCAGAACGTCACAAAACCCAAAACGTTTCGAACATGCGTTTGCCAGTGTCTAGGACTGAATGCATCCCTCAACAAGCGATTCACCTCTGACACAATTTCCTGGTATAGCTCATCGCCAATGTACAATTCAAGAGGAGACCGGGAAGAATATCCAGCTGAATTGCCCCCTGATCCTGGAATCAACGCTCCTGGTTCTCGGCCGGGAAAGTACTGAGAGAATTGCGGCACAGAGTTCTGGTAATCCGGAGGTGAAGTTTCACTATCGTAGATTCGAGGGACCCTCACTACCCGAGTCGATTTGAACATCTCAGAATTCTCTGGTACATAAGGATTGGGAAAATGAGTAAGCAGACGCCGTTTTCCGTCTGGGGTCTTTGAAACATATTCATGGTAGTTGAAAAACTTGATACTGACCCCGTCGTCTTCTGTCACCATATTCTGCTACTGCTCAATGGCAGTCTTCTCATACTACGTGTGGCAGCCTGTTGCGTCGTTTTCGTTGGATATGCCACTGGCCATTAACGTTTTGTAGGTCTCTTGGCAACGGTAGTAGAGCGGTAAACCTAAACCGCAGCTAACCCTCTCGTGGGCTGATAAAACGCTGGACGTAAATTAATTTAGATGTCCACAAAAGACAGAAGGTGAAAGGTTGTAAATGGCTCTAATCAACGGCGACAGTAATTGCAACATACGAAGAGCTTGAGATATCACTGAAATGCGCAGCAATGGATGTGAGGCGAGAATCGAACTCGTGGGCAAGCTTGACTGAGCCTGCTACGTTCCGATATCATAGCCTATGGAAAAGATGTCTACAGCTCTTTAGAACAATCCTCCATTTAAGCGATGACCCAATGGGGGTGTCGCTGTCCTATGCATGTTCAGCGATTTGTGGAATGATTGTCCCATTTAGCGCTATCATAGCAATTAGAATACTGCAGGAAATGTTTATATTTGAGAATAGCGCTTACGGGTATAGGCTTTCGTTCATTTTATTGGTGGTATCGGGTGGTGTGCTGTCGATAATCGCAAGTTTGACGCAGCTACGAATTGGTGCATCAGTGGCATCTAGAGTACGGCAAAGATTGCTTTATATTCATTATCACCCTCTTCACCACAGCCAAACAAACGACATTATTCGTGCTGTTGTTGAGGATTCGCTAGTGATCCAGGATACCATATCAGGAAAGCTGGGTCCCATAATCCGACATACGACATGTGCTGTTGTCTGTTTTGTGATTTTTGCGGTTTACAGTTTGCCGCGGGTGCTGATAGTGATCGGATGCCTGATGGTCGTTGTAGGTGGGTTTGTCTTTTATGCTTCCAGCAGGCAGGCTGTAAGTGTTGTGGATACCCGCTTAACGAGTGCTGTAACGACGCTCGCGTTGATATGGTGTGGGGTAGAAGTCTTTGAAACAGCGCTGCTTTGGGATTTGCCCTGGGGTGAAAGAGATTCAGTCAGCTCAATTGTGTGCCTTGTGGTTGGATTAATGCTGACTTTATCTGTTTTGTGCCTTGTGGTACAACTTCCTGTATTTATATCATCAGTTCTGAAACTTGACACCATACCTGGCCTACTTAAAGATGTGTATGAACACAGCTACACTGATTATAGGCCGACCGACAGGAGAACAGTGGGCAGCATTGAAGATGGAAAACTGGTATTTGACAATGTATCGTTCTCCAAGCCTGACGGCCAGAATATTTTGAAATGCTTTAATTTGGTGGTTGATGCTAAGCAAACAATTGGGATTGTTGATGAAGATAGCGAAGATCTTGGTAGCTGTTTCTGGCAGATTCTCACGGGCCAGGCTGAGCTGGCGGGTGGGAAAGTTCTCGTTGATAGCATTGATGTTAGTGGAAGATCAGTAGGAGGGGATGTATCAATTATTTCCCAAGGATCTGAGCTGACAGATGGCACTGTATACGATAATATCGTTCAGGGCCTTGTGGGTACCAAGTATGAGAAATGTGACGAATTGGAACAGCATCGGCTTGTACTTCGAGCTTGCAAGCGTGCAAATATATGGAGGATGATCAAAGGGTTCAAGAGCGGTCTACAGACCAAAATAGGTGAAAGAGGCTACACGCTTTCACAGGCTCAGCGTCATCAGATTGCAATCGCAAAGGCCATTGTTTCAAGGCCCAAGATTCTTATTATCAATGAGCCATCTGGGTATCTGAACAAATCGATTGAGCCATTTGTGCTCAGCACCATACTAGAACTGTCACGTAATGTCACCACCATACTGGTGGCAAGAGACAAAAAGTTGCTGCAAACGGTAGATAGAGTGTTCCTTGTAAGTAATGGGTCGGTGGCAGATAGCGGCAGCCATGCCGAGTTGATGAGAAAGTCCCCGTATCGTGGTCTTGTAAGCGATGTAAGGCAAAACGAAAACGAGCAGGACGAAAGTGACTATGAACAAGTGCGTGCTAGGTTTATCAGCACTCGGTCAAAGGCTGTATATGTCGCTCCCTGGAAGATTTCCAGAGTCTATGGGCTGGTGCTACGCATTACTGGTCGTGAGTTGACCACCAGTGTGCTGTTCTTTGTTATTGGCGTATGTTCTATATTTGTTGGTGTGGAATTCCCTGTGCAAAGCATGCTGTTATCGAGAATCATAAGCTTTGTAATGTATGATGAAGAGGGTATAAACTCAGGCCCTCTTATCAATGGGTCATATTTCTTTGGAGTCCTTCAGCTGGTATCGATGTGCATTTTACTCAAGTTCTTTGCATGGCTCGAAACGGATGTTTCTATGATTGCCGAGAGAGAGTCTCTCAGCGGCACTCGATGGACCACTGAGTATCTGGCTCAGATTTCAACAGCAGTTGTTCATGCATTTATCTTCAGCACTATTACCCTGATAGGCACTGGACTGTGTGTTTGGTTGAGCAGACTGGTTGGAGTGTATGTTGCAGTGTTTGTTGCACTTAGTTATATATCGACGTATTTGCGATGGGAGATCTTGGCTAAACGATACGAGCGGTGCTCCGAAATATATGCCAATGGCGTACCCAGCTCGGTGAAAAATGAAACCCAAGCACAACGATATTATGACAATCTGGAATGCGAGCTGCTTCTGCAGAGGAGTCAAACAAGGTCGTCAGAGATTGTGTATTCCGTCGTACATGTTTGGAGCATGATATGGCTTAGTGTGTCGTTTATAATGCTGACAGCACGGAGCACAACAGACCCATCTATGATTCTTGTCTGTATCGCAACAATTGTTTTACTAAGCGTCTATAATATAGGACTAGACGGAGGGCTGCTGATGTATTTCAGGTGGATGCCGTCCAGATAGACAGTGTATATAACTTATAACTTAATATTTATTTGAGATCTCTACCTATCAGCTTGCAAGCAGGCCAATAACGTATTGTGCTAATTGTTTACAGCCTAACAACGTATAGTGACATATTTTGGTAGCATTTTAGGCGGTGTGCTTTATTCCCCGATATGCACTTTGCTGTTTTGAGCACTGCTGCACAGATATCACCCGACATACCCCTTGATTAACAGAGGTCGTCTTTTATCACGCCAGGTCCCCCCCAACCCAACTCTGAAACCAAGTGTCGAGATAGATTGGGTCAGAACGATTCCCAGCACCATGATAGGTTATAAGCTAGCAGCTGGAAGGCAGTAGCTACAGCAATACACATTTTAATGGCTTATCTGATAACAAATTGCTGAGCACAAGGAAAATATATATTTGACAGCGATCACAGGCTAGCGACCTAAGGGGGAGGGATCGACGGAACGCAAGCCTAGGAAGTTAAGCGTAACGGCATATCTGCAAGAGGCCCCACTTTGCCAGTAGCGATTAACACAAAACGACCCAGCAGAGTACATAGCGGTGCCGTTTTTTCCAGGATAGCAAACAGCCAATACATATATATTGCTGACCTAGTGCTGGTTGGTTCATTCTCCACACATTGGAGGGTGGTTGGGCCATGTCGATTCATGAGATTTCGTCCGACGCTGTGCATAGGCTCGGCGTTGAGATGACAAAGGAGATAGCCCAAGTGCCAACCAATGTAGAGGGCAAAGAGGCCAAGGAGACGTACTTTGATAACGTTGATAAGCTCAAGGCCTCGATAAACAGCATTCTGACCAAGCGCACCCAGTGTCTCGAGTATGTCCAGGCAGTCCTTTTGGGCACAGAGGAGTGGCTGGATATGGAGTTTGTGTATAAAGGCCAATGGAAGGCTGCTTATATGACCGAGCTCAATCGAAGCTACTTTGAAATATGTTATGGTCTTAAAGCGCTGACGTCCAAACCGCCCATGGCGCTGAGGGAGTATGTCATGTTCTGTCAAGCGCTTTTAGAGCATTATGAGCTGGTAGATCAGTCCAGGGAGGACCCGCTAGTGGTAGTACCAGCCGAACCAAATACAGATGGGACTCAAGCAGCACCGAAACCATTCAACAAGAAGCCAACTAAAAAGGGATCAACCGTATCGCTCAATGGCAATGGTGCTTTATCGTTGTCAGTGGCTACTTTGTACTCGCCTCCTTACACGCCAGTGGTAATGCGGCCTGATGGTCACCGAGCGTCGTCATCAGGGTCCAAGTCGTCATTGTTTGGTCTGAAGGCCAAAAGTTCTTCCAAAAAGAGACAGCAAGTATCGACCAAACTGCCACGGCACCTGGCACGCGAGCCGTCTGTGGTCCACTTTTGTAGCAACATGTCGGTACCAGATGAGGCAGAGGCAGAGGAAGCCGACCCCTATGACAGCGTCGTTGCACTTCTAGATGGCCTGCTTCAAGCCTACAAGCATATATTGACCAAGGTCGGCGCACGCAAATACTATTGGAAGTTTGCCGAGCTGACCGAGTTCAACACTCTGCTCATCTGTCTAGATGTTGCAGTCAGTAACGCAGTCTTTGGCGATGTGATCCGGGCCACAGACGCAAACATGCATGAGGGGGTTCTTCGGGACCCTGGAGATATAGAAAAAGACATAGAGGAGATTGTCTTGCTTGACGAGCCCACGACCAGCTAATTGAATTTTGTTTATAATGCGCAGTCGCAAAGGTACCACACCGTTTTTACCATCCCTACGAAGTGCTTTCTGCCTGCCATTTGAGCTCATATTTATTTAATTTCTGTATACTTCTGAATTGATGCATCTACAGCCACAATTTGAGTACGTTCCACATACAAATTTCACCCATACAAGTTTCACCCATACAAATAATGGATATTGTTACAATCAATTAACTTTGTACTGGTTTAATATTCATCACATCATATTCATCTCACTTAATTGAATCATAAACTACGCTCAAAAATGTCTATCACTTTGGATACCTACCGTTTGCAGCGTCAGGCATTATGCGGCATGGTAAACTGAAATGGTGCTGAGGCTCGTGTCATCATTACAACAAGATGGAGAAGAACATCAGCTTGGTATCGTCAGACGGCGTTAAATTCGAAGTCAGTAAGTACATTCAGTTTCTGCGAATAATGCTAACCTGTAGCCGCCAAGGTGGCGTCCAGAAGCATGCTCATAAAGCACATGCTCGAGGGTAAGACCTGAAGTTCGTCGAGTTTGCTGACCGTAGATCTGGGAGACGAGGCCGACGAGGTGCCTGTTCCAAACGTAAGTGAATCCTCCTGGCCGTGATCTGACAATAGGTATCCTCAAACGTGCTTAAAAAGGTGTTGGATTACTGCCAGCATCACGAGAACGACAGCTTTGACGTGGCCGACGACGCAGATCGAAACAAGAAGAGCATTGATATCTCGGACTGGGACGCCAAGTTCCTCCAGGTGGACCAGGAAATGTTGTTTGAGATCATCTTGGTACGTAGCAATCTTGGCGAGCTTTTAATTGGGGCTAATGCTAACTCAGACCGCCAATTACCTGGATATCAAGCCTTTGCTGGATGTGGGCTGCAAGACTGTGGCCAACATGATCCGTGGCAAGTCTCCTGAGGATATCCGACGCACTTTCAACATTCCAAATGACTTTACTCCTGAAGAGGAAGCGCAGATTCGTCGTGAAAATGATTGGGCTGAACATCGATAGATTTTCATTTGGGTTTCGTTTGACTACTAAATTAAATATATATATTCACTTTGCCATTGCTACTTGGCTCGTGTGTGCAATTCGTGGTGCCCCCCTTTTTTTTCCATTTGATTGTGTATGTTGTTTTTGTTTGCTTCATTTTTATGTGTGCTCTACCTTTATAGCTCGTATATTTGCTTTGATTGTGCTTTCCTTTTAGTATCGGTTCTCCAGCTCCAGTTTCATGCACTGCGTCGTATATACGCCCTGCCGCAGTGACATCTGCGCCTTTGGACATACACAGTGCGGATCGGCTTTGTTTAGAGTTTACGTTCTGCCAAGCCCCTCACTGTGAGCCGATTGCACTAGCCTTTGAGCTTTTAACATCCTAAAGGCCGTGCGGAAGTCTGTTTGCAAGCTGCTGACTAGTCTACTACAGAATTGTGGTGTTTGTGCTACGGGGGTTTGCGTTAACTCAGTGAGCATTTGGTTTGGGGCACTGAGGCTATGTCCGAGACTCCCGACTTGACTCCACCAACTGTGGACGATCACAATGGAGGCAGAAATACCTATCCTCACCAGGCAAGGGCCATTCCATTCAAGAGCCATTCGCCGTCTCCTGAACGACACTCCCAGCTCCATTATCATGATCTGCTGAAAATCGGCCGATCTGCATCTGGTACTAATTCACGACCCAATTCTACCGTTGGTGATTCCCATATCAACAACGCCAGTTCAGCGCCGTCTTCAGCGTCGCATTTTCTGTCGAGTGTAATGTCGGCGGCCCAGACGGCTGCCAGTACTCTAACTGGTGGTCTCAAATCTGATCAAAAGTCCGAACACCTTTCCAACACCCCTTCTAATTCAAGCGAGACACACAGCGAAGTAGCATCTCACACTGAATCTGAAAAGCAGTCGGTATATTCCAGTCAGCATGATATAAATCAGGTGGTCCACGATATCAAAATAGAGCCAGTTAGGTCCACGATATCGACGCTTGGAAGGGGCGACTTGTCTCTCGCAGCTCTTGGTCTCGACAAAGATCTTCCGTCCGCTGCCTCGACTCCAGCTGCTGTGCCTGCAACTGCTGGCTCTTTGAACGGATTTCCTAATGGTGGTTCTGATAAAGATGGTCTCCCTCCTACTCCTCACAGTTTTCCTGGTGCATCTTCTCTACTGGACAATCACGCGACGGCTCATCATGATAAAAAGAATGCCGACTCAGATAGTGACGACAATCGCAGAGACCAACCATCGAGTCTTCCTTCTGCGGGCACTATTGGGCCATTTCAAAAGTTAAAACGACACAGAGATGTTTCGTCTCACACCATTCGCAATGGCCTACGCAGAAATAAAGAAAGTCGCTACGAAGCAGCTGGCGGCGATGACGATGAATTGTCTCCTGTCGAGTCGGCTACCCAACTGTCTGTTTCGAGATCCAGCACTATGGGGCCAATCCGATTGACTGGGTTCGCATATGCCAACCGAAAACGTAATCGAGAATTCCATCGATTATTCAAGTCGGTTCACCCTGACGACTATTTACTCGACGACTTCAGTTGTGCTCTAAGCCGAGAGATTCTACTTCAAGGACGTCTATATGTATCTGAGAAGCATGTTTGCTTCAATTCCAACATTTTAGGCTGGGTCACTAACGTTGTTATTGAATTTGACGAGATAGTCACTATGGAGAAAAAGAACACCGCTGGCCTGTTTCCTAACGGTATAGTCATCCAGACATTGCATGCTAGATACTCTTTTGCCAGCTTCGTATCACGAGAGAGCGTTTACGAGTTTCTCAATAACATCTGGAAGCAGGCAAGTCCATTACAACCGTCTCGTGTAGACGGAAATGGTCACGCGAGGAACTTTGCAGAGTCCTCTGAGTCTGAAATGTCTTCTGATGATGATGAAGAGGACGAAAATGAGGACCATGCAGAAAAACCTGCTTCCAATGACCGAGAATCTGGGCTCTTATCTGATGATTCCTCTGGTGATATAATGTCTGATGATTTCGACAGCGATGAAGCAGAAGATGCTGCTTCGCCCAAAGCGTCAAAGAGCGTTGCTACAGAATCCACTTCTGCTCCAGCTGCAGCGTCTGGTTCTTCAAGCTGGCCCGTCCCATTGGAAGGGCCCGAGACGCATGCACCCACCGAGCTCCCAGACCTTGAACCTGCCGAGAAGCACCTGGCAACCGAGATAATTCCTGCACCGTTGGGCGTTGTGGCCAACCTTGTATATGGCTCTAATACCTCATGGTACAAGTCTTTTCTCGTTGACAACCAGAAGAACACAAACCTTTCATCTTTACCCGAATTCAGTGAAGAGTCGGGGAAGAAGACTCGCCACTACGAGTATGTCAAGCCGCTAAACGGACCAGTTGGTCCTAAAAGCACTAAATGTCTCTGTACTGATTCAGTTGACAGTTGGGATCTTGAAAAGAACGTTGTCGTTGTTACAAGTGTGAGCACCCCCGACGTTCCGAGTGGTAATGCATTTGTCACTAAATCGAAAGTCGGTTTCTGCTGGGCCGAAAATAATAAAACAAAGATTGTTCTATCATATCATATTGAGTGGTCTGGAAAGAGTTGGTTAAAGGGCCCAATTGAAAAGGGTGCCCAGGACGGCCAAGCTACCTATGCTAAAGATCTGGTAGCTGAAATCGTCAAGTCAGTACGAAGTGCTGGTACCGCGCATCCAAAGAAGGCCGTCAAGGCAAAGAAACCAAAACCCAAGAAGAGAAAGAAGCTTCACAAGAAGTTGGAGATCGCGGAGAGCAATGCGCCTGCGCCAAAGTCGCTCATAGGCTCGGTTGTATCGATGGCGACTAGTAGTCCTATACCGTATGTGCCATTACCCATGTGGTCAATTGTGTTATTAGTTGTGTTTGTGTTTATCACGGTTTCCCGAATGTCTGTATCGGGTCCTTCTGTTGCGGATCAAATGAGGTTAATGAGATTGGAGGAAGAATTTGAAATGTGGAAGTGGATCGATGATCGAACAAAGTTTGTAGCAGATAGCTTTGATCCTGCCCATGATTTCATCAAGTACCCAAGAGGTTCCGACATCCAGCCATCACAGACTTATAATTCATATTCAAAGCAGGAACTTTACGAGGCAATTCGCATCACTGAGCACAGGCTGGGCATACTAAAAGAAAGACTTAATATCACGTAATGTGCATAATATTTCTATGACGTTAATAAATAATGGAAACGAAAAAGCTGCTACCATTTGGCTTTCCAGTCGAATTTCTTTTCGTAGTCTATACCGCTAGCAATCAAAAGCATTGCGTGGCCCATGTCTTCAGAATCTACGTCAAAAAGGGCCCACCAGGACGCTTGATCTGACACCACTGTGTTGCAGACTGTTGCTGCCATGAGAATAGCCGATACTGCGACTGTATTAGGCTGGTGACATATCATTAAATAGGGACTGGTCCGGATTCCATCATTAATAAAGGACCAAGCCAGCTGAGACAGTTTTTGCCCATTTGGACGCTTTTGCAACCCGAGAAGCTGAATGTACTGCAGTGTCAGGCTATAGGGGAGAACCACATTTGTGTCGAACCCAATTCCGGCCATCATCTCAACTTCTGTCGATAATACATCTAAAATGCTCAACTCAGCACTGCTGTGAGATTCCATCTGGACATCAGACGATCCTATAGCCAGTACAGGAGGGTGTTCTCGTATGTAGTTTAGGACCGCAACCAAATAGCCAGGACTAATTGCGCTACCTCCAGGAAGCTTGCTCGACATCAATAGTGCTGCACCAGAAACATGAAGAATTGGATAATCTTCAACACTGCTGGTGGTATAAAATCTCTGCAGCATGACAATGGCTCGTGAAATCACTTGCTGCTTCTCTCTTAAATAAACTCCAGCAACCTGCGTAATGACAGCTGCCAAAAATCGTGTCCTCAACTCATTGTCCCTTGTAACGCCTTGCTTCAGCGATGGTGAAGAATTGATCTGCTCGCTCGATGCCAGAGCATTAGTATACAGAGCAGGGAACGTAGGCATTTGATAATGATGGTAGCCGCAGCTTCACCATATATACATGCCTCAGCACCGATAGTAGCTTTAAAGCATAGGGCCATCTACGGTCATTGTATTACAGTTATGCTTTATTTGTACAGATCAGTTGCATCTTCTGAAGATATCTGAGAAAATATATTTTTTTCGACCTGTTCACAGCTTTCGAAACGGAGGGTCGTTAAGACGCTGAGAAGAGCCCTCCTGGCGTCTTGCAGTCTCTTGATCATATCCAATCGCGTAGCCTCGAACTTTAGGCACAGACCCTTTAGTCTTGAACATGTCCCGAAGCTCAATGAGCTGTGCTTTGCTTCCGTATACCTTGGAAAAGTTCTCTTTTTCACTGGAAAAGGTGCCATCTTCAATACACCTGCGTATTCCTTCAAAAAATGATGAGATCACCTTAAGATTATGCATTTGTAAAACCACCCAAGCAGTCATTTCATGAGCAATCAAGAGATGGTGAATATAAGCCCTATTGTAATGAGCATTCTCCGGCAGCGTTTTCGTGTTGGACCTTCCAAGCTCTGTCATGTCTGTAGTGTAACCGTCCTGCCACAGATTGAAGCCAAACTGAGGATTCTCAGCATCTGCAGGGAACCTGAAATCTAGAGCGACTCCGCTATCAGTGAAATCAGTAATGCATGTGCCAATAAATAGATCAATTCCACTGTCAACCATCTCCAGAATCTCATGAGGGGTGTCAATTCCTCCTGAATATGCCACCACCAAGCGGGAAATCTCCGAAGAGTGCAGGTTTTCAAGATGGTTCATAGTCAGCAAAAGGTCCGACATGGGATCATCATCACTGTCTCTGGTTCTTGCTACATGACGCTTTTTTTCCAGTCCTGCTTGCTTTTCTGACTGGCGCCCCGATTTCGTGTTCCACAAACTGAAACCAGCAACATTGCTGTTAGAGATGAATGCTTCGAGATACTCGGTCTGGCTATTCAAGGATATTCCTGGCAATATTGGGATCAATACTTGGTAGTCAAGATCTGCCTTGATCCGAGACTCAAGCAGCTCTTTGACCCAAGTTTCCGTCCGATTCAGCATTTTTCTTGCTCGGTTGTTTCCTGGTCTTCCCTCCGGTGAAAGGTTGGGGATGTCAGGTGCTGCAAATACCAAATCAGGACAGAACTTATTTACAAACCGGTTATAGATCTCCATAGGCATATGGCGGAATCCTTCTGAAGTCATAATTCCCAGTCTATCGTCGAAATTGGGCTGGGGTGATGGAACTGGAATGCTTCGTCTGGCTCCAATGGCAAGAGGCATCCGGTCTGGCAGACATAATAGATCTTTGACTGGACCCTTTTGATACTTTAAAAATGGAACCTCTTGCTTTGGGATCTTCTCCAAAAAGTCCTCGGCACTGATCAGCGTCCCAGTTACTTGTCCTTCGGTCAGACATTTGTTTAGGTTGTCGGGACTAAGATGAGGAATGCTTCCTCGAGATGCAGGTAGCAAAAATCCTGGAGTACATATGGCATCAACAGCTTCACCTAGCTTCAAAAGACCAGATCTTGCCCGGGAGCCTGTCACTGTCTTGATGGACTGGAATCCTGTCATATCATCCATAGGAATAACAAGTTGGTCAGTCTCACACAGAAAACACTGTTATGCAGGCGACAAATGCAAAAATGCAGTATACAGGTCTACTCCACACAAAAAAATAGTTAAAAAAAAATGGCGACACCAGCAGGACTCGAACCTGCGCGGGAAAATCCCAAAAGATTTCTAATCTTTCGCCTTAACCGCTCGGCCATAGTGCCCTGCATAGCATTTTTGCGGCATAATATTTAAGGTAAGCAAAATCCCAACCAGGTGAAACCAGTAATCGTGGTTTAAGGCTCTAAATCGGTCGTAAAAAATTCGTAGAATGCAAGCGGGAGGTATGAGAAGGACAGCCTTCTAAATTGACATCTAAGTCGTTTGGTGGCAGGTCTCCACAACGTATTTGAACTATAATTATTGAATCTGAGAGTCTCGTTGCTGGTTCGCAATGTCTATAGTTGACATTCTTGGAACATGTTACACAATGACAGCCACTACCAAATGTGATCTGCATGTGATCTGAAGCAATGTCTTGCATCCTGTGCATTATGTATGGAAGTCAAGGCAATAGAAGGTACACCATACCCTCATTACGACAATTCTCTTTGCCCTACAGCAAGACCCAGACTATATGACAATCTTATAGATATCTACATGGCGTCCCATATTTGCTTCATTACCAGATTCAGTTTGTGTGCTCAGTATGACTGTCACCGTTAGTGCTTTGTGCATCGGTCACGCGACCCATTAGGAAATGATCTCCGAATACAGTACATTGCAGGACCGTGGCGGTAAATGGAGAACCACGGCAGCAGAACCCCACCTCAGGCAGTGCACATTTGACATGAGGTTGATTGTGCTTGCTGCTCTGTTGCTGTCCTTTGTGGTATCTGCCGGGGAGGTGAATTCGCAGTCTGCGGAGGAGAATTGGGATTCTGAAGGAGTGGGTCAATGTGTGCAAGAGTGGGTTAATTCCCGCCCACACAACGAGGGTGACAAGACTATCTTTCAAGAGGGTGTGCAGCATTGCTTAGAGGAGTTTTCAGAGAGCCACCCATCGTCTGTTGATGACACTTGGAGGGTTGGCGTTGTAAAATCATGTTTCCGGGAGTTGCTGCAAACAGACGAATTTTTCAAGGTTGTAGAAAGTGATACTATCGTGATGTATACTCTACCATTTTCGATGGATAAAGACCAGATGGAGTTATTCAACTGGTGCCATGAGACGTATTTTCCAGGTAAATGGACTGCTCTCGTGAATAATGTATACGCGCCGACAGATGGTTCCCAAGAGATTGAACCTCTGCCAACAGGCTTTGGGCCTACACTTGGGTCTAAAATTGCGTCTTCTCTGAAGGAAATGTCCGATTTACGAGAATGCTTAGAAGAGTTTGTAGGTGCCAGTGCACGATTGTCAGTTGATGATGACAAGGTGCAGTACACTTTTGATGTTCTGTTGACCAAAGATATGTCTGCGTCACTACAAACGTGCCATGACAGGTATCATCCGGATAAAACAGTGGATATAACCTATGAATTGCATATTAACCCCTGGGAAATACACAAAGATTCGGCATTTCGAGAGAAATTTTATGAAGCTACAGCTCAGTTACGAGCTGATCAGTTGGTTGATAGAGTTACAGAGGTATCTGTCTGCAAACATCGGGGTCTGGATACTGATGTGTGTTTTGATGATCCAGACGCATATTTTGCAGCTGCCGTATGGATGTTTCTACAGTTTCTGACATATGTTACTATTCCTATTTATACATTTTCTTGGCTGTTACAATTGTCAGATAAATGGGGCCGCATAAATATAGTGACAATTTGCCTTGTTGTCTTAGGATTTGGCGAAGTCCTTAGGCGGGCTACCGTATGGTTTGATAGAAGCTTGTGGTTTCTGGTAGCAGGTAGTGCTCTCAGAAGTGTGTCCAACAATTCCGTACGAGAGGTCTTGTTTGGCTTATATTTCTACGAGAATGGCTATATACGGGCTCTTGGTCTTGTGACGGGACTGTATATGATTTCATCTTATACTGACTATGCAGTCATTGGTGAGATTGTGCTTGCCGTGGTGCTTACTCTGCAGCACAAAGAGCCAATTGGGTCTGAAGAAAACGAGGAATCACCAAGAAGTTCTTGGAAGAGACGTATTTTATCTATTTTCACGTCGTTCACCCGAGTTCAATTAATTGCTGATATCTTATCTGTTGTCAATTATTCCAAGAAAAACAGGCTGAGCTTGATTGGAATGATGCTCCTCCAGAGCATTGCTTCACTGCTAATATCAGGGTTGAGCGGCATAGTAGATAATACGCTGCTATATTTAATTCTGGCTCCATTCCCACTCATAGCTGCTGTTTCCTATTATTCGACGAGCTATGTATATAACATTAAGATGATGAGAGTGAGTATGGTCATATGTCTTGCCGGCCTGGTACTCTCATGGTCGACTCCTAAATTTGCGGCTTCTATTTTTGCGGGTCTAACTCTTATGGCTGTATCGATTTGGGACCATTTATCCTATATTTGCCTTATGATGCTTGTCCCTAGGCCCTACCTAGGAAAGTTTTTTGGTGCTAAACTCCTCCTTGACTACATCGGAATCGGTCTTAGCTCAGCATTTGTTATCCTATTGCGAGAGCAGTCTCTGATTGTGCTTTATATCATTCTTGGAGCTGTGGTGTTCCTGTCGCTATGGACTTCGGTTATTCTTATTTCCGACGAAGATTTACGAAGTATTGTTAAATCAGATTAGAGTTTGTTTTATGTCAACGTATTTAAGTCACTAGTGTTTCAATATCCGGCATTATACTGGTGATTCCTGAGGACATTTTGTAATCATTTAGGCCTTCCTAAGCTGCGTGATAATGATGGCTTTGTGATACTAAACCTGAGTAGCATTGTCGAACATTCAACGAGTATTTATGATTATATACGCGAATATTTAAATTTCTGTATAGTTTTATTACATAGCTTATATCTCAACAGATAATATTGTGGTCAGAATTGTCCCTTCGGGGTAGGCAACTTCCTATTTCGGCAAAGGGCATTAGATGTGTGGGGTAAGGCGGATAAACTATTTATCGCCTACACACAAACAGCCATCTTTCTGGATTCAATATATAGCTTTCACAAGAACATCCATTTGGCCATTTTCTACGATTAAGATACACCGATTATAGCTATTATCTTTGGGAATAAGTCAGTGATGTTTGAGGGTTTTAATAGCTTTGAAGTTGAGGTTGCTCCCGATGTAGCGATTAGTGGTGTTCGTGGAGGCCATGGCCCAGCAGTACTGTTGGTTCATGGATTCCCAGAATCAATGATTATCTGGGATGCGGTTGCTCAAATATTGGTCAAATCATTTTCCGTATATGCAATAGACTTGAGGGGATATGGCAAATCCTCCAAGCCACGAGGACTGCCTGACCATTCCACTTACAGTAAGAGAGCAATGGCAGAAGACTGTATAGCAGTCATGGATCATTTTGCAGTGGATAAATTCTTCTTTTGTGGTCATGACAGAGGGGCTAGAGTGGGTCATAGGCTCTGTATAGATTATGCAAGCAGAGTCTTGAAAGCAGTATTCCTAGACATTTGTCCAACTCTTGATATGTATGAGTCAACAAACCTAGCTTTTGCTTCTGCTTATTACCACTGGTTCTTTCTGGTGCAACCTGCCCCATTCCCAGAAAAGTTAATCACTGCAGCTCCAGATGTTTTCATTAAGCAACACATTGGGGGCCGTCATGCTGGTTTAAAGCCCTTTGGGGCTGGTGCAATCCAAAGCTATATTGAGACGGTTACTTCCTTTGATGCAGCTTCAGCAATGTGTGAAGACTACAGGGCATCTTTCAGTATTGATCTCGAGCATTCAAGGGAGGATATTACAAAAGGTGTTAAAGTGACCTGTCCTTTGTTAGTGCTTTGGGCGAAATATGGCGTTATTGAGAAATGTTTTGATGCACTGTCTGTATGGCGTGCTGCCGCTGTGGATGTTAGAGGAGAAGCTCTTAATTGTGGGCACTACATTCCCGAGGAGGTGCCTGCAATTCTAGTTAAGTATTTAGGAGAATTCTTCAAGTCTTCATAGGCTCAATATTCATTGATTAGCCCCCAGCCAACGTTTTAGATGGCATTGATATTTCCAGTGTGACCTGGTCTTTTTCCGAGAGTATGCGGTCTTAGACAAGACTTAGTTTGCTTTATACGATGAAATATTCCTTGCGTTAAATCATCTGGCATCTCTATCAGGGTTATCCAGCGAAGCATTTACATCTATTATCAGTCATCATTGTCATATTTGTATCAATTGACAATGTTACATTTAGCAATAGTCACTTGAAACATTATGAGAGCCGTATACTCGAGAGGTTATTATACATATATGTAATCATTGTAAAGATTTGTATGCTGAGCTGTATGGAGTAAGTGGACAATAAAGATGACGATCTATCTCTGTTATGCTCAGTCCATTACAATAACAGACGAATGCCAAGATCAAAACGATTGATAACAAACTAGAATGTAAAATAAAAGTACAAGGGGTATGGGATAAACAGAGAAATAGATAGGAATAGTTGGATAGATAATAGGGAACTTTGAATGAATATTGAATAAATACAGGATAAATATAGGATAAATATAGGATAAATATAGAACATGAAGAGACCTTGATAGAACGGGCAGGGTCATACTGGGTCTCAGAAAATACTATAGCATAGCTACTGGACCTTATGAGTCTTCTTTGCTTTCTTGCTTTTAACTGGCGTGAAACCAGAATGATCTCTGCTGGCACGCGTGAAAGAGCTGGAAGCTTGAGAAGTGTGAGAATCCTCGCTCGTATCTGAACTAGAGTCGTCTTGTTTCTTTTTACTCTTTTTGATCTTTTTGATCTTCAGCACAGCCGACTCATAAGTCGGATCTTTCAACCACTCCAAATACTCAGGAAACGAAAACAGGTCTGGTGAGCCAAGTGCCTCAGCCAGACCCTTTCTGACTGCATCCTCTCGGCTAACTGGACACTTATATTCAACAACTTCACGCCTGTTTGGAGTGAATTTGGGCCCTGTTCGAACTTGCAGTATTTCGTCTAACATCACATACACAAATATAACACGACCCTCGTATTTCATGGTATCTAGGATAGTATCAAGATGCTCTCCATTGAAAGAGTGGTCATCCGACACTGTGATCTGAAAGAAAACCGGGACACTTGCTCCTTGAATATCAAAAATTCCAAACGAGTCTAGAGTTTTTTCATTTTGACGGTGGGGGATAAAGTAGTAGCCGACGTACTTCGTTATCACATCAGATGCAAAATATTTCACCAAATATTTGACATCTCGGAACTTGACTTGTTTCACGCTAACATCCAAAACCAGTTCAAGGGTTTCAGGTCCAACGATAGTAAGCTGATGTGAACTTTTTCCAAGCTGTTTTACCTTCGGGTCATTGCGAGCAGTGATTGTTATCCCATTTCGAGATATATATCCATGCATGGCAAACTCAAAAATGCTTGCCCATGCTGGAACTCCATTCCTCATTGTTTCAAGAGTCCCATAGAACCTCATTTGATCCCTGAAACGCTCTTTGTTGAGTTTGCTGGCAATCACGTCACGACACACATCCATTTGAAAATCCACTTCACAATTGAACGACAGAGATCCTCCCCGGGGTCGTACCACCCAAATAGAGTGTGTGTCAGTCACCTGAGGAGAATCCTGCTGAATAACAAAGTTTGGGTGATCTTTCACAAATTTATCCGCCTTTGCGTAGACACCATCCAGGTAAGCATGGTAGGCATCCGAAAACTTGTCAACAACTTCAATTAACGATCTGATCTCCCTTGGGTTGCGAGTAATGTATTCCCACAGATATTCAGCTTTTTTAACGTATTCGTTCTCAATAGCCTTTGCCATACCTTTTGTCCACGACATTCTCACCATCTGTTCCAGATCGATCCATGTTGGGATTGGCATGTAATAAACATTGGATAAAAATACTTTGGCGGCGAACTTGTAGTTATCCTCATCAATCGAGCACATCTGAATATGCTTTGCCTCAATGCTAGCATCAATAGTGGAAGCCATGATGCCATCCATAGGAACATCATGAATGATCCACAAGTCGGGGATATCCAAAATAGACTTCGGATTGATGGGTGAAACTTGTAACCTGGCCTGCGATTTTCCCTTCTCATCATCTTTCTGCTCATGCTCATGAAACAGAATCCAGACATCACTTGAAGCATGATAAATTGTAGGTCTCTTACTCGCAAGTCTGTGGATAAGCAGATATAGACCAAACACACTTTTGCCGATTCCAGGCTGGCCCTTGAGAACAAATAACTTTTTGGACGCACCGCTCTTTTCAACTTCGCTTTCCAGAGTTTCAAGAGTATTGGAATACATGCTCTGTACATATATTGCTTTACACCCTTGAATCTCTGTGTCGAGATCAATAAAATGCACATTTTTAGAGGGAGATCCAGCTGGTGTATTGGTTCTGGGGGTCGATTCAAAATAATCGTCGCTTCCATAAATGAATTCGCTGTTTCCCCAAAATTGATGCATGAGAGATTCATATTGGCGTTTCAGAAGTTCAGACTTTGTCGGATCAACAGTTTTCGAAATTGAAGTGAGCAAATCGGTAATATGAGACAGAGACCCTTTAATATCACCCAGAGACACTTTAATCTCACCCAGAGACACTTTAATGTCACCCAGAGACACTTTAATCTCACCCAGAGACCGCCCAAGGATAATAACTATAGCAATAGTGGATAGCATGCTAGTTAACACGGTGGTCAACATAATCATCCAATTGCCATTGTTTATAGCCGAAACGAGCGTCGTCGTTTGCTTATCCAGCGAAGACTCCAGCGCATTAATAAATGCATTTATCATTTCTTTAAACAACTCATAATCCGGGCTAAAGCTCCCCGTCAATGTGGACGATGCCACGTTTTGGTCGCTACCGGTCATGTTAACTTGCAAAGAAATCAGGGGGCAGCATATGCAGGTGGCCATTTGAGGTTTAGGGTGAAGTTTTCACCACACCGCAGTGCGGTACACTTTAAAGATACAGGCTGTGATAAAGCTCTAACAAGGCCAATCAGTACAAGGATTGTATACCTTCAGTAGCTTTGCACAGCTGGCCATAGCATCTTTAACAAGTCTTGTTAATTTGCAATGGCAGTTTATTAACAGAAAACTGGAGTGTCAGTAGGGCTCTGGAGAAATCTGGACCTCCACTGGACATTCTCACTAAGTGAGTACAGTTTGCAGGCTTGCCATTTTGAAACGACTGCCGCATCAGGAGACTAAGGAAACTCTATGTAATTGTGATGACTCTAGAATGCCAGGGCTGATGCTGAGATAAAGGTGTTGAGCAACATGTGACATTATTGACTGAAGCTAGATTGCATGAGTTATTTACAACAGATTCAATTATACTGTCCTCGATTGTATAGTCAGATTCTCATATTAGCAGTATTTATTGAGATTAGGTTTTGCTTGCTGTGACATTTCTTTGATAATAAACCATTACGATTCTTTCTTGTGTCGGCTTGAAAACCACAATTCAAAGCTGCCATAAAAAGAGATACCTTCGATTTTGTGGAAAAGTGACCAACGTTCTATTTTGAAATTTAAACTTTTGCTTACTGTATATGCAGAAATGACGTGCTTCACTTAACCGACAGCGTTAAACATACGGTGACTGATTAAGCCGCGTACCTTCTTAACATGGCAGATATCCCCGACAACTCATTAGCAAGAAAGCTTAAAGACACAGCAGCTGGCTTTGTAGGAGGAGCTGTACAGGTCCTTGTTGGCCAGCCGTTTGATCTTGTAAAAGTGCGTCTTCAGACGGGCCAATTTTCAACCCCTGTGGAGGCTTTTTCAAAGACATTGACTCAAGAAGGTATCACTGCATTCTATAAAGGCACTACAGCCCCATTAATTGGTGTGGGAGCCTGTGTATCGGTTCAATTCTATGCATTCCATGAAACCAAGCGCCAGCTACAAGATTACAATCGGAGGAATGGTGTTGTGCCCTCGAGCGCCCTCACTTTTCCTCAATTCTACTTGGCTGGTGCAGTGGCCGGTGTAGCAAATACGGTGATATCATCACCAGTAGAGCAGGTAAGGATTTTAATGCAGACTCAAAAGGACGGGAGATACAGAGGACCGTTCCATGCTGCTAGACAGATATGGGCGACACATGGATCGCAAGGAATTTTCAGAGGATTCACTGTTACGGCACTGCGAGAGTTCCAAGCATACGGAGTTTGGTTCTTAGCATTTGAGTACTTGATGGCTTGGGAAATGGCCAAACCGCATGTTAAAAGCAGGGAGGATATTCCGGCCTGGAAGCTGATGGCTTTTGGTGGAGCTGCAGGAGAGGCGCTGTGGTTGGCATCATACCCACTGGATGTTATCAAAAGCAAAGTACAGAGCAACCCAATAGATGGCGTCAAGCTGACTGCTATTGAGGCTACAAAACAGACATGGAGAACACAGGGACTTCGAGGCTTTTGGAGAGGTATAGTGCCGACATTGCTTCGTGCTATCCCAGCTTCAGCAAGTACCTTTGCATCCGTCGAGCTCACACTACGACTGCTTGGCTAAGAATATGTCAGCTTGAGCTCTATCCTGTACTGCTGGCGACCTGCTATCGGTTCGATACCAACGTAATCGAGCATTACTATCACTATCTAGTATAGGTGCGATAGTGGCAAGGGTAAAAATCGATAAACTAGAGGGTGAGAATTTATCCGAGCAGCTTGTAGCTTATGAGTATGTAAAACTATTCAACATCTGCGATACATGGCATGAGATAATCCTACGAGTTTCAGCCTGTCGTGTTTAAAAGTTCATTAATGTGCCCACTTGCAAGTAGCAGCCAACGGGATTGTTGAGTGAACCCATGTGGCTTATCAATGCTAACCCAAAAACAGGCCCATGCCTTAGGCCACATCTCAACAAATGGATGTATTGATTAAAGTCCAGCCAGGTTATCACCTCATCCCACTGTACTCCTGGTTGCATTGAGTAGCATGTATCCCAGCTGCTGATATGTCTCGTAACAGGAGATGCAGCTGACAGACCCCCAACACAAGTTGTGACCATCCCACCAGACAAAGCCCCACATGCTGCTCTCGCCTTATTTCACTCAGACTAAATCGTGGGCACCCCTATGTTTCATCATCAAACTTATTTTTAGTCACATATTGTTTTTTGACAAATACATGGAATGTTAGAGCTAGATCTAGTCCAGTAGCAACCCGATCCAAGTCGGTTCGATGCACGATGAGATAATCCGTCATCGCCCTAACCTCTGCATACATGCTGTATAAATATATTGGCTGGTGGTGGCATCCTTCTTACCGTGAACTTGTCGAGTTTGGTCGTTGCGATCCACAAAGTTGCAAAACTCTGAGTTCTAATATTGTGGGGCTGTTTACCGATTGTATGACAAATCGTTGAAATGGGTAAACCAGACTCTCCGCTGAATCTCACTCTGGCGACTAGCAGCAGCGAAGGCAGTCCAGCAGTGGCTTCGCCAGATGGCGCTGACTCATTAGTGAGTCCGAGCATACTCGTCGGAGGGACGTTTGGAAGACGAAGACAGTCGTCGACTTCGTTTAACAGACGGCCTCCATCCGATACGCCGGTCATGTCGTATGCCAATTCCCCCAAAGATGCCCCCACGGGGCCGGCGGTCGGAACATCACAAGCAAATGCAGTATCCTCGACTGGCCAACAGCAAACAGCTCACCATACAGACGATGACGATAAAAATTCTCCTCAGAGGTCGTCTTCTTGGACGAGTATCCCCCCGCTTTCGCTGCCTCAACGAAGAGCCACTACGCTAGATGTGCCTGGCCTCACAAGATCAAAAGTCTCTCCAGACGGAAAGATCGCTGCCAGAGATGTCGAGTCGAAATTAGTTATTGTCATGGTAGGACTACCTGCTCGTGGAAAGTCTTATGTTACAAAGAAGTTGAGCCGATACTTGAACTGGCAGCAGCACGAGTGCAGAATTTTCAATGTAGGAAACACTCGACGGCGGGCCAACCAGCATGTTGGACCTGCCCATCGTCCTCTTCCAGATGGGCCTCCTGGACTCGATGTAGTGGATGAGAATGAAAAAGAGCATATCAAAATACCTGAAGAGAGAGAAGAGAACGTCAGTGGGCCGTCAGATGAGCCCTCGAGCCCGCCAACTCAATCCGCCGACTTTTTCGCTCCTGACAATGTCCAGACTTTTCAAATGCGAGAACAGTGGGCAATGGATACTTTAGAGGAGCTACTGGACTTTGTGCTACTTGAAAATGGCAGTGTTGGAATTCTGGATGCTACCAATACAACAGTGGCTAGAAGACGTAAAGTGTTCGACAGAGTCAAGGAGCGCAGCAATGGATTGCTTAAGGTATTGTTTCTTGAGAGTATTTGTACAAAGTCTGAAATAATCGAGCAAAACATCCGGCTTAAACTATTGGGTCCGGACTACCGTGAAATGGACGAAAAGGTGGCTCTGGACGACTTCGTTGAACGGTTGCGCAACTACGAAAAAGCTTATGAAACTATCGATGCAGCCGAGGAGGCCAATGAAGAATTCCAATATATCAAGATGATAAACGTTGGCCAAAAGGTTGTTTGTGCAAACATCCAAGGTTTCTTAGCGGGCCAAGCGGTTTTCTTTTTGCTGAACTTTAACCTCGCTGAGCGACAGATATGGATCACACGCCATGGTGAGAGCGAGGATAATGCGGTTGGAAGGATTGGAGGCGACGCTCCTTTGACAGAAAGAGGCCGCAAATTTGCAAAGGCTCTGTCTAGATTTATGGACTTTCAAAAGACAGAGTTCCGCAAGAACCAACTAGCGCGGTTTGCTGAGACAGCTCGAATCTTGAAGACAAAGGGCTCACAACCAACGACGCCTTTGAATGAGCCTATTGAGCCACATTTCTGCGCTTGGACAAGTATGCTGAAACGAAGCGTCGAGACAGCGACGTATTTCGACGAGGACCTATTTGACGTAAAGGAAATGCGAATGTTGAACGAGCTGGGTGCTGGCGTTTGCGACGGCATGACGTATGCTGAAATCAAAGAAAAGTTCCCCCAGGAATTCGCAGCCCGAATGGCAAACAAGATCCACTACCGATATCCGGGCATTGGCGGAGAGTCATACCTGGATGTTATAAACAGACTGCGGCCGGTCATTGTGGAGATGGAGAGAATGATGGATAACTGTCTCATTATATGTCATCGGGTAGTTGCACGTGTGCTGTTAGCATATTTTATGAACCTGGGCCGAGAAGCAATTGGCGATTTGGATGTTCCTCTACACTCCCTATATGTCCTGGAGCCAAAGCCGTATGGTGTCGACTGGGCGTTGTATGAGTACAACGAAGAGACCGACTGGTTTTATCGGGTTCCAAAGAACAACATTCGAAGTTCTAATCCACTTGCCAAGACACCAGCTGCTCTTAACTCTTCCAAGGATAGGCAGTTCAGCGTAGTAGCGACTGCATCCGAGGTGGAGCAGCGCAAGATCGAGCAGCTGCGTGAGAAAATCCGCTCAACAACTATATCTAACCAAAGAGCCGTCTTTCGATAGGTCTTTATAAACCAGCTTGTATTTTATTTATTTATTTTATTTTATTTCAATAGCACTTTTGTTCTGCCTTCCGATATACTGTTGCATATAAGTATGATGAATTATGGTAAGGGCATGATTGACTTCTGCAATGCTGGGACCACAATTTCACAGAGCAGGGAGGCAGGTTTTCCCGCGGTTGGCAAGGTCTGTGAAGACGTCAACTGTCGACTGGAAGCCGATAAGGACTAGAAAAGCCAATGAGGCCAAAGGTGCTGGAAATGGAGTGCTGTTTGGGCTTATGTTTTTGATGCCTATCATCTCATTCGGATTAGGTACTTGGCAAGTAAAGCGATTGAAGTGGAAACAGGACCTCATTGCCAGAGCCGAGAATAGTCTAGCATTACCGACCCTTCCTTTACCTCCAAGGTTAAATCCGGAGATAGCTGACAAGGAGTTTGACTTTCGACGAGTGACAGTCACGGGAACATTTCGACATGATCAGGAAATGCTGGTTGAACCTCGTCTGTACGAAGGTCAAGATGGTTACTACGTCGTCACTCCGCTCGAGAGGAAGAATGGATCAAAGCTGCTTATTTTTAGAGGCTGGATCCCAAAAAAGCTTCGCGAGCAGTCCTCAAGGCCAGAGTCATTGGTTGAAGGGGAGCAGACTATTGAATGCATGCTTCGACAAAAGCCTGCCAAGAACTTTTTCACACCGGATGATAAGCCCGAGAAGAATAGCTGGTATTTCATGAGTATTGACGATATGGCAGCCAGAACAGATGCTCAACCGGTATATATACAAGCACTCGAAGATCTCCGAATTGACGGACGTGAAGTGTTTCCCGAACAGCTAGCGAGCAGGGGAATCCCAATTGGAAAGCCTCCAAAGGTTGAATTCAGAAACACGCATTTTCAGTATATAGTGACATGGTATGGTCTGTCTGTGCTGACGACCGGTATGCTGTTTATTTTGATCAAGCAGAAGAGGAACGCAACGAAATATACCACTGGCGCTGCAACTAAAATAATGCACGCCAGGTCGCTGGACAAGTAATCGACTACTTGTAAATTATGTAAATAGTAACATCTAGGATTGCAGATTCAGTATATAAATGCTGTATTAGATTGTTTTTATTGTTTCTCATTACTCATGACTATTAACCAACAACGCATTGAATACGCTTAACACCAAAATCGGTAGCATCTGTAGGCCCATCCCCTAGAGATGATGTATGCCTTCTCCTCGGCAATTTCTTGCTTAAGAAGCTCGAGATCAATTTCTCGTCTTCCGGTGTCCAGATCCATGTCTCGAGCTCGGATGAAGGGAGTCCTGTACCATATCTTGTATCCAACATAGCATACAACAACAATGGGAAATGCGAGATAAATCTGGAAAAAGTAGGTTGCGTTTGGAGACTCGCCCAGAGGGAACAAGGCAGTCCAGAACTGGGCGATAAGAACCAAAATATTGAGTATAAGACCGTACCAAGAGCCGAGGATACCAACGGCCGAAGTGAAAGCCAACTCATTCGTGCCTCTGTTCTGTGCAGCCAAACCACGTCGGAATCTGATATGGCAATAACAAACAGACGCCCACGTGAACAAGGAAGACAGACCAGACAAAGAAAGCAGCCAGCTAAAGACATCAGACTCCGCGCTAGATGCAGCAACAAAGGCAATGAGGCCAAAGAGTGAGGTAATGATGATACCAGCCAGCGGTCTTCCTTGACGGTCAATGTATGCACACCATCGAGGTCCCTGACCGGCAGCACACAGTGCAGCTAGTGTTCGAGAGCTGGCATACACTGAAGAATTTCCGACAGACAAAACCGCAATCAACACCACGACGTTCATGATAGAAGGCAAAGCCCTTATTCCAGCATTGTTGATGGCAATAACAAACGGAGACGAAGTGATATCGACAGAGCTGTTTCCAAGCAGTCTTGGGTCTGAATAAGGAACAAGAAGACCGACAATAACCAAGGAAATAATGTAGAAAAGGGTGATTCTCCAGAATACTTGCTTTGTGGCACGAGGCAGCGACTTTCTGGGGTTCTTAGTTTCAGCAGATGCCAAACCAACAAGTTCAGTTCCAGAAAACGCAAAGGCAGCATTCACAAACACTGAGCACAATCCTTTAAATCCTGAGCTGAAAACACCAGGATTGTGCCAATATTTACCTCCAATATATCCCTCATGGCCGCCTCCACCGCACACCAAAACTATGCCAAGGATAATAAATCCAATGACAGCAATAACCTTGATAAGGGAGAACACGAATTCACCCTCACCGTAGCCTTTTACACCAAAAAAGTTAATTGCGACAATCACGGCCCAGAAAAGTGCCACCCAAGCGGCAGGGCTAACAGTAGCAGCTGGGTTATTATCAGTGCTCCAATACTGAATTGTTAGCGATGCAGCTACTAGTTCAAGCGGGAACGCAACAAGCCACTGGAGGACATAATTCCATCCCATAGCAAAACCCCAAGCAGGATCGACGAAACGAGTAGCATATGTAGCAAAAGCTCCTGCTACAGGAAATGCAACCGCCAATTCTCCGAGAGCATGCACAGTGCAAAACAACATAGAACCTATGAGCGAGAAACCTATTAACAGAGAAGCTGGACCACCTGCACTAAGGGAACCTCCAGATCCAACAAAGAGACCGGTTCCAATGGAACCTCCGATTGCAATCATTTGCAAGTGACGACTTCTCAAGGATCTATTCAAAGGAGAATTGGCCGTAGCTAGAGCAGCTCGTTCAACTGGCGTCAAGCCCTCGTATTCGGCTGATGACAGATCAGCAGGTTTAAACGAATCCTTAAAGTTCTGCCATTTTGAAATGTCGGTGGTCTGCAAAACAGAAGGTTCAACGGAGTCAATGTCCTTTGCTGACCCTCTTGGATTCTTTTCTATGTCTGCTCCTAGCGACATGATTTGTAAATTATGGTAAAATTAAGTCTTATAACCAGACCACAGGTGGGTAGCCTAGAAGCAGGATGTGAGGATGGTTATATAATTGGCGAAGAATTTCAGTGAGGGGGACGATTTGCACTTCAACAACTCAATAAAGAAGGCAAGAAAAAGTAAATGTCCTCGATTACCGTTATCAAGATTTTCAGCAAAAAAAAACTATAGCTAGTTTTCTTTGAGGCGTTGTTGTAACCACACTTTTCTACCCTGGTCAAAGATGCAAAAGAAAAAAGTTTTAAGAGTTATCCGTCCACCAATAGATAACAAAACTACCGGCAAAATCCGATGTTAACAGAATTTGCTCGGGTATAAACTTCCGCATATGGAAGGCCGAGAGAAGAGGACAAAAAATTGTGCAGAAAATGAGCGCAGATCTGTGCAGATTGGCTGCAATATTGTCCGTGATGCCCCATAACAGGCAATGGTATCGCAGATCTGAGACGGTGACTAAATTTTCTGCGCTAACAAAGTTTGACTGCCCCAGAGATAAGAAGCTAATTCACAAGACAATCCAGATAATTGATGACTTAGATGAGTTTCAATGGTCCCAATCTAACGAGGGGGAGAGAGGGATATTTGGATGAGACCCGTTGCAGTCATAGATCGGACTAATATGCGGGAGATGTCCACTCGCCCGTTGGAGATGAGATGCGGTAAGTGGGTCAGAGATCGTCAGGGCATCCAAAACCAGTCGCCTCGAATAACAATACGTCACTCAAAAGTATGAACCGGCTTTACAACGGTCAGGGCGCAAAAATTGTGAAAGTGTTGATAATCAGCTCTATGTTATCTGGCATCAGTATCAAAGCTGTACACGGATGATCAATCCGTATCAATATGCAGAGGGGTATAATCCCAGCCGCCATTTGGTTGTTAATTGATCACGGTCTTGGCTGGTCCGAGTTGGAGCGGGCACATGCGGCCTGACAGGGGATTCCCCGCCGTGTCAGTTGTATACGAAAGACGATCGAAGGGTGATCGTCTAGGCAAAGACGCACGTGCAGTGTCTAACGCTCAACTGTGTCTACGCAAACACGGTAGCGGTTCTGGCAAGTATCTGAAACATAAATAATAAAAAAAAAATTATATAAATAAACGAAAAACTACTGCTTCTTCCTATCTCCGGGGAACAACCCGAGAACAGCCTTGTAGTTAAGCTTTTTCGAGAATGCACGGGTTTGTAGCATTTCTTGAGTGTTTTGTGAAGCGCTGGGAGCAGACCCGTCGACTTGGAGCTTGATAGCAGTATTGCTTTCACGAAGCTTATTGGCCTTTCGGCGCTTCTTTGGAGGCTGGCCATTGCCAGCAGCTTCTTGGGCTATCATCCGCAGCCGTCTGTTCTCATGCTCCACAAGATAGTCTCTGTTCATTGACACCCAGATCGATTCTTTCATTTTAGACTCTTCCTCTGTAAGAAGCACGCCGTTGACTTCGTCGTCTTCGACATCTTCCAAGTTTTCAGGATCATCTGATACCTTGGAAACCCAGGTCGAGGGCTTGACGTCAGCAGTGATACCGCCTATTTCAAACTCTCCTGTTCCGTCGGCTACAGCTGCTTCAATTGCAGCAGCCTTCTTGGCCATGTATGACTCTAGATACAACTGTGCCCGATTTGAACTGACTTTCAGAGGATCAAAATATTCAATAGGACGATCTGGAACGATGTCATCGTCAAGTGCGGCGAGAGCTGCCAATTCGTCTTCCTCCAAGTCGTTAATGGCATCTTCTGCCGTTTGAGCAGCACCGTCCGAACTGCCTTCTTTTCCTTCATTGAGAACTGACTTTCCAACATCTTTAATAGTATCGTTAATCTCGTTTGCCAGCTCTACAAACTCCTCATCCTCTTCATGACCAGCGATACCATCCTCATTGACAAGGTCGGAAACCTCGACTTTTTTACGTTTTCCATCGTCAACTTCTTCTGGAGACTTTGCATTGCCTTTGATCTCGTGCGGTAACAGATCAATGCCTTCATCATTTTGGAGGGTACCTCCACGAGCAATGGGGTCTTTTTGCTTTCCTTTTCCTTTTCCTTTGTCCTTGGATGCTGCTTTAGCATACTGGTCTGCTACATCACCAGCTAGACCATCTAATTCCTTGCGTGTCTCATCTAGAGTTTCAGTTTCAACCTTGGCTCTTTCGGCAATTCGCTTTTCCCTTTCGCGATGCTTTGAAAACGAAGGAGGGTCAGCAGACGATTCTATACTTGTGTTTCGGAAAAGATCAACGGTTAAGGATCCAGCACTAGTGGAGCCAAACTCGTCTAATCGTCGCTGCAAAGTGTCTTCACCCACCTTGGCGATTTGCACGATTTGTGCTTTTGAGATTCGGATATTGTTCATTCGAGCCGCTAACAGCACACAGGCCGCAGCTACACCTCCAGGACGTCGACCATTACTTATCCAGTCCTGGTTCATTCTTCTGACAAGCTTCATAGAATCCTCCATCACTCGTTTGGAGTCATTTTTCAGGTCCAATTTGGCAACAAACCGGCGGATGAATATGGATGGGTCCTTGAGAGGCAGCTTAAATATATACAGGACCTTGAGCAGTCCTAGATAGGTGGCACCAATATTAAAAACGTTGATACCAACTGCTTCAGCAAAGTCCATCAGCATATGAGGCGTCTGGGCCACCCGACACGCTAGATACATACAAGCGCATACAATATGAGTAGACTTTCTGCCCTTGACAAAGTTCTTACCAAGAGCCAGCTTGAAGTACCCCAGAGCTGCTTGGCACACATCCTCTGTAATATCCAACCGGAACGCTATACCGTATATTTTTGCCTTTGTCTTCTCTACCGTTTTAAACCGACTGTCGCCCTGTGGTCCGTATTTGCCAGTGGTTGTGCCAGCATGCGCTTGGTCGGCACCAACATAGGTTCCTGTGACAACTGCAGCACCTGACGATGTCTCGCTAAACGACACTTCAGTTACAATATTAGAGTACTCGAGCACACGACCACAGTATCCACACACCACTTCCGAAGTCTCGGGATCATGCTTGATATTGGATGGCTTGTCCCTACACTGTTCGTTGGGACAACGAAGAGGCGCCCGCGGCATTTTATTGTACCACTAACCGATCCTATTAAATGACCAACCTGCTGTACGCGTATGCGCGGTCTATTGAATCAAAAATAAATTAATCAAACAGCCACCAGGACTCTGTATTCCTGTACTGTTACGCTTCGATAAATAAATATTGATGTCTGCACACCAAAATGTCTGTACTGATAAAGACGAGGCCGGGTAACAGACCCCCCCATCCCCAGCCCAGACAGTGAGGCATCGATATAGTCATCTAAAACACCGCGAACTAGCGTCCATACAGCAGCCCCTAAAACACTATATTCGATATTTAAGTATTTACAAAGATTACAATGGCAATTCTTAAAGCTCAAGCGAGCTCTATTATCATTAGCCAGCAAATGGCGGTGCCAGTACTGGACCTCGGAACTCACGTGCTTACCCGGCTGCACCCGTAGGACCAAGATGTTTTTCCGAACATTGGGGCCTGGCATCTGAATGCAATGGCACGGAAACTGGCCGAGTCGGGCGCACAAAGCCTGTGCGGCGATGAATGCAATGGAGGAGGGGTTCAGATTTTCCCGACCGCCAGCGAAAAAATAAAACCGTGTGCGCCCAATTCAGGCACCTTTCACTTACACGTTGTCACCAGCATCTTAGGCCCGTGTAAATATCAAACACAAATCAACCACAATGTCATTCCGAGCTATTTCCCGGGCTTCTGGTTCTGCTAAGAGGTATGTACAAGTCGCAATTCATTGGTGAACAAACGTCGGTCTTAATGGGCTCCGGTTACGAGATACAACGACGACATTGGCTATTTGAGGTCGACAGCACAATTGGCACGGAATTTACGGACCAGCGTTTTGGCGACATCTTGGTGGCATCTTGGACAAGCAAACTTGCTGGTGTAGTGGTTATCAACGAGGCAGTTTGGCTTGACATCAATATGAACGACACACGCATCCGAAATGGTCGGAAGATGGAACTTTCGGTCAGTAGTTCGCGATCCACACACCCAAATTGGAGATTTACTACTCGCTGAATTGCTGTACACCTGCGTGTATCACTTGTGATGCTTGTGGTGGTCCAGACGGCTTGTTTAGAGAGCATCTTGTAGTTTTGCCGGGCAGAGCGAATGTGGTTGCTAAGCCGTAGGCACCCTTGTCATTGTTCGAGTTCTGTTAAGATTATTGCCAAATGTGCAGAAACTACTGGAGACCCAGACGAGTATTTCACCGATGGACTGTGTTTAGGACTGTGTTTAGGCAGGATGAACATTTTTTCTAACAACAGAGCTTTCTCTACTTCTCGGGTTCAGTCCAACTATGCTGATACCATCAAGAACCTGAAGATCAACGCCGACACCAAGGTGCTGTTTCAAGATAAGTATAGTGACTTGGAGAATTTGTGCTTACAATACGCTTCACTGGAAAGCAGGGTACTTTCCACGCTCAACAGGCTATAGACTACGGAACCAAGATTGTCGGAGGTACCAACCCCAAGAAGGCTGGCCAGACCCATCTCGGACTGCCCATCTTTGGAAACCTTGCTGATGGTATTAAGGAGACTGGTGCTACTGCATCTGCCATTTTCGTCCCTCCCAGTGCTGCTGCTGCTGGTATCATGGAGGCCATTGAGGCTGAGATTCCCCTGGTTGTTTGCATTACCGAAGGTATCCCCCAGCACGATATGGTTCGAGTTGTCGATGCTCTCAAGACCCAGAGCAAGACCCGATTGGTCGGCCCCAACTGCCCTGGTATCATTGCCCCTGACCAGTGCAAGATCGGTATTATGCCTTCGTCCATCCACAAGCGAGGACGAATTGGTATTGTGTCTCGAAGTGGTACTTTGACCTACGAGGCCGTGAACCAGACCACCAATGTTGGTCTTGGACAGTCCCTTGTTATTGGTATTGGTGGAGACCCCTTCTCTGGTACCAACTTCATTGACGCCCTCAAGGTGTTTTTGGAGGACGAGGAGACTGACGGAATCATCATGATTGGTGAGATTGGTGGATCTGCCGAGGAGGATGCTGCCGAGTTCCTCAAGCAGCACAACTTGTCTCGAGCCCAGCCCAAGCCTGTGACTTCGTTCATTGCCGGTATCTCTGCTCCTCCAGGACGACGAATGGGTCACGCTGGTGCCATCATCTCCGGTGGAAAGGGTGGTGCTGAGTCCAAGATCCAGGCCCTAGAGGGTGCTGGTGTCGTTGTGGAGCGATCTCCTGCTCGACTCGGAAAGAGTCTGTACGACCAGTTTGTCAAGCACGACCTCCTCTAAATGTTGTTAATACAAACGGACGGTCGCGATTTGTGTGGTTGGTATTGTAACAAAGTCAATTGATTAATTAGCTTTTGGCATCTTGCACCATTGCATGTGTCAACCAACGGCCGCTTAACTAGCGCACCTGAATTTAATAAATTACACTTGATTAAACCAATGCGGAAAACTCCGTCGGACTTAGCTCCTGTACAGGCATTTGACTAGTCGCTCATGTGCAAACAACTGATCACAGTCGTAATTCCTGCTGTGGCTCACGTCACTGGCAATTTCTCACAGACGTGGTATATATATATACACGACCCCAAAAGTGTAGCATTGGCTCATCTCTTGTTGCGTTTTCGACGCTAATTGCTGGCCACATACATACATTCCTTTGGCGTTGGGCGTAGTAGTTGTCTAGTTAGCATGCTAATAGTCATTTAGCCACCGTGGGGGTGGGTTTCCGGGTACGCATCTACTTTGAGTAATCATGCAGTTCGGGAGCAGTGATAACTTAGCAGTAGCCGTGTTTGCGGTCATCATTACTTAATCCAGCGCTTACTGCAGCAAGGCTGATTGCGATTACTGAAACCACAAAAAAGACCATTTCATGCCTAGACAGCTATTCGTACAAGCACTGACTGATCTGAGCTTGTCACAAACATTGGTTAGTGACATAGGATACTAAGCATGTAAGGAAATCGGGCTTTAAACCCCCACATTACTCGTGACTTTGACC
This sequence comes from Sugiyamaella smithiae, assembly GCA_030579815.1. Taxonomy (NCBI): domain Eukaryota; kingdom Fungi; phylum Ascomycota; class Dipodascomycetes; order Dipodascales; family Trichomonascaceae; genus Sugiyamaella; species Sugiyamaella smithiae. The sequence goes on from JAKTRV010000008.1 coordinate 428,356, forward strand.
AGTGGGACGTGTTCCGGATCCGGGCTAGTACGCTGTCGATCGCCAGAACCCTGCAAGAACAATATGAACGCGGTTGCTTTTTCTTGCATGGTGGTGCAGAATTTTCGCTGGCAATTGCTTTTTCCCTATTTTTTCCATGCTTTAACGTGCTAGACTTTTCCAGCTATAAATATAAAGCAGTTTCCTGACGTGTGAATCGATAATGGTATTGTAGACTAGTTTGAACCAGTCACTACAACATCGGTAAAAAGAAAAAAAAAAACAACAACATATCATAGAAGAAAGAGAACAGTTCAAGATGCCATTTAGAGAATCTAATCACATTGACCACGGAGATGACCCCCATTTTCGCGCACACCAACATTCAGATTCTGAGGATGGGTTAGCAACCCCGTCTTCTGAGCATCCACTACCAGAGCGGTTGGTGTATTCGACCCCAAACTCGTCTGCAAACACCCGTATAGGGACTGAGGATGAAAAGGCATCCGAATACTTTCCTCCTATTCCTGAATACTTGCCCGACAGAGATGTAGATGTCGAGTCGATGGCTAACAGCTCTCGTAGATCTTCTTTTTCTCGTAGATCGTTTGCTGCGTCCGTGGTGAGTGGATTGAGTGTACGGGAGATTTATGGAGATGCCCCTCTAGAAGAAATTAATCTGGCTCGACAACAGACCCGAGATACCATTCGCTCAAAGATCTCGGCCGCTTATTCTGAAAGCTATTTTCAAACCGATGGTGACGAAGATGTGCCACGAGATGGTTCAGAGTTCAAGGATTTGGACCCCGAACTTGTTACCTGGGATGGACCTGACGATCCAGAAAATCCTCGAAACTGGAGCGGTTCCAAGAAATGGTTGACCACTATTATTGTCAGTGTGTATACTATGGTATCGCCAATGTCGTCATCCATATTATCCCCCGCTGTGCCAGCGATTTCTGAGGAGTTTGGCATAACCAATGCTACAGTTCAGTCTTTGACGGTGTCAATCTTTATTCTTGCGTGGGCTATCTGTCCATTGTTCATGGCACCCATATCTGAATTGTATGGCAGGCGAATTGTTTTGAACAGCTCAATTGTTTTATTATTAATTTTTAATATTGCATGCGCATTGTCGAGAAATACTGCTCAGCTACTGGTATTTAGATTTCTAGCAGGAATGGCTGGTGCTCCTCCAATCTCGGTTGGTGCTGGTACCTTGGCAGATATGTTCAACGACATGGATAGAAATACTCCCCTTGCTTTGTACAGCTTGGGACCCAACATGGCTCCAGTAATTGCTCCTATTATTTCTGGCTGGTTGACCGAGTATGCCAACTGGCGATGGGTATTCTGGACTCTGTCGATTATTAACGGTGTCTTTGCTTTTGTTGGATGCTTGTTGTTCAAAGAGTCTTTTGCACCCATTTTGTTGGCCAAGCGTGCCAGAGAGCTCCGAAAAGTTACTGGAAACCCTGATCTTCATACGGTGTTTGAGATTGCTCAGGCTCCTTTCAAACAGCGATTGCTGGCTGCTATAACCAGACCAGTGAAAATGCTGTTTACCCACCCTATTATTTTGGGTCTAGGCATCTACATGGCATTTGTTTATGGATTCATGTATCTGATGCTGGTGACATATGCGTCGCTATGGACCGATATTTATCATTTCAGACTGGGAATCTCAGGGATGATGTATCTCTCCCTCGGAATTGGTTCTGTATTGAGCATTGCTGTATGGACCCCTATGATCCAAAAGGTTTATGTGCGACTGCTCAACAAAAATAATGGAGTCTCAAAGCCTGAGTTCCGAATTGCATTGGTGAGTCCCACTGCTATAGTTCTAGGATGCGGTCTCATATGGTATGGATGGAGTGCCGAGAAGAAACTCATGTGGCTGATGCCAGTCATTGGTACTGGTATCTTTGGATTTGCATTATTCCCTGTGTTCCAATGTATCCAGAACTATCTTATCGACATGAATCCGAGATATTCTGCTTCTGCTGTGGCTGCAGCAGCGGTATTTAGATCTTGCTTTGGTTTTGGTTTCCCATTGTTTGGAGCCAACATGTACGAGAAGCTTGGTTATGGATGGGCCAACACCCTGTGTGGTCTACTGATGTTTGCTCTCGGTATCCCCTTTCCTATATTTATATACTTCTATGGTGAGCGAATCCGTGCTTGGGCCGACCGTCACAATGGCTCACAAGAGAAGTAAGCTTTATTTATTCACTCATTTATTAATAATATCTCTCTCTACATTAGCACTAAGAAGCTTTCTGATGCCATCCCCACCATCACCCCCCCAACTGTGTCAATGACATCTCCACATGCGACATCTATGCACCCCCAGGTTTCCCCACTAAGCCCCCACCCAGCAACATACCCCTTCCCTCGGTAAGCGGGAATCACCCAGCTGTGGTTGGACTGTCAGCGTGAGGGTATTACTCGGGGTTCTCATCAATAAAGCTCGGGTGAGCCGAACACAACTTGTCTTCATAATAGTGACATTAATTCGACATGGTTGATGTAAAAGAAGGTAAGTTGAAATCTGTGCATAATGACAGCATGCGGATTCTAACTTTCCGCAGTTTCAAAGCATAACAGTAAGCAGGACTGCTGGGTTATCGTCCATGGCAAGGCCTATGACATGACCGAGTTTCTTCCCCACCACCCCGGAGGAGAAGCGATTATTCTGAGGTACGCCGGAACCGATGCTACCAAGAAGTTTGACCAGGTCCATTCGTTGGAAATGATTGCCAAGCATCTTCCTGCTTCTAAGCATTTGGGACCGGTTGAGGGCATTGAGGATGCAAACACCGAGATAGATGATCCAGCTGAGCTCAAGCGATTGGAGTATGTCAAGAACATGCCTCCTTTGAGCCAGGTGTATAATCTGTTTGACTTTGAGAGCATTGCACGAAAGACTATGACCAAACCTGCCTGGTCGTATTACTCTTCGGGAGCAGATGATGAGATCACTATGCGTGAGAACCACCAGGCATTTCACCGTATCTGGTTCCGTCCTGCTGTGCTAGTAGACGTCACCAATGTCGACACTTCGACCACCATGCTTGGAACCAATAGTTCTGTGCCTTTCTATATTACAGCCACTGCTTTGGCCAAATTGGGTCACGAAGATGGTGAGATTGCACTTGCGAGGGCAGCAGGAAAGGAAGGCGTGATCCAAATGATCCCCACTTTGGCATCATACTCGTTTGATGAGATTGCCGATGCTGCACAGCCTGGTCAGCCACAATGGCTCCAGCTGTACGTAAATGAAGATAGAGAGGTCACTAAGGAGTTTGTGCAGCATGCCGAAAAGCGAGGAATCAAAGGACTGTTCATCACTGTTGATGCTCCTCAGTTGGGCCGACGAGAGAAAGATATGAGATCCAAGTATGACGAAGAGATTGCCGATGTGCAGGGAGAAGGAGACGAGGTGGACCGATCGCAAGGAGCTGCCCGGGCAATCTCATCTTTCATTGATGTGTCGCTGAACTGGAAGGACATTGCGTGGTTCCGATCCGTAACCAAAATGCCCATTGTGCTCAAGGGTATTCAGAGATATGAGGATGCTCTTCTGGCAGTTGAGCATGGCGTGCAGGGAATTGTCATTTCGAATCATGGTGGGCGACAGCTCGAGTTTTCGAGATCTGCAATTGAAGTTTTGGTCGAAGTCATGGATGCCCTCCGGTCTCGAGGATGGCAAGACCGTATCGAGGTGTACGTGGATGGTGGAATCAAGAGAGGAACGGATATTCTCAAGGCCATTTGTCTAGGTGCAAAGGGTGTCGGCATTGGAAGATCGTTCTTGTACGCCATGTCCACGTATGGTGAGCAAGGTGTCGTCAAGGCTATCCGGCTGTTGAAGGATGAATTGGAGATGAACTTACGATTCCTTGGAGTCAACCATATCAGTGAACTCAATTCTACGTTTATTGACACAAAGAGCTTGTCTCTCCACAGCGGAGCTGGAATCCGGGACAATCTGGCTCTAAAGGTGTACGAGCACATGGCGCCTCCCGCGTTCAAAGGTAAACTATAAGCAATCTGTCGAATTGTAAATGTAGACTTGCAACATATCAAAGATACTTTAAAATTGTAAACACTTGCAACATTATGAGTGTGGATAATTTCCAAAGCAAACAAAAAAAAAAAGAAATCAAGGAGCAACAAGTGCAAGATGGCGGCTGAGCCCCCCATCCGTTTACAACGTTCTCAACCGTCACATAATACAACAATTGAGAGGGAAAACAGCACAACAAATAGCACAAACATCATCATTTCAAAATCAAAAAGTGGCCAGTGTGCCAATGCTGCGAAGCTAAGAAATTATACAGCATGAGTTGGTCTTCTTGGCTTGCTTGTAAAACATTCGCGACGAAGCAGACAACGCCTCGGACTTGTCCACCAACGAATCCAGCTTCTCACCTCGAGCCAGAACAGATTCAATAGTCTTGTGGAGCACAATCTTGGTCTCGTCAAGTTCCTGCTGGACCTTAAGGATGGTATCTGCCTGTTGGGGATCTTGGTATTTCTTGAGATAATCCTCCAAAACCGGATACTCAAGGCCACTATTCGAGGTGACAGAGGCCCACGACGATTTTGGGAACTTTATAAGGTACTCGTCCAAAACCTTGTTAAGCAGGGAGAATGCAACTCGGACTGGGTACTCTTTGTCGGAAATTATTACAGCGGCCAACCCTTCAGATCGTGCATAAACATGGCCAATATATGCTGTGGGTTAGACGATGATTCAACAAAAACCACTCATAGCACAACGACTGTACTGTGTTCAAGTGCAAAGACACTTACTATTTCCCTCTTCGACAGACTGACGCTGTCCAGGCTTGGTTCGCGAAGCTACGGTCAAACTGAAAAATGACATGAACTGGCCAACACTACAATTAGTTGCCACTCTAAGACTGCACCACTGGCTTGTTTACATACCCCGACCGCTCAAAGAAGCTGAAAGAGCTGAGATCTCGAGCACTGGTCAGCTCCAGGCCCTTTTCATCGGTGTTTCGAATGACGCCAATATAGAATAGCTTCATGTTAAGTTATGAAGTTGCCGAGCCGTTGTACCCTATTTATGCAGGGGGGCAGTGATAAGAAAAACAAAGTGCCATGGCCGTACCGAATGGCACCAGAATGGCCATAGAACCATCAACAAAGTCATTCTTTTGAAGATGCATTAGTAAACAATTCAGTTGCACGAGACTGTGTACGCAATCTTGTTTGTTTGCTTCATTTCTCGCCATCTCGGATCTCAGCTGTAAATAGCAGAGGCTTGTTAGTAGAAACAGTAACCAACTCGGACACAAGATGGTTGCTGGTGGACACCTGAGTGCCAAATTGGGTTTTCCAGTCCTTTATATCCCATCGCAGGCCGTCAGTAGAAATTATGGTTTCTCCCTCCAGAGGGATCAATCCACAAGTCTCTCCTAAACGCTGCAGGGGAGTAGATATAGTACTAGACCCCTCAGGTATCAGAAATGTGATGCTTTCATCTGATAGAAGATAGCAACTTATACTCAGAGATCTCAACTTGTACAACATATGGATTGAGTGGAATTGCTGGTCTACTCGACCTCCCATTCCGCCAAGAACAACCAGATTAAAATCCCCCCTTTCGTTGATGCATTTCAGAGTCTTCATAAAGTCTGTAGAATATTGATCTGGATCGTGGGATACTGTCGATCCATTGGCCTTGTAAAAGTCCCGAACATCTGTCCTGAGCGAGTCGAAATCGCCAGCAACGATATCGGGTATCTACATCGTTAGCAGGCAACTGCATAGCGTACACATACGAATTTCAATCTCTGTTCATCTGTTTTCAAATAGTCATACAGCCTGTTTGCGCCTCCATCAGCACAGGCTCTCACTGAAGCTTGAATTAGCCAACGGACGAAATGGGATTGGCATGATTTCCCAGCAACATACCATACTGCCATGCTTTGGAGAAAAGCTCACCGTTGCCAATGGGCTGGTTGAGAATTATAAGGGCATGGTCGTGACTAGTAACATGACTCAGCACAGCACCAGGATCAAAATGCATTTTTGTCCAGTTTTCGTTTTTAATAGCGTGCTATCACTCGTAATCTGGCGCTGTGGTAATTACGTCTGGCACCTGCAGTGTTGGATGTCAAGACGCAGATCGCCGCATTTTTCAATTTGTAATCTTGACATCTTCTAGAAATGTTGGTTCGACAGGCACTCCGAGCTGCTGTGCGTACTGGCACACCTAAAATGACTTCTCGAAGGACTTTTGCGTCTGCTTCGAGAACTATTTCAGTCCCAAAAACCGCCGGTTACGTCGGGTTCTCACTGGCTGCCATTAGCGCTGTTGCATTTGGTTCAGTGGCTCATGCTGACGAAGAAAAGAAAACCGACTTGTCTGAGGAGATTTCTGCAAGTGACATAGAAACCGCCACCACCCTTTTAACTGAGACTGAGGTGGAGGCTGCTGCAGAAACCGCTGCTGCTGCCGGTGAGGGCGAGGAGCCAAAGGGCGCCTTCGATCCAGAAACCGGTGAAATCAACTGGGACTGTCCCTGCTTGGGTGGCATGGCTGACGGGCCCTGTGGTGAGGAGTTCAAGGCTGCATTCAGCTGTTTTGTTTACTCTGAAGCTGATCCTAAGGGAATCGATTGCATAGAGAAGTTCCAGGGAATGCAAAACTGCTTCAGAGAGCATCCCGAGGTTTACAGCGAGGAGCTCCGAGACGAATCCCCATTAGACGTGGCTGATGCTGCTCAGCCTGTTGAGCCTGTTGAGCCTGTTGAGCCTGTTGAGCCTATTGAGCCTGCTGTCGGATCTTCTGCTGAGCCTTCTTCGGAACTTGTTGCAGAGCCTGCTTCTAGCGAGCCTGCTGCTGAGGGAGCTGTTACTGCTGCTGCCTAGTGTATATATATGAATATGTAAATATCTCCAATCAAAGTATCTTGTAGAATATATTATTACAATATGTATTTTTATATCTTCCTCCAGCTTAATAACCACTGGATTTAGATTCAACATATATATTTCGAATTTGTAGTCATTACTCGTAAGCGAAATGTCTCGCCATATTATACATAGGACCCAAGGTCATCAAGCGAGATAGGTACGTAATTGCTGCCAGTTTTTATCCACAGCACGTCCTCTTCAAAATAGCACAATTTTCCACCACTTTCTGGAAGGTTGCTGATACGGTAAAGAAGATGGCCAAGAGTTTCGTGAGGTTTTCGCAGGGGAATGAGGAACAAATCGTGCTCAGCACAGTATGCTTCCACAACATCTCGAAATGTAGCCTTGACTGCTGAGTTTGTCTCCGACAGCGGGATGTTGATTTCCTTCTTGGTAGACTTGGACTTGCTGGAAACACTACTGGCTGCACCAGGAAGAGACAGCTTATGTCTCTGAGTAGGCTCTAGATCAAGTGCTTCATTAATCATGTCAAGAGCTTGAGTGAATCCCTTTTCAACAGGAGCACAACGTCGTACATTGGACGGGAACCATTCTTGCCATACCTCGTACCACGCCGATATTTCTTCAAACACAACATCTTGTCGCTTGAGCCATTCATGCAAAGCTTTGAGCCACCTCGGGAAAAATTCTTTGGATAATAGCCTTCCAATATCTTCTATATCTAGAATATTGAACCAAGGCTTCAAACATTCGAGAGGAGTGATGTCCTGGTCAGAAGGATCGATTTTGAGACGATGTCGAAGGTACCGCTGTAAAGCATCAACGGCCATGTCATCCACAACATTGTCATTTATAATGTCTGCCCAATCTTCAAAGCATATCTTGTCTGGAGATGGGAACTTGCGCCTAGCGACATTACTTTCCAGCAGTTCAGAAACCTTGTCTATGCATCGAACACCAACCGTGGAATTCCATCGAAAAGTTAAAATGTATTTCCATGGACTCAGCCAGATCGATACTTTGCTGTCTCCAGGAACCCAGTCTTCTATAGCCATAACAAGCTTGTCAATAACCAGATCTTCAACCTCGGCCCACGCTTGGGCGGAAATCACGTCTTTCCATGTCTCCAACAAGAGTAATGCACTTGCACTTTGCATCACATCCCATTCCACTTTTAAGCAACTCTTTATCTTTGGAAGCCATATGCTGTATATAAGGCCATCGACTTCTTGGCTATCTTGGCCATCGGCCGATTCTTTTAGACGCAAGATGTGAGGCAGAAACCCCTGAGGTTCGTCAAGAGGACTCCAATTGTCAACAGACTCTTGAAAGAAATGTTGGATGCTTGCAGGTAATACAATCTTTGTGTTTATTGTATCATCCCTGACGTCCAACGCAGTGAAATCGTCAATCAGAGGCTCAAGCTCTGCCATGGATCCAGCAAGCTGCATCTGCTGTATAGTAGCTTGCAGCTTTTGGAGTTCGTTGATTCTTTGATTGACAGAGTTTTCGCGAACTGACAGCTCTGATAGCTGGTACTCCATATATTCTTTTTGTGACACCGCGTCTCTCCATTGCTTTGAAAGAGCCTCAAACTCATCCGCTTCGGTTGGTTCTTGGCCCTGTTCAACTGCCACCGCCAATTTCAAAATAGCTGAAGGCACTTCTAATCCTGCAGCCTTTGCCAAATCCGCTGACAGAGATTGGGGTCTTTTGATCTCCTCAGGTACATCTTTCTTTCTGGTTGACTTGTGAGTGGTCTTTGAGTCCGATGTTCCTCCCAGACCAACGAGCGATGGTCTCAATTTTTGTTGTACAGGCTCTACGATTCCACTCCCATCGGCACCGAGTCCTTTTCCTGCTTTGTAGCCCATTTTTCCCAGCAGTTTTGCTCCAATACCATATTTGGACTCGAATTCTTTTGATTTGGGATCAACTTTTTGAGTCTGTCTGCCAAAACTGCTGAAACCGAGTCCAGGCCTGGCCATGCTATAATCGTCATCTTCGTTGTCGCTCATCTGGTTGTCGGGACTGGCGTCAGAAGCCCCATTCTGTTGTTCGTCAGACGATGAAGATGAGTCTGATGCACCACCATCTTTGTCGTCAGGGTGCTCAAGGGTAGCTCCTTTAGTGAAGGCCATAAAGCCCGACCCAGCATTTTCGTCATCCGAGCTGTTTCGAGATCTTTTACGAGAGAACCCTGAGAAGCCAATGCCTACGTGCTCGAAATCCGAGTCATCAGAGTCCATCAAAGTACAAGCTCAAGTTTGCCGCACTGGTGTCAAACACGGTTAACTTCATCACTTCACCATGGCAGAAAAAATAGCAGAGAAGTATAAATATCGAGTGGAGATCCAGCAGATGATGTTTGTCAATGGAGAGACAAACGATCCTCCATCTGAAACTACATCTCTTATTGAAGACATAGTCCGGTCTCAAGTGGTGGAAATTGTATGGCAACACATTGATATGTTTCATGGCTAACAGACAGCTCATACAGGCAACGATGCAAGCAAGAAGGCGAGGAGGTCGGTCGATTGCGGTGGAAGATTTGATTTTCTTAATACGCCACGACAAGGCCAAAGTCAATCGTCTCAGTACTTATTTGTCGTGGAAAGATGTACGGAAGAATGCCAAAGATCAAGACGGTGGAGGAGTCGAAGGAGCAGACCTTTTGGAGGATGCCGGAGCTATGAATAGCGAAGCATCCAAGAAATTGTATAAAAAGTCCAAGATCCGGCTTCCTTGGGAACTGGCGTTTATGTTCAGCGAGCAGCCGTTGGAAGACAATGATGACGATAACGAGGATGAAGACGAAATTGAGGCCAATCAATCCACGCTGCAAAGGCTCAAGACAGCAGACGACAGGACTAGAGATATGACGAAAGAGGAGTATGTGCACTGGAGTGAGTGTAGACAGGCGAGCTTTACGTTTCGAAAGGGCAAGCGGTTTCGAGAGTGGGCCGGAATCGCCCAATTAACAGACTCCCGACCCCATGATGATATCATTGACATTCTGGGGTTTTTGACTTTTGAAATTGTCGCTAATTTGACGGAACTTGCATTGAAAATTAAGGAAGTTGAAGATGAAGTTGAATTGCGCAATGGCAAAAACTCAAACAAGCGGAAGCGAGAACACCATCTATTCGACGGGCCTGACGAGCAGCAGCGTCCGATCATGGCACGCCATATACAGGAAGCATATAGACGACTACAGAATCCTGGGCCAAAGTCAAAGGCCCTGAGAAGCTTCAGTGGTGGTCTAGTGACGGTCAGAACTCAAATCATTTGAGCCTTGCGGACCCGTGTATTTTATTACTGTATGTTGGCGGACAGATATACATATATTTATTGCATTATTGAACTAGAAGACTTCCATCCTCCTGTATCAAGCACCCCTTCAACGTCAATGCCGTAAAAGTATGGCTCGTAAGACTCGATTCCCATGGCAGAGTACGATCGCCTACTAACCCGACCACCCTGACCAAGCAGATCTCTCTGGTAATTGAATTCTTGTTCTCGCCTGACATCGCATTCCACAACTGTCCTCACGTAAGGGGCGATGTCCACTACAATCGAGTGCAGAGGCAAAGAATCAAAGACGCTTGTACTGGTGACAGGCTGATTAAATTGGTATCGGAACCCAAGAGGAGACAGGCACTCTCTAAAAGAGGCTTCGTCGACGGCCATCACCAGTTTTCGATGAGGTGGGTGCATTTTGCGACTTACAAAGCGACTTAAAGTCGGGTGGACCTGCATTTCAAATGTAAGTGGTTCCTGTTTGATGGGCAGCGTTTCGGGAATATCGATACCAAGCAGAGCGTCATCAACATTGTCTGTCTCGCAAGAAAACACAGAGAACAATTGACTGCTAATTACATCGGAGCACGAGTTTAATTCAGACACTCTTGAGAATTCCTCTAGGCTAGCGCCATCCAAAGATCCATTCTCGGTAGGCGTAGAAGAAGCGGTTTCCGTAGCTCCTTTATCCACATAGGGCCCATAAGTATCCACAAAAGTTCCCTTGCTGATAACTCTTTGAAACTCGTCGATACCAGATCGGGGCGGGAACCAATCTAAACCACTCCGCTTACCACCTATCCCCATTTGACACCAGAATTGCAACTGGTTTATAGACTTGCGAAGGTCTCCGCCATTAGCACGGTACAAGCTGTTTAACAGTCTTCTGTCTAGGAGATGGCCCTCACAGAGAGCCATTAAGAACAATGCAGATACTTGAAGGTCCTTTGGACCATGGGAAAATTGAAGAAAAGTTCCAGAGCATGTGTCCATGATGGTTGACGGTAAACATGAAGGGTCATTACAAGTCAACACTATTGGGCGACGAGAAGTCAATGCAAACCGCTCTAGTCCAGACCAGAAAGACCGCTCGTCTCCAAACAGCACATCAACTTCCTCGAGAAGGATGACGCTGTCTTGCTGTTTAATATTGTCTCCCGAATGGACAAGATGGGACTGGCTCATGCCCTCTAACAGAGCCAATATGTCTTTGCCAGATCTCCGCTGGCTGGAATTAACTTCAAAAACATAGGCACCGATTTCGGTGCATGCAGAATATACAGATGCAGTTTTGCCAGATCCTGGCGGACCATACAAAATTAAAAAATTCGATAGCTGCTGGATATCAGTGCCAGGTGGTTGGTCGTTTTCATCGTCATCTACAATAAAATCATCCAACTCGCGTTCATGTACCCTCTTTTTGGGCTTTTTCTGTTGCTTTTTTGGAGCACTCTTCAGATTTATCATTTTCCTGGTCAGCCAGCTCAGAACATTGGTGGCATTTTTGTCACCAGTAATCACTGACGCCGAGTCAGGCGGTGCGTATTTGGCACACCAGTTTTGAGACTCGTAGTCACAGTTGTCAAATGCAGAGAGTTCACAAAGGCGGTTGATTAAATAGTTGTATTCTCTCATAGGCGGCAGCGTGGCCGCCAGCTGAACGAACGGTGCCTTGCTTGCAACAACCATCCTCTCAGGTTTATGAAGCAGGCCACCTGTCGAAGTCCTGTGAAGCACGCTTGCTAGGACATTTTCATGCTGTTGTATGGGAATGTCTTTCTTTGCCCTTTTGCTTTTATGCGATGAGCTGAAAGGAGCCACATCAATGCCTCTGGTATGAGGAAATTTGGGAAACGGTGCATGCTTGCCAATATGTGGAGCTCTATTTTGCTTTGCTGTCCATACTGGCGCCTTTCCAGAAAACGATGAAGATGTGGTTGCCTCGACAGGCTTAGTGGTGTCTTTCAGTTGCGGGGCACTAGATGATCTCGCAGCTATTTTTGTTTCTGGAGCTGGGGTGGATGGTCCCTCAGACGGAGGATCTCGAGACTTTCGAGAGAAAAACGGATGAACTGGTCCAGTCTTTGGTTTTGCCGAACTAGTGGGGTTTGCCGATGCATGGAGATCTGGAGAATCCAGTTTTCGTGAGTTAATGGGCTCTTCATCAGTCTTTTGTCTCTTCTGGAAAAAGGGATGAGGCGATTCAGTTCGTACGCTTCTCTTTGGAAGAGGTAACGTCACTAGAAACGATTCAGGAGGATCGCTAGAGTCGAGAGAAGTGTCGGGAGTAGTGGTTTGACTAGATCGATTTGAGTCCTGCGATTTAGGCAGTGACAGTGTCACCATAAACGACTCAGGCTCGGGCTCGGAGGACAAACGAGGTGTCTCGGGAATTCCCCATAGCTGGAGAATCTTTTTCTGTTTTTTTTCTGGGACCTTCCTAGGGATCAGACTATCTGGGTCTTCATCCATTGTCAAACGCGACCGCGTAGCCGCAAGTGAAGATGCAGACGTGTGGATACTCATAGGCGCGACTGGCTAGCAGTCAGCATTGCTTTGTAGACTGGCACTTTGAATTCAATTTCAAACAAATTGTTTTGGAGATTTGCGACTTGAAAGCTATTGTCCAAGATCACGCTAATGTCAGCCTGAGTATGTATTAGGAAGCTATTAGATGCAGGTGCGTCAAGTCGCTGGGGCTGATGACAGCTGCAGGCGACATGCAATTTGCAATTTGCAATTAATTGGCAATGTATAGTGACAAAAATGCCCAAGTTCTCAAGCGGATACCATTAGACCACAATAAGTGAACATGATACGTGTGGGTGTATTAATATGTGTAGAGAACACAGCTGACTGGACGCAGGGTGATTATGCATCATCATGAATGAGTGTAAATATGGATGTTACTATGTGAACCCATCATCAACGTACAACTCTAGTAGACTCACATGAAGGACGACTTGAATGGGCAGTTGGCCACACAACTTCGTTCTCACTTGGGCCATGGCTCTGTGAGCACCTGAGTGTCTCTCTATCTGATGCGTGAAGTAGTCAATCAGCAAAACAAACTTGACTAGGCTCTTTCTGTCAACTACTTTGTCGTCTTGACAAACACTACACGAACGACACAAAAAAAAATATAATAATACATCTACCAACTGTCAACTTTAACGAGTGACAGCAGTCGGCGCATTGATCGTCTTTTAGGCATACCCCTCCCCTAATCTTGCGTTATCTCAAAGGGCCAAACAGGGATTTTCATATGCCAGCAGTCAGTCCCCTAACACGTTAGGACGGAACGGAGGGGTATGAACGGTGAGGGGTAACCGGGGTTGATGTGGAGAGATCACAAACAGGGATTTGAGCAGTTCAAAAACCGTCATTGGTCTCCACAAAGCTTCGCTCTAATCCGCCGTCACGCCCCCCTTCTCCTCACGCCCTCGTTGCGTGTACCAGTCCTTGGCTCTGCTGTTATATAACCGCTTAGGTAAGAAGCAGCAATTACTAGAGTTTTCCTGTTAGGGATGGCCCCCAGTTATAGCACTAGAGCAACCTAAACCTGCACTGCCAACACCAGAGTGGACACAGTGTTTGTTTGGTGACACTGTATTGCCGAGTCATTGTAGTGCTATTGTTCCCCATCAATCTCATTTCATACCGCTTTTGTAGTGCTGTAATTAGCATCATCCAAAAAACGCACTTTGCTGTTCAAGTCTTGGTGGATGGCTCATCCCCCTCGTCCTATCCATTTAAACTCACCCTGCGCCGCCTCACCTCTTCACCCTACCCGATAAGTGCCTTTGCCAGTTGCACATACAGCATCATATTATTTTTTTTATTTCGGATCCATTGGCAATTGACATAGAAATGGCCGTGGGATTGAGAAGTAAGCTGGGCTATGGACATGGTAAGCAGACTACAGGACCCTCAGACGCGAGCGTGTTGCTAACAGCAGCCAAGTCGCCCTCGGCGACGCCCCCGGAGAACATCGACGACATCGATGAGATGGATGGAGAGGGACAGAACATCATTCTCAGTCTGATTGGACAGCTGCGAGCAGGAGCGGACCTGTCGCGAATAACGCTGCCAACCTTCATCTTAGAGCGCAAGTCCATGCTGGAGCGTATCACCAACCAGCTGCAGCATCCGTACATCCTCCAAGAGGCGCAGAACAGCCCCGATCCTGTGGACAGGTTCGTCAAAGTGGTCAAGTGGTACTTATCGGGCTGGCACATTGCGCCTAAAGCAGTCAAGAAGCCGTTGAACCCCGTGCTGGGCGAGCACTTCACATGCTACTGGGACATGGAGGACAAATCGCAGGCCTTTTATATTGCCGAGCAAACGTCGCACCACCCTCCTAAATCGTCGTACTTCTACTTATGGCCGGAGCAGCACATTCGAATTGACGGTACTTTGGTGCCCAAGTCGCGATTCCTTGGAAACTCGGCTGCCAGTATCATGGAGGGTGTAGGTTTTGTGCAATTTCTCAACCGCAAGGACAAGAACGGCGGCCACGAGCAATACGAGATCACCCAGCCAAATATGTACGCGCGAGGAGTGCTGATTGGCACTCTCAAGTTTGAGCTGGGAGACCATGCCATCATCAAGTGTGAGGCTAACGATCTCATTGCCGACATTGAGTTCAAGACCAAGGGATTCATTTCCGGAACATACAATGCAATTGCTGGTGAGATCAAGAAGGCATCGACAGGTAAAGTTCTTTACGAGATCTCTGGAAAGTGGAACGAGGTAATTGATATCAAGAACGTGCAGACAGGCCACAAGGACGTGTTGTTTGATACCCACACTGCAAAGGCGTTCCCTCCTAAGGTGCGACCGGTTGAAGAACAGGGTGAGTTTGAGTCCCGCCGGCTATGGGAGAAGGTCACCAATGCGCTGGCCCTTCGAGACCACACGGTGGCCACCGATGAGAAGTTTTTTATTGAAGACAGGCAGCGAAAGGAAGCTCGTCACCGTGAAGAGGAGGGCGTGGAGTTCCACCCCAAACTGTTCAAGAAGTCCAACAGCAGCCTAGAGTACATTATTTACAAAGACATTGATGATGACGATGTCAGCAAGCAGATTGACCAGGTGTGTTCGATTGCTCCCATTCTGCCTGGTCAGAAGTTCGACGAGGAATTCCACATCCCTGCATTCAAAAAGTCGTCATCGACTGCCCCCACCACCGCCACCGCCACCACTACCTCTTCTACCACCAAGGCCCCTCTGGACGTCAGCGATCTCAAGGAAGCGCTACCCGAGGACGATGATGACGAGTTTGTTGATGCTCAATCTTAAGCTATTATTGTAATACGTGCACTGAATAAATTATGAACTATAATAAATGCAAATTGATAATAAATAGTTGAGACGTCCAAGACTCGACGCTTTCATGCCGTAGCCTAAGCAAGTGTTTCAACAGAAGCCTGTCCTTCAACTGCTCAAGCTAGAAACCTTCCGCGGTTTCAATGGCCATTGGCCAGCTCCAACCACCTCAAAAGTTTATGAGAATTGCCATCCCAATCGACGTTGGATACATCCTCTGTGCTGATATAGCCACGGTGCGCTGCCCACCGCAGAAATGCCCACATGGATTCATGATCCTCGCACAATTTTGTCAATTCCAGACTCTTGGTGCTGTATGCCACAGCATGCTTTGGCTCTTTTTCCAGAACCGCCTGTAAAAACATCCATCCAGAAACATCGCTGACATGTTGTCGTCCAAAGTCGTATACCAATTCCGCAATTTTGTCCAAGTCTGTTTCAAACTTGTCGATGAACCACCGAGCATATGCCCAAGCATAATAGTTTTTGGGATGAAGCTCAGCGGCAGCAAACATCACGTCGAACTCGTGGTGCCAATCCAGATCCAGCCATTGGCTAAGCCATTTGCGATGTTGCCAAAGCATAGGACTCTTAGTGTGCTTTTGTAGTGGCGACCTAAAGATTATATCGAGGATCCGTAGTTCGGTTGTGGGGCTATATTTGTGTGGATGGTTTTGAATCAATCGCTTTCGAATGTTGATTGCTCGCAAGTTCTCGGTAGTTGCAAGCAAAGCTACTAAACTAGCTCTCCACAATTCATCAGCTGTAGAGTCTCTATTTGCCAACACAGGACGGATGCCAATATAGCATTTGTTGAGAGTTTTACCATGGAGACCTAATACTCCCTGATCCACAACTACCAATGCGTCCAACTCAATGTCCAAAGGCACAACTTCCACTCTCTTTCTTTAATTAGTTCTACTATCCACCAATAAGTAGCTATACTACCAACAGACTCACATGTCATAGTTATCATATATAAAGTTCGTAAGGATGTCCTCGGTGGTCATGTTCACAGAGCCAATCAGCGGCGTAAAAGTGCCATTTAGTACTGGGCGTAAATAATCCGAATATGCAACTGACTCGCAACACTGTACTATAATGAGTTTGGATCAAATCATTGAGCAGAACTCGACTCGACCGGTCACGGTAAAGCAGATCCAGGTGGACGGCCCACAGGTTCTCCGAGACAGTGTATTGGAGACTCAATTGGATCCATTGTTCAAGTCGTCCACGCTGAGCCAGCTGGTATCAGAAATCAATACCAGTACAGCCAAGCTCCAGGCGTTTGGAGTGTACGACTCTGTTTCTTACAAGCTCGACCTTGCTGATCCGTCTTCAACATCAGATGTATTTGATCTTAATGCTGTTCTGTCGTTGACAGAACGTGGTCGTGGATGGTTGAATGGATCTGCCGTCACTAGAGACGATGAGGCAGGCTTCAACATATCTGGAGGATTGAACAATGTGCTTGGCGGAGCTGAGTCTGTCAGTATAGATTGTTCTTTTGACAGCAGACCTGCTGATAGATCATTTTACAGGGGAAATTTCGAGGTCCCGCTGGGATCTCCTTACACTAAAGGTGTTTTGAGCCAGTTTATTCAGTCGCAGACTATTCCGTGGGCATCGCACTCTCAGGTCATCCGAGGAGTCAGTGCAAAGATAGCCAGCGTGTTCCCTGAATACAATGCCACGGGAGAAATTGGATTAGAGGCCGTTATCCGAACTCTGCATGGTCTGAGTGCTGCTGCGTCCGATTCTGTGCGTGCCTACAGCGGAGACAGCTTTAAGGTAGCTCTGGCAGGTAAGTACTCTATTGATACTCGAAGCAGTGTCTATTACCCATCCAGTGGTTATTTCGCTACTGCCATTGCTGAAATAGCTGGCTCTAGACTCGGATTGCCAGGCGATGTTTCTTACATCAAGACCTCAGTGAATGGAACTGCTGCATATTCACTCGATCCCCAGAATGACAAGTTGGTGCTCAATGTCTCTGGTGGAGCTGGTCTCATTGATGGCGACTCTAGCATCGTGGATCGGTTCTATATTGGTGGAGCCAAAGACGTCTACGGATTTGCTAAGAATGGACTGGGCCCCAAAGACGACGGCGATTCGCTGGGAGGCCATGGGTTTGCATTGGGTACTATAAGCTTGTTTGCCAAGTTGCCAAAGTTTTCTGAAACTGTGTCGCCCTTACGAGCAGTGTTTTTATTTAATGGAGCTACGATTGTCTCTCACGTTGCCGAGGCAGATGGCTCAACCACCACCGACAACCCCGGAGCTGTTTCTCAGCTTTTGTCCCGAATGTTTTCTAGGCCCTCTACTGCTGCAGGTGTAGGTCTGACCTACAGGTCCAGTTCTGCTCAGATGGAACTCATTTACAGTGTTCCACTGCACACCCATGACTCTGACATCACGCGCCGTGGACTTCAATTTGGTGTAGGCATCAGCTTTTAATAATGTAACATAATTTTGTTTGATTTGCTTATAATGTAGAATCTAGTGATTGATTTTGCGTCCGACGAGTATTTCATCATGTCGCTGTTCGGGTTAGGCTTTCACTGCTTCTTGCAACTTCATGAAGTTATGATGAACGACGATACGGCAGGTAAGTGTGCTGGAAACAGCTGAAATTGGATCTAACTCAGTCAATGAGACTCGTCCTGTACAGTGTAGGTAATCACTCTCCTCATGAATTAACATAGCTGTGGAAGGATGGGTCATAATGGCTTCAAATCTCCATGAGGAAGTTTCAGAAGAAGAAGTCCAAGATTTTTTCAGCGAGTTTGGTGATGTACAAGACATTCATGTCAATTTAGATCGCCAGACCGGTTATGCCAAAGGATATGCTTTGATCCAGTATCGAACAAAAGAAGAAGCTTCGAAAGCTGTCAACGGAGCCAACGGCCAGACGTTTTTGGATCGAATCATCAAAGTGGATTATGCGTTTTATAACACTGAGCGGGTTGGGTCTTACTGGAGACGTGATGGTCGCGATAGAAGCAAAAGCCCAGACCGTGGATAATCAATATTTATATGTACAATACAGTAATCTCACAACAATGTACCACAGACCACCACACTTAGCATGTATTTAGTGTAGCATATATATTTTCTCTATTTCTGCTTCTACCATTGTAAATTCATTAAAAGTATTGCTGGCGAGTTGTTCGGTGGTTTTCAGTTAATTATGGAATGGGTAGACATATTAGGCTGTCAATAGTTTCTCACTATTTGAACCGTACCTTGCATCACCACATCTAACTTCTTGTCAGCTCCTGGCACTCCATGTGGATTCTGAGCAGCCCAGGGACTGCACTTGAAGGTAAGAATTAAATAGAAGTAATTGATCTGGTCTAACTGTTAGGGAAATCACGATGGTTGAGGCCAGACGCAACTGTGTCGGTGGGGAGATTAAAGACCGATTGTGATATCGTGCTGCATGGCAAATCTGTATCGAGAAAGCATGCCGAGATCACGGTATCTTCAGTTCCTAAAGGTTCTTTGGGCCATATATCAAGCAGATCTACGGTGACTATTCGAGATCTGAATACCAAGTTTGGTACTGTAGTAGGCGGTCACAAGCTGGAAAGCGGTAAAGAGATGAAGCTAGTTGAGTCGAATGACCCCATCACCATCTACTTTGGTAAACACAAGTCAGACGATACATCAATTGTGATTTCATGGAAGCCATTGGTAATAACCACTTCGGCCACAGTCGTTAAAAGTGTCGCATCCAACAAGTTAGAGCAGCTGGACATTAAACTGCTTGACGATTTCCATGCATCTACGACACACTACTTGAAGCCAGAAAAGAATTCGTCCAAGATTCTTTATGCTTTGATTAAGAATATACCTGTTGTATCTGAGGATTATGTGGACAGTTTAGTGGCAGCAGCGGATAACATGCAGATTGATTTTGAAAACTATTTGCCTATACCTGCTAAGTTCTTGCCTGAACCCCGCCTGGCTGCCAACTACGAGCGCAGATCTATGTTCGAGGGGTTCACCTTTATATTCTGCGACAGATCCCAAGAAGATGCTCTGCTTCCTGCACTTACTAGTGGTGGTGCTAAATGTATATACTTTGATATTGGCCGTGGCAGCGCCGTTGATTTGAAGGATTTCGCCGACAGCCTGAACTCATCGTCACTCGTTTTGATAAAATATCCAACGGCGGCTGTGGATCCCCAAGCTAGAGATATTGATAGCCTGGTGAAGATGAACGAGGCTGCCCGATTGCTTGGCATTTACCTTGCTGATCCAGTTGAGATATTGGATTCTATACAGCGGGCAGACTCATCGATTTTATTGCGCAAGAGGACCTCAGACCCTACCTCATCTTCCTCGGCCAGTTCATTGACACAGTCCAATGGGGCGTTTACAAAGTCTATGCTTCAACAGAGCTTCGTCAAGGAGCCCACGAG
The DNA here is from genome assembly GCA_030579815.1 of Sugiyamaella smithiae. Lineage (NCBI taxonomy): Eukaryota > Fungi > Ascomycota > Dipodascomycetes > Dipodascales > Trichomonascaceae > Sugiyamaella > Sugiyamaella smithiae. The sequence continues at coordinate 448,302 of JAKTRV010000008.1, forward strand.
AGCAAAAAGAAAGCGAGCTCCTGAGCAGCAGCTGAACATATTAGACTTTTTGGGCGCACCTCAGCCACCAGTAAACAAAAGGCCACGCATGGAAAAAATCGTCTCAAACCTCTTGGAAATACCGAAAGTCCGTCCTGCTTCAGTTGAGATCACGCGGACTGGCGAAGACAGCTCACAGACTGTCTCTGAAGAACAAGCAGGTTCCAATTCCATGGGCGAATCTCCTTTGAACGATAGTTCCCAATTGCCTGTAGTTGACAGTCCTGAACAAAGCCAGTCTTCTAGTCTAAGTCAGCGTCGACGAATAGAACGAGTAGAGTCCAATTTAATGGAATCGTTGATGCCGCCAAAGAAAAGGCAAAAGGTATTGCCGCTACCTCCAGCGAGTCTCCAGACAGAAAAGAAGCCTGAGAATGATGATGAATTCTCTGACAATGTACAGCATGAGGATGCGGATCTTGGCCCCATTGACTTGGATGCATTAAAGGATTTGGCTATAGTTGAAGACACGTTGCCTGTCAAAGCAAGTGGAACGAAAAAAAAAATGGACTCAGTCCAGTCTGCTTACGAAGGTATTCCGAATTTTAAGGGATTTCGCAAAAAAGGTGTAAATAATGCACGGGTATTTATTGATTTGGTAGAGTTACCAACTATGGGCAGCAAGCATGAGCAAGACGTTTTATCGATGTTTTCGAACTCCAATGTTATGGCGGAAGGCCCCGTAAGTCTATCTCCTGCGTCTCGACAAACTAGTGAATCACTGTTTGTTAGCGACAGCGATGAAGAGATTGCGAAGTCAGCTAGGAAGCCGGCCAAGCCAAGCCGTCGCGTCGGTACTTCAGTTGGAGCGCGTCGAAAACAGCAGCAGGAGCTAGAAGATAATGATGACGATGATGATGAATTCAGTTTCAGATTTAGCAATTCATGAGTTTTTAGACTGTATGCCAGTTCGGTCTATTTGCGATGATCCAGGGATGTTGCATGACATCCTTGAGAGAGATTCGCTTCTCCGGGTCGTATTGCAAGAGTCTGTGAATGAGATCTGCTGCCTCCACGGAAACATGAGAGGGTACGCGGTAGTCCACTTTCACGATTCTTCTATAGGTTGCCGTATGGCCACTTTCCTCGAACGGTGGAGCGCCAACCAGGAACTCGTAAGCCAACACTCCAAGCGACCAAATGTCTACTCTAGCATCGTGATCTTTGGCTTCGACCATCTCTGGAGGGAGGTAGTCCAGCGTTCCACACATTGTGGTTCTTCGAGAACTGGGGGCGTGGACGCTCCATCCAAAGTCTGCGATTTTGATGTTACCATCCATTCCGAGTAAAATATTTTCTGGTTTGATATCTCTATGGATGATATGCTTTTTGTGCAAATAATTGAGGGCGTCCGCCATTTGGTATATGTATTTAGAAGCACGAATTTCAGAAAATCGAACCTCTCTTCGAAGTAATTTGAACAGCTCTCCGTGAGCAACATATTCGATGATTAGATACACTCTGGTTGCGTCGTGGAAATGGCCAAATAACCGTAGTATATTTGGGTGTCGTAAATTCGATTGAATCTCCACTTCTCGGCGAAACTGCTTTTCAACTTTGTATTCGATTAACTCCTTCTTTTCCATTGTCTTCAAAGCGCAGATGTACCCACTGGTTTTCTCTCGTACACAATACACTCTTCCAAACTTTCCTTTTCCGAGCTTTCGGCCAATCTCAAACGAGTCCAGTGTATATTGCTTTGGAGACTTTGGTGTAATTGAGCCAGAACTGATCCCCATCAGTGGATTGGACCTCCTTATGGTATTAGCATCTATGGTGTCTCTCGTCGAAGGCTTTGGGGCTTCCTTAACTCGTCTGGGAGAGTTGCCTCCAGCTTGAGACCTCCATTGTTGAGATGACACAGCATTCACAGGTCTAGGCTGTTGTGTTGCTGACTGTGGTATCTGGTTTTGGTTCTGAAGTGCCAACTTGATGAGAGGATGACGGGGCAGCCCACCATTGGCAGTTAACTTTGTTGTTTTCTTGGCATTATTGGGATTGATATTCTCATTAAGAGACACTCTGGCCATCTGGGCCTCCATAGATGGGACAGACATCAGTAACAAATGCCAACCTCAAACAAAGTGTAAAAGGCAAAGAAGAAGTGTTAACCTACGGGTGACATGATGTTTTGGTTTACTTATTACCCGATGCGGCAATGCTGTCAAACAATGCGATTGTTTAATCTGACGCAGCCGTATGCACATGGCACCAAGAATAGATGAGACCAGTCATTGGCACATTCCAGATTTAGTTTTGGCCTTTCAGCGAACTAAAGCTGCTTAACCTCTTTGATAAACATACTGGAGAATGCATTTCTGCTACCGAGGAAAGCTCGCTTAACTGAGATATCTGTTTATGTCTGGGCAGGTGTGTATATGACGATTTAGGATCGTGAGCCCCACCAGGCCGTTAATTAGGTCTGGAGTCTGATACTGCTGGGTTACTTGAGCAAAGACTTGGATTTCTAGCTCTAGCTCCGAGGCCAGCTGCATCTCTAGTTGACCTGTGATCCTGGTGTATTCGTTTAATATTGAGCGAATTAGAACTGGAACAATGGCAGGATCCGAACGGAGCGATCTGGATGGTCTGGCTGAGTGGGCCCTCCAGCATGGAGCAATGATCAGCTCTAAATTGACTTTGGTCAGGGGTGAGTAACGGACTGCTAGAATAAGGAGGTCTGACAAAGATGAGTATGGAGTTAGTGCCAAGTCCGTAGAAGTGATTCCAAGCGGGCATAAGATGATCCATTGCCCAGAATCTTTACTAATTGGGCCCGGTCTGGCAAAGTCGCTCTTTGGCCAGCTGAAAGATGAGGACCTTCAAATTGCCATTAAAATGGCCTTCCTTCATGAATGTGTTCTTGACGATGATAGCAAATGGGCACCATATATTAGAAGTCTCCCAAAGTCGTCTGAAATGATCTCTCCATTCTATTTTACTGAAGAAGAGATGCAATTAATCTCTGGCTCTAATATTGTTGAAGAAGTTCGTTTAAAACGGCAAGCATGGTCTTTGGAGTTTCACAGGGGTTTAGATCTTGCTCGCAAATGCGGGATCAGCGATAATATCGTCGGCCAGATGGCTGTTGAACGTTACGAGTGGGTGTCATTGATGTTTTTATCAAGATCGTTTCCCGCTAAGATGCTTTATGCTGATGTTGTTGATACAGCTTCGATGTTAGTTCCGTTAATAGACTGCCTCAATCACAAGCCATACACTAAGATTGACTGGAATTGTAAGGCGGGCGACGGATTTAGTTTGGTGTCGGGAGGCGAAATCGGCTCGGACCTATATGTGTATAACAATTATGGCGCTAAAGGGAACGAGGAGTTACTACTCGGCTATGGGTTTGCAATCGAGAACAACCCTTTTGACATCGTTTCTCTTAAATTGGCACTGCCTGGTAACTTTGTCGATTTTCTAGTTAGTGAGGGAGTTGATATACCTGACAATCTCATCTTCCATCTTACCCGAGAACACGGCGTCCCCCCTAACTTGAAAAAAGTATTTGAAATAATGATATCAACTCAAAGGAATTACATGAGGGATTCCGTGACAGCCAAAGCGAGTGGTTTGGAAGAACTTATCGATGCATTAAAAATTAAGATGGCCTCTGTGGCGACTGTTCAAGAAGAACCTCAGACGCTGACGCAGAGGTTCGCTAAATATTATAGAGATGGGCAAGTACAAGTTTGTCAGTTTGCAATTGACCAATGTTGCAACGATATCCGGGCTATTCTTGCACAACCTGATGTTATTTGCCTGGATGCATATGCTATTCAGAAAAGTGATTCGACATTCCTTGGATACATCATGGAGGCTTTTGGTGCCACAGAACTAGATGACCTGATAGATCAAGGCTTGGAAGACCAGCTGCTGATGTTGTACCTAGCACGAGAGCTTATCCGGGGCAGTATTGAGACTCCTCAAGTGGACAGAGGCAGTCCTGCAATTGACTTGGGTTACTATCAAGAAATGGTCACGGATGTTTTGCCGTTACTTGTAGAAGCATCTTCAGGGCAGGAGTTCTTCGAAAAATGGGATGCTGAGACACTTGCCCATGCGGGAACCTATTTGGAAAGAACTGGTTACAGCTTTGTAGATCAGCAAGGAAGAGACAGGTATCGCTGTTGCTACTCTAAAAGGTATCCCACAGTATAAATATTTTGTTTTTTTTTTGCTTGCAATTGAATATATGATTGTAGCTACTAGGCGAAAAGCTCAGAGTCTTGTGGTATGAGCATCGAACTGTACTACAACTGGCCAACTTACGGTTCTCAGGCATAGTTGCTAGTTGCATTGGTATTTGATTTATTGTTCGTAACGAAGGGGTCGTTAGGAGTCTGGCTTCTGGCTCATTTGTACCTATCAAATTCTAATTGCTAAGTGTATTCATATATGCTATATCAAGATTTGCCGAATATCTACATCGATGAGACAGACATGCATAGCGCTACCCCAGCATCCATGTTAGGAATAGCGCCGTTTGATAGCGCGCGGGCCGGTAGTTCGTGAAGATTGTCAGTACTAACGAAAAATCTATTACAGATCAAAAAAAAAAAGGTTGTCAACCATATTCCAGCGCTATCAGTGTTCTATGCGTGTGATCTTTTCTGTCCATTGGACGTGTTTTGCGGCAGTGTTGGCGGCTAATAACTTTTGCATGCTATCGGTACACCTACCGCATGTTCTTTCCGTTTCTGTCCATATCAACCCAAGCGCCAGGGTCTTCACTAGTATATATACAGGGCCCTCCACACGATATAATCCCACCACTTAAATTTGATATCAAAGGAAACTATTGAGATCTTATTCTAGAGCCTTCGACTGAAACACCAGAGTTATCTATGGTAAAGGGGCGAAGAAATATAGGTAACTGTCTGTTCCATATCGACCACACCGTAGAGTACGAACCTGAAATATTGCAAGCAGCAGTGCAACCAGCAACAAATTCTATTCCAAAACCATTCAACTATGTCTGAAGTGCGACTGTTAGAACGTCACGAATATAAGCGGGCCGCTGAAGTGCTGGCTGAATGCTTTGGGCTTGAATTTGTTACTGATTACTTTGCTCTTGGTGATAACTTCACTGAGGCCCAGTGCCACCAGGTCAATTTGGCCATGTATGAATATATGGTCTACCTGCATATATTGTATGGAAAGGCACTGGTTGTGGGTGATTTTGAGGCGGTTGCTCTATGGTTGGCCCCTGGATCAGTACAGAACAGCTACATGACCCTGCTGAGAAGTGGGCTGTGGCGGCTGGCTTATCAGTTTGGTCCTAATGGTCGGCACCGTCTGTTCCGAGAGTATCTGCCACTTCTAAACGAAAAGAAGTTAGAGGCTTTTGGAGGTGACAAGGCTGTGGACCGTAACAGCTGGTATCTCACATATATCGGGACGCTGAGTTCTGCCAGAGGAAAGGGCTATGCTCGAAAGCTTATCGAAGCAGTGACGGATGAAGTATGTGATGTCGTCAGTAGATTATAACTAACGCAGGCGGATAAAAATGGACAAAAGTGCTATTTGGAAGCATCCAGCCGATTGAATGTGGACATCTACAAGCGCTTTGGGTTTTACCAGACGGGATCATTCTTGTTGCCTAACAGTAATCCCCCAGTTGAATTCATTCCAATGGTACGAGATGCTAAAAAGCATTAAGATGTATTGAGCATTGTTGCATTGCTGTTTGTACGTAAGATCAGAAAGTATAGGTGTCACTGGGACCTATTGTTATAAATATTTTTGATATAATTTACTTTACGTATTTTTTAGACTGTTTTGCCCACTGCCTAAATAGAATACTCGCTAGCTGCTGGCACTTTAGTTTATACATTTGTTTAGGTGTGATTGGATAATAATCTTAGAGTACCAGGCTGGCGGTTGTAGGAATAAATGTTTCAAAAGTTTATATTATATCTTGCTTCACTGAATAGATCCGCTACCAAACTTTTATTTCTTGTCTAATAAATAAAAACATGCTACACCTTGAGTCACACGCTCAGGGGTTTTGGAATAAAGCTAGTTGATGTCTTGGAGAGTTGCAGTACAGACATTGAGTATGAGATCATTTTTCAGCAGCTTCACATGTATAATGTTAATTCAAGTTTGTGTTATTAAAGCACAGATGTTTTCTTTAAGGACCTCTGACATCATATAATATAATGTGGCAGCTTCAGTGAAAGTTTCACCGTAGCAGTGGTTATGCAAGGGGCCATATAGATCAGGCATTATTATGCCCATCGAGAAAATCCAAACAAATTTACTTGTTTAGATGCTGCTTACCAACGGGCAGTACTTACTGTACGCAGACTTTTCTCTCTGTCGGAGTAGCCACAGCCAGACGCGGAATGTTATACGATGCCAATCAGAAGACGATCTTTCTCTAGTTTGTGAAAAAGTTATCGCGCGTCAAGATGGCATAAAGTGACGTCATAAAATGGCATTGGCTCTAAAACAACAACGAAACTTTAACAGTAACTACAAGGGATGGCACACAAAGGTGTTCTGAACGCTAAAAGTCAAAACTATGAATCTCACTTAAACACACAATGTGTTTTCAGCCCAGCAGCCAACTGTGTGTACCTAAAATGAACAAATCAAACTTGATGACGTCGTGCCGCATTGATTGTTTAGATCAGAGACGGATTTACATCTCAAACGTTCAATGATGTAGCCATGCGATGACATGCACGGTTGCATCATGACAGTAAGAGAATTGACAGTTTTTCCGGACCTAACCCACACATGTCCTAAAGCGGTTGTTTTTTTCCGCTCGCGAAAAATTTGCGGTTATTGCCACCGGTACTCAGCTGTCAAGTGTATAGCTACAAAGTTGCTATACTCCTTCGAGAGCCTTCTGTGAGCAGCAACACTTCTTGGAGGTTGGGCCTGGGCCTGAGTCGAGATAGTCAGGTACGCGCCTTGTCCTGCAACCTGATACCTCGGGATTTATCGTGGGCACCACCCTCGGACCCGAGTCCGAATGCAATGCCGATCTTTCGGCAGATAAGATGTGCCAGTCAACCCCAACCGAAATACAAAGTATATAAAAGCACACCAGATCGCTCTACACAGATATCTAAAAAATACAAACATGTTGGCACTAAAATACACTTTGACAGCAGCTCCTGTGGCCGTGGGCACCGCAGTAGGAGGATTCTACACTGCTCGATGGTACTGCTACCGACCAGCCTTCAAGAAGCATCCAGGCGACCGAGTGGTCACTGTTGATCGATCTGGAGGTGGTCTCTAAAGCCTTGGTCTTGTAAAACACTAAAGCTTGACCAAACAAGAGGTTTTAATTTATTTTTCACTATTGACAAAGTAGTGGGTGCGTTTTGCACATATCTGGTCTGTTGCCATTACGGTGATGGATCAGATGGCTCTCAGCATATTGCATTTGGCCTTCTAAATTATCATCTATTATATTGATTGCAGGCAATCTATTTCGAAACTACCTTAGAAGATAGGTACAGCAAATAAAAACACAGCGAATATCCTGTAACCCAAGCCAAAGATCGTAGACGACTAATGTTTGCCACATAAAAGAACCCATAGAACACCCTGCTAATTAAGTACACCAGACTGCACATAAAGATGGTGTCAGGTGACACCCCGCTGTGCTCGGCGATAATGATGGACGACAAAATCATGGGCATTCCTTCGTAGCTGTTTAATTGAGCGAAGTTAGCTCTTTGGCACCCGCCAGTGGTCTTTGCCAAAAACTCTCGGGGAGACGCATTATCTCGAGGAGAGAACTTGCGGGGCCCGAACGATTTGGCATACATGGAAAATGCCATCGGCATTAGGAAGATGCCTGCAATTGAGTAGAGCGTGCCTGGATAATACATGATGATGGGTGCAACTAGTGGTTGCAATTTTCAGTCTACTTTTGTTAATTGTACTGTCAAAGTGCTTTTAGCGTGACTAGTTTTTGTTGGCCGTTGGATCTGTGACTATGGCTTGCGTATGGCTGTGGAAAGCATGGCGACACACGTATATACATATAAATACATTAATGACAGCGGGGCACGGAATGAAGATACTCCCGACTACGGAACGAAAGAAGGCCGACTCAACTTATACCGGACTGCGCTTCAATCACAACGTTATAACCCCACATCCTCGCTCTCACAAGCATCTCAGTCTACTACCTATCCTAGTGTGCTGAGTCACTTCGCTACTGAGCTTTACGTCATACTCGAACGCTATTCTACCACCCACGTATCCTTTAGCTAGCGTCATTTGAGTGGCAACCCACGCATGTGCAGCAGCATTTCGTTCAGACCCAATGATTCTACTGGGTTGTGGCGTCGTTTGCTAGTTCCAATGATGGTTGTCAGGGGGGGCAGCGTTTGGTTTGCCAACATCTGAAAGTCGCTAGTTTTGACTTGTGCCACGTTTTCGGCTCGTTCAGGGTCAGAGATTAATGGGGTACGCTTCGATGATCAGCATGCAGCCCTACTGCACTGTCCCAAAATAAATTCCAACCATTGACAGATCTGCCTCAATAATCAACCCAACATCCAAAAAGAATCTTGCGATAGCACACATACAGCTCGACGGAGGTCTCTGTTGAACTGATAATTTAAGTAGCAGCTTAGTGAGAATCGTTGTGGATTCCCCTAGGTGAGCAAGGCCCGGTGTAGAGCGTGTCTCGTATCCGCCTTCCGAGGCTTTAGCCATCATCCCCATCATTTGGTTAATCGCAGCGACGCGGCCATTGAGTCGCGTCTGGTCAAGAAATGGATTCCAAGAGTCGAAAACGCCTGTTTGAGGATCAGCTGTTTGGGCGAGCTCGCAGCTGGCGCGCTGTGTTTTTGATAACCATATTGCTGCGGACGTACTTTTCGTTATCGCCCTCGTATATTCACCCTGATGAGCACTTTCAGGGCCCAGAGGCAATTGCTGATAAAGTGTTTGGGTGGGCCACCAAGTCTTCGTGGGAGTTTTCGTCCGACGACCCCGCCCGTAGCTATGTGAGTGTCTGGCTAGCGTATGGGCTGCCTATGGCGGTGTTCCAAGCGCTGTTGGGGAGTACCAACGCTGCAGTGGATCCCCTGTCTGTATTTTATACGCTGCGGTTGGCATTTGCATTGGCAACTTGGGTGCTGTCCGATATGGCCATAGACCGATTGTCTGACTCCAAAAATGACCGCATCAAGAGCCTGTTTTTTGTGGCAACGTCTTACGTGACCTGGACGTACCAGTGCCACACGTTTTCCAATTCTATGGAAACCATCATTGTCCTATGGTGCCTGGTCATCATCCATGAATTCACCAACGATAGAGCCACTAATTTCACCGTGTCTCGGCACTCGGATGTGGCAATGCTTGCGACATTTATTGTCATTGGCACCTTCAACAGGGTCACTTTCCCTGCGTTCATGGTGATCCCCATGTTGCGGTTGTGGAAGCTGTTCTACCAGTTTCCAATGACCATACTTACTTTTATTGTCACAGGAGCAGTTGCTTCGTCACTGGCTGTGTACTTTGATACCATGTTATATGGGGTAGAACCTCAAGAATGGACTGACTATGTCATCACGCCTCTGAATAACTTGCTTTACAACACTAATATCGAAAACCTGTCGGTCCATGGCTTACACTCTAATTTCAATCATATTGCCGTGAATCTTCCAGAGCTTTTGGGCCCAGGACTGCTGTTTCTCCTGTCTGCTCATCATATCAAAAGTTTACCACTCCAGGCGGCAATTTCTGGAATTGCTGTTCTTTCTATAATTCCTCACCAGGAAGCTCGCTTTCTAATTCCGGCGGTGCCGTTGCTCTGCTGTGCATTTGACACTGACCGGTTTTCACTTCGAATTACTAAATTCGTTTTGGGTCTGTGGTTTGCATTCAATCTGGTGATGGGCATTCTCATGGGCGTCCTACACCAGGGGGGCGTTGTCCCTGCTCAAGCTTATATTGGGAGATCCATCGCTAGTGAGGCCTCCAGCGTCATCTGGTGGAAGACTTATTCGCCTCCTGTTTGGTTACTGGGGCAGGACCTTGGGTCTGTTGTGATGGTTGACCCCCTGTCTCATGGTTCGTCTGACACTGAGCGATATATTCCAGTATTAGACCATCTATCTGGCCCTTCCTACAATAATAGCATTCTTTCTGTCGTTGATTTGATGGGAGCTGACACGCAGATTGTGGCCGACACACTTGGATTGGCGGTCACATCCAAAACTAAAAGCTTCTTTGTCGCTCCTGTATCGACTCTGGCAGGTAGCCAGTCATATAACGATGTTTTTGGCACTCATTACAACTTTACAGAGATATGGTCCACAAAATACCATCTTTCAATGGAGACTGTCGATTTTAGCGACTTCTCCACCCTAAAACCTGGACTCAAAATCTGGGAAGTGTCGCTAACCTGACTTTTGATTATGGCTGTAACCTACGTGCATAATAATGATCATTTTTAAATGCATTTATTTAAACGAAAAAATAATACGAAACTCTAATCAAGCGTAGATTTCTTCTAAAACAGATCTGATCTCCTTTAATAAGATATCGGTTTCCTGCTGAGTGCCGATAGAGATTCGAAGACATCCTGTACATCCAGGCTCGCTGCCTCGATATCGAACCACAACATTTCGCTTCTCAGCAAGCTGCTCATAGACCTTCTTGGCGACTTCATTTGAAGGCGATCCGCCTGGCTTGGATAGAACCTCCACAAGTAGGAAGTTAGCGTCTTGTCCTCCAACAAAATCGCCGATTCCAGGAATTGTTGGCAGCTCCTTCACCAGTCTGTCTCGCTGGACTATAATGCTCTTAACAGAGGCTCTCATGGTTGCAATTCCTTCAGCACTCAGAGCCCTGGAGGCCAGCACAGATGTTGGCGTCGATATGTTGTAAGGAGCTTTCATGCTGTTAAGCAACCGGGCAAACTCAGGAGACGAATATGACACACCGCACCGCACACCAGCCAAACCAAAAGATTTACTAAGAGTTTGCATAACCACTAAATTGGGATACTTGTTCACATAGGGTGCCATGGAGGTGCCGACGGGTGCAAAATCTATATACGCCTCGTCGACAACCACAATTCCATTCCACGTGGGGTGGTTGAGCACCTTGATAATATCGTCCTTGCTAATAAGCGACCCCGTGGGGTTTCCAGGCGAACAAATATATGCCAACTTAATAGAAGCGTCTTCTGCCAGCACTTTGTTGATCTCGTCTGGTTTTATGGAAAAATCGCCTTTGGTAAAGTTCATGTTGACTTTTGTAACTTGCACATCGTTGATATGTGCCGAGACTCCATACATTCCATAAGTAGGAGGACATGTAAGCAATTTGTCCTTTCCAGGAATGCACAAAACTCTGATAATTGCATCAATGGCCTCGTCCGATCCCACTCCAATAAATAAATTCTCAGGCTTCAAGGCAGGTAGATCGGAAGATTTGGAAATTTCAGAATTTCGAAAGTCGCACACCAATTGCTTAAGGTCTATCTGGTGAGGGTCTGGATATCTGTTGAGTTCTTGAGAAATATCATCTTCGTCCATATTCGTTAGAGATGGTCCGTGAGTGTTTTCATTGGCATCCAGCAATACTCCAACTTTATAATCACTAGAGTTAGTTCCATCCATAAAGTCCCCACCATCACATACTCTCGAGCACATCTATAAGGCTCCAAACTCAAAATGTTTGGCCTTGCCAGTGTCTGTAAATTGAACGATGCCATTATTTGCAGTGTGTATTAAGTTTCCAAGTAGAAAATCGCACCACAACTCGCTATCAGTCACTGTCGAAGAGTCACGAACTGACGCATGTACCCGGAAATTTGTAGCCGCATCATTACAGGTGCCAAATTGTACAGACCTAACTGAGAGATCAACACTGACATCAATGACCTGGGGTCGGGGTCAATGGCATTCTTTGGCCCGGCAAAATAGTAGACTTCTCCAGGGATGGTTTCGAGGCTGTGCCTCTCATGTATCGGCACCTTCCAGTCAGCTTCAAGAAGAAGTAAGAAGCATCGCATCGCAGCAGCGTCTGTACATGATAGATCCGTCCACTCCAGGATCAATATTCTTTCTTCCTCATGGAGCCAAGCTGTTCAATAGGCTGCTGGAATTCATGAAGGTTCAACAGCGTATCTTTGGATTTGAGGAGGTCATCACCCCTGTTATATATAAAAAGGAGCTTTGGAAACGCAGTGGGCATTGGCAGCATTACAGGCGTGATATGTTTGAGGTGTTTGGAGCAGACCATTCAGAAGACAGTAGCGTCCCCCTTGAAAGTGGAGAAAAGGGAGAGTACAGCTTGAAACCGATGAACTGTCCCGGGCACTGTCTGATATTTGCTCGACATGAACGTTCGTTTCGAGAGCTACCGCTTCGACTGTCGGATTTTTCTCCGTTGCACCGTAACGAAGCGTCCGGTGCGTTGACTGGTCTAACCCGAGTGCGCAAATTCCACCAAGATGATGGACATATCTTTTGCATGCCTGAGCAGGTTGAGTCCGAAATGGAGTCTTGTCTGCGGTTAGTTGACACTGTATATAGGATTTTTGGCCTTGATGAGTACAGGCTAACATTATCCACTCGACCAGATACTTTCATTGGAACTGAAGACGTGTGGGACAGGGCAGAGTCGGATTTAAAAGATGCATTGAACAAAGGAGGCAAGCCTTGGACTGTTAATGAAGGAGATGGTGCTTTCTATGGTCCTAAGATCGATATCCTTGTCAAGGATAATAATGGTAAAGAGCACCAGACTGCCACTATACAGCTTGACTTCCAGCTTCCCAAGAATTTCCAGCTCAAGTATTCTGGCCCACATCAAACCATGGACCAACCGGTCATGATCCACCGAGCGATTTTTGGGTCCATCGAACGTTTCTTGGCTATATTGATAGACCATTATCAGGGAAAGTGGCCATTTTGGCTAAATCCTCGGCAGGCATTAGTTGTCCCTGTTTCCTCAAAGCATGGCGACTATGCTCAGCTGGTTGCTCAACAGATTGCTGGTAAATGCATTCCTGAAGGACAGGCAGGCAAGCTAGGCACCGAGTTCTTCAACGTCGATGTTGCCCTTCAGGACGAACCAGTTAACGCTCGTGTACGTCGAGGAATCAGTGAGGGCTATTCTTATGTCGTAATGGTGGGAGATCGTGAGATGGAAACTAAGACTGTGTCCGTGAGGGAGCGGACGTCAAGAAAGACAGAATCTTTGACGGTCGAGGAACTGCGAGCTAAATTTTCCTCGCTACAAGCAGACTACCAGTGATGTACATATAAATAATGATATTGGTAGTAAAATAAATATAGAGGCTCCGAGTGATCACATATTAACAGTTCTCGTAGCCAATGCAATTGCTTCCGCATCTATGTCGGGGATTTCTGAGTGTTGAAATATTACTTGCGGTTGAGGAGGGGCATCTGTCAAACCGGGCCACAAGTTATTAGGCAGGTAGTCGCCATGTTGCTTGATAAAGTCTTGGCGGTGTCGGAGCTCATCAGCGTGTGTGGACTTAATTACTTTAAGCATGTTTTCAATCATGCTTTTCATTTTGCCCTCCGCCTTTTTACGACGCACAACCTCCAATACTAAGGCCTGGTATGCTTTATAGAAATATCCGTAGTAGTCCACCAACGATTGAATCTCCTTCTTCAGACTATCAATAGAATTCATCGACGACTGGTGTGATACAAGCAGGTCATCTAGCTGCTGGCTATATGATGACAGCTGGGTTTCGCCGAAATCTGCCAGTTTGGAGCAGAACCCCTTAACGATTTCGTTGGAGTCTCTCATCTGGTGAAAGAACTCAACCACAGCCTTGTCGGATTTTTCAATAGACTTGCGCAACTCATACAGCTCCTCAACAGCACCTTCCACCTCTTTACTATCATTCTCCAAGACCGCTAGCACCTCTCGCAAGTCCTGCTCATAGCGCTGCTGATCTTTCTGCATCTCCATAGCCTGAAGGCATAAATCATAATGCCTTGCAAGAGATTCCAGAAGAGTTGCCATGGCATGTGCATCATTAGCCACGGTGGTAGCACTTGCATTTGCAGCTTCCAGGCTGCGACGCTTCACACTCTGAACTGAGAACATGTTGGTGCGAAACCTGTCTTCAATCGTGGTTAGCTCGGAAATGATCCCATTGATTTGTCTAAAGATCGCTTCGTATTGCTGAATGCTATGCGATACAGTAGATCGCAGCTTTTCGATCCCTGATTCGTGGACAAAGCTTCTTAAGGTTCTTCGAGTTCCATTATCAAATGCCGTGCCGATAGTCGTTGTATCCAGCATTGACAAGACCTTGTCAAGTTCTTCTTCTAAATGATCCAATTCTTTTTGATCCTTGCCAAATTGGCGACTGCATCCCAGCTCTTTTTCTTTAAAAGACTGCTTTATCTGTCGTAATACTTCAAGTTGTTCCCCTATAGCTTTATGCATAAACATGATTCTGGTCCATATGACCGTTGCTTCTTCAATTTGAGACCTCGACGTCTGTACTATTTCATTTGCTTCAGCACAAATCGGGCCCGCGATGGACAGAGAATGCTTTGCCTCGCTGAACCAAGTAGGCAGCATTTGCATATTGGACTTATACAGGAGTGATGAATGCCTGACAAGTTATAAGTGACCTAAGTACTTATCGTAAATACATGTAGCCGCACTACTCCACATTATGAACAATTGTTATGCTGGAAAACATGATTTGTACTACAGACTATTAACTACGACTCAATTTGAGATGCAATACAATAAATGAGAAAGAAAATAAATCACTTCTTCAAAGTACGTTGCCGCTCAGCATTATCGACAATTTTCTGATGGACTGGGAGTCCTTTACGTTTTCGAATAGCTACAACGTATCCGAGGGCAATATTTTCACGGTCCGCCAGTTCACCCAGTTCCTCAAGCTCTTCTTCTGTTGTAGGTTCCCAGAATGGATCTTCGTCCATAGTTTTGTATCCACTGAATACCAACTGAGGGTTAGCTGCGCCAGAAGTTCGCTTTCTGACTTCGTCCGAAAACCCAAAAGCCTCGACAACAGGAATAGTAGAGTGAATCGTAAAAAACGGAGTGCCTTCTTTCATCTCCTCTTTGAGAATTCTACCTCTCCTCTTGGTTATAACTCCATAGACTTTGCCTAATACTTCAGTGGTTGCCTGAATATCGCACAAGTACATTGCAAGCATCAGCCGAGGAGACCACTCTGCGACTCCTTGGTAGATGGCCTCCCGCGCCGAGGTCATCACTCTTCGTTGAGTATTAGCAGTGCTTGCATTTGTGTCTTCATCTTCTACCACTTGTGTCTCCACAGACACTAATACACATCCAATACCTTGTAATGGCTCACCACAGAGCTGACCCTGAGCAGTAGCCAACTGGAACCCTGTCAATATGTTGTCTTCGAAAACGGCCTTCTCAGATTTTGGACGTGAAAATATCCGGCGAGAAATATTCCCAGACTCGTCAAAAAACAGGTTTGGCCCAGTTCTCTTGGGTCCAAATGCAACCAAGCTATCTGTAGGATCTTTAACCCATCGCTGCATGCCTTTGCAATCGGCCAGCAACTTTCGGAGTTTTCCTTCCGCTCGGACCAAATCCGACTCACTGGCCAAAACCGTATCCACTTCTGCTTCGCCATCTATCTCCTCACTTTCATCTTTGTTGGCAGTCTGAGAGATGTTTCTCAAATTGTCTCCTGTTTCTACTAGGAAATCAACAACATCCTCAGGAAGGGGAAACGTCTGGAATGTGAAGGTCATCCCCCCGACTGTCGTACTCGCATAACCACGAGGGTTGCCACTCTGTGACACCCACCCTTTATCCTCCACAATGGTCTCTCTAAACGGAACCACAGGTTTAGAGTAGTGAATATCGATTTTTGCGAACCTTTCTTTTAGGTCCTTAATGCAACGTTCTAAATGCAATTCACCAGCAGTGGCTAATATATGTTCACCATTCTCTTGTATACTTACTTGAACACATGGATCAGACATGTTTAAAAGCTTAAGCCCTTGTTCAAGCTGAGGATACTTGGATGGATCAACAGGTTCTACTGCAACTCGCAAGATGGGTGGAGCAATTCCGCTTGAGCTTGCCAGATTTGGTCCCTTTATACCGTCTATAAGAGTGCCAGACTTTAGTATTTTTCCATCAAGACCTCCTATTCCGACAATAGTTCCTGCTGGAGCCTCGTCAATAAGAACAAGGTCACGTCCCATTAAAAGATAGAGCCCTGAGATTGTCACTGGGGTGGAATATTCACTAGGGCTATTAGGATTATATCTTGGTCCCAGCAAATTAACGGACTGTCCAACCTTGAGAGTACCACTGTAAATTCGAGCAAAGCCAATAATGACTTCTTCTGACTCCTGTGGACTACTGGACTCTCCAGATTCTGCAATTGCCAAATCCTGTAGCGACGACAATGTCTCGTTATTTTCTGACAAAGCCAACTCTCGAGCCATTCTACTCTTGTTTCGCAATTCAGCGAGCTTCTCTTCCGAAGTCTGGGTTCTACCAGCGCTCGAAGGCTTGGAAGTCGGCAGGTCAGATTTAGGAACCGCCGAAACCTTCGAAATATATGCAGTCAGACCTCCCATTCTCTCACAGTTTTTCATAGCATGCACCAGGTCTGGTGGAATCTCAGTATGGGAGGGTGTGTTTTCGAGTATACCGGCCATTCTGGTTCTCTGGGCATCCAAGGGCGATGGTATAATATCTATGACGCTTAGCAATATCGATCTTGAAATTGGTATCCATTGATTGAAAATTGCTGTTAACAATGCTTTGGTATCTTTTGAAGAAATGTCCCGGGGTAATACATTGAGTTCTAGAGCTTTCACAATCTTTTGAACCTTTTCGGTGTCTCGATTGGATGTAGACTCATAGATTGCCCATATATTCTCTAGAACCAATTGCACAAACAAGGGGCGGTGATTCCGTCCTTTGAGAGAACTGCTATTCGAGCCCGGTATAACTTTCTTTGTCTTTGGGTCAAAATAGAAGTCTCCCCACAAGACCTTTTCAAGCTTTTCTCTCTTGATTCCTAGTTTACGTTCGTAAATGGCTGCAAACTGGGAGATATTGAAACCCCATCCGTCAATTGCACTTCCAAATACAACATTGTTGTTCTCGGGCGCAAAATAAATGTCTTCATCACTCGCCTCCACGTATTCCATCTTTGAGCCCTCAGATCCCTCTGCTTCCATTTGCTCTCTCCATTTCAAATCGTCTTCCATTCTCTGCCCAGCAAAAAATGATCCCACAACAGCATTCACCTGCTCAATGAGTTTTGAGAGATGCTGGTATGCTTCCAATGGAGTCAACTGCAGGTCTGTAATAAGTCTGTCGATCTTGTTCAAAACCAAGATTGGCTTCAACTTCTCAACCCAACTTTGACGTAATACTGTGACAGTCTGAGAACACACCCCCTCGACCACATCGACTAGAACCACCGCTCCATCGCACAAACGAGACGCAGTAGACACTTCGGATGAGAAATCAATGTGTCCCGGAGAATCAATCAGGTTTACTAAATACTCGTTAATGACAGGCTTTTGCTCTTCAGCTGGCTTGGCATCTTCAACAAGTTTCAGTCTTCGAGCCACCCGGAAATACAAAGATATAGCGGAGGACTCCATAGTTATGCCTCTGGTCTGCTCATCAGGGCGAGAGTCCAGATATCGGATCTTACCCTGGAGATTCTGGGAAATGATTCCGTTGCTGGCTAAAAGACAATCAGACAACGATGTCTTTCCATGATCCACATGAGCGAGAATGCAGATGTTTCTGATCAATTCAGGCCGGCTCTGGAGCCGAATCAAGTTCTCTGCCGCTATAGGCATTCCTAGAAAATGACTACGTGAAGTGGTTAGGAACAAATTCACTAAAGGTCAATTTATGTCAATCAGCCATGAGCCGTGCGTGGAGTGAACATTTAGTCCTAGGAAGCTCACACTAACCACATGGAAAATGATTATCACTTGTAATCTGCCTTGGAAGTTCTGTTAGTTCAATGTTTACAGACATAATGCAACAATAAATTAATTAAAATGCAATAATAATTTAATTATAATGCTGGGCAAGAAGAAGCTTGCATTCCGTGTTATCTCGTTCAATCAAAGGAAACTTATCAAGTAGACAAGGGTGACTATAGCTTCCTTCTCTTTCCAGTAGCACGTTGACTCCTTGTCTTTCGACCGGAGTCTTTATTGGATGCAGAGCTTTGGCCATGCCCTTCTGGCATGTTGGAGTTAACAGCATCAGAACATTTGTCCTGTAAGCCCACTTCTCCCTGCTTCATGTCATCGAAAATCTTCTGAATGGCTTCTTTCTTTGGCAGACTTAGCGGTGGGCATTTAGCATTAACCCACTCCGCAAAATTCGGCCTTTTGTACTCGATTGTCTCCACTCTGTTGACTTTTGCTAATCCATCAGCAATATCAGCTTCGTCAATTCTCAGATGAAGTAGAGCCACAACAGCCTTGCTTTTCAACTTAACACGTCTATTTTGCTTGTCTCGTTTAATGCATGGAGATACACTCTCAACAGTCATTGGCGTGACAAAGGTAAAGTATACGACACCCTGGTGGCCTATGATCTTGACTAAATCGTCGATCACAGTCCCGTCGTAAACATGGGTACTTGAAACAGTCATTTGAAACACCACCAGAATCCTTTCCCCTCCTTCTTTCTCATAAATTCGGAAAGCATCAAAGGTGGGTTGGGTGGGTCTCTTTGGCGCATAATACCCAGACGAAATGACTTCTGCTGAACATTTCAAATTTTCCGTTGTTTCGAAAAAGTGGAGCAAACTCGGTTTATCCAACTCAAGAACCTGTGATTCCTGTAGTACCTCTGGGTTCGCCCCTAGTACACCATAGACTGCCCGGCTCGAATCAATGCTCGTCGACTTTGACATCAAATGATAATGCGCAGCACGCTCAAACTTTGGTCCCCACACGAGAGCTCCACCAGTCAGTGTCGCAATTTGACGATACTTCTCTAAAAGACTATCGCCTTCATTCTGCTGAAAACACTGCAAAGCGAGCTTTTCGGCATATGGAGTAGCGTAATCAATGTCGTATGCTTCGGATATCTTGCATAATGCACCACCGGAAGGTTTAATGATGAATAGCGAATGGGAGTCGGTAATCAGAGGTGTTCCGTAAGGTATGCTACTCCACGCATTTCTGCGTTTCAAATCCTCTGCTTTAGTCATCAGGGATGATTCAAACACCTTGCAACGGGTCTCAAATGTAGTTTCATCCTCTCGAACTAGCCTCCTAATGGTTCGCGGTGTAGGAGAGAAAACATGATAAATATATCTGAGCTGGTTCTTCATAGCATCATTATACTTCCAGATAGAAGTTGCCATCTCCATTAACTCTTCCAGAGTAGGGATTCCCATATAATAGACTGAAGCCTCCCCACGCTTGTTGAATGCGCTGTAATTCAAGGGGTCAGGAGACGATATCACAACATGCCTACAACCAACAAGGTCAAACATTGAAGCCGCAAGGTGCTGGTCAACATGTATATCATGAATACACATAATATCTGGGCCCTTAGGTAGCTCATCGACTTTAATGTTGACAGCCGAGACCCTTTTTTTGTCAAATAACAGCCATTGATCAGAACTACTATGAAAAATAGTGATGCGCTTGGAAACCAGTCTCGAGATCAGTAGATATATAGCAAACACGCTCTTCCCAATTCCTGGCTGACCAGTGATGACAATATTTTCACGTCTAGCCGGTGTTTCGTCTTGCATGTTGACCAATGCTAGGGCTTCAACGCATGCATCCGTCACATAAATGTAATGCAACTCTGTACCCAATAATGCAGCCTTTCTGATGCTGACCCTTTTTAACTTGTCGAAAGCCTCCAAATCTACCTTTTCGAGCCTCCAATAATAGTGATAAAGCTTTTCAAATTCGGCCGTCAGTCTGACCCATGAAGTTGGGTCGACTGTGGCACTAGTTGAACCCAAAACAGCGAGCACTTTATCTTGTTTATGTGACATCCCACGTAGTTCTTTCAAGACTTCCATTTGCCATTCTTCAGTTGTAAGCTTTTTGTCTGGCTGTTGCTCGCCTATATCCAGTTCCTCCATCGATAACTGAGGTGGGCTCTCCACGTCACTCGACATCAAAGACGGCTCGTCCACTTTCTGCGAACCAAGTTCGTCGGGCGAAGATTTATCTCGTTCTCTTGAATTAGGAGACTCCTCAGAAGAGGCTTCTCTAACCAAATCAGGCACGGGCGGGATACTGCACTCTGATTCCATTTTTGAAGAGATCAAAGCTGTCCAGAGATGCACCCCAGGTATGCCGCTGCACGCCGATAAATTAACCCCATATTTAAAGACATTGGGCAAGGGCAACCTACAACCCATGATCTGCATTAATGTGAGAGCGATCCGACATTGGAACTAGAATAGAATCTACTACTATCAAATATGTTACAGGTCGGTTTAATATAATTCGACCTATTCAGTTTCCCAGACCACCCCGGGTCTAATAATGTCTGCAATGAGCAGTTTTGAGCTTTGAACCTCGATTACAAAATATTAAGTGACCTCAGGTTTGTCGAATACAGGTTTAAAGGTCGTTTGAAGATCTAAATTGGTTAAATAATACATCCATTAGTGATTTTGCGTGAGCGCATAGGTGGAACCTGCGTACTCACTTCCTCCCTCGTAGCCGTCGTCGTCCAAAAGCTCCTTGACGTCCCAACTGCCAGCTTCTCTGTTTGAAACACCAAATTCCATGTCCTCGGTGGTGATCATGTCCCAGTATTTGTACACCATCATCATGGCAAACAGGTTGCACAGCGACGCAAAGAACATGCCATCGATATAATGTTTGACTCGCAGACAAATTGTCTCCGAGAATCCGTAAAGCAGAGCCTGGCCAACAATGAAAAAGGCGGCTCCAAGACACACTGCACCCAACGCCCACAAGTCCTGGACAACAAAGATTACCAACGCAACTTGAGATAAAACGTAGATAACCAGCATCACAGCATTGACGATGTACAGCACCACAAACAGCGCCACAGTGTGGGTTGAGCCCATAGCAGAGCCTCCCCAGTTCTGGAAAGTGAACAGGCTCACTACAAAACTCAGAGCAAAAGCAGCAGCACTCAAGATCCGCAGCGACCACTTGGAGAACTTGGTGTCGTCCTCGTACATCTGGAAACCCAGGAATCCTACCAGCATCAGGGCACAACACATTGCCGAAGTGACTCCTGCCTGAACACTAACAAAATATGGATATGACGGCGAGTTTGGAGGGGTCACTCCAGCGTCAATTACTAGCGACAGCATGGTGAGAGCTGTGAATAAATAAAATACATGCAAAATCTCCGCCCGCCCAATGGCAGTGAACTTGGTTCGCACATTGAAGATAATTAGAACCATAATACCGATGGCTGCGATATGGATAAACGCGTTGCCGACATTGAAGATGACCGTGTTAGCAAGGTCAATAGTCCTCGCATAGCACACGGGGAAAATTCCCACGGAAAACAGCCTGCTAGCTGCTGACGACTGGCCATCCGTATTATACGGCCCAACCAACGAGCACAGAGGCAGATAAGTTCGCTTGCAAATGAAGTCAAAGTCTCCAAATGCCATTGTTAGGATGCAACGTTTTTCATATTAGGGAAATGGTCCTAAATTTAGGTGTGGCGTTTCCCAAATGGGTAAATGCCAAATAGGGATAAACGTCAATATGGGTGCCAGGCCCTAATTTCATGTTGAACGCGTCGACACTGCTGTTTCATGACTATAGAGACTCGCATGGAACAACATTGGGAGAAAAAAACTCTTTGGGCATTGAAAATTTCCTTTTGAATCATGGTCCTAGCAGTGTAGTAGCACCACAGTGAGTGCTCTCCTGTTGTCAGCGAGTTGTAGTGTGCATGAGGCTCGTGCATATTGTGGAGAACATCGTTAACCGTTGAGCATAGTGTGTTTGCGAGTTGAGCGGAGTCGCACCGGGAGCGCTGGGTTCGTATAAGGTAGCAAACTATAACATGAGGGCATTGACAAAGGCAGCAGTGTGCTTTCCGGGGCAGGGGTACCAGAAGCTGGGGATGCTCATCCCATTTTACAAGAAGTTTCCCAGGATCATCGGACCAATCCTAGAAGAAGCAGATGAAGCAGTAAAAGAAAAGCTGTCCAGTGCTCTTCTCAGTGAGACCGATACACATCTAGACTCTACAACGGTGAATCTCACCTCGAATGCCCAGCCATTGCTATTGACGGCTGGGTATTCTATCTTTCGAGTCATGGACTATGTGGTTCGTCAGCATCAAGCGACTCCACCGTATGAGTACTTCCTCGGCCATTCGCTGGGCGAGTACACTGCATGGACAGCGTCAAAAATTCTTCCTTTAGCCGATGCCGTTTGGATGGTTCGGCAACGAGGGCTGGCAATGGAGGCTGCTACAAATCTGTATCACAACAAAACAGGGCACAAGACTGGTATGTCGGTGGTGCTGCTACCCAGTGCGCTCAATGACAATGAGCTGGCCTCTAAAGCACTTTTGACACTAGTAGAAGAGTCTGAGTTTGCCGATGTTGGAAACATCAACTCCATGTCGCAGATAGTATTGTCGGGCCATAAAGATGCTATTCAAGACATGGTGGCTAGGGCCAACTTTCAGCTCAATGCTCGAAAGATCCGATTAAGAACTCGAGATCTCACAGTGTCGGGTCCTTTCCATTCTCATATCATGGCTCCTGGACAGGAAACCATGATAGACATTTTGAGTGGTCGAGCTGCCGTGAATCCAAACTGGAACTGGCCCCCATCGGTACCAGTGATTTCCAATCTTACTGCGAATCCGTTTGCCAGTCTCGACGAAGTACGCGATAGTGCAGTCCGCACTCTTACTGAGCCAGTGAGATGGTCTGAGTCGGTGCAATACGCCAACGCCAATGGATGTACTACGATAGTATCGCTTGGACCTGGAAGGATTGGAAAGCATACTGTTAATGAGGTTGCCGATGACACTAATACTATATTTATCGATGATCCTACAGCACTAGAATAGGTTAGTTAATGCTCATTTAAATCAAGTAATAACCGAATAACCGAAAAATATCTCTCTTCGACAGTTTCTTTCACGACTGCTGTTGTTTGAACTTGCTTCTCTGTTCATCTTTAAAGTTTTGGATCTTCTGTTTCATTTCAACATCAGGGATAACATCGTCAATACTGAGCGGCATACGGTTAAAGGGGTCCTTCGGATCGCTCAGCAAATGAGATTTGATAGTACTGAGGTCGATAGTAACCCTGGACGACGGAAGGATAACCGGCTCCTCCATAAGTGTGTACATAAGAGGATCAAGGAACTCATCTGGAATATCTCCGAGCTCCAGCTCTCCCTGTTCATCTTCCAGCTTAATAGCCTCGGCTTCATCTCTCAATGCGATAAGCCGATTAAGGTCTGCAGGTCGCTTCAAACCCCATCTTTCTAAAATGTTGCGGGCCCTCTCAAAGTTACTTGAGTTGAACGATCTTCCGTCTCTTGCAACTGCCTTGACAAAATTAGGCTGGGATTTCAAGTTCAGATACACATCACAGATACGATCTAGTAACTCTCGCGGATTGAATCCATACTTCTCGGGGTTCTCTACCTTTAGCTCTCGGCATTTGGGTCCCACCAGTGCCGCCAGGTTGTAGTTTAACATAGCTGCAAATCTGTCCACAATTTCAGATGTGACAAATGCTTGGGGCACAGCCTGCGTGAACAATTTGAGCAGTATCACTGTTTGGTTGGCAAGCTGCATGTATGAGCTGGCATGCTTCTCCGTTGTCTCGAGAAGCTGCCTTTTCTCCTGGATCTGCGGATCTTCAGTAGGACTAGGAGCAATTCCAGCCAACTCTTTCTGTAACTTATGGATTTCAGCCAATTTTGTCAATGATTCATCTAACAAGAACGTTACGTCGTTTAGCAGCAACGCAACAAATCGCACAAAGAAGTTCACATCTTCAAGACTTTCGGCCTCCAGCTTTTGACGGTACACATTGTTTTCCCAGATGCAACGAATGATCTGGGAAATGTAGTACCGAGAGTTGAATTTATCGTAGAACTGCGAACTTGCACCAGTCTGCTCAACCTCAATGTAAAAATTCATTAGAGAATGCAATAAATGAGCAGTGCATAACGGTTCCGAGTCGAAAATGCTCACAAAATATCCCTTTTGCCCATTTTGGAATTCCACCGATCCGTAAAATAGCACCTCGACTAGTTTAGACTTGAGATAAGGATTTTTGATATAAGTGCTGTTATGCAGGAAAACGATGGCAAAAAGGACCAGTTGCACATATGGAGATTGCACAAGCAGATGGGGGATGGCTCGTGAGATGTACAACACTAGCGACACTGGTGCTTCAATCATGTATTCTGGGTAGTTGCTAAAGTGACCAGGGACGGAGCCAGTGAATGGGAGGGAGATCTTTTTGCCGGGATATTGATGGTTTGGCTCAGCAGCACGAATCAGAAACATCAATTGGAACACAGCAAGCTCCAAGTAGCCGGATTGCATCTCCCTGTTGTGGAGAACACATTGTAATGACAGTCTCATAGCAAGAGCTCCATAGAGTTGCTTGTTAGCCTTGTCCAGCGCATTTCTCACAAACGATTCGCCTGGTCCATTGGCCCAACGGCCCATTTCAGCTTGAAGACGAGCAATCTGGTGCCTCATTTCATCGGCGATATTCTTTAGTCGCGAATGGCTCTGGATCACTCCACCAAGTCCAAAGTGAAAATAAGCCCCTAGGAGATAAAATGCATGGGAAATGAAGTTGGAGTCCTCAGAAAGCTTTTCACTGTAGTATTCTTTGGACGCTTGTAAGTCAGATAAAATCTTTGTTTCCTCGGATATATCAAACACTGGCTGTCGCTTAAAATAGTCAAACGCAATTTTGTCGATTTTCGATCCATAGATATCGGCAAAAGGCTGGCACATGCGCGAGATCACCGAAGTGATATTAAGCATCAAGCTATCGGGCGACACCAGCTTTGGATCAACATGGGTGGCGGTCCTTTTATGATTGGCATCTATAATCTTGCCAAAGAATTGGAGCAGCTTCTGTCTAGAGTTGGGAGAAGCGCGAACTATTTTGTCACAAATGAAAAATAGCCTGCCTTGAATGACTTTGAGCTCGGCACTGACATCTATAGCCACTCTGTCTATTTCAGCAGGAGAAGACAAATCAGGAGTGGGGAAATTTCTGATGCAGCAGGGCTCGTCTATTGGCGACACATTGAGAAATGGTCCCAGCACCGTATTGCGACTGACCGACGAAGCAATAGCAGCATTGTCATCTCCAGCAGGCAGGAAAGTTTCGAGCTCCGTCATAAGTGTAGCCACCGATTTTATAGACACGAGATTTTCGAGCACCGAAAAATAACCTCTATAAGTATCATAGGCTGTGTTGACGTCTCGAGCAGCCAGTGACGCAGACAGACTTGTGATCAGCGGGGCCAGCAGCTCAGATGTCATGTCCTGCTCTTGGCTATGAGTTATCATGGAAGCCACAAAGTCCCACGGGGGTTGACTGCTATCGACTTTGGCAACCAGGCGTTCAGCCACATTGGAATACAATCCACTGTCGTCAGTGGGGTCTGCGGTGGCAGACACCACAGCAAAATCAACGGCAAATCGCTGAATGCTGTTTAACAAGTTGATCTTGGCTTCATAATCAGTAGCTTTGGTCTTTAGCAGTCTTTTTGCATGGGCAGCACGGTTCCAGCAAGCCAGCAAGTAGTCGAAAACTGACGGCAAACATTTCTGTTCAGTGAGCCTGCTCCAAAACGCACGGTCCAGCAATTCCTCATTGAAAATGAATTGCGCTCCCTCATCAGCAATATCAACTGCCAGAGACTCTAAAACCACTAGCGAATCGTCATCAGAGGGAATCAACGATACTTTGAGTATATCCTTAATCACTCGGTCTCCCCACTCCTCAAAGGTCTGAACAGGCTTCGGGGTCGGCTTGTCCAACGGCTTGGTATCAGCAGCAGAGGTCGAAACTTCAGCAGGTCTGGATGCTGGTTGAGGTGCCGGCTCAGACACATCCATTTTATTGGGGTCTGGCTGGGCTACGGAGGAGCTCGACTCATTTGGAGGTGGTTTTACAGGTGTAGTTGATCTGGTGCTAGACCCAGACGGCGGGTTGGGGGTCTGCCGGGCCTCCGATATTTGCTGGAGTCGCTGAAGACGTTTCCTACGAACCTTGGTTAGTTAGAAAGCACATTGACCACCATTAGCTCACTTCTTCAGAGTCGTCCATGATTATCAATAATCAATGGTATTATGCAATTATCAGAGTATAGCCCCAGCACACTATGCGCTTACGGAGGGGCATCCCCATAGGCGCATATCCGGACAGGGCTCTGGCCAGTAAGCGAATATCATCAAGTCGCAACTGACGGGACTAAATGTTTATAGAGTTGACATTGGTTTGGCTTGAATAACTGCATAGCAAATCACAATATAACAACGGCAGGTTGCTGGCTGTTGAGAGCAGACACGTTATCGCGCAGATTGGGTAATGTCTGGACAGTCTACGCCTGTGGAAGGTGTCTCGGGGCCGGGTGGAACCGACAGAGGGCCACCTCAGGCCAACGGACAACTGGATCCGATTCTGTCGCACGCTCTATCAGACGCCAAAAACCGCATGTTTGTGCTTCTTCAAGAGAAGGCAGTTCTGTCACTTTTACGGGGCCAGTCCAATATGGTGGAAATGGAACCAATGAATTCATATTATCGCCTTGTGGCATATAAGGTGGCCGACTACTATTCGATAGGACACTGTCTAAATGGCTTGGGAACTGCAGTGGTATACTACAAATTGACTCATGGCGATTTAAAGCTGCCAGTTAGATTGGCAGCCATAAGGCAGTCCGGAGCACAGTCGCCATCCAAGGCAGTAAAGAAGGTTTTGAAACGACCAGCGATATTGCGAAATGACTCTCAAAAAGATGATTCCAGAGAGGGATCTCACACTCCAACATCAGATGCATCAGATGGCCAGCAGCAGGCGGGTCAAGATGGAATTGCACTGGCAGGAAGTGACAGCGGCACCGACATGAACGACGCCGATAATTTCATTGCCCGAAAGAAAGCATATGACCAGGCACGCGCACGAATATTTAAGGATTTCGTCGAGACTCCATCCGACGACGAGGAACCTGAGCCACCCCTCGTCACTGCCGAGATGGATCATGATTATAAACGGAAGGATTTCCGAAAGAAAGCACCAACCAACGCACCACCGTCTAGGAATTAGACAACCAGTTTATTGACAAGTCAATGGTATCGCATCATGTAACGACGGCATAGAAAATGAATAATAATAATAATACAAGCAACAGCAATAGAGCTTGTACCCTCGTTTATTTATTTGTTTGCTTTTCCAGTAGACTTGATACAAAAGAAAGATTAGCGTTTTATTATATAGACATATGCATAAAGTACAGAACCGGAATATTTAACGTTTTATTATAGCCAATTTCCAGGGAATCTCGAGATGGGGATACTTGTCGTCATCCATGAAACTCGTCAAACAAGTATAGGTGCCTCGAGCCATGAGACCTCCAGGAGCTTCTCCTTGAGGCAGAGTCACCTCATAATAAGGCTTGTCCTTTGTATTGGGTGGATATGATCCCAACACATGGTCAGTTTTGCTAAAAGTGATACCACCTCTTTTAGCAGTTTGTAAATAACGCACTCCAGTCATGATTTCGTGCTGGATACGGAACCGAACCGTGATCAGAAACTTGGCCTTTTCAATGAGCTGGATGGGATGCTTTTGGAAGTTGAGCAGATCAGTCGGGCTCTCAAAGTCCAGAATAACTGGATCGTGCGCCTCCACTTGCACACTGAGATGAAGCACCACCAAGCGACGCTCGTCGCCAGGAGCACCAATAGAGTTGACACCAGACGCATTTTCCAAGTCCAGCCCCAAAGATTTTTTCCACCGGGTTAGCGACTCGTCCTCCGCATCCAGGGCCGCGTACTCGCCAATGGCCTTTTTAGGAGCAATCACATACTCAGGCGCAGGGTCATCTTCGGTGGCTTTGGGCTGTACAGAGGCCGACATGGTGGCAGCAAGACGTGGGACAAGTTAAACTAACACAAGTACAGTCCAAAACCCAGCAGGGATCTGGGTTATTTTATATGTACGGGTCTGCAACCTTCGCCGTAGCCCATGTTGCATGCAGCAAAAGGAGGATATTTCACCAGATCTTCTGCACCATTGAAACCGATCGACATTAAATTTCAACAAACATATGGGCCTTAATCCACATACCGGAGGTGGACCCTTGCTTGTGCGTGCCCCGACTGGACGCTGCTCGTGATGCAGCATGTATTAACGTTAAATTGGCTGGTGTGGAGTGCCATAGCCATCAAAAACGATCGGTGACACCACTGCCTATTGCAGCGGTCGGCAGCACCTAATTTTCCAGATCTGGTCTTGTCACTACTGCACACCAGCGCCAGCTCTGCTACCAGTTGCAGCTGAACGGGGTTATATAGATAATAATTTGTCCAGACGTTTGGGTCTTTTGGCGCTTCTGGCCTGGTGGACTGTTCTCTGTAATGATCGGACGTGTCAGTTGCAGCTGATAAGCGGTCCGATCTGAGCTCAACAAAATTGTTTCATGTCTGATTCCAGGGGTGAGGGGACAGGGGCAGCCGGGAAACGTCAAGATCCGAGACATGGACATGTATGGAGCTGTACGTGGTTCGTTGCAACCAGCACATAGCTTGTTGCGGTTCTGCAGCTAACCGTATAGTCTCACACCATGTAACTGCAAAACCCATTGCTGTAGAATCAACTGCCACCCACCTTGTGGTTTAGTAGAGCAGCTTGACCAATGGGTTCGCACATCTCGGCATACGGGTCTACACTAAGTGTTGTTCGCACCCTGTTGTCAAATACGTCTGTTCCTCTACGCAGCTTTATATACAATCCATATGAGATAAGTTGACTATGTACAATCTATTATTCAATGTTCAGGTCCTCAGTGGCAGTAGCAGCCGACAGACCAGCGTCAGACGCAAAAGCTGGAGGAGGCTCCAACAGAATCATCAGTCGCAAAATGTCAAGCACTGGTGGTTTCAGCGACTTGTCGTAAATGTTCAAAAGGTCCACGGGACTGGGGTACACCCGCAGCGCTCGGTAGAAAGCCAAAGCAGCACCAATGTGCTTGTCTTCACCGCCGGCCAAAAGCTCGTCTGCTCGAGACACCTCCTCCACAAAGAATTTCTCTCGCTCCTGCAAACCCTCTGGAAGGGGATCGTTTTTCAATGACTCCTTGACCAAGGTCTGAATAGTGTTTTTCAGCTCGTTTTTGCCCTGCTCAGCTGCCTGCTGCTGGGCCTTTGCATGCTGCTTAGCTGACTTTCGCAGCTGTCGTCGGAAATCCTTGGAGCTTCGGCGCTTGTAGTCAAAGTACAACAAGTACCCCACTGAGTTAGCTGAGTTGTTGACGGGCTTTAGCCGCTACTTACAGGCTGAAACTGCCACTGCGGAAGTGACTACTGTAGCTGTGGATGGCATGTTAAGGAGTGAAAATTTCGCCGCACCTATGGTTTGCTACTATATTGATGTCCAGTCAGCAAATGGCCTCCCTGTAGTTTGGCTTTATAGGAGCTATCTCATCGCCAACAAGCAATTGCCCAGGCAAGTTATTTTGTTTACAAAATGCTTGTCTTGGCCTTAACGTTTTGTTGGATACGGTTATTTTCGGTTACCGTGCCCGCTGTTCTCGTCTTTGGGTCCATTGCGTCATAGCTGTCACTGTGGATCACTTCCATTTGGATTTGCTCCCCAGAAACCCAAAATCCCTAGCGTTTTATTTGCTATTTATTATTTTATTTGTAACCTAACAAAATCAGTTGATGGCGGCTTTCAATGGCAACCATTCACCCCAAATATCTTGTATATCTTGACGTCTGCACTTGTTTAGGCTGGTACATGTCAATGCAACTCTGAGACGTCCAATGTGCATGGCATTCCAGGGACAAACAAATGACTGGTCAACCACATTATAACGAACAAACACATCAAAAACTATTGATAGTTGATTTTGTAGTCATGGAATGGTAATCCATTGTTAGTAGTATGTTGACAGGTTTGCATTGTTGATTTGCGCAATAACCGCCTTCGCCCGCTTAGGGCCGACCCCCCCTGTACTGTAGTGGCCTTGTGTGGGTGCGGCGAAAGTTCACTTCACAACATGGATATTGATCCAGATGTACAAATGGAGGACGCGGTGGAAGAGACGGGATTGGGACTGGAAGAAGAAGAAAATGGCCGTATGAATGAATTCGTAGACCCTCTTAGCATGGCAGATGCCCCAGTCAGAGACAACAGTCAGTCGGTGGGCCAGCTGGACCAGTGGATAGAGACGCTGGAGGCCTGCAAACCTTTGACCGAGGACGAGGTCAAGTCGCTGTGCGCCATGGCGTCCGAGATCTTGCAATACGAGCAGAACGTCCAGCCGGTGAATGCTCCGGTGACTATCTGTGGTGATGTGCATGGCCAGTTCCACGATCTCATGGAGTTGTTCAAGATTGGAGGGCCGTGTCCTGACACAAACTACCTATTTATGGGAGATTACGTAGATCGAGGGTACTATTCAGTCGAGTCGGTATCATATTTGGTGGCCATGAAGGTGCGATATCCCAGCCGGCTCACTATTTTGCGAGGCAACCACGAATCTCGACAAATCACCCAGGTGTATGGATTTTACGACGAATGCTTGCGAAAGTACGGCAACCCCAATGTGTGGAAGATGTTTACAGATCTGTTTGACTTTTTTCCCATCACGGCGCTGGTTGAAAACAAGATCTTCTGTTTGCATGGAGGATTGTCGCCTAACATTGAGACCATTGACAACATCAGAGATCTCAATCGGTTCCAGGAGGTGCCTCATGACGGTCCTATGTGTGATTTGCTATGGTCGGATCCTGACGACCGGGGATCTTGGGGTGTGTCTCCCCGAGGAGCTGGATACACATTTGGCCAGGACATTTCCGAGCAATTCAACCACACAAACGATTTGTCGCTCATATCTCGAGCCCATCAGCTTGTCATGGAAGGTTACAGCTGGTCTCATGATCAGAACGTGGTGACCATTTTCTCGGCGCCAAATTATTGCTACAGATGTGGAAACCAGGCGGCCATTATGGAGGTGGACGAGAACTTGAACAACACCTTCCTACAGTACGATCCCTCGCCTCGGCCTGGTGAGCCATC
The DNA here is from genome assembly GCA_030579815.1 of Sugiyamaella smithiae. Classification (NCBI taxonomy): domain Eukaryota; kingdom Fungi; phylum Ascomycota; class Dipodascomycetes; order Dipodascales; family Trichomonascaceae; genus Sugiyamaella; species Sugiyamaella smithiae. The sequence continues at coordinate 479,615 of JAKTRV010000008.1, forward strand.
TGTATCTCGAAAGACCCCAGACTACTTTTTGTGATGACGCCTGATTGTCGTCTGGCTTTTCTTTTATGTGCTACATATATGATGGGGCGATGCTGTCGGGATGGTGTGTATCTCCTTTTGAAGTCACTGTGCTGACTTTAAGCGGTCCAAGGCGATGTCACACATAGCCTGTTAATTGTGTTAATTTTTTGTTTTGTACTTTCCATAGTAAAATTTTGTGCTTCAGAAAAAAAAAAAAAGACACGATACTTACGTTGAATGCTTCGTTTACTTCCTTTGTATAGTCGTTTCGTTTGATCCTTTGTTGCATGTTTTCCATGATAACTTGTCGTGGCCGAGCATTGACAAACACAACGTATCTGAGCCCTGGGAACGTCTGCTCGTACTTGTGGTTCAGCTCATCGAGGCGCTGCTGCTCGTCGGCCGCTGCTTCTTTCAATGATTGTTGCTCTTTTAGCGAGTGATCAGAAAGAGTTGTTTTCTTGGCTCCTAGGCGAGGATGAGCAGCAATGATCTTGGGGATCCTGTTATCATTTATGTCTGCATTGGCCAAGCTGATAAGCTGGTGTCGAACCGCCTCGATAAGCTCTGGATAACCAGTCGACTCGTCGATTAGTGGGCTGATTATCTCATTGAGCGTCTGGCATGGTTCAAAAAGAACCGCCAGGACTTCTGGCTGTTTCGTTTTTGCAAACTGGTTGTAGTCTGGAAACATACTTTCGGACATGTCCGAAGTGGGACCATGCATCTTAAATATCATCTGCTAGTAAAGTGCACGTACCACCGCCATACACTCACGGGTCAAAACGGCGCTTTAACAGTGACAATTTTTTTCTAGTAAATGCTCACAGTGTTAAAGGAATTTCAGATTTTATTATTAAAAGTAATAAATGGATTCTAGAACTGATAAACTACTCTGCCGCGGCAGCAAATCGCTCGCTGATGTCTGACACCAACTTGCCAAATTCGGCATTGAGCTCCTGCTCTCCTCTGCTGGGCTCAAAGAACTTGGCAGAAGAAACCGAATACTTGATGTCAGCAGTTGCCTCGGCGAGCTTGCTCCATGAAGCACCAGAGGACACTGCCTTCTGAGCCTCCTCGTAGTAGGTAATGAAAGCCTTCATCATGGCAGAAGTCTTCCAAATAGGACAGAATGCATCGTAGGTGGAGTAACCGTTCTGTTGCAAAAAGTCCTCCTTGATCAGAGTGGCCACATCAAGGGTGATCTTGTCTGAATCAGACAAAGCACTCTTTCCGACCAACTGTACAACCTGTTCAAGCTCCTCAGCATTGGAAATGATCTCCTTCATTCGGTCTCGCAGTTGTGGGAACTCGGGGTAGTTCTTCTCGTAGTACTTGTCCAAAACGGTGGTGTATTTGGAGTATGAAAGCGCTGTGTTGACGGATGGGAAGTGCTTTCGCTGAGCAAGCTTCTTGTCAAGACCCCAGAACACCTGGGTAATACCAAGGGTAGAAGTGGTGACAGGATCAGAGAAATCACCACCGGGAGGAGACACTGCAGCAACAATAGACACAGATCCCTGTCGGTCGGGGTTACCCAATGCAGTGGCTCGGCCAGCTCGCTCATAGAACGACGCTAGCCTGGTTCCCAAATAAGCAGGGAATCCCTGGTCGGCAGGCATCTCTCCCAATCGTCCGGAAATCTCTCGCAAAGCTTCGGCCCATCGAGATGAAGAGTCAGCAATCATAGCAACGTCCTTACCTTGGTCTCGGAAGTACTCAGCCAAAGTGATACCAGTGTAAATAGACGCCTCTCGAGCAGCCACAGGCATGTTGGAGGTGTTGGCCACCAAAGTAGTTCGCTTCATAATGGGCTCCTTTCGACCCTCAATCTCCGTAAACAGTTCAGGGAACTCCATGAGTACCTCAGCCATCTCGTTTCCTCGCTCACCACATCCGACATAGATGATGACATCCGAGTTCGAGTACTTTGACAGTGATTGCGAAATAACCGTCTTACCACATCCGAAAGCTCCAGGGATACAGGTGGTACCACCCTGGACACAAGGAAACAACGCATCCAACACTCGCTGTCCTGTCAACAAAGGATAATTGGCCGATAATTTTTCAGCCACTGGACGAGGAAGTCGCACCGGCCATGTGTGGTACATAGAGTATTCGTGCTTCTTGCCATCAAACTCCAACTCCAACACTGGGCTATCCACAGTGTAGGAACCTGCCTCAGCAATTCGGGTAATGGTACCTCGACCCAGAGGAGGCAGCAAGATCTTGTGGTCAGACATCAGTGAATTCTCCCATACCGATCCAAAAATGTCACCACCGGTGATGTGGTCTCCAACACTCAAAGAACCTGGCTTGAAGTCGTACTGGGCGGTTCGAGAAAGGGCAGGAGCATCAACTCCTCGAGGAATATAGATACTCTTGGACATCTCTTGAATGGCCTTGAGTGGTCGCTGAATACCATCATAGATAGTCTCCATCAAACCGGGTCCCAGCTCTACAGAAAGAGGCTTTCCAGTTCGCAAAACTGGGTCTCCCACTGTGACACCGGCTGTCTCCTCGTACACCTGAATGGTGGCCTTGTCTCCATCAATTCGAATCACTTCTCCTACAAGACTGTCATGGCCAACCTTCACCAACTCGTACATAGCACATCCAATCATGTTCTCTGCAATCACGACAGGACCTGACACAGAGTAAATGGCACCATAGTCCTTTTCTTGGGCGTCATCCAGCGAAATTCGCTCCAGGACTTTTCGAGTGTTTTCAACTGCCGCCGTCTTTGTCAGCCCAATCTCTTTACAATTCACTCAGCTGGTGCCAAAAGCGTCTTCACCCCATCTGTGCGCTGGCACCAATCTCTGCCAATTCAACTTACCATGCTCTCAATCCTTGACTTATGTTTACAGCCCAATTCAATTGAGTGTGAGCACTTGTTAAGTGGTGGGTTGGCACTCCCCCCCAATTGGCGGTGGAACCGGGGTAGGGGTAAGGTAAGGGGGTGATAAGAGCCTTGCACTGTCTGGAACTGTAAAACTGGTTTGACTAGAGTGATTTTCTAGCGAAGACTTAACATCACAATAAATATATATGTTTAATGGTCAGGGGTAGTCATTGTGTGTACATTTGTAGTAATCGGGTCATAATTTTAAGTCTGCGATTCAGATTCGAGCCGTAGTCTTGTAGGAGGCTCGATTGCCAGATGTTGAACTGTTACAATAAACAACGGAATTGACTCTACAAGAACGGGAAATCAGCTATTTTTTTTTATTTTGCGATGCCATTTTAAATGCGGGGAACAGGGCCTCCGGGGGATGTCGAAGTTCGTGCAGTAAGCACTTCGACGCCGTCCTCAGTAACCAGCAAGGTGTGTTCTGTGTGAGCCATGTCAAACTATTCAAATACTTACCAAACTGCGCACTTCGTTTACCATCTGCTGTGACTCCAGTCCAGTTATCTGGCCATCGCTTATCTCGGTATGTTCCTAGACACAACATGGGCTCAATAGTGAACACCATACCAGGCTTGCACACTCCAATTGCCTTATTTCTGCCGTCTATATTAGCCACCTTATCAAAAAAACAATGCAAAATTAAGCATCACAATTTCCACTTACAGTGAGGCACATCTGGAGCGCAGTGAAACAGATCGTTGACTCCATGTCCACAGTACGCTCGTACCACAGAAACCTTGTTCTTATTGGCATGCTTCTCGATAACATCTCCAAAACTTCGCACCAGGGCTCCCGGCTTGACAGTGGCAATAGCCATATCAAGAGCCTCTCTGGTGGTTTCAACTAGACGTACGCTATCAGGGTCGGCCTTTGCCTTGTCACCCACATAATACGTCTCGTTGAGATCACTATGATATCCATCTTTAAATATTGACACATCGAGATTAACGATATCACCATCCTTGAGAATATACTTGTCTGGGATTCCGTGGCAAATAACCTCGTTGACACTTGTGCAAACACTCTTGGGGAAATTATAGTAATTCAGAGGACTAGGATAAGCGTCTCTGTCCATGCAAGCTTGATGCACTATAGCGTCGATCTCATCGGTTGTAACTCCGGGTCGAATAGCAGCAGCAGCGATATCCAGCACTTCACGACCCAGCTTGTTGACACGTCGCATAGCGTCGATGCCCTTGGCATCCAAAATCTTGATGGTGGTGTTGCGTCGCACCTGCTGTTCCTTTCGAGGCTGACCATCTACAGCATATTCCGGCAATACAATACCCTCCTTTACTTCTCTCTTCTTGGAAAGTGGATAACACGCTCGGAGATCTCCTGTGTACACTGATTCTGGGAATGGATCATAAGAATCTTCAGTTCCACCTGCTGATGCCTTTGAGTCTGCTGCTGGACGAGGGTGGATGGCCTTGTGGATAGACCAGTTTCGTCGAAAACATGCTTGACCACAGAAAAAACTGTCAATCCCTGACTTCATACAAGTGGGACATTTAAGCGTTCCGGCCTCGTTGGCACAATCCGCTCCAGAACATCCTGCCATGGCGTTAGTAAAGTTTGTCACCCTTACCGTAATTGGCGAAGTACTAAATAAACTCCAGTCATGCACGGCTGATCATCTTCTGAACAAAAATGATGGCAGAAATATCACAGAACAAATAGGTTTACCACTGTATATTTAAGTGGTCTTCTAATGATTTTCTATTGTACAGTATGGGCAGTTGTTCGAAAAAGTGAGAGCTATCATTTTGAGCAGGATGGGCACTTCAAGCTGGATTATGACCCTACTGATCTGGTACGTACGTTCCTGATACATTCCTTCCAGTTTTATTTGATCTGGCTATGTCTATCGACTGTGCAATACAAACGCATAAAAAGGTTATCCTTACTTTGAGAGTGCTATTTTGAAATGTACCATGAGACTTTGGTGATGAGCTGTTCCGACTTCCATAATGCAATCTGCACTGTCATGCATGCGCGAATGGTGTAATCAATGACGTGATCAGATTCTCATTTCAAGCGAATAACCATAAATATTCAAAGTGTCCGGTAAACAGTTCAAGATGGCTTCTGCAACTGCTGTGGCACATATAGAAATAGATGACGGTCTATTAGAACCGGTGCAGAGAGAGTCTGTACAGAGACCCACTAGCCTCTCTGTGATTCGCTCTTCGCCGTACCGGTCAAAGACTCATCTGCTTGATCTCCGCGACCTCTCAAGCCCATATCGGCTATTAGCCATAGCACTCATGGCGTTTCAACCACTGACTCCAACTTATGCATATGACGACTACTCGCAGTCGTTTAATTTTCACCACATTATAGGCTTCCTCCGCAACTACATACAGCTGACAGGCATGCATTTCGACCGGTTGGAAGCCTATGTCATAGTATTCAGATCTCAGCTCAAAGTTGAAGCCAGCACATCTGCCGAGAAAAGGGCGTTCTTAGCTCAAGTAGACGAGGCATCTCATGAAGAGGCCAATATCAGCGGGGGGTTGTTGAAATATTGGTTTGGGGTACCCGATGATGTGCATGGACGTAATCTGGCAACCTGCATATGGGCATCGAAGCAAGACGCTAAGCGAGGAGGTGGCGGTCCTGCCCATCGGGAAGGCATGCGCAAGGCCATTTCATGGTACAAGCTATGGAAAATCGAGGAGTACAGACTTGAAATATCGGACGGTGCTGCTTCATATAATCTAGAACCCATGCGGTAGGATGTACATTTCTTTTATGCAGATGGCTATGCAACCTTAAAGTGAGTTTTGCTATCTTTGCTATTCTTAAACGCAACCCTTCGATGCTATTGCACCATATTTATTGTAAACTCTAAATGATGTCATAGGATAATATGGTTTATAGTATAAAAAGCAGATTAAAACCTTGTTTGACAATGAGACCAAATGGCGTCGTCAATCAAGTCAACCAAGAATGTCTATGGGTCATACGTAGAAGACTTTAGCAGTGATGAAGGTGCTCTGCTGGATATCATCACTGATGATGCCGTCCTGTATAATAAGCAAGTTCTTGTTCAAAGGGCCATTGACGAAATTGGCATGACTGGGTTTCATTGGCAGCTATTCTTCCTCAATGGATTTGGCTATGCAGCAGACTCGCTGTTGGTAGTGTGTCAATCGATTTCTCAACCTCAAGTCAACTTAGAATTCAACCGGGCCAAAGATAAGATCCCTGGTGTCAGTACGGCTTCTGCTGTAGGACTTCTTGTAGGCGCCATAGTTTGGGGACTGGGTGCCGATGCAATCGGTCGCAGGTTAGCGTTTAACACCAGTTTATTTGTTTCTGCCATAGCAGTTATCATAGCTGGGGCCATGCCGTCGTACTTATCTTTCACGGCTCTTGTAGCCGTGTATTCAGCTGGATCTGGCGGCAACTATATCTTAGACGCCACCAATTTTTACGAGTTTCTTCCTAGAGCCCATGCACACCTGACGACTATATTGGCTCTGTGGTGGGGAGTTGGATACACCGTGACGGGACTACTAGCGTGGGCCTTTATGTCTAACTGGTCTTGTAGCTCAGTGGAAACGTGCACATATCACAACAATATTGGCTGGAGATATCTCCACTATTCGGCAGGATCGCTTGTATTTGTAGCCGCGGTGTTACGGATTACAGTGATTCGAATGCCCCAAACGCCTAAGTGGCTCATCACCCAGAACAAAGATCGAGAGGCTGTTGATTTTCTGCAACAATGGGCTGCAAAATACAACCGTACTATCAGCATCACTGTGGAGCAGCTGGAAAGTTTAGGGGTTGTAAAGGCCCATCTTGATGACGACTCTAAATCAGTCAAAAAATTCATGAAGCACATTCGGGGAATGTTTGCTACAAGAAAATTGATTTGGTCGTCTTCATTACTAATTCTTCTCTGGATATTGATCGGATTTGGAGATCCTCTGTACAGTGTATTCCGGCCCTATTATCTCAAGCATAGAGGCTATACCGACAATACTTCAGCCTCTAACTACATCACTTGGCGTAACTATGCTATATCAAATGTCTGTGGTTTAGTGGGTCCATTGCTGGCATGGCCGCTAATCAATACTCCTCATATAAGACGCAAAGGGACGCTGGCGATCGGTGCAATTCTGACCATGGCATTTCTGTTTGGCTATACCCAGATAAATACGCCCACCCAGAACATGGCAGTGGCATTTGTGCTTGCAGCTGTTGAAAACATTTTCTTTGGCGCATTATATGGTGTCACGCCTGAACTACTGCCAACCGCTTCTAGAGCCACTGGCTATGGAATAGCTGTTGCTGTTAATCGAGTGTGCAACATTTTGTCCAATGTCATAGCAGGCTATGCCAATGTCGAGACAGTGGCCCCGCTGTATGTTGCCGCTTCTATGTTTGGCATGATGGCCATAGTTGCGCTGCTTCTACCATTCGAACCAGCAGGTAAATTTGTCGCTTAATTAAATAAACAAAGTCCTAATTGTATACTATAACATTAAATTGATTTTACCTCCATACATGCATAAACCGCCTGCCATACAGATCAAGAGCCACATAGAGCGTACGGCTGAACGGGCACGGCTGAGGGCCCAACCCTGGAATTTTTTCATACCCAAAAGATATTTTTTTTTCACTTTACTTCATCATAACCATGGTCGAATATTTGCTTTTCGAGGAAGCGGCAGGTTATGCGCTTTTCCAGGTTGTGGTGCAGCCAGAGGACATTGGTGCCCGACTGAAGGAGGTTCAGCAGGCATCTAGTGATCTTGGCAAGTTTTCCAAGCTTGTGAATCTGGTGTCATTTGCACCCTTCAAGGGAGCAGCCCATGCGCTGGAGAATGCCAACGATATTTCTGAGGGTATTGTTAACGACCACCTCAAGTCTCTTTTGGAGCTCAACCTTCCCAAGCCTTCCAAGAAGAACAAGGTGACTCTTGGAATTTCCGACAAAAGTTTGGGACAAAGCATTAAAGATGCTATCCCCGGTGTGGAGTGTGAGTCTTCTGAGGTAGTGCACGATCTGCTGCGAGGAATCCGTCTTCTTGGACCCAAGTTGCTTAAGCAGCTTGAGGACGGTGATCTTGAGCGAGCCCAGCTTGGTCTTGGACATGCCTACTCTCGAGGCAAGGTTAAGTTCTCAGTCAACAAGAACGACAACCACATCATCCAGGCCATTGCTCTGTTGGACCAGCTGGACAAGGATATCAACACATTCTCTATGAGAGTCAAGGAATGGTACTCGTGGCACTTTCCCGAGTTGGCCAAGATTGCGTCTGACAACTACCTGTTTGCCAAGCTCGCTCTTTTGATCCGAGACAAGAACTCGCTTGTTATTTCTGACGAGACTGAGCTCGAGGACAAGAAGCATCAGTTGGCTGCTGTTGTCAATGACGACGAGGCTATTGCTCAGCAGATTCTTGACGCCTCTCGAATCTCAATGGGTCAGGACATTTCCGAGACCGACATGGAGAATGTGTGCACTTTTGCCGAGCGAGTGGTCAACATCACCGAGTACCGAGCCAAGCTTTTCAGCTACCTGGCTGAGAAAATGCACACCGTTGCACCCAACCTGTCTGAGCTTATCGGAGAGGTGGTTGGTGCCCGACTTATCTCACACGCTGGTTCTTTGACCAATCTTTCTAAATACCCTGCATCTACTGTCCAGATCCTTGGTGCCGAGAAGGCTCTTTTCCGAGCACTCAAGACCAAGGGAAATACCCCCAAGTACGGATTGATCTACCACTCGAGCTTTATTGGTCGAGCTGGCATGAAGAACAAGGGACGAATTTCTAGATTCTTAGCTAACAAGTGCTCTATAGCGTCTCGAATTGACAGCTTTTCCGACTCTACATCAACAGTGTTTGGTCAGGTTCTCAAGAAGCAGGTTGAGGAGCGACTGACTTTCTTCGACACCGGCGCTGCTCCCACTAAGAACGTCGATGCCATGAAGGAGGCTATGGACTCTGTTCTTGCAAACGTGGATGTTAGTGCCATGGACATTGACATTGACGATGACGAAGATGATGATGAGCCCGTTTCCAAGAAGGAGAAGAAGGAGAAGAAGGAAAAGAAAGACAAGAAGGAGAAGAAGGAGAAGAAAGACAAGAAAGAAAAGAAGGAGAAGAAGCGATCTTCAGAGGAAGAAGAGTCGCCAAAGAAGAAGAAGAAGTCTAAGAAGGACTAGTGTAATTTATGATCATTAACATACGGCCCGCAACTTGGAGATAGTTAGCGAATAAATATATGTATTTTTTGTTGATAAAACATCAATGGCCTCTTTAATAAGCAAGTTAAATGTAGAGATGGTCGGACGGCCTGTTGAGCGGTTTGATGGTGGCACCACCAAGACTTTGTGACAAGGCCTGGGATACCTGGGGATATGTGGACTGATGGTCTACCATCTCAAAATCCTGGGGGCCCTCTGCTTTGACAATGAGGCCAATAGTAGGCACTCCAAGAGCCTGTCCCCGAGTCAGAAAACTCGCCACTCCACCAGAAAGCATAAAAGGAGGTTCGAGATCGGGCAGCTTGTCAAAACCAGTCGAGTGCTTACCGGATTTGATGATGTACAAGCTCTGACTTGACGAGATCATATTACCAGGGGCAACCACAATAAGCTGAGAAGGCTTCAATGCCTGTAACACCTCAGTTGAAAAATTGTAGCACTGGGCTTGAGTCAACTGAGGCAGCACTATCAGTACAGATTCACCGACCAAGTAGATTTCAGTTTTGTACAAAGTTGGCTTTAGTGGCGCTATGTCTTCTTCGTCGTCCCCATACTCGTACAGATCCGATACCACATTCTGAGCAGTAGCTTTAGAAGCATCTATTCCACTAGTTATAGTTCCAGTCGGCTTGACTCCTTGAATCAGATCCTTGTAAAGGGACAGACGGGGTCCAAGCACTACAACCTGACGGTTATGTAGCGATGCATCTGCAGATACTTTTGTCCATGAAGAGTACTTTTGAGTTTCAATATCTTCCAAATCGTCAGTCTCGTCAAGAAGGTGACGAGGAGTCGGTACTTCAGCCCACGGTTTCAACTTTGTTAGACTGTTTCGCCCATTATCTACCTACAATCATATTTTAGTAGATCAGCCAGCTATTAATGATAGATCCAAGAACAGCAACAACAAAAAAAAAAAAAAGACAATTTCTAGATCCAAGGTGACTATGACAGGTAAACAACGCTATATTAACTGTGGACAAGTTTATACCCGACAATTGGCGAAATTGTTGGTGTTTTTATAGTGTGGCCAAAAATATGGAGATCAAGTTAAGAGGCAACTTTTCGAAATCAGTCAAGCGGCTGCCAACATGACAGACATAGTCAAAGTCAACGATGAATTCAACGAGATCCAACGGGGTAAGTAACACCATTGGCAATGGTTCTAACAAGACATGTCAGGGTTCATTTCGGCCAGACAGCAACTAGAGGCCCAGTTGCAGGAAAACAAGATCGTTAAAGAGGTAAAGTCACAAAGTTTCATGGAACATTCTAATGACAGGAGTTCAGTCAGTTGACAGACGAATCGAAAATCTACAAGCTGACAGGCCCCGTGCTTGTTCCCCAGGACAAAGTTGAAGCTTCCTCGAATGTCGACAAGCGTCTTGAGTTTATTGGCGATGAAATGTAGGTATCCAGTGCAGATCAAGACCCAGGACTAATTCAAAGAAAAAGAGTCGAGGCCCAGATTGCTGCGTCGCAGAAAAAGCTCGAAGAAAAGCGAAGCCAGGTGAGTTTGGTTTACTCTTTTTGATGTTAAGTGAACGTTTACTAATGGCAGTTATTGGAATTGCAGTCCAAAGCACAGTCATGATTCAATCAAGTCGATGTCCTATTTGTAGTAGTAGTAGCAGTACAGAACTATACATTACTGAAGATGGCCAGGACCAAAGCTCAAAGGCAGTAGATCACCTAGAGTAAGCATCTTGTAGTCTCCGGTGGTGGTGAACATATAAACAGGCACGTCGAGGTCGCAAAACTCCCGGATCCTAGACGTTAATACATACACACAAATGCAAATAATACCTACACTTGTCGGCAGATTCCACAAGGACTGCAGATATCGGTGAGATCCGAAGCCACTGCTACAGCAACAAATTTGTTGTGGCCCTCCATGATTGCTCTGGTCACAGCAGAGCGCTCGGCACAGATGGTGGCTCCGTAGCTCACGTTCTCGACGTTGGCACCCTGGATGACCGATCCATCGGGCAGCAGCAGAGCAGCACCAACACGGAACTTTGAGTAAGGCGAGTAGGACAGATCGCGAGCTTTTAATCAGATACAGTGTCGAATCCACTACCTACCTTTTAGCGATTTGTCACGAAGAAGGTCGATTTGGCTGGCGTTTAGGGACATGGATGATGGCAGCACTACAAGACCTAAACAAGCCGAATAGTGGACGGATAAAAACGGACTCAATCAAGCAAGGGAAACACACAACGAGAGGGAAAAACTATTTGATTAAACAACGGGAACAAAAACAACAAACCAATTGACTGGAGCAAAAGCGCTGCAAAAATAACTAATAGAACAGGCTCAACTGAACTCAAACTGAAACTGAAACATGATGACATCACTACAGCAGCTTGTTAAAAGAGAACCCATGAAATTACAACACAAAAACTCTCCAGTGACATCAGTACGGTTATGATCTCGTGCAATACAATTCTACTTAAGTTCGCTTCTTGATGTTGGTTGCGAGCCACTCAAGACCCTCGTACAGACCGTCACCAGAGGTGGCACAGGTGGCCTGGATGTACCACGCTCGCTGTCGCAATGAGTGCAGACCCAACTTCTCGGTGATCTCGGCAGCGTTCATAGCGTTGGGCAGATCCTGCTTGTTGGCAAACACCAACAACAGCGCGTCTCGCAGCTCGTCCTCGTTGAGCATTCGCTGCAACTCCTCTCGGGCCTCACCCATTCGGTCTCGGTCATTGCTGTCCACAACGAAGATAATGCCCTGGGTGTTTTGGAAGTAATGTCGCCACAAAGGTCGGATCTTGTCCTGTCCACCGACATCCCACACAGTGAAGGAAATGTTCTTGTACTCGACAGTCTCGACGTTGAATCCAATAGTAGGAATAGTAGTGACAATTTCTCCAAGCTTGAGCTTGTAAAGAATGGTGGTCTTTCCGGCAGCGTCAAGTCCCACCATGAGAATTCGCATCTCCTTTCGGCCGAAAAGGCCCTGGAGCAGTTTTGAAATCGACAGTCCCACTTTGTTAGTATGGTATTTTTCAAAAAACGCGACTTGAAGAAGGGGGGGGCCTCTCTTGTGTCATTGCTTGCCAATCCACATCGTGGCGCCTCCAAAGCCTCCACTCCATGCTCACAGCCCAGTTCAATGACCCGCCATTTGCCCGTTGTGCGCGCTACCGGTAGTTTTTTTACTCACTTTTCCGAGGTTCGAGGTTGTTGTAATATGCCAGCAAACAGCAGGTGGAAGAGTTTGAGAGGCGGCCAATGGGTTGTGCTGAGCTGTTATTATTATGGTGCGCCGCGCCTAAGTTACCTGGCTCAGCAGCCGAGCTTATCTGACAAGATCAGATGGGCGACAGGACTTGGGTTTAACGGGGTCCATTGTTTAGGTTAACAAATACCCAGTACCAGCAATGACTTGGTTCCGATCGGTTATAGACGATGTATGAGCATTGTATTTCTAATACACATATCAAGTATATACTAGGTTTTTGTACTGTGGAGTGGCAGATACGGTTGTAATAATGTATATTGAAAAGTGACGTCCAGCTGGACTGATATTATAAGCGAATTTTTTTTACAAATCTGGCTGTGCTGGTATCGCTATGTATTGGACCCCAATTGTAGTGGTGGCAGTGGCATTAGCACTTTTAAATAGGCGCTTACTATTGTGCGTATAGAGCTAATGTGGCTGTGGATGGCGATCACTGTGGATATTTAGGTCTGTCTGCATACCACACGTAATGCTGCGTACCGCTGCGTACTCCTGTCACCGCCAGCATCTCTAGAGTGTGTTGTAAAGATGACGATCTCGCGACATGATGTGCTTGTCTATCGCGTTAATGTGGCAGAAGCACAATTGTATTTCTGCCAATATAAGCCCATCAAAGGATGGTTTAGTGATGTATCTTGAGGATACGCTACTCACAGAGACCAGTCAATTAACTTCACCTGCCCAATGAATGGTTAAAACACCATCCAATTATAAAATAGCACTTTGGACGCTTCGGATTGGCAATGCTTAACGGGCTCTTGGGATCATCTTGTATAAAAATTCAAAGGATCTTCGTCTGCATTCAGCATCCGATAGTCATGCAGTTGGGTCGGTCTGACACCCGCATGATGATGAGCAAAGCAATAAACTAGTCAGTGCCGAAGGACTTTTCTCGACTGCTACTCAAATGCAGTTTGGAGGACTTTGCATGGCAATTCAGCAAGCTGCTTGGGATCTACATTGTTATATTGATTAGTTTTGCCTATGGCTATAGTGGGGAGGTTTTCGCATAGCTTTATAATTCGGCTGCTCGGTCGGATAGCATTTCATTAAACAAGGCTAAGCCAGCACTTCGATTGTCGAGTCCTCGCAAGTCTTGGGACTGTTCACGGGATTGCATCTAGCGTTGAGTCTATCAGGAAGGCTCACATAAAAGTCACTGTTATACCTGGCTGCCATTCCTGGCGCGGGCCAGTCCGTGCTGACGATCTGAGCTCCACTTTTGAACGCTGCAGTTCTTCTCGACACATCGTTATTATAGGCGTGGTAAATGGGCTCATCGGCTCTAGTACGCACAATGTACCCTTTGTTAACAAGGCTTTGAATTTCATTCAGATTAGTGTCCTCCGGCTCGTTGCGTTTGATAAATGCAGCGTCCGGTTGGCCAGGAACTGAATTGGTAAATATAACTCGGCCCTCTAGGTTCTCATGGCCCTGTGCTCGATAGGGATCTCGCACTTGGATCCTATTGGTAGGCTCATTATCCATAACAAAGTAAACCTTGCCTCTCGAACTACCTAGCGTAGGCCATCCGTGGCTGAGAACCGACTGTTCCAAAGTCATATTGGGTTGTCGGATGTCGTCAGGAGTTATCAGCTCGCTTGGACCAAAAACTGACCGGATCTCTGCATCCACTTTCTCCAGAGCTTCCGTTGTCCAAGGCTCGGCAACCGCACCTCCACGCTGCTCCAACTTGTCCTCTGTCAATTTGAACTCCAACAAGATTGGAATAGGTACATGGTTGTGATGAGCTTTTGACCATTCCTTCACTTGGTTGAGACATTCGACCAGTGTATAGCAGGATGTACCAACGTCACCGTCGGGAACGTGCATCACCTTGGCTCCTGGCTTATACATGGATTCTGGCAATTTATAATGGCTGTCCTCTTCCATACCTGCCAATTTCCTTATCAGAGGCTTAGTGTAAAGATCTCCTGAATTATAATCGGCCAATATATCAAACTCAAAGCTGCGAACATTCTGAAATTCCAATTGATCGTGGACCGTCGCGTGTGAGTAATAATAATTCCGGTATTCTTGAAAATTCTCTTCAAAGAATGGCCTTTCAGCCAAACTGACTTCATGGTGGTAACTGTTATGGGTACCTACAACCTGGATTTGGTTGATTCGAAACCCATCAGAAGCCTTGTTCTTTTCGGCGATTGTGATGCTGGATGATGGAGAGGTGGATTCGCCCAGCAGTCGAGCAATGGAAGAGGCTACACTGTCAGCGACAATAATGTCGGTCGGTTTACGCGCCTCGTCACAACTTACAAAACAGAAGTGCCAGTCCGGCTACTGAGAACACCGTTGACATTTTCACGGTCGAAAGTCCTTTCATTGTGGCTGTAATGAATAATTAGACACAAATATTACGTGGCCAACCTTTTGGCGTTCACGCTTAAGATATGTCAGTGGAACATTTCTTCTCCAGCCATATAAAACAGGAAAGGAAATAATTTCGAATATCATTCGGAGTTCATCACCGAAGCACAAAAGTGGTCACGCGACCAACTTAAGCCTGACATGCAACATTAACACTGCAGAAAACTCTGTGCGGAAATAGTGGGCAGTAGGCAATTCAGGGCCTACTACCCCACAACTTGGAGCAGCAAATTTGATGGTTATTTCGGTTTTGCAAACTTTAAATTACCGTTAAAAACTGTTTTGTTGGACCCCCAAGGTGTGGCAGGTCGCTGCAGGCCCACCTCTGCAATGCGTCATAAGCATACATTTTATTTGTCGAACGGCACACGCTATTTCGGAGCATAACCGATTCGGCACTAGCAGCTGCGGGGTACTCCACAAAATGATACGTTACCGCGTTCAATTTCCGATGCGTGTACTGCTTATAGTAATGTTTTCTGGCCCGCAAAACTTCGCGACAAACTTACCCCGCACTTCACGATTTTTTGGTTCGTGGTGTACAGGCTCTCCCTATATATAGACCGATACATACACCTGATTTGATCGTCAACAAATTGTGTCACATCCACAATGACTGCAGACAACGTTGAGAAAGCGGAGGCCACTTTTGTCGATATGGCAGCAGACGAAGTGCCAGAAAGGAAGCGCTACACTCTTCGTGAAGCTGAGCTGGCTATGGAAGAGGAGCGATCCATGTCTTTCATGCAGGCTGTTAAAACTTATCCCAAGGCTGTAGGTTGGTCGCTGTTGCTATCCACGGCCGTTATCATGGAGGGTTTCGATTCTGGTTTGGTGAGCAGTTTTTATGGATTTCCTGCTTTCCAACACCGATTCGGAAGATTTACCGAGTCTGATGGTTATCAGTTGACTGCTGAATGGCAGTCGGGTCTCTCTAATGGTGCTGCCGTTGGAGAAATTCTCGGTCTGTTCCTCAACGCTTATGCGTCGGAACGGTTTGGATATAGGCGAACTATGATCGGATCATTTGTGTTATCCATTGCTTTTATTTTCATTGCCTTCTTTGCCAAGAATCTGCCTACCCTTGAAGTGTACCAGCTGCTCATGGGAGTCCCATGGGGAATCTTCCAGACCTTGACTACTAGTTACGCTTCCGAAGTGTGTCCAGTTCCTCTCCGACCCTACTTAACTACATGGGTTAATATGTGCTGGCACATTGGAGGACTCTTGTCCAGTGGAGTATTGAGAGCCTTGTTGAAGAGAACTGATGAGTGGGGCTACCGTATTCCTTTTGCTTTAGAGTGGATGTGGCCCGCTCCTCTGATTGTTGGTTGTTTCCTGGCCCCTGAATCACCTTGGTGGCTTGTACGAAAGGACAGAATCGAGGATGCTATCCGTTCTGTCAAACGATTGACATCTCATGGAGAAAACAGTGACATCGAGGCCGAAAAGACTGTTGCCCTTATGGTTCATACTCACGAGCTTGAAGTACGGCTTACTTCTGGATCTTCGATTTGGGACTGCTTCAAGGGTGTTGATCTGAGACGAACTGAGGTGGTGTGTATAACATACGCCATTCAGAATATTTCACAGAGTCCTCTTAATGGTGCATTTTTCTTCGAACAGGCCGGTTTACCAGCCGCTGATTCTTTCGATTTGACCATGGGTCAGACATCCTCTGAAATTGTTGGTACTATAATTGCTTGGTTCTGCCTACCTTGGTTTGGACGACGAACAATGTATCTCTATGGATTGGCCACTATTATTGTTATATCGTTTATCATGGGAGGACTGGGAACTAAAGGTACAACAGCTACTGAATGGACTGCTGGTGGCTTGGTCATTGCCAACTACTTTGTCTATTCCGTCACCATTGGAACTCTTGTTTACTCTCTAGTCCCCGAGCTTTCTTCTAGCAGACTGCGAACTCGAACTATCGTGCTGGCTCGAAATCTTTATAATGTTGTGGGTATTGTTAATGGAGTTCTGGTCCCTCACATGGTTAATAAGACTGCTTGGAACTGGGGTGCAAAGGCTGCATTTTTCTATGGAGGCGTTCAGATCTTGGCTCTAATTTGGGCTTATTTCAGACTCCCTGAACCTAAGGGAAGAACTTTCGCTGAATTGGATATGCTGTTTGCAATGGGTGTGTCTGCAAGAAAGTTTTCGTCCACTGAGGTTGATCCTTTTGCTGCCGATGCCGATGTTGTGGTTGAAAATGCTGTGACTGCTTCTGCACATGGCGAAGTCCATTAAATGTATTAAACCATGAAATTCTTTTAACTTTAAAAACTTTTGATTTCGATTAAATTAAGCGCCTTTATTTGTAGCTGTATCCGAATGTGTAGCGTCCAACATGGGACTGCAAGTCGCCACGACATCCAAGACATCCCAAACTCGTTACCGGTAACCTCATGCATTTTTTCCAAATAGATCGGAGCTCACTACTATCTCTTGCTCTTTGCGAGAATTTGTTAGCTGTGGATAAGAGTGGGTATACATTCCCATAATGATGCGAGTCCATAACTATTAGGCACAATCCAACCAGCTTGAGCTCCTTTCCGAGGTTTCAGATATCTCTTCTGTCCCTGTGCCTATTCAGGAGTTCGTCGACTTCGACGTTCGTCCTCACCCTTATATTTATCTCTCTCGTATTCCCGGTGACGGTATCGGTCGCGCTCGCGCTCGCGGTCTCTGTACTTATCACTATCATGCCGGGCGTATTTGTGCTCGTCTCTATGACTGTCCCGCTCGCCCCTGTCTCTTTTTCTATATCCATCACTCGAACGATACCTGTGTGTGCTTTCGTCTCTATCATCAGAACGGTGGCTTCGATGCCTATCTTCTTCCAGACCAGACTCTCGTTCATGTCTTCGAGAACTCTCTCTATGATGCGTTTCATGTCGAGAACTCCTATGGCTTCTGTCACTGCTACTCTTACTTTTTCTGGTCTCTTTATCCTGTAAATATGCCGCCATTGGATCCTCTTCTTCGATCTTTTCGGGAACCTTCGCTCTTGTAGGCTCTGGTTGTCTTAGCTCCTCCATCTTCTCACGTAGTTGCTTGATTTGAAATTGATCTTCCTCTTCTTCCTCCTCCTTGGTCTTGTAGTATGTATGGTCAACTCGAATTTGCCGGCCCATGATTTCTGACCCATTGAAATTGTCGACGGCCAGTACTGTTGATCTCTGGTCCTCGTACTTTAGAAATGCAAACCCTTTGGACTTTCCAGTTTCCTTGTCGCGACCCAACTTGACATGCACAGGATTCCCGTATTGTGAAAATATCGTGCATATGTCTCCTTCCGTCAGATCATATGGCAATCCTCCAATAACTATTATTAGTACTGCTCAGACACTTAATTTGGTACTTACATATATATGCAGTGTCATTGTAGTCATTATGCCAAGAACCCTCTATTGAGACTCCAGCATCTAGTTCCTGCTCATTTAGAGCTTGTATTTTGCGTATTGCACTATGTTAATAACAGATAATATACAGGCTACTCACTTCATGGCGTATACATAGAAGTAGTGTGGTGGATCAAGTAAACTTTAAGCCGTACGATGCACTGCTGCAAGGGGAATGAAAAATGGGGGCAATAACTCCAGCTCTACAGCGAGAACTACAAGCAATATTAAACGAGTGTCTGTTTGTTTATTTTTTTAACATGTTCATCGTACAGCGTCATCTATGTACATTATGCAAATATCCAATAAGTTAAAGAACGTGAAAGTCACCAGTGACTTGTGTTAATGTTGTTAAGGGATGTATGGTATTACTTCGGTCCATCAACCCTGCTCTCAATCCATCGAGATAATAAAAGCTCCTCCACATGATCCAATTTGCGTCGAGAGGTATTGTGTTTAGCTTCTTCAACCATGCTTTTTGGTCGTTTGGTCGTCTCCTTCTCCAGATGCTTGGCGACTCGTTTGACCAAATAAGCCTCTGAAGACGACGATAAACCAGGCACCAATTCCAACATCTGCTTGATTATGGCATAATCATTTGACTGGGAATCGAGCTTTCCTAGGAGATGGTCGAGACTTCTAAACATAATAGATTTTGTGTGTCGCCTAGCAGTTGTTTGGCCGTCTACAATAGTCCCACCGGAGATCATGGTCCCAGCATCACCTCCTCCACTATATGAATGTCGATCCAGTTTGGACTCAGAAGTATCGCTAGAGTTAGCAGGAATTGATGGAAGCGGCCTGGGTCCCGTAGGCTGTTTTGGGACATTTTCTGGCTTCAAAGTCTCAAAATCCCACTCCTCCGCATCAGATTCGTCAGCCCCTGTGAGCCTATCATGCGCAGCAGCAGTAACGGTAGCTACAGTCTGAGGTGCAGCCTTCTTTTTCCGTACAGCCTGTCTGCTGGGATCTCTCTTTTCCAAAAGGTGCGTCACCAAGTGTGATTTATCACCAGCAGATTTGACGAATTTATGTCTCAAGAGCTGCTGCACAGTCGGTCGCATTGTAGGATCCTTTTGAAGACATTGGGATACAAAATCTTTAAATGAGGATGAGAATCCCTCGCCTCGAAGAGTAGGGGGAGTGTTTTTCGGTATAAGAAACAGCACCTTCATAGGGTGGCAGTCCGACAAAGGAGGCTCGCCCTTTGCGAACTCGATAGCAGTGATCCCTAATGACCAGACATCGGCTTTGAAATTGTAATCCTCCTGCTTGATGACTTCTGGTGCCATCCAAAATGGAGTTCCAACAAAAGTATTTCGGCGAGAAAGGTTATTCGACAACTGGGTAGCGACACCGAAATCAGCAATCTTAACATCTCCATCCTCAGAAATCAAAACATTTGCAGCTTTGATATCCCTATGGATCTTGCTATGTGTATGCAAGTACTCGAGTGCAAGTAGCAGCTCTCGGCATATGATTGAAATGGATGCTTCGTCAAAGGGCCCGACCGATTTGATGAGGTCCAGCCCAGATCCTCCTCCTAAAAATTCCATGATGATCCATAGTTTATAGCCATTCACAAAGCATCCGTAGTACTTTGTTATGCGTTCGTCTTTACATGCAGCTAGGATGGCAATCTCCTTCTGGATCTCTGCAATGTCATCTTCGCTAGACTCCATGTCAATCTTTTTGACGGCTACCACCTGGGACGTTACATTGTCAATTGCTCTGTATACGACACCGAAGCTACCACTTCCTAACTCTTCTAAGAGAGTGAACTGATCGGCTCGGAAAGTACGCCTGGATGACAGCGAGGCAGAACTGGAGGCTGACGACACCGAGGACGCTGATGCCACCGACCTGGCCGACGACGAGCTACTTGATCTGCTCATCTGATCCAACCAAAATATCAGAGATCCAGCTCGGCGATTTGGATTATACCTCTAGATAGAAAGTTGGGGCGCTGCAGCTTGTTGTCTCATCCACAATTCGCAGTGTCAAGCAGCAAAGAAAAGACCCCAATCTGTTTGTTCAAAATCTGGCGATCTTCAACAGACTATAAAACCAGTACCTCGAGATGCCAAAGAGAGCTTCGTAACTATTGGTATCGAGATCACTAATAAGTAAGGAGAATCTCTAAAAAAGAGGGGCTGTGATCTAATGAAAAGGGATTTATTTACATTCAGTTGCCATGGCGACGATCTGACAGGCGCAGCGACCGCGATGACGCGGGGGGCGCCATACGCAGATAGGGATGCAGGGTGCGTTTTTGGCAGGTTGATTGCCGAAACGAGCAGATAAAATGAACAGCAGGGCAACATACAAGGGTCCCATGAACAGTTGGATCTGGATCCATGCAGTTGAAATTTGATAAGACAAGTTTGTGGAATGCAGGGTGCGCCAATCAGCCGTCGTCGATCCGTTGTATAATTTAATAATTATGATTCCTTCGCTCCAATCTCCCTTTAGAAGGAAAGGAAGGAAACAAATCCGAGTGCTTTGGTAACGGTTCAGTCGAAAAATAGTCATGCGATAACGCCTCAGCGCACGAAATTCTTTGAGCAGGGTCTAGACGTAGTAGACGGTGTAGTAATTCAATGCCTTGAGGAGGTAAATGGGGGAACTGGTCTGATAAGCTGGCTGCTGCCCTCGAAAGCGGCATCCGAAATGCCTTCGACCCAGGCAATTCTTTGAATGTGGGCCAAGTCTCGTTAGAGGGAACATCGACTTTTTCAAAGATCTTTGCCAGCTGATCGGCTTCAGAGGCACCCTGCAGAAACGGTGTTCCAGTTAACATCTCAGCAAAGATACACCCAATAGACCACATATCAATTTCTTGCCCGTAAGCAGTGGTGCCCAAAAGTAGTTCCGGGGCACGGTACCATAATGTGACCACGGCCGTGGTGAGGTCTTCTGGACTGGCCTGGAGTCCAGAATCTATATGTCTCGCTAGCCCAAAATCAGCCACTTGAATTGTGCCTCGATTCGACATTAACAGATTGGACGTTTTCAAATCTCGGTGAACATATCCATGCTTATGAACCTCTGCTACGGCTGACAGTAACTGAATCATCAGGGTCTTAACCTCGGACTGTAGAAATGGCTCTTTTTTTGACTTTAGTAATGTCCGCAGATCATGTTCAACAAAATCCATCACAATGTAGACATCAAAGGGTCGTTCTCCCACTACAATCTCTCGCAGATTCACTATGTTTGGGTGTCCCTTGAGTCGCTGAAGACCCGATATTTCTCGTATGCTCGAAACACAGAGTCCATATGGCGTCTGCAAGTTCTTTAGTTTTTTGATAGCCACCATATCATCAGTGGTTAAATCCCTGCCTCTGTGTACAATTCCATAAGTGCCTTCTTCAATTTTATTGAAAATTTCATAGCATTTAATACTCCTACACCGTGATATGGCTGGAGGCTCATAGTTAAGAATTACAGGCTCACGATCTCCAGTCTCTGCATCAGGACGCTCAGGGGGCACCTCTACTAATTGATCCGCCGGTTGCTTTTTGGTTTTGAGTCTCTTTGTCTTACGACCCTCTTCTTTTCGTCTTCTTTCTTCGACCAGCAATTGCTTTTGGTCTTCAGGTATGTCCCATTTCGACATCAGTCTGTTAGAGGCACATGTCTGAAACTGCGGCGGGACTTTATTTTTTGATTTCGACTATAAGCAGACGACCAACCTGTGAAAAATTATCGGTGGCCACCGGTCCTTATTAAAGACGAAAATGTTTTCTAGAAAGCTCGTCAAGGGCGATTTTAGAACTTCATGGATTACTACTCCTCCATGGAGATCAACAAGCTTGATGGTCAGAACGGCGACTCCTTGGATTTTGAAGAGCAGACACCTCTCGTCAGACTCGAAGGATGGCCCCGGGACCAAAAAACCCTCAGCTAATGGGGATTCTTTGCATCCGTTGTCGCAATCGACTTCGGCAACTTCCGGCTTTGCATCTAGTTCTTCAACTTCAGGACCAATATATACGTCTCCAGAATCTATACCATTCCCGGCTCGAAACGAATCAAGAAATAGGACGATATCAGACCTGTTTCGAAATGGGATCAAGAAGCGCCTTGGTCACGAAAAAGTTCGTAAGCGGTTTGAGTTTGGCCAAGAACAGTCCCATTTAGAGCCAGACCTAATTCTCGCAAGGAGCTTGAGTCGTCCTATTGGTGATCACTTGGTGCGATGCACGGTATTTGACCCTCAAGGCAACGTATCCGTGGTGTCGGGAGAGTTCAAGAGGTCTGAGTTGTTGTCTGAGCATGGACTGCTTCCTCGAGATCTTCGGAAGCTAGACACTGGTGTGAACAGTATAGTTCCATCTATCTTGGTTCGTCAAAACTCTATTCTAGTCAATCTTTTACACATTAGGGCCCTTATTAAGGCTGACATGGTTCTTTTGTTTGATGCATATGGTTCAACAGACTCGAAAACACAAAGTGTGTTTATGTATGATCTGGAACATAAACTGAGACATGGGAGTCACAATATGGGTGGTCTTCCTTACGAGATGAGGGCTTTGGAAGCGATATTTATCAGTGTTGTCAGCGCACTTGATGCGGAGATGCAGGTGCACACTACAGTAGTTAATGGCATTTTGGCGGAGCTTGAGGATGATATTAATAGAGAGCGGTTGCGACACCTGCTTATTCAGAGTAAGAAGCTGTCTTCATTCTATCAAAAGGCCACTTTGATAAGAGATGCTTTGGATGAGCTTTTAGAAGCAGATGAGGATTTGGCAGGCATTTATCTGACGGAGAAAAAGAATGGCAACCCACGAGAAAGTGATGACGACCATTCCGAGGTCGAGATGTTGCTGGAATCTTACTACAAACACTGTGATGAGATTGTTCAAACAGTGGGAAGTCTGATCGCCAATATTCGAAGCACTGAAGAGATTATAAATATCATTTTGGATTCGAATCGAAACTCTCTTATGCTGTTAGACCTGAAGTTTCAGATAGGAACTCTTGGTTTGGGTGGAGGTGCTTTCATCGCATCGCTATATGGAATGAACTTGGAAAATTTCATTGAGGAGACCGATTGGGGCTTTTGGGCTGTGAGTGGAGCAGTAGGAATGTCGTCAATGATAATCATTCTTATTTGCCTCAAGCATTTGAGGCGGGTTCAGAGAATCACTATGATGGCCGACCGTCCAAGGCTAGGGCGCCATAATCCAATTCCTGTTCAGAGTTCGTCCAGCTTGTGGACTTGGTTGAAAAAAACAAAATAGCGGCCTTGTTGACTCATGTATATATGTCGGGTTGTAAATAGTGGAGTGGCAATGTTCAAACATGCATGTGGTTCTACACCTAGAGTTATAGATAATAAATAATAGCATTGATACTATATATATATCATACATGCAAGAATGCAAGTGTGGTACAGGTAACACCAGAGAGTGTTTTATAAATAAAAATAATAGCCAAATGAGTTCGTCCTAAATAGTCCCAGATTACTCGCTCTATAAAGCTTTCATCCTTGTAACAAGATTATCCGACTGTTGTGTCCGGATATTTCGCTGATGTTCAGGGATAGCAAAGAGCTTTTTAGCCCTTGAAGCAAACCCTGACAGCCTTGATTTAGAGCTGGAGCTTTGCGAGTACTGAATGGTACACACTTCTAGAAAAAATTCGTCTTCTTTGATGTCAATAGATTTCGAAACCATTTTGTTTTGTTTTGTTTTATAGTGCATCTACTAGCCACCTTGTATCCTATTTATACTAGTTCGCTCGCCACGGCCAGATAACAGCAACCCCAGATTATGCATGTGTGGTTAATCAACATGAGTCACCTTATATCACGCATGCCACAGATGTTGATGGCAAATATTAACAGCCCGATATTTGTGTCATGAGTCATGAGTTTCAGATAAGAACACCGTAATAGATTCTCGCACGATTAAATTTTTGCATGGATCCCTCGGTGGCGATACTTTGAGTGGGAAACGGTACGCACCTTGAGGCAGTGGAATTGTTGATAGACAGATCAGTTAGTGAGCGGCAAGAACGTTGCGTATGAGTGAGTTAATCTTTAAAAACAGACAGATGCCATATGAATGCGTAATAAATACATTGTTCTACAAATCATCATCGTAGTTGAGTTCCGGTTCTGGCTTATTTTCTCCTCGTGGCAGCCGTCGGTAAGGAGGCACCAAATCGACTTTTTGCTTCCGATACGGTGGTTCAAGATTCGGGTTGGGAGGGTTGTCGTGCCTTCTATAAGGTGGCCGAGTGTCGAAGTTACTACCATGGTTATATTTGCCACGTCGACCCCTGTCTCCGTCATTATTCCTATAGTTGGGTCTGTTACGATAATCGTTATGGTACCCACCACTTGACCAAGGTTGATCATCATACCTATTACCCATGTGATTGCGGGCGTGAGGAACGTTAGGAACATGTGGAGGGCGGTCCTTTTTGTCGGATTTCATCTGGCGGGCTGTGAGTTCGTGTGAGTCGGCATATTTTGGTAGATCCTCGGGTCGGGCTGGCAGCGGGTCAGTAGTGAAAAATGAGTGCTTTAGTGCACCAAGTGCTGACAACCGTTTGACAGGATCCAGAGTAAGAAATCCTGATAATAGCTGTCTGGCGAGGTCTGGCAGACTGGCATACACAGTCTCGAACTTGCGAGGATAGTCAGCAGGCACAGCATTGCCACCAGGCAGCTGAGAGAATCCTGGCATAGTCTCTTCTGTTGGAGACCCCAGGAGCTGGAAAATGAGATTCCCCTGGTCTATATCTGAGTGGCCCTGAAGAATAGGTTTACGTTGAAACATTTCTCCAAATACACAACCAACACCCCACATATCTATAGCAGTGGTGTACCGGGTTTCTCCTAGAATAAGCTCTGGGGGCCGGTACCACCTTGTAACAACCATGGTTGTATATTTGTTAGCAGCAGGTCCAGCACCATCTATGGTTGGAGGCTGTTCCTGGTACTGTCTTGCAAGGCCGAAATCAGCTATCTTGACAATACCATTGTTGTCGATCAAGATATTCGACGCTTTGACATCGCGATGGAGGTACTTTTGTTGGTGAATATAGTTGATTCCCTCTAGGAGTTGCAACATATAACACTTGATCTGGGCCAGCGACAGGCGAACCTTGGGGTTTTCCAAGAGACCCGTTAAATCATGATCCATATAGGGCGTCACCATGTACATGTTTGCTCGGCGACGGGATGCGCGGTCGCCTCTCTCTATAGACATGTCGAGCAATGGAATGACATTGACATGGTCGAGGTTTTTCAGTATGCGAATTTCACGAAGGGCAGTGATTGGGAATCCATCTTCCTCGTTGTGTAGAATTATCTTTTTGAGGGCCACCAGAGTCCCCGTAGGTTTATGATGTGCCTTATGGACTTCTCCAAACGTTCCCTCGCCAAGCTTTTCAACTATGGAATATTCGTCCCGCTTTGAACATCCGCGGAAGGTCATTTGAAGGACAATCTGCGAGCGGCTGTGGAAAGGTGACCTGTATGTGCATAGTCACTCAGTCGGTTGACATGGCTCTTGAGCCAATTGACCTGTCTCTTAAGAAATCAATTAAACAAAATAAAATAAAATAAAATAAAATAAAACTGCTGACATTTTTAATTTGATTGTGACAGTCTGTATTTTGATACTACTTTGATCGCCATAATCGCGGCATCCAGCCCACCGGGAGCAGCAAAAACCTGTTGAGCAAAGAAACTAACTAGACTGGTACGGCTGTCGATGAATGCCTTTAGTCGTCACACACCACTAGTCGGTTGAGCGGAAAGATCAGCAACTTGCCGGAGAATATCATTCCTGTTTCATACTTTCACTAACCGGTTCTATACGGAGGTCGTTGTTTCTTTTTCGCTAGACCTGTTTTTTGAGGCGATATTTTAATTGTTTGTCAAAGATCAATTGGTTGCTCTCAGCCCTTGGAAGAATTCGCACTACTGTTAGAATTGTAGTTGCAGAGCATTGTGTCATTGGATTCTGTCGTCGTAACTCCTATTTATAATTGCAGTCTTTTGATTGTTTTGTAGTTGTGTGGTGACGAATTGTTACGGGGATTTCACTGAACATGAGGTTGACTTTACCAAGACTGTCGTATAGGGCCAAGGCCATTGTCTATTCTGGATATGGAACTCCGCGGGAGGTTCTGAGGGGATTTGAGCATGTGCTGCCTAAGCCTACTGGCAGCCAAGTGTTGATCCGGTTATTAGCGGCACCGATCAATCCGGCAGATATCAATCAAGTGGAGGGTGTGTATCCCAGTCGACCAGACCTCACCACAGAATTGGGTACTGCGGAACCAAGTGCAGTAGGAGGCAACGAGGGCGTATTCGAAGTGGTTGAGATCGGCTCCAATGTGACGACTATGAAATGTGGTGACTGGGTGCTGCCTGCAGCAGCTAATATGGGGACATGGAGAACTCATGCATTGGTGGACCACTCCAGGGTCCTCAAGCTGAGGAGCTCACTAGGGATCAGCCCTCTGCAAGCAGCTACTGTATCGGTGAACCCCACCACAGCACATCAGATGCTGACAACGTTTGTGACTCTCAAGAAAGACGAGTGGTTCATCCAGAATGGAGGCAATTCGGGGGTCGGGCGAGCGGCAATCCAATTAGGACGGATTTGGGGGTTGAAATCGATTTCAGTTGTTCGGGATCGACCTGATATTACACAGCTTAAGAGTGAGCTTACCCAACTGGGAGCTACTCATGTAATCACCGAGCAGGAACTTGCAGATAGGTCTATTAAGCCTACTATCCAACAATGGACAGGAGGACAACCGATCAAGTTGGCACTCAATTGCGTAGGAGGCAAATCGGCTACGAATTTAGCTCGTCAGCTCGGGACAGGAGGGCAGATGATTACGTATGGAGGCATGTCCAAGCAGCCATTGACATTTCCTACGTCATTATTTATTTTCAAGGATATTGTGGCTCGTGGGTACTGGCTGACGCGGTGGGGTAAAGAGAATAGCAGCGCCAAGTTGGCAGTAGTAGAAGAATTGCTGGATCAATTTAGGGATGGCCAGTTGCAGGACGTCCCGGTTCAAACGCACGCATTTGAGGAATCAGACACCATTGACCAATTCGAGAACAAGTTCAAGCAGGCTCTTGATAACACAAAGGCCGGAAAGCAGTTGCTAATGATGGGATGAGCATATCAGCTCATAAGATAGCAATATGGGGAACACATATCGAGATAGCATTGTCCATAAAAAGAGAGTACTCCCAGCCACACAGAATACGAATTTAATTAAATTTCCCAGATAGGCAGTAGGGCCGAAACCGGCTAGAGATCTTCTGATGTACCAAAAAGGGGATTTAGAAGGGAAAGACAAAAAAAAAAAATACAAAAAAAAAAACTAAGTTAAGCGAGACAAAAAAAATCGGAGACTCCGCGACAAGATCCTAATGCAATCTGGCCTGACCAAGATAAGGTTCCAGAACCATGTGGATTTTCCGATGAACAGCATGGCGCGGGTTGCAACCCCAAAAGGGATTAACCTCGGCTGCACATACGAGTTGTCAACGCGGACGAAACGCAATCCGGAAGGGTGCATACAACAAAATAAACACAGGGTGAGACACAGGAGACCCGAGAATAATGCGAACTTATTTTGGGTGCGTTAGCTCACAAAACTACTCAGGTGCCTTGCATGTGCAGAGAAGTCGGTAAGTAGGGACCTCGGTGTAAGGTACTGGCAGGCAATGGCTACGAAACGACCTTCGGGGTACCTCCATCAAAAGCATCCGGGCCCACCTGTCAGCATCCACGATCTGGGATCTCACTCAGCAGCGCGGAAGCTGCAGATGTTGCACAGCACCCCTCCAAAGAAAAAACATCCTCTTTCAGCAACCACGGGTAGGTGCAGCACACCCGAAAAAGGGCCAGGGCGCGCTTAGATTGGAACACAATCCGGTATATATTCCTCACTGGGCAGGTCTCCTGTAGATCTCGATCACCATCAACAGGTTGACATGCTGGGCCTCCAGGAAAAAAAAATAATCCAGAAGGACGCACACACCCACACACTGATAAAAAGTTGACGTTTCTTTTTGGTAGAACAATGCTGGCCGGCCGCAAGCGGCTAGCACACTTTGTCAGTGCATGGCGCGCATTAGTGTGCTGGGCAGAGAATGTGCAGGGCCGAGGTGTGGTGGAGGTGCACACGGGTGGTGGTAGTGCGTCGAATACAAGTGCGGACGGTGCAAGGGTACTAGTACCATGCAGCGAGCAGGGTGCTACAAAGCAACAACCCGGCAGGCGGGGAGACAAAGCCTAAAATACTAGTAAAGAACTAAAGGGGCGGGGGACAATAAGCAAAGGCGGCATGCCAACTAAATTGAAAACGGTATATTTTGTAAACGGCATGACATTGTCCCAATATAGTCATGTGCAGGATATTTACATACAATAGAGACCAGCGCTGCTGAGAAAATAATATATCTACCATGCCACATTGTTCCGGTCGAATAATGTTAAGCTTTGGAGGGATTTGGCAAGCGATGTCGATCGCTGCACAGCCGATCCTCGTAAGCCCCTGACATTTGCCATGCTAGACATTGCCTGCAAACAGGCCGTGCATCGACGACCCGTCACCTGTAAGCGTGCTGCACGAGCCGGTCAACACACAATCACTATCACATGCCGCCACTCAGTACCTACTAAACGCTAGGGAATTTGTGGTTGCTTACAGGGCAACTTGAACCGGTGATTACGATGCCCCCGGAAATGAACAGACTAGCCTGACCTAAGGCAACGTTAAGTCCAACACGGCACACCAGCACTAGTACCAGTCGAGCAATACGAACGATCGATCGGGCTGCAGACGCTCCGTTCCTGGACCTCACACTGGCCAGGAACCGGGAATGAGCATCGCGGAGATCTCGATCCTGTGCCTGGATGCGCATGTCTAGCCTGCCAAAATACACTAGGCAACGGCAGCAAGTTGGAAGCTAGTGGAGCATACGATCCTTTACTGATGATTCAGGAGAACTGACTTATAGCTGCACGCAGTTGCAATAATCAACGCCTCTATTAACAACGCTAATGCACCATCCGACTAAGGCGAGGCGCTAGCACTAGTGAGTGGGCGTTGCTGGCGCTTACAAGCAGAATGCCAAATGCCAGTGCCACTAGCTCACTTGGCAGTTGGTTAGAGGGGGTGGCCGTGGAACAATTTCCAGGCATAACAGGAATTTGATATTAAATTCCTCACTGACTGCAATGGTGCAGGTACCATCTGTACATGGCGGCAGGTCCGAAGCAGGTCCTGAGAAGCAGGTAATAATAGCAGCCGGCTGCTGTGGTCTGGACCGGGTAGTGAGGCCGACCGTTCAGCAATGCCAGCAAACTTGAACAGCAGCTGTAGGTGTCGCTGTAGGTGTATCAACATCTGTGCATCATCAACATCCGGCAGGTAGTGGGCCTGCGTCAGATATCCTGTCGAAGGTGCATCGGATTCTGTTCCAAAAACAACAGGCCCACCGCAGCACCCCCGCCACAAGCTCCGCGCCAAAAGCAGCATCCCACAGGCTAGCCCATAACCCGCGGTAGGTCGGTTCTGTACGACTGGTTGCGGCCGCGCTATAGCACGATGTTCCAAACCGTTTGTGTGTTATGCATATGTAGACGATTAATGTGGGGAACTCCTATTTTACGCAGGTGGCCAGGTTGAGACCCAAACAAGGGCTTGCGTTATCAGAGGGGCTCTGCTGATAAGCACCCGTCCCCAAACGGCAACCGAGGTAATGCGCTGCTGCCCAAAAATGAACATGCCTAGTCCATCGTATTCAAGCAACCAGAGTCACCACAGTTGGTTCAACTCAACAAAATAACAGCAATTTATTTGGACTAGTGGACTTTTTTACAACCATCGGTGTCAACCAGCCGCCTGGCAGCTGTGGGGGTACCGCTGGGGTTGACCGGAGAGCCAATGCTGGGGCGTGTCATAGCGTCAAGGCGCTCTGTCAAATAAGCGTTGTGACGCGGCAGGCCACTGCTAATCTGGGACAGTGCGGTTGAGCATCGGATCAGTACCAAATATGTGTACCAGCTTGACCGCTGATAACAGCAGCACGCCAATTGACCCAAAATTGTACCACTTACCCATTGGTATAGATAGTAAGACCACACTGATAACACATTCACACCCCACCAGCTATTTGCTGACGCTTAATTGATGCACTGTATTTATTTTCTAGAGTCACTCTTAAGAGGTGTCATCGTTTAATAGAACTATCTAGCTAATAGTACATAACGTGTTTGTATACCGTTGTTTAAACTACCGTCAATACTACTACATAGCCAAGTCTTTTAATAGAATTATCCAATTGTGCATGGCCAATACCAGTACATTATCCAAAGACATGCAAGCTACAGTACTGACCAGTGCATAGCAAGAATAGCTTACACACATTTTTGCGTGCACATGCCCAGCCATCCACACTTGCATGCCAAAGAGTATCCAAAGCTTCTGAGCGCAGAATTTAAACACGACAACTACCACTTCGGTCCATTGCGACAAGAAGCTTCCATTCTAGCACCATTGCAACAGCATTGGCAACGGGCCAGCCCAATTCCTTCATGTCAGCTCTCGTGCAAGGTCTGACAGCTCGCCCAAACCGGCGGCAAGGCCCTAAACCGAGCCTTCCTAATTGGGCCGGTCCCCCCAAAAACGACCACTACACACCCCCGTCCCAACACCAACAAGGCTCCAACAGGGCGCGGTGTCAGAACCTCCCACCCAAACTGGACTAGTGGCTTCGGTTATGCACAGTGCTTTTTCTGCACCGAAAAGCAAATATGCCCACATAAGGCACTCCCCGTACCATCCAAAAGCAATTGTTATGCGGGTCATAGTGTCGTCAGGAAAAAGCATCTCCTCTCTAAGGCCCTGTAGTCCCGGACCCTGCAACCATTGTAGCGCTGCTCGGGGATTGCGTGTGGTGGTATATATAACAAATCGTCACCACCTCGAATTGTTGATCATAAACATTGGCAGTGCGTTAGCACGCCTATTAGCAGTAGTTTGGACCCATCTTATCCCTCAGTTGACTAGTCTATTTCGCTTGACTTCTCCATAAGCTATCAACGTACTGACCACTAGTATCGTTGTCGCCGGTCTGTAACCTTAATAATTGTTAGTGTGTGTGTGATCCGGGGGTGCCTCTTTAGCTACTAAAAACCGGTATCTTTTATAACCACACCCAAAGGAACAAAGAACCTAAAAGAAAGCTCCTGCTAAGCCGGTTGGATCGCTTTTCTTGTTATCAGTTGGTTCACATCTGCTAATCAGGTATATCGCTTGTGAAGCACTTTGTGGTCCCTCTCTCAATGCAGGCGGTATTAGACAATTCGTGGATTCCAGATATGAATAATAATCTCCCTCCTGGGTACCAAAATATGGCCACGTCTAGTTCTGCTTCTCCTCAATATATGGATTCGCTGTTTTATGCAGGTACCCCGTCTGTGGTGGGCGGCCAATCGCCGTACCACCAGCACCAGCAGTTCCACCATACGGGATCTCACGGTGATGTCAACCGGCCTCGACTTGAACCTCCTGTGTCACCCCATGGCTCTCTGAAAGAGGCCAATGCTTTGTCTTATGGATCCATTGCTGACAGCGATTCTATGGTGTGTGTGGTATCTACCAGCGGAGCCATTTTGTCTGTTAACAGTGCTGCTACCAGCTATTTGGGCCTGCATCCTACTTCGGTGGTGGGTACATCTATAGTAGACTACTTGCATCCTGAGGACGTGGAGCAGTTGTCGTCAACGATGGCTACAATTGTTGCTAATGGTTCTACTATACACATGGTGCTGCGTCTAGCGCGCCAACCTAGTTCCCAGTACTTGGTGTACCAGGCAATGGCTCGTCCTAAAAGTGAAGATTTGGACGGATACAAGGGCATTCTCATTGTTTTCAAATCTGCATCTTCCCAGTCGGTGGTGGTGCACCCTCCTACAGCACCTACGACTCCTGTGGACCACCAACCTCCTCATCCTTTGCACCAACTGCACCAGCTTTCTCAGCATAGCCAGGGCCAAAACCAATCTCAGGGCCAGGTTAGTCAAAGTCAAGTGAGCCAGAACCAAGCTTCCCAGACTCAATCACAAGATCACCAGCACTTCCAGGCTGCTGCCGCTGCTGCTGCATCGGTTGGTGCCAGCCAGGAAAATGGTACCAACCTTTGGTCTCGCAGACATGCAGCTGGCCTGCAAAAGGGCCTTGTAATTGCTGCGCCTGCCAAGCTTGAGCGAGATGTTCACAACATGCACATTAGCAGTGCTCCTGCTTCTGCTGTTCTCACCGGTGGTCCTTTGTCACTGGCCACTTCCACGCCTTTAGATGGCAACTTTGCATCGTCGCCAGTAGGCTATCCTAGCTCTGCCACTCTGTCGTCATTTGACGAGGACCCTCATGGGCATTCGTCTTCTTCCTTAATGAATCCCCCTATGTCGGCTTCCACACTGGATGACATGTCGTCCCATTGGGCAAATGGTTCCACATCCACTATGGATTCGTCAGCAAGTGGGTTTGGCCCAGTTGGCTACGGTGGTGCTATGAAGTCATACTCGTATTTCGAGGGCTCTGAGGATCCCAAGTCTCCTCGTTCTGCCATGTCTAATTCTGATTATTACGATTCTTCTTCTATGTCAGCAGGTGGCCCTACATACTGGGACAACTCTGTCAATAGTGAATTGGTATCTCCAAACTACATGGCAGCTGATCAGATGGGAAATTCAAGTTACAGCTTTGGCGGTGCTCCTTCCTATTTTATGGACTCCACCTACATGGCCCAGGCGGCCAGAGGCAAGAGTTACTCTCTACCAGGATTGTTTGACACCAATCCACAAACAAGATACCACCAGGGCTATGTGTCGGCCAATCGAGCTGAGCCTGACTTTTCAGACTACTCGATGGGTGGACGCAAGACGTCGCCAAAACTGCCAGGTCACAGACACATGCTCAAACCTTCCAGTTCGACTACTAATATGGTTCGACAAGCAGGCAAAGTTCGAGCGTCTATTAGTGGCATGCCTGGTGGCCCATCATCTGCGCTGCTCAACAAGGCTCGCCGGAAGAGCAAGGTCGGTCTCACCGACGAGCTCGGAGTGTCCCCTTACGTTTGCTCTGAGTGTGGAGTCAAGGACTCCCCAGAATGGAGAAAGGGCCCTAATGGCCCCAAAACTCTGTGCAATGCGTGTGGATTGCGATGGGCAAAGCTGACAAGAAAGAAGTCTGTGGACGAGCCAAAAAAGAAGAAATAATTTTTCTTTGCATTTGCTTTCTGTCAATGACCCTCCTCCTCCTTATTCCTTTCATCACATTCATTCTACGACTCATCATGATTGACGATTCCGCATAGGTAGCTACGGCTGTATATAATGACTAGATCAGCGAGCTGCTCGTTTAATAGTACCTCCCCCCCCAACCTGCAACTTCTATGCTCGGTAGTTCTAGTTCTGTTTTAATTGATTCATCATTTATCTGTTACTACATGATTTATTTGCCCTGTAGCTGTTTTATTTTGCCAATCATTATTTACATTATCATTTGGCGGTGGTAGTGGTGGTGGCAGCAGTGATTCGGTAGGCATGCAGTTGCTGGGGCAACCACGTAAACAAAAAATGCCCATAAAACACCTTCGATGCTCCTTTGGCCGTTTAACTTTTGCGATCCACACCAAGAGCCTGATTATTAACATGGCGTCTGATGCTCAAAACGCTAATCCCATGCCAAATGTGTCATCCAAGCTGTCGGGAGCCAATGTGCAAGTGCCAGACGGTCATTCTGTGACTAAGAGACTCCAGAGTGAGCTCATGCAACTGATGGTAGGCAAATCATGATTCTTGATCCTAGTGCAGAATAAAAGCTAACATATCCAGATGTCCAATACCCCCGGAATCAGTGCATTCCCCGAATCAGACGCCAACTTGTTGCTGTGGACTGGTACCATGGAAGGTCCAGAAGGTACATACTACGAGGGTCTCAAGTTCAAATTATCACTTGAGTTTCCTCAAAATTATCCATACTTTGCACCTACCATTAAGTTTATCAGTCCGATGTGGCATCCCAACATCGATATGTCCGGTAACATCTGTCTGGACATTCTCAAGGACAAGTGGTCGGCTGTCTACAATGTCCAGACCATCCTGCTTTCTTTGCAGTCGCTACTGGGCGAGCCAAACAACAGCTCTCCACTTAACGGTGAAGCTGCCCGTCTTTGGGACCAGGACCCCACTGAGTACAAACGCCTGCTCATGCAGAGATATCAGGAGATCGAATAAGTCATAACAGTACGTATTTATTTGCCTTTGGCGTCAATTCCCAACCACTTTTTCATAGCTTTTCGTCTTTTTTTTTTCCCCTTCTTTTTTTCGTCTTGTTCCCTGTTCATTAGTGCCATTACCTTTTTTTGCACCTTTACATTCCCGGTACTGGGCAGATCATGCTTATGCTTAATTTTCTACCTTGATGGCATCGTTAGTTGCTTCATGAAGGCTAATGTCAGGGATTTCAGACCCTTCCTGAGCACCACCGTCATCTTGTTGAGAGCTATTGGATTTGGAGGCTTTGGTAGACTCCTTTTTAGGTTTCTTGGTCTCGCCTTCTTTAGCATCGCCAGTCCACGATGTCAGCGTGTATTTAAACCCTGTGAATGATGTCAAGTTGACTTCTTTTTTGGTCCATCGACGGCACGGTGCACCTGACCGATCCAGAGCTCGAATATTGGCAGTTGCAGAACTGCTTTTGGTTCCTGTCAAGCCTATAGGGGCCAATCGAGGAGTCCCAGCGTCCTCGGCAGCAGGAGACGACGGAATGGTTCCGCTGGCGGCCGCAGACGCAGCAGCTACTGGGCCCTTTGCACGCTTTTTGGCTTTAGTCTTGGCCTTGCCAGGCTCTGGAGTCTGGCCAGGTGTTGGCGACAACGGGACGCCGCCTTTAGATGATCGTGAAGGCGTGCTGGGTACGGTTCTCAGCACGCTGGGTGACAATTTCAGCACGACAATTTTCGTATGCTTGGAATCCATGTCGTGAAGTAAAGTGTTACATACTAGGGCCGGGGTACTTAATGAGACCCACAATTAGTATTGCCCTTCACAATGACGCTGAATTGTCGAAAAAAACATCAATTATTAAACTAAATACATATACCTGGTTATATCACTCACTAAACTTGCTCGGATTGGGAAGACACGATCCTGGGTCACTGTGCATTGTTCACAACGAATTATACAGGTCACAATGTATTCAGATCCTTACAACTAGCGTACTACATGCCCAAAGCAATAAGATTCAAACTTAAACACAATAAACCCATTAATTAATTATATATGCCAAACCCATAATAATAACAACAACAATAATAATAATATAATAATAAACACCGGTCCCAGTAATATAAATAGTCAGTCATAAAAAAAAAATCATAATCTACACCCAGACATCACAAGTGCTTGTCAAACAGAGAATCTTTGAGCCAACCGACCTTTTCAAAAGCTCCAAAAAGTCGAGATGCTTTGTTGACATCGATTCGACACGCTTTTTGAGCGTCTGTTCGTCGGAACTGCAGACCCTGGCGCAGTCGCTGCACCTTTTCTGCAAACAGCCGTCGCTTGGAGTCCAAGTATACGTCTGCAGGCAGTCGCAGCACTGATGCCAGATGCACTTCAGCAGGGTGTAGAAGACCCACGTTGGGGTCATCACTAAGGTCCATTGGGGCTCCCTTCCATTCAGCCTTGAGGGACTTGCCTTGAGGCAGATCAGCAGTAGATGGAGAATAGTCTGTTAACTGAGTCACGTCCAGGTCATGCACTCGTGGCGGCGCTGGTGATGATCCTCCAGCCCGTCGGTTGGGAGTAGACGATCTTGATCCGTTAGAAGACCGGGGTACCCGCACAGCAGGCCGCCTGGTAGGAATATCAGAGGACGCAAATCGGCTGGAGCTGTTGCCAGATGCAGCGGCGGCAGCAGCACGACGAGTCACCATGGACGAAGTGTCACTATCATTGTCAGAAGAATAAGCAGCTGCTCGACGACGAGCTGCAGCCCGTGATCCAGGCCTCTTGCCGCTGCCTCTCATGAGAAGAGTAGCAGGCAAATTGATAGTAGGCTCAGTAGACACATAGTTTGACCAAGTGGGACCTCGCATGGGATACATATCGAGGTATGCACGTTCACGCATAAAATAATTGACTGGATCGGCCTTGAGCGCGGTCCATGCATTGGTGACGAGCGGTGACTTGGGGTCATGTTTAGTCACCTTGTATGGGTTTCGAACACTGGCAGGAGACGACACCACAACACGTGGAGTCACTACCTTTACAGGGTCGGGACCCGTTGAAGCACTGGAGCTTGGTCTGGGAGGGGGGGAGTCCACCGTGACCACTGTTGAGCTCACGACATGGTTATGGTGAAGGACAGGAGACACAACTGCTGCCTGCTTTGGGTATGGTGATAACGGAGGAGATAACATGGCCACCATCGTATCTTCAGGATCCGAATTGGAGGTAAAATATCGTGACATGGTTGGAAAACCGTGAGAAATCGCGTCCATAGACCTAATCGATTGGTAATAACAACAGGGGGTAACACGCGCAATACCAATAAAAATAAAACAAGTAACGACGGGCCGTCGCACTAGGAGGATGGAATAATCAGAAGTCGAAAAAACTCAGTTGGATCCTCAGGCCAAATGAATATAAAGTCGCAGATAAATAACCCAAGAATAAATAAATAAATAAATCGGCGTATCAGGCCAAAATATTTTGGGGTGCGGGTTCTTATATATGTATGATACGCACAAACGCACTGCGATAACGTTTAACGTTAACTGGAGTTAGCGGGTTCCACCACAATAAAACCTCAAATGGGCAGTTCCTTAACCAGCCATTGCCTAAACGGGCAGGGGCTGACAAGTCAGGTGGCGGCAGGCGTGACCAATGGGCCGATGCTAGGGTTGACACCACGGAATGAGCGTGAGGCCAAACAGGGGCCAAAGGCAACTGAAAGAGCTATAAGGTAGCAATGGCAGTCAATGGTGCAACAAACAGGTCGGTTTCGCCGCTTTATTGCAATTGAACGAGCTGCCGTAGAGTGGATGGCGCATGTAGCAAGCAATTACTGCCCGCAGCATCAGTCATCGCAACTGTCACGATGGCGGTTAGGGATATCCCTTATCCCGCCAAGGCGGCCATAACAATGGACGCTGGGGTCAGATGGGGTGGGCTAACAAAGGTGTCTATTTTGGACGCTTGACGCCGTACTGCCCAAAACATGCCATTCTAGCTTGCAGCCCGAGGTGTCGAGGGTTGTCTCGTGCCACTGTTCGCAATTGATACGATCGCCTATTTAGTCCTGTCTGCAATGAGCCGCCGCCGAACCCTCATTGCCATCGCTCGTATCCGCACCACCTTTCAATTGCACTTTTTAAAAAATTGCTAGCAAATAACCCGTCATATCTTGTCATCCACGCCACTTCAATATGCTCTACACAACCATGCTTTGGCTGGATTCCGGCCTGGTCGCCCAATGGCCGTCACATAACTAGCCGAGGCTGACCAGTCCTGACTCATGAAAGAAACTGCTCCACGGTTTCGACATAACTTACTTAAGGTTAACAAATAATAGTAGATTGAATGAACTTTGCAGGCGATTTCGGGACGTTTGATATTTATATCATAAAATTGTGGACATTACTAAAAGAATCAAAAAAAAAAAATTCAATTAGGAAGTCACTAAAAGAAATGTGTACCCTAGTGAGGTTAGGGCTCGGTGAAACTATTGTGGCAACGAAGTGGCCGACGGCAAAGCAACCAAATAAACTAAGATGGCAATCTAATAATGGCTATAGTTCTGCGTTTTGGGAAATTCAATTGATTTAGAACGGTATAATATTGGTGTAGATATTTAATATTTGGTATGCGATGTTTCTCCGAGCCAGCGCCGCTTCTCCGGAACGTTTATTTTTCTGGAAGTCAGCGGCCAACCCCTCCGCATTTGATACTGCGGATGTACGTACGTCCATGTGATGAGATATAGAACCATCTGGTACCCATCCCGCGGCCCAACTGCCGCATTCGGGCCACACATTTCATTCAATTGCCCTTGCTTTAATGTCACTATAGCAGTGGAACCAGTCATCCCCACAGTAATAGTCCCTGCAAACTCAATTGACCTGGTTTGACTCATTGTGCCATAATTGTTCTCCGGCCGTTGCAATGCCTGGGGGTTAGGAACAGTCCAAATGCGGTTGGTCTGTGTGGCGGTCGCGGCAAAAAGCAACGAATTGGGGCAGGGTTCATAATGGGCTAGAACTGATAAAGAACCATTGTACTGGAAGAAAAAGGTAGTGTGAGTTGCAAAAGAGAAATACCACCCGATAATGTGTTTCAATTGTAGCAATTGCCACTACTGGCTGAGACGTTAGAGGCCAGAATACCCATCGGATGGTTCAATGTCTTGACTACTGTGCTAACCATATCTGTCGAGGGAATCTAAACACATTTCTTTTTGGTGCCGAATGTGGCAGCTGGCTACAGATGGCCGTTTAGAGATGCATTGGATCCAAAAAAAAAATGAGCCGCCTTTGTGGACGTCATTGTGACGCGCAGTTACCGAAAGACAATGGGCTAATATTGTACCGATAGAGCACTCGTGACCGGCCTCTTTTACCAGTGGCTGACGTTGCCAGCTCTTCAATTAGCTGGGCTGACATCAATTGGTAGATCGGGCCAACCCGTACCTCGATGGCCATTGTTCAGCGCAGACTTTAATATGGAACAAACTAATCTCCAGTTTTGCAACCTCGGCAGCATTGAAATGAGATATGGCAAGCCAGTCTACTTTAAAAAAGAGAATTAGTATTTGGCTATGACCATTAAATTTCTAGG
This sequence comes from Sugiyamaella smithiae, assembly GCA_030579815.1. Taxonomy (NCBI): domain Eukaryota; kingdom Fungi; phylum Ascomycota; class Dipodascomycetes; order Dipodascales; family Trichomonascaceae; genus Sugiyamaella; species Sugiyamaella smithiae. Next base: position 518,730 of record JAKTRV010000008.1, read on the forward strand.
GGCCTAGAGTACTCACTCTTTGGCTGGGCAAAGTTCATTATGTCAAGCTTGGCAGCAGAGTTTCTATGCATAGAATATGCCGCTAGCCGATGGTCTCATCGTGACCTGCACTAAAGCTAAAAAAAGTGACAGAACAATGACTGCCGAAAGGCAGGGGCTCCGTAGCGATTGTTAGTTACGGCGTCAATCTCGAACATCTAAAATGGAACTAGCGCTGTAGCAGCATTTTATTGTCGTATAGCACAGTCATATAATATTGTTGAGTTTATATACAGCTACAAGCATCTAAGACTCAGCAGATACCACAGATGGCCCAGAGATGGAGCTGCTGCCATTCTGGCTCGAGCTGCTGCATTGACTGGCCATGTGTCCAGGAAGCTTGCACACATAGCATACCTTAGTCTGCTCAGTGTGGGCACAGTCCTTGGAAACGTGGCCAAGCTCTCCACACTTGTAGCACTTGTGGCCCTGTCGGCAGTCTTTGCTGAAATGGCCAAATCCACCACAGGCATAGCACTGCTTTCGGGTCTTGCTGCTGCCACAGTATCGGGCAATGTGTCCGGGTCGCCCGCACTTGTAGCATTCGGGAGCACCCGAAGTGCCATTAGCAGGACCAGTGGGTACTCCACTCAGGTCATCGCTAGATCCCTGGCTAGCACTGACATTGCTAGCAGCAGCACTGTCGGCAGCACCGCTAGCTGAAGCCTCACTGGCAGAACTGGTGCTGCTGCTGGCAGATGCCGGCGAAGCAGCCACAACTACAGCAGTCTTTCGAGGCTCTTCTTGGCAGTCTCGAAGCAGATGGCCTGAGCCACCACAGTTGTAGCACGACTTTTCTTTCTCAGGCTCACCGCACTCTTTGCTGAGATGCCCATCGTCTAAGTCAGTATGTTTCCATACGCTGTTTTTATCACTTACTTCCACAGTTGTAGCACACTGGGTTGCCAGACTTGGGGCATTCCTTAGCCTATTGTTAGCAATTGGTCAGCCAAATATGTCTAGGCCATAGTTCTTAGTGGTATAGCCACCTCGCATGGCTTTCTACCGGTATATATTTATATATACAAAGCGGCCATGAGTAGTAATTACGTACCTGATGGCCAAAAAGACCGCCTGTTGTTAGTTGTGGGTCTTTGCTGACGGGGCAACTTACAGTTGTAACAAGTTCTCTTTAAGCTTGGCATGTATCCTGATCTCATTATATGACTCCCCCTGAGCTTGTTGTATGGCAATCAGCAAATCCCGTCCTTCAAGTCACAACGCAAATTTCCTTCTGCTTTGTGAGATTGATGCTGGCACACTGACACTTTAATTTTTTTTCACGTTGCTTTTGTTAGTTTTTTTTTTCATCGCCTGCATTACAGGGTTGGGGCTCAGGTGATGAGGTAGATAGCACACTATCTTACATCTCTAGATATCTAAATGTGCGTGTGTAAGACCCGTCTAGTCTGCTGTGGTCTTCTGTTAACGGTTAGGTAACGTGGAAAGTTAATCTGCAATATTATTCTGAGCAGTGCCGGCTGTGATACTAGGCGATAATAGCCGAACTCAGTTCAGGTTGTGGCTATCGAAGTTCTACAGGGACTGGTCGGCTGTGAATTGTGTTCCCATCATCCAAATATTAATTAGTATAGTTGTCAATTAGTATATTACAGAATTAAGCTTATCGTATCTATCCGTAAATCGTTATCATTACTCATGTTTGCGACTGCTGTGACAACCGCTTGGCTGCATTGATGATGCCCACAATACTATACCGACTGACCTTCTCCTCGGGAGGAGCATTTGACAGGATGCCTAAGCCACTACTTCCTTGCTGCTCCATCTTCTCAGACCCTCGAGAATTTCGCTTGGATGCTTCGCCCCGCAGATCTTCAATTGACTTCATTCGTTGACTGTCCAGGAATCCCAGCTTGGCAACTCGTCCCACGCTTTTTTCGTTAAGCGGGTCGAAATCGACTGGCAGCGACACTCTATTATCGCTTGGCCGTGACAGCATTGGCGGTCGCATTGGCGAACTGGGCTGAGATCCAGGGTGACTGCCTATAAATGCATCAAGCCTGCCTGAACGGCCCTCGTACGGGTTGGGCAGCAGGGGGCTTGAGCCATCTACTGGCTGTCGAAAGTGCTGCTCGTATACTGTACGGTTCAGATTGTAAATGTAATCATCCTGACCAGTGCTTGGGATCGGCGTAGATCGTGGTGAGCTGTAAATGGATGACCCAGATCGCCCTCCACCACCTTCGCTTGAATCTCTTGAGTGCTCCTGGTCCGCCTTGACAGTAGAAACCTTGACATGGGGTCCCGTCAGTACTGACGGCTTGCGAACCGTGGAAACGACAGCATTATAATAGTCATCTGGTGCTGCTGTACCAGTTATAACACTGTGAGCTGACCGCATATTATCCTGAGAATAGGCATTCTCATCGACAATTACGGGGGGCACCATCGAATCCCCATACATGTCTCTCATGGCCCTCAAGTTGGCCTTGATCTCTTCCCATTGCGAAGCAGAACTTCTCTTACTTACGGACGTCATTCCTGACACCGACTCATTGTCCATATTGATCTCATGACGGTTGGGAGATAACTGCTGAACTGTGAACTCTCCATTTCCAGGCTCAAGAGGTCTGCTTGTGGTAGGCATCTCTGGAAACATCTGCTTGGGGCTCGTAGGGCTTTGTACATCGATTTGACCCAAGTCGCTGTCGATTGTTAGAGGTGGAAGTGTTGGGGCTGGTCGAGCAGTTACATCTGATGGCTGCGACAAGCCCGAAAGATGTTTACTGGATGCCGCAACCGTCGATGTCTCACCTGTCGTCGATAAAACGCCTTGTGTCACTGGAGGCTCACCTCTGCTTTCGCTGGGCACTCTACCTGATGACCCAGAAAATGAGTCGTTATATCCATGCCGGTACTGACCCTTGGATTCCCTTTCCGAATTGGACGAAGAAATGTCAAATCCACGTACCGACCCGTACGCTATCTCACTATCTGTGCCATCTCGCATTCCTCGGTGGTCTCCTGGACGATTTCGAAGATGCCCCTCTGGAGAACTGCCATCATATGATCGCTGCATGGGCACACGGCCACCTGCTTCTATGGGTCGTCTTAATTCTTGTGGGGGGCCGCCTCGAGCAGGAATTCCAGATCCTCTACCAATGCCACCACGAGGAATCAACAAAGATTCGTCCATGATTGGTGGCCTAGAAGGCCCTTGCCGTACGTCGTCATCTCTGCCATACATACCCTGCGGTCCGAGCCCAGGCGGTACTAACGGACCCCCAGAAAGCTGCTGAGATCTTGCTGGCCCGCGTCCAGTAAAGCCTTCCTCCTCGTCATCCATAAGGGCTCTCAACGGCTGGCGGCTGTTAGGCTGTCTATCATTCTCTGGGTGTTCTCTCCATGCCGTAGCAGGCACCATATTTTCTCGTCCAAAGTATGGCGATTCAAATGAATCAAGATTATTTCTCAGTTCTTGTCGCCGTCTGTTAGGTCTACCATCCCCAGGGTGTCCTGCATGTGGTGGGAGAGGACCTCCAACATGACGTGGAGGATGAGGGTCTTGACTAACAGACGATGATGGTGCAGGAGAATATGGCCTTTCCAAGATGTAGCTATCTCGTGCTGGTGGTGTTCGATACATCCTTTGACCAGATCCACTTCTGAACCTTGGTCTAGGAGCCGGAGGGATGTTTTCAGACTGTAACCGCGCACCTGGTCGCTCGTTATAGGGCCCCATATCATCATACATTAGAGCCCTTTGATTGGGGTGTGCGTCTCTATAAATACGATCCTGAGATGGACTTCTCGCGAATCGATCGTACTCAAGGTCAAATGGACGAGGTGGCGGCCTCATTCGACCACCAGGAGACATTGGTCGACCTCGCTGGCCGCTGGGTGATGCTGGGCGCAGTTGGCCCATTGACACAGTCCGCATACCCGGTCCACTTCTTCCCGGACCGTTACTTCCAGGAGACATTGGGCGACGTGGCTGAGAATCGCTTGGGCTTGGAGACATTGCTCTTGATCCAATATGAGGAGGTGGGCCCGAGATCACCAATGGTGACATCAAGCGGCCATTATTATTTCTGAATCTGTCTCCGCGAGGAGCTGGTAAGCCCCGCGGAATTGGCGAAGCAAACCTAGGGTCTCTCTGGAGGTTCTCTTGCTCATACCGGTTGTATTCAAAATCAGCATAGGGATCATATATTCGATTGTGCTGGCGACCCTGCTCATAGTATGCAGCTGCTGCTCCAGCACCGATTGCTGCAATAGGGCCAGCTCCATCTATTGTTCGAGACCGGCCACGACTAGCACCTCCATTAGAACTTTGGCTCTCGCTACTATCTCCTTGTTGATGGGCTCCAACAAGAGTATTAATAGACTCCATAAGTTCTTTCTGTTCTCTACCAAGGTCTGGTGACGATAGATCTGGGGTATTTGGCTTTGAAGCCCCAGATCCTACTGGCTTTCTGTGCACCTCCAAGTGGCGTGTTGACGGTTGCCTTTCAGCAGAAGATGGCGCTTGTTCTACAGCGTCTTCGACAGTATCTTCCTTCATTCTGTCATTATCAGTATGAGATTCGTCAGGAACAGCTTCAATTGTCACTTGTCGCTGCATGACCTCTGGCTGTTGATCCCCACCGGGGCTCTCATTCTGGTTCTGAAAGTCTGCCTCTGGCGCCTTGCTCTCCGGTGCGACATTATGCCTTGAATCGACATTTTCTTTCGTTTCCTCTGGAGGAGAAGGAGGCAAATTCGGTAACGACTTGTCAGAAACTTCGGCTGCTAATCTAGGTGACGTGCCAGGGGACGGCGAGGGCCTTGACCCAGCGAAAGTCACATTTCTCTCTCCAGCCGGTAAAAGCACCTTTGGTAGAGGAGGTGGTAAAGGAAGGTCATCAAATCCATCAGATGCCGTGATTCGAGGAGTGAAATACACACTCTTGGTATCATCTTCCATATGCGAAGGCTCTTGGGTGATGTTTGGAACAACATCCTTCGAAATTGGTGGTGGTGGCGGGTCTTTTGCTACAGGCGGAGGTGGTTCTTTGGCAACCGGAGGCGGTGGCTCTTTGGCAACTGGTGTAGGCGGTATCTCAGTAATAACTGGAGTAGGTTTGGGCTGACTGATTGGGGATGTCTGAATGCCGACAGACTCAGGCTCTGGGGTAGTTTGGATCTGGCGATCGACATAGATTTGTCCAGGCTTCTCCATCAGTTCCCGACTCAGGCTGTTCTGCTGGAGTCTTCTTGCTAGCGCATCAACCAACGGGTCTAAGTTTCCATATAAATCCAGAGCCGCGGAGTTGCTGTTTCGAGACTTTTGTCGATGACGATGACGAACAGGCTCAGGCGGTGGCGGTGGTGGGCTGGGTGGAATTTCTCTCATTGGTACAGCCTGTTTGATGACAACTGGGGTGCTTACAGCTCTTCTCTTTGCAGTTTTTGGCAGAGGTTTATCCTTGATTTGGGGAGGTGGTTTCATCGGCGCTGGCTCAGGATGTATGAGCTCCTCGACAACTATCCATCGCCTCTCGCCAGGAGAGATCTCGATTTCAACAATAACGCTTCTGCCAAATGTAGCTTTTCGCACTTCAGTTTGCTCCTCAGACAGACACGACATCCACACCCAAACAAAGAAGTCATCAATTGCAATCTGAGACACTGCAGCAGTTACTAGACCATCTGAGCTGATCCTTGAAGAGCGCACTTCCTGATTAGACGAGAACCCATGTCTCACAAAGTCGTCCCACTCCTCTACAGTGGCAGACACCGGTCTAGTCAGCTTGTAGGGGTGCTTGTCGGTGCTCTGAGGGTTATCAGGATACGGCAAAACTTTGACTTCTTGGCTTGGAACCGCAACACGTCTGATCTCTTTTAATTGGTTGTCGTCATAAATATAGTTGGTCAATGGCCTCCGCAGATCTCCAGAGACCGGGTCAATGTATGCGTGATTGTAGAACTTGGACCAAGTTTTGCATCGCACATCGTAGGCCAGTTTCGGTGTTTCTTTGATAAGGATAGGATGGTCAGTTACAAGAGGGTTTTGGTTAATGACCTCTTGAAGGATTCGCGCTGATTCCTGAGAAACTTTGAATTGAATACCGTCGGGATCCGAAAACAAAAAGTACAAAGTATTGAAATCTTCTTCGGACGAAAAAACCGCTGGATTATCAAACCTGATTGTTTTTGCTACTCGTCTGAGCAACACTAGCGGGTTAGCGGATAACTTTGCTACCGTCAGAGTGACCATTGGAACAGCCACCAACCTAGATTTTGTTAAAGGAAGTGGAGGATAGACTGAGCTCACTAATAAGGACTCCAATGGCTTTGGTAGACGTGAGCTGGGCGCTATTTTAGTCATGACGTCTGGTCGTGGAGAAAGAGATCTTAGAAACGAAAAGAAAAGGTGGTTGGTAGCCTCTGCAGCCAAACTCCAAGCCGCCAGGCCATCTGCAAACGACGTAGCTTCTTTTTCGCCAGGCTTTTTGATATCAAACGCCCAAGTTCCAGCCAGTCGAGAAAGCTTGCGGCCTCCCAAACCATTGTGTTTGCCGTGGGTGGAGATAGACGCCAGTAGATCAAAGAAATCAAACAGGATATTAGCATGTGCTTCTGATTCGACGCATTTGGGAATTATCGAAATAAACGCATCCATTGGGAATCCCATGCCTGCTTCTTCGAGCTTGAACTGGTTGTAGGCTTTCCACGATACCACTCCTCCAGGCAGACGAGCCCAGCACCATTTAAGCACCGTGGCCAGGCAATACACATCCTCTAGTCGCACTTGTCGTAACAGGTCATCGCCCACCAGCGGAGCCGAGTGCCGCGGAAATATCTTTGCCACAAAATTTCGCGCATCTTTGAAATCAGCATCCGGTCTAAATGGCAAAAGAATGAATGGAGCCAATACGCCTACAAGTTAGTCCCAGTCATTAAGACATATCCAACTTACCTCTGGCTTTAATTTCAAACGTAATGGTGTGAATGAGCTCCTGGAGTACAGGACGGGGAACCACTGCTTGAGTGAAAGCATTCTGAGTGAAAAAGAAGTTCTTATAGGCCGCTCGCGGTGATTCAGCGGGTGGTTCAGGTTCTGGTGGACCAGTTCGGGACGTCACCACCCCTGCTAACGCCGGGCTTGGGCCGCCAACGAGCGGGGTACCAGGCTCATTACCTTTTGAACGACGACCTTTTGCCATTCTCAAGACTCAGGCCGTCACAGGCAACAGTCGATCAGTGTAGATAATGTTCGTGGTCAACGTGAATAGCCGATCAATCACCAATAAGTCAAGGCTGGGGTTTGTTGTTTACTTTGCCGCTTTGGTAAAGACCTGCATGCAGGGGTAAGCGAGCGATGCATCGGTTCGGCGACAGTGGTCGAAGAGCCGATTTGAGCCATGGCAAAGTACAGAGTTGATTTTGTCGCAAGCGAATCCAGTAGGACATACGCTGTGTTGTACTTTGCTGGGATGAGGCCCTTATTTAACGGTACAATCATAAAAATTGTGGATCAACGCGAAGGATGACACTATTAACGGTGATGTATAGGTGTTTCAACTACAGATATTGAAAATTCGCTTGATAGGAATTTCATTTGTAGAGTTTATTTTTCAAATTAATATGCTTAGGTTCAGTTTATGATCTACTAGGTATATAATAATTATTAAGTCATGTAGTAATTACTTTTAAAACAATATAAAATGGAATATACTTAAGCGTCCTCAACGTGCTCGTCCTGGTTGGCCTTTTCGATGGATGGCAAGTGGTCGTCCATCAAACCAAGCTGCTGCCAGATTCGCTCCATTCTCTCCTGGTCAGCCCTGGAAAGACTTCGCTCAGTGTCAAACAGCTCATCAATCTCCTCAAGAGATCGGCCCTTGGTCTCGGGAACTGCGTACCAGATGTAGATTCCACCCATTACAGCAAACATACCGAAGAAAATGTAAGTTCCGTACTTCATTTCAGTAAGCATGTCAGAGGTAGCCATTCCAACACCAAAGTTGTTGAGCCAGTTGGATTGAGCACCAATGGATACACCCTTGGATCGCACTCCGAGAGGGAACACCTCGGAAACAACAATCCAGGCACAAGGTCCCCAAGAGTAACCAAAGTGGATAACAAAAATCCAGATGAATGCAGCACATGCCCATCCACCAGCAGAGTGGCCAGTGAAGTCCATGTTGTAAGATCCAGAAATACCAGCAACGATGAAATGAGACACAGCCATACCGAAGGCACCAACAATCAACACAGGTTTTCGACCCAACTTATCGACATACAAGACGGCAGGAATAGTGGCGACAAACATGAGAATTCCTCCTACACCAGAGGCAAGCAGAGAGGTGGTGTTTCCAGTGAGTCCTACATCCTTGAAGATAAAGGGAGCAAAGTACAAAATAGCGTTGATACCGTTCCACTGCTGGAACAACATGGTCAAGATAGCGATCCAAGTTCGCTTTCGGAGAGACTTGTCAGTAAACAATCGAGCGTATGACTTGTAACCAAGCATGAAGTTGGACTTGAAAGAACCGTCCATGTACTGAGGGAAATATTCCTTGTTGCTCTCGGTCTCAAACATGTGCTGAGCCTTGATTTCAAGGAACTCAAGGGCAATAGACTCGTCGGTCTTTGGCAATCGTCGCAATCGAGAAATAACCTCGAGGGCATCGTCATCCTGTCCACGGTCTACCAACCATCGAGGAGACTGGGGCATGAAGAACAAGAATCCAATAAACAGACAGATAGCAGGGAAAATCTGTACGCAGATGGGAACGAGCCATGCAGCGTTGCTCTGGCTGGCACCAGTGCCTCCAATGTAGTTAGTTCCGTAAGTGATCCAGTATGCAATCATAATACCGAAAGTGATGGCAAGCTGCTGGAGAGCGACCAGAGCACCTCGCACCTCAGCAGGAGCCAACTCGGCGTTGTACAAAGGAACAATCATGGACAAACTTCCAACACCCATACCAGTAATGAATCGACCACCAAGAATGTAGCTGGGACCAGTAGCACAGGCCTGAACAATAACACCAACAACGAATACCACAGTAGCGACAACTACAGACAGCTTTCGTCCAAGACGGTCTGCAAGGTAACCGTTGATACCAGCACCCACCCAGGCACCAAGCTCAAGAATGGACGTCAACAGTCCACGAGAAGTGGGGTTTGAAATAGAATCAGCGTGTACAGTATTAGAAAAACTTGGCATACTGAGAATAGATCCAAATACACCCTGGTTGAAACCGTAGATCAGACCTCCCATGGAAGCGAACACTGCGATCATAAGAACATGAGCATTCTTGGCAAGAGCAGTGATACCAGCATCAGGGGTTTTTGCTAATAGCAACCGACGCTCGTAAAGGTTTAAAGGTTTGCCCGATTTTGCTTCTTCAGACATCTTTATTTTTTTTTTATTAAATGTATTTCCCCGGATTCCTGGTTCTTTTATAGTCCTCAGACGCGGGTGGGGTAAACTCCCGACGCATCTGCGTTTGTCATTTCAAACTGGTAGTTTGTTTAGTCCGATTATCCTAATATCCCATGCGGGATCGTCGATAAAGGAGTTTTGGGGCATTTTTAACCGGGATCGTTCCGATAATATTCCTCATCTAGACACCCCCTACCCATCGAGGTCTATGGCACGGGATGTCTGCCAAGCCAAAATGAGCCTTGTTTTGTGCAACAGCGCGACAACAAATATAGCATTACTCTATTATTATAGCTGTAAAGTGTATTACAAAAATATTGTGACTATTTCGCTTGGTAGAGGTTTATTCTGGAGCACCTTTGGTGTACCGGCTAAATAATACAAAACGCAAGAAGATGTCGCGGGGTTACCCCACTACCCCGCCGCTTGCATCTGACACCCCACAGCCGGTATAAACGCATGCAGGGCACTCGGAACAGTGTCGAACGGGGCTGCCTTAGGGGGGGGGATTCGGGTTCCGCCTGCCTAGAGGGGGGACCGGCTAAATCCTGCGTAGTGTGTGTAAATTATCCGGCCATTGACAACGTCAATGCTACGTTGCATGGCATTAGCCAGAATGACCCCTGCTACCCCCACCTGCAAAAGTATATGGCTTAATCGGAAACCGACAAAGGTCGGTCGACTTGGTAGACGCCGTTGGAAACATCAGGCTCGGTTTCTGGCGATTTACGTGGGTGATCAAGGATCATCTCTGTCAAGAACCTTGTCGATGTTTGTGACTCGTTCTTGAACTAGGGAACTCTTGGCAGAGATGTGGCGGCTTAAGCCATCAGTCCGACGAACGACTCAGCCGGAACGGGTTGACCCGCCGTAGCAGTGCATATGTAGCGGTAATATCAAGTGGATATTCGTTCAGCCCCGGCTAATTGATTCGGGTTATGTAAAAAAAAAAATAAGAGCATCACGAGAACACTAATACTTTTGTAGTTAAGGTAATAGCAACAGTAGCGCTTTATGGTGTATTTCTATACTGCTTTGTCATATGCCATATGGTGCTGGTGACAAATGCAAGACCACCGCGGACCTGACACCGGCAATTTAGAAGGTGGTCACGGTGTCAGTGGTTCTTCGTCAGCTAAACAGGCATCACCGGCAGCTTTAGTCCGGCAAAAGCGGCAGTTGACGTAAACTGAGACTGCGACTTATGAGTCAACAGCCACATCACACAAATAGCCAAATAGTCTTTGTTTCGCACGCCTATGGTGTACTCTCTTCTATGGCAATATGTGTAGATCATTAAATTAGTGCATGCAAGTTTAACTTTATTCACATATATGAGCGGTGCTTTGCTTGCTAGATTCGCACCTAGTTTGTTTCGACATGTCTCGAGTGTATCACTATAGTGTCTACTTGTTTAGGCTGTTGCTTGTAGTATTTCTCTAGTGCAGCTAAGGCAGTTTGCATTCGAGATCAGCGCTCCATTGTGGCTCTTGCGAGTTGTGCTTCTAATGTGCTTCTAGACTGTTGCTACGATACGAAGATGACCGAATTCACGCTCTCGACATTCGGTCTTTTACGGTGCTGATAACTTTGGCGCTTCGGTATTTAGGGCATCGAGTTGAGTTCAGTGTACAATGATGGCATGCCATTCACAGCTCTGCAAACCACTTGCATTTAACGTGCCTACACTAGTAAATGCTCGAAGCCGATGTTTTCAAAGCCGTTACCATACATTACTAGTACGCTATTTTGGTTGCTGTGTTTGCATGTGGTATGCGGTCCTGCTTCGATTGTTGGTCGGTTGCTGGTCAGTTGCCCGCTTATCTTACCTATGAACGTTGTTCCTCTGCGAGTTTTCATGCGCCGCCTGCAAAACTAGCTCGCTACTACCAAGCTACTCAAGTATACAAGTACAGCTCGATCCTGTCTCATTGGTGTGAATTTGTAGATGTTGGCACTAATTTGAGTGGTAGCGACGGTTTTGACACTGCGATCGCTACAGACGGTGTGATCGCCTACCCCTGAATCGATCGTGATCTGGTCGATTCCTCGCAGTTAAAAAAACACACGCCCCTGCTTTGCACAGGACTGCACCTGGAAACCGCAACCCAGAGCCACCAAAGTGTGTTCGCTCGCATGGCTCTGATGCGCCTTGGCGTATAATTGGACACTGTACGGTCAGATCCATGCGTATGGGGTGCTACCAATGTGATGGAGTTACCAGACACTGCCAGATTGAGATTACAGTTGAGGCGGGACTATGTGGTTGAATCGTGTAGCCGCGTAACTGTACTGCCAACGGGCTGTACTTGGCAGATGGTCAATGATGGTCAATCAATCCAAGCGGCTAGTACCAATCTATTCATAGTATCAAGTACGCAGTGGTACCCAGCCAACTCACTGCCTCTGGGCAATGACGTTCCATGTTCCATGCCTAGAACGTTTGACTGCGCCCGTATGGCTGAGGCATTTGTGTGGCCTCGGTACACTGGTTGCACTAGATTGCATTGTACTTTCGGGGTTTCCACTGCCGACACGTATGCACTTTGGGCTGCACCCCCTGGGCAGTTACCCTTGCTAGTAAGGATCCACCGGTGGTGATAACGGCTATAAAAAAAACAATTCTGAGGTGCGTGGGTTGCCAAAACCAAATAAATACTTCCAGGGCCCACCTTACCCCCTTTTTTTTCAACCTGACCTTGCAATATCAAAATGTCCTACGTAAGTGCATAGTGCCGACAAGCGTGGTAAATGACCAGAATTCGATTTTGTGGTCCTGATATGGCCACAAGCGCGATGCCTTGGAGTCAAGGCGGGTTGATCGACCCCTGGCGCGTTGTTTAGGTGGCATTCCAGTGTCAACCTTTCCAAGTTGAGTCCGCGAATTAACGACAGTATCCTCAGCAGCAGCAGCCCCAGCAGGGACAGTACCCCCCTCCTCAGCAGGGTTACTACCAGACTGGTCCTCCCCAGCCTATCTACATCCAGCAGCAGCCTGCTCAGAACGATGACGGTGGATGCTGCTGTGGTCTTTGTGCAGGTCTGACATGCTGTCTGTGTCTTGTAAGTGTGTGCATACAGTGATTGTTTCTAACCAATTAGGACTGCCTTTTCTAAGTAGACAGCGTTTAATATATAATGTACTTTTGTTATTAGATGATGTAATTTTCATTTTAGACTTTGTTTCTATTTATGCCTCAGCAGTGTTTCGGATGCATCTCTTATCGCACGCACGTGTTAGGTGATTTCCAGCATGCTTTTGTGCTGTATTCGCATATGACTGGTGTATCGACCATGACTCTGGGGTTGACGACGAAATGGTACAAGTAGTAGTGTCGATCGTCTTTTTTCTGGCTGTGGTTGTTCTGGTGGTCAATCTATGGGCCTGCATACGCCAGCCGTATAGCCACCATACAACTGATTCAGAGCTGAGATACTTGCACCCCTTTAGCGACGACTTTTTGATCATAAAAAGAGCATTTCAAACTACGCCATACTCATACGACTGGCCGGCGACTCAACTAGGCAAGATAACAAATCGCGTCTCAATGCGAGATTTATATGCTTATCGACCAAAGCATATATGATCTCCCTATTCATTGCATCAACCCGTCTAGGAAATATCCCAAGTCGAACGTAAATCAGCCTAAACCAACAAACCAGAAGAAAAAATGCATATTCTGACATGTATACTTAGTCTCATAGATCAAAACTCCAAACTAGGTATAACAAGGTTGTGTAGTGTAGTTGGTTATCACTGCGGATTCTGATTCCGCCAACCCCGGTTCGAATCCGGGCACGACCTGTTTTTTTTTTTATATTTTTATTTTTACGTATGCATTTTCAGCATACACTTAGGAATACAGTATAAACACAAGGCATATTTTAGCGTCTTATTGCTGATGTATTTCTATAATATTGGTTCTAAACATCCTTGGGGGCAAACTCCGTGAGACTCTTTACCCTTCAAATAATCGTCTAAATACTGCGCTGTACACCATCCATCGTCAAAAAGCTTAAAAACAACAAGTTTATCTCCCACACGCAACTCCAGTTCATCAGAGAGTTTTGGTTTGAACGTGGTTTTAACCCGACATACCTGTTCTACCACGGCTATAACCCCATCTTCCTCATTACCGTCAGATCCACCAGATATTGGAGACGTAGTCCCCAGGTTGAAAGACAACCTCCCAGACTGCCCTTGACGAGGAGTCCCTGATATACTCAAAAGAGAAGGATTGTACACTAATTGTCGCATGGATGCAGCGGGGTCATTATGAGTTGATCTCAAAGATTCACTTGACCCTCCAGAATCTCCAGATTTTTCTGTAGTCTCAGACATCCGAGAAATCACAGAGTGGTTCGAATTTCTTACAAAAAGCGTCGTGGATAACGGTGACTTTGCGGCAGAGTCCATGTTCTCCGGAGTCTGAGTCGTCTTGGCAGTTGCCAAAGAGCTCTGACTAGCCGAGGATGGTGAATTGGGTTTGTTGTCAAGTTTCAATATCGGAGACGGCTTGATAAGTGGTAGCTCAATTTCATTACCGTTTGCCTTTTGATTGGGTGACTGGTCATTTTCTGCTGCTACCCGAGAGGCAGCAGTGGTCTGGGTACCAGTCCCAGGCTCCTTAGGGAGTGGTTTGTCCAGATGCAGTCGTATTGTTGATTTGGAGGCATGTCTACCTCTATCGCGATTCTGAGAAGAAGTCTGTAAAGAAGATGTGGACTCTGATGCGACGCTAGCAGACCCACTTCTGTGTGTTAATGAGGAGCCCCTTCGGCGAACAGGTCTTTCGGCACCACTATGAAAACGGGATGGATGCAAAGGAGAGCGACCCCTGGAATGAATAACAAAGCTTCTGCTGCTTGGCGTCTCAGTCAAACCACGAGGGTCATAAATGACATAAGGCACCCTGCTGCGAGTGCTAGAATCGCTATTTAATGTCGTTCTGTCCTCAGCTCGAACTGGAAACGAACTTCCACTGCCGTAATGGGGTACTACCAGAGACGAAGGCGCAAGTGTAACTCGAGTACCATGCCCGCCAGAATGTAGAGATCCCGTTGGGTATGACGCCAAATATCGATTGGAAGTAGTTGATGAGTCAGAAGGTCCACTGGTCGTCTTGTTGCTATAGCGTGAAGCATTACGAGCATTTCTCGAAGTTCTAGTACTTGAATGAGAAGACGAAGCCGGCTTCCCATTCGAAGACGACCCGTGACGAGAACGAGGTCCGTCAACTGTATGTCTCGTATCAGATACACGATTGGTACGACTATGGGATGATCCATTTCTAGTGCCACCGCTCAGTGAGATCAAGTTAGATGGCGGAGTGCGAATATTCGAAGAAGGAGGCTCCAAGTAAGGAGAAGATGGTTCACTGCGCCCCAGATGATTGCTGACATTGGTGCCAGGGTCAAGCCTGTCGTTAGGAACAAGCGGAGATGGATAACTTGGCATCCCATGACTATTGCTATCGCCTTGGCTCTGTGACTGCTCTAAAGCGTCTACAGCAATAGGTGCCAATCTAGACTTTTCCTTAGACCTCTCCCTTGTAATTCGACGATACAAGCACCATCCTAAAACTATACTGCAAACCAACAGTACCGACACGGGAACAAGGGTGGCAACTATCCATTTGGGATTTGAACTAAAACTCATGACAAATCCTCAGCATGACAAACAAAGCTTCAAATAACCGACCAAGCCCACGGATCTAACAACCAAATATTGTTATGTGTATGGTCAACCAGAATCACAAAAGGAAAAAACAAACAAACAAATCAAACAAGTTAATTGAGGCAAAGTGGACAGCATCGTAATTGGTGTTGGGCGTCCAACGTAAAAGAGACAAACATCAACAAAAATCTTATAAAACTTATGACGCATGTTTGATTCATTAATATCTCTGAAACAATATAAGATAGCGTCAAAATGCAAAAACAAGGTTTCCATGGCCACATGGTTCATATTACAGTTCAAACAATGCAATAGTAATGCAACAAGATACTCCTCAGCGGCTGGGCCAGATTCCACCCTCACGAGTCATGTATTGTAGAGCGGATGTGGCGCTAGATAGTGCCTTGGCAGCAGCGGAAATTGCTGAATCATCGGATCCCGGGCCAGAACCAGACCCATTAGCACGGTTTGCTTCGTCCACCGCTGCTACTATTTTATTGATGCTTGTTTCAACCACCATTCCTCCCTGAACTATTTCGCCCAACACTGTTTGAAGAACCTGCCATCCAAAAACCAAATCAAGCTCGCAAACATTCTCAAAACATCGGTCGAGACTTTCGACAAACACCTGGATAAGATCTAAGATTCCCAATTCACTTTCCTGCTCGTCAACAATAAACACGAAGTATAACGTAGCATAATGTCGATATATCACTCTGATAACATCATCTTCCATGCCTTCAAGCAACAAAGGCGGTGGAGTCACAAAACTACACTGATTAGCAGTTCGGCTCGATAAGATGCTGTGAACCTGTTTTAATAACACTGACTGAGTCTGGATATCAACAGGAGTATAAAACTTTATCAGGCGCGGAAGCCCGCTATTATTGACTATGTTAGAACCGCTTGATTCGCTTGTAAACTCACCAATCATCACCGAATGGATCATCTTGTTTGAATCCAGTTATCAGGCAGTGAAGGAATCTACGTCTGGAGATATCAGCCGCTACTAATGTACGGCTGAACCACTGCAACTTAAAGCTAGAACATGAAGCTGAGCGATGGTTGACAGGAACAACTAAAATATAACTTGCTTTGGAGGCTGGTGTCCAAAAACATGAGTGAAACTTCGCATAAACACTATATCACTCTATATAGATCTGCCAGATTACGCATTTGACGATTTGAGGGTCTGACTCCTCAGTCGCTTCACCTGACAGTGCACAAAACTGGCAGTCATGCCTACAATTGTCAACAATTGCCCGACTATTGGTAAACTTATCTTGCCATCCGCACTTGGCCACGCAATCTCGGACCCGGCTCTTGTCAGCTCCATGTGGTTAGTTCTCCACATTTGACAAACGGTTGTCGTGACTAGCCGGTCTCGGGTTAATAGACAGGTGCTCGGCTAAGCCGACAAGCGTGCCGAGGGCATTCGCCCAGCTTGCAGCGTCCACGGTGAGCCGTAGGCACCTGAAACCCATAGCGTTGCCCCGAGTCGAATGGACCTGCTAAGACACAGCACTTTCAGCGAGCAAAACGCTCTTCATTGACATGGATATCCGTTTGCCAGCTCAAATGTGGTGATTCGGCTTGCTGTTTTAGGCTCCTTTGACCCGGTCCGACGTTCGGCCGATAATTATTCGGAACCTACCCCATCGCCCCATGCAGTTACCCCGGGTGCGTACCTCGGTAGCCTAAGACATTATCTCTGTACTGATTGAGTATCTGACATGGGACCGACCGATGGCTGGTCCGTGTGGGGAACCGCAACTATATATAAAGACAAGGCCGCCCCCGATTACAAGAACTTCAAGCCAGTAAAATAACCTTTGTGTTTTATTAGTAAAAAATGGTTGCACCAATCGATCCTTTGGTTGCCGGCGTGTCGTATGCCCCAATCCCTGATAATGCAAAGCACCTGTTCACCAAGGAGGCCATTGCTTTCTTGGCCACTCTCCACAGAACTTTCAATGGCCGACGAAAGGAATTGTTGGCTGCTCGAGTAGAGCGCCAGAAGCGAATTGATGGCGGTGAGCTGCCAGACTTTTTGCCAGAGACTGCCGATATCCGAGCCGATTCTACTTGGCAGGGAGCTGCTCCAGGTCCTGGTTTGGAGGATCGACGAGTTGAAATCACTGGTCCTACTGACCGAAAGATGGTCATCAATGCTCTGAATGCCAATGTTTACACCTACATGTCTGATTTTGAGGACTCTTCTGCCCCTACTTGGGCCAACATGGTTGACGGTCAGGTCAATCTGTACGACGCTGTCCGACGAGACATTTCTCTCAATGTTCCCGGCGGAAAGTCGTACAAGCTTAACTTGGACCGATCAAAGTTGAACAAAAAGGCTCTTCCTACCCTTATTGTGCGACCTCGAGGCTGGCACCTGGATGAGGTCCACTTTTTGGTTGATGGCGAGCCCATTTCTGGTTCTCTGTTCGACTTTGGTCTGTACTTTTTCCACAACGCTCGAGAAGCAGTCAACCAGGGATTTGGTCCTTATTTCTACCTTCCAAAGATGGAGTCTCACTTGGAGGCTCGACTTTGGAACGATGCCTTCAAGCTCGGTCAGGACTGGATTGGTATTCCAAGAGGTACCATCCGAGCTACTGTGCTGATTGAGACCATCCTGGCTGTTTTTGAGATGGATGAGATTATCTACGAACTCAAAGAGCACTCTTCGGGTCTCAACTGTGGTCGATGGGACTACATTTTCTCTTATATCAAGAAGTTGCGAGGACACGGTGACTTCATTCTTCCAGAGAGAAACGATGTCACCATGAAGGTGCCATTCATGAGCTCATATGTCAAGTTGCTCATCAAGACATGTCATAGACGAGGTGTCCATGCTATGGGTGGAATGGCTGCTCAGATCCCTATCAAGGGAGATGATGCTGCAAACAAGGTTGCCATGAAGGGTGTTTACGAGGACAAGCTTCGAGAAGTGACTGCTGGCCATGACGGAACCTGGGTTGCCCATCCTCAGTTAGCTGAGATTGCTCTTGAGGTTTTCAACAAGCACATGCCTACTCCTAACCAGATCTTCAAGCGTCGCGAGGAGGTCCATGTTACTGCTCGAGAGTTGCTGAACCCATATATTCCAGGTGGTAAGATCACCGAGGCTGGAATCCGAAAGAACCTTTTCATTGCTCTTGGATACATGGAGGCTTGGCTACGGGGAGTTGGCTGTGTGCCCATCAATTTCTTGATGGAGGATGCTGCCACTGCTGAGGTATCTCGGGCCCAGCTCAACCAGTGGGTCAAGCACGGAGTCGTCACCGCTGAAGGTACCAAAATCACTGCTGCATACGTATCGAAGATCCTCGATGAGGAAGTTACCAAGATCAAGAAGTCTTCAAAGGGCAGCAATAAGTTCGACGAGGCTGCTGCATACTTGCGACCAGAGATCACCAATCAGACCTACAGCGACTTCTTGACCACCTTGCTATATCCATCAATCCTCACAAATAAGGGTACTTTCGAGAAGCTTTAGTATTTATAATTTAAAATATTAATCACTCTTTTTTTTTTGTCGTGCATATCTACTCCAATCAGTATTTCAATATTCTCGCTGACCCTGCGTAGTTTATCCCCCTGACTGCGTGCTGCATATGATGAGCCTTTCGGGGTGAAATATACCTTTACTCTTCGTCTAATGCCGTCAGCTGCGAGGTGGATTACAGTCTTATCTGGTATGGCCGCCATCATTGGCAGTGGTCTGGCCATTGTTAAGTATGGAACTCCTTCTGATGAGCAGTTTATCAGTGTGAGTACAGATGGTGATGGTGGAGATATGTCTATGTCAGGCAGGACTAATGTAGAAACTATCTCCTGATCTGCGAAAGCAGTACGAGGAAGAAAAGAAGGTGAGAGAGGAATATGGTCGCATAATGGCCGAGAAGACCAGCTCATCGAAAGATTCTCCCGCTTTCTTGAACGGTACCAGAGAAATGAACAGGTTCGATAGGATGGTAGCAGTCCAGGCCAAGAACAAAGTTGAGGCCGAGGAACGAAGTTCGCAGCATCAGCAGGAGCGGGAGCGACTACGAAAACTGGCAGAGAAAGAAAAATAGTGTACATATTTAAGAATCAGCGTTCTAACATCATTAATGGACGTAACATAAGGTTACAGTATACAGCAAGTAAGTTGCCTCGTCTAGAATGACTACCATATCTTGAGCTCTTGATACAGATACGGCAGAAACACTACACAAGCTGTCCACAGTACTGTGAATACTTGAATGCAAGATTTAGGAAAACCCACCAATCCGTTGTCGACAAAGTTGGTAAATATCCCATAGAATGCTACCGAAAAAAAGTGGTAGAACAGAATCCACGGTCGCGATATGTAGCCTCCAAGCAGTCCAACCGGCTCGCTGACACAAGCACCGCCAAGCTGAAAGTACCGGAAGCAGCCTCTTTGTAGAACCTTGAGATCTTCATCATTAGCAGCAAATAAACTATACAACGCCATGGCTAATACGTTAATCACACTACCAGAACTCTTGCGCTCAATAAAGAACGTCCGCATCTGTGTAGCCACAATATGATCATCAAGCAAATCTGGGACAACCTTTGGACTCAGTAATCTGCCAAGCAGCACAGCATCCTTGAAGGCCACAGTCATGCCACCACCAGTCAAAGGATGTCTCATGTTCATTGCGTCTCCTACCATAATTAGTCCAGAAACCTTGTTCTGGGAAGCAGCAAGAAACTGAGCAGGCATACTTCGCAATCTCGAGTTGTCCAAAGCGTGCTTGAATGCAGGGATTAGCTGTTTGGGCAAATTAGGCATGATTTTATCCTCAAGATGACGTTTCATGTCACCGTTTGCAATTGAAGGCAGTGGTCCAGCCACATCACACAGTATGCGGGTATCAGTAGCTCCAATCTGATAAATCAGGATGGGCTGGTGATTGCCTATAATAACATGACCATGATTAGGTGCCGGGAGTTTGGCATTTTCCAACACTAACCCAACAAAATGCGACTTGACTGCTGGTGTTCGAGGATTATAGTACTTTCTGAACTTGCTCGATATTCCATCGCACACTATGGTGATCTTTGCAAAGAAATGACACTTTCGACCTGACTTTGTGGTGGCCTTTACACCTAAAACATGCCCAGTATGAGGATTGGATACAATATCACTAACCGTGGCTTCTAACATTGTAACACCCTTCGTCTCACTAGCATGCTTTCGAAGGCTCATTACAAACTTTCCATGATGGAATCCTCGGCCTCGGGCAGGCACATCTTTTCCATTTATGCTTACAGTCCCGTAAGGGATATTGACCTGTTCGCCATGATAAAACACCTCGTATCCACTGGTACTAATAGAGTCAATACCTTCTAAGCACTCTTCCATGCCCAATTCATGGAGTGCTTGGATTCCACCCGGCTGGAGAAGCTCTCCCACAATTCTGTCTGGCTCTCGAAGATCTCGCTCTATCACAAGCACTGTCCATCCCTGCCGAGCCAACGACACTGCCACTGCTGGACCAGCTATTCCAGCTCCCACTATAATGAAATCATAGTCCCTTTCATCCATGGCAAATGTGATGTGGTGCGCTATCCAGGGGGGGATTGGGTCCGTTTAATAGTCGCAGACCGTGTCCAAAATGGTGTGTTTTTCAGTGCGGCAGTGCGTTATGTTATACGCGCATGTGAAATGTGGCCCCACTGATGAGATTCCCCCTGAGAATGTACATAGTGGGCTGGAAAAATACAATAATAAATCCTAAATTGATCTTCTGTATATTAACTATTTATATGAATATGAAATATAGTATGCTTTGAGTTTAAAAATGCAACTCGAAAATATTATAATAATTGTCGAGAGTTTCAGTTGGCAATGCGGATGAGTTTCTTGTTAACAAACTCCAAGATTCCAAGTTCCGAAAGTTCTCTCCCGAAACCAGAGTTCTTAACACCGCCAAATGGAACTTCTGGCGAAGTATAGGCAAATGAGTTGATAAACACCATTCCGCTGTCAATTTGGCTGGCCACTTTCGCAGCCCTCTTGGTATCGGCACTGTGCACACTTCCACCGAGTCCATACGGAGAATCGTTAGCCAAAGCAATAGCCTCGTCTTCGCTGTCGACAATGTAAACACTCATGATGGGTCCGAATGTCTCCATCGAATAGAGGGGGTTCTTCTTCGAAATGTTCGTGATAATTGTTGGCTCCATGTAGAATCCTGGTCGGTCAATTCTGTTTCCTCCATATACCACTGTGGCTCCGTTCTGCTTGGCAACTGTAACCTGGTCCAGTAGTCCATTGAGTGCTTGCTCAGTTACCACTGGTCCAATGGTAGTAGTTTCATCAGCTGGGTCACCAGCTTTCAGAGTCTTGTAGGCTGCCACCATAGCATCGATGAATTTCTGGCCCCGTTCTTGGCCAACAATAATAAATCTCTTAGATGCAACACATGCCTGGCCCATTGAAATAAGTCGTCCAATTACTGCCCGTTGGACAATGTCTTCAAACGGAGCATCCTCCAGAACAATAAACGGATCACTTCCTCCCAATTCCAGCAACACCTTCTTCAAATTTCGACCAGCTTGGGCGGCCACTACTGCACCAGCTCTCTCACTTCCGGTGAGGGCAACACCTCGAACTCTGAAGTCCTCAATTAGACTAGAGCACTGTTCATTGGTACAAAACAAATTAGTGTAGACTCCAGCTGGTGCTCCAGCTTTTTCAAACAGCTCGAAAAACGCAAGAGCTGCCTGGGGAACAGAAGGGGCGTGCTTCATCATTACGACGTTACCAGCAACAAGTTGGGGACCAGCAACTCGAGCCAGTTGATAATATGGGAAGTTCCATGGTTCAATTGCAAGAATTACTCCAATTGGCTCGGTGTACACTGTAGAACCTGGAGCATCAGCAAGGTCCTTTGGAGCAAGGAACTCTTCACCATGGCTAGCATAGTAGTCAAGGATATTGGCAGACAGACTCACTTCTAACTTTGACTGGGAGATCAACTTTCCCATCTCAGCAGTTATTAGCTCTGCGTAATAATCTTCATTGTCTCGAAGGATCTGGGCAGCTCTAGCAACGACTCTTGCTCGCTCAGCGACTGGTGTCTTTCTCCACACTGTTTGGTAAGTGTTATCTGCGATGTCGAGATAATTCTTGATCTGTTCATCAGTGTCGGTTGGGAAGCTCTTGACAAGTTTTCCACTTGCAGGATCGATCGTTTGGTAAATTGCTTGGGACATTGTAATAATACGAATTGGTTATGTTTACAATTCAGCAACTGGATCCATTTTTATAGTTGTCTGCTAATATGCGATGAGGTTCATCTCCATCGGAACCGGCATATGCCGATGTCAAACGGATACCTATGGCGCCGGACATAACGGACATGTACGGAGCAGAGCCACCAGGCTTCATATGGCGACCGACAACGAGGCCATTCCGAAATACATGATACTCTATGACATTACCAGCCTATACAGTGATAAATAAATATTCAACTAGAATTCTCGTTATATTTGACCGACTGCTCCTCGGCTACCTGACTTTAATCAGCTTCGTACCATAATAGCATGAGTCGGCCCACAGCCTGTAGGCACCTTTTAAGAAACTCTTAAAACATGAATGCTATTTCTCGCACAGAGGAAATCAGCAAAAATATGCAGCTGTTTCTCGACTACCTCAATAAATAATTAAGGCATTCCGCTTGTATCTCTTGGCAGATCCCCGATTTAAGTCTGGATTTAGCCGTACGTGTGTACATAATGCACACTAATCAGATAACTTGCTCACTGTTTCCGATTTATTTTAGATAAACTTGCTCATCGTCAGTTTTCACACTTGCACTATCAGCAATGGATCACAGCGGACATAGCGGCCATGGTGGAATGGATCCTGGGATGGGCCATGACATGCCCATGTGCAAGATGAATGTATGGCAATAAACAAAGCGGGCTGTGTTAACATAGATGATATTTACGTGGGATACCACCGATATGTGCGTGGTGTTCGATTGGTGGCATATCAGAACTACATTCGGCCTCTGGATAAGTCTTTTAGCTATAGTTCTGCTAGGAGCTGGATATGAGTACATTCGACTGCAGTCACGAAAGATAGACATCGCTTTAGACACACCCACGTCCAACAGTAAGTATTATCGTTCCTTTCTCAAGCCGACACCAGTTGAAGCAACTCCTCTCCTTATTAACCAAACTGAAGCAGATGCTCGTTCAAAAAAATTGAAGATTTATCAGGCAATGATCTACGGATTTCAAGTGGCATACTCTTATTTCTTGATGTAAGTTGAATGCAGCGCGCATTCTAACCAAAGGTTAATATTCATGACGTATAATGTAAGAGGCATTTTTTGCCAATGTGCTAACTTCAGGGATGGGCTATGGTAGCTGTTACACTAGGAGCATGCTGGGGATTCTACCTGTGGGGTGACTCGCAGCGGTCATCCAGAGGAATGGCATGCCATTGACAAGTTCTAAAGGCATAATGCAAGATAGCTCAAACTAGAATCGCTTATAAAGTTATTCATAACGTGCGTCTACCCATAATGGCGGTGCTTGCTTATCGGAACCGAGATGCGTCATCAATTAATGATATAACACAGAATAATATACATGTTTGTTCAGCTAACATCTAAAAGGTAGTGGATGAGAGCTTTAAGAGAAAATGAAGAGTCACTGGATTGTGAGAACCATATTCTGAGATAATGAGTTCAGGATCAATTCGCCTGCGGATGGCATGAAGGGTTCCCTAAAAAATTTCAGGAGATGCGTACAAGGTTCAACGTCAACTACAGGCTCTTGATAGTTAGAAGCAGTTTTCCTTACCTTATAATCGTTTTGTGCGCATCAGCATGAAAATCTATTACCCCACTCCCATGTTTTACTTCAAGCTAAATGCATAACGTAGTTGCATCGCACGGCTGTGCTCATATTTCTCAGAGGAACTGGTACCGTCATGTAGCATACATGAGCCAAATAGCTGAATAGTACATGTATTTGAGCCAGACATTTATTCTCAGAGATGGCCCAGGAAAATACGGAAAATGAGAGGGGGTTCGGTGGAAATAGACCTACCAAAAGCAGCAAGCGAGCAAGATTATGATGAGAGAAGGAAAGACGCATTGCATATCTCACGAATAGGAAACGAAGCTGCATCGTATCTTCATGAGTTAGACCCGTCATCAAGCCAAAACCTCCTGAACAGCACAACAAGACCTGCTTTAACGTCTGTCAGATCATTTTCAAGCACTCCAGAGATAGACGAAGAGCAGGACCTCGCTTCTGGTATTAATACAACCGGGAACGCCTTTAATGATAGTGTGATCCGAGCAGTTTCCGGTTTCAGTACATCTATAACAAAGCAGAGCTCGATATAGAGAAGTATGAAAGAGTTACAAAGGATCTTCAATCTCAAGTGGTGGCGAACGCGGAGTTGGCCAGATGCCATGCAAAGGATTTAGAATATATGACAGCCATATATCAAAAGGTTTTAACGGAAAGGGATGCCTTACTGACTTAACGTGACAGGCTGAGAAGAGAAAATGAGTTGCTGAAGAGAAGATAAATCATCTCATGAATCCCGAGCTGACTCAGTCGAAGAAAAAGGTTGCTGCCATGGTAATGAAGAGGCTTCTGACGGGATACAGCGAAAAAGATTGAAAGGGAATACCTCTAGAAAGCGAGGGAGTGCAACCTAGATGGTGCAGTAGACTTCTCTTTAGATAATTAGAGAATTAATAGGGTTGACGTTGCGATCTTGGTCTCGACTCTTCAATATCGCTTTAATACAGTCAACGCAGGCAACTAGTCATATATCTGTGTCACATCCTATGATCCGTCACATTAAAAAAATGGAAAGTACAAAAACTACAGCACCTTCCGTTCTCGTATGGTCTCCCACTACAATACTGAGTAAGGCTCTCACAGGCTTGAATATGACTGATCGGACGGGAAGTCTTATTTTCCTGTAGATATGGCCGTAGCTGCAAATTGACGGTGCAGTTCCTACATGAGATCAATTCCTATTATGCAGAGAGTAAATGGAGAGGAGCTAGATATGCGTGTATTTGATTTTGTTTGTGATCTTTTTGGTGTAGTCCTGACGATAATTGTGTGCGCTCATATAGTTTGATGGAAACCCATTCCCTAGTACCGCATTTGAGACATAAAAAGTTCTCCGGTCGTCGTAAATCCTCCCGATGGCCCAGTTGGTAAGGCGTAGGACTGTAATAGTGCATTGTAATCCTCAGATCGGGTGTTCGAATCACCCTCGGGAGATTTCTTTTTGCTAGAGCCGCTAGATCTAATGGATAGACCTAACTTTTTAACTCATCTCCCAAATATTGTTAGGTTTCGTATCTATATATTCACCAAATACATGATCAAAAAACTGATACAATTGTGTTTTAAAAAGCAGATGTAACATTGTGCAGAAGAAATCAATCAATAGGTAGTCAAAACGGAAATTGTAGCAATTGCCCTCCCCTCTCACTGGTTATGCATACAACTCTACAAACTGAATCAATAATTTCCAAGATAAGATACCTATGTTTTTGTCATGACTAGTCTAATGGAATTGTGGATCATTTGTTCACCAACCAAAAAAAGGTTTGCCCGATTGAAATGTGCCGCATCTCTTAATGGTTGACATCGGCTCTTGCATAATTATGGCAATCTGGCCGAGTGGTCTAAGGCGTATGGTTCAGGTCCATATCTCTCCGGAGGCGAGGGTTCGAATCCCTCGGTTGTCATTATCTTTTTGTTGCTTCAACTTGTATCTACAGGCATTAGTAGCTAGCCATACGGTCAAAGGTCCGAAAAACTCAAGAAATTAGCTGTGAAGAAACTTCCGGGGAATATCGGCCTGTCGTTTCTCAAATATGATATATGATTGATTACATTAGGAGTACAACCGTTCGCTACTGACACTGCCGATTTCGCTTTATAATCACCGAAAACGGAGGACTTGGCATCATAATTACTTTTTGGCACCACAATTTTCCAAAACTACTTTTTTCTTTGCATACGAACCCGCACTCACACGATCAATGGCTCATACGAGAGATGTTTGGCCGACGAGCATATGAGACTTACCGGAGCTTCGAGCACCATGCACATTTGTAACATTTTTGCGCCATCTCGCCGTGGCTATTGTTAATTTCAGTTGGTGCATATCGTATGCATAATGTGCAGTATCTGACCAAAATTGATGATATGCATTGTTACGTTTATTGGACTGCAGCGACAGACAAAATAAAATATTTTGGTTCCTAACGGGCCGGTTTATTTTTTTTTTTGAGCACTGATAGGATGGATTCTTTGAAACATACAGCAGTCAAAGATCAACAAGGCTTGAAATGTATCCACCCACTAGCGGTAATCCTACCCCAAAAATCGTTAGTTAGCCATATTGGATTGGCTCATAGCAGTTAATGCAACGATAGTTATATTTAATAATAATTCATCTATAAAAGAACTCCAAAACAAATACTGTACAATAGTCATAAAACAGAGAGGTCATTTAGAGAGATTTGGCAGTCGCCCTGCTATTTGCAACTCTGGCACGGCATCGCGATGCATACAGATCTTCGTGGGCCAAGATGAACACATCCCGACATCCGGGCCAGGCGATGGGTTCCGAACCCGTTATCGATACAAAGCGCAACGTTATAGGCCAATGGTGGGCCTTATTTACAGATTGCAACGAGCGATTGCATATCTTAAGATTGTAGAGATGGGGATAGGGCCTAGACTGTGACCAAACACCCCACGGCACTATCTACGGCACAACTATCACCATCAAGGCACGGCATATCTCTGTCCAGTGATATCGACATGGAACACCAAAGGCGGGTTATAGTGCCGCCGTAGATGTCAAAATGTTTTAAACAGGGCATCATGATAGGCATTGATATGGTGCCGTGCGCCGTACAAGGTACATATCTGTACATGAGATATCCGCATGATAACCATAACGGTAAAAAGCAACATCACCCTTGGCTATAGAACAATCACGTCAAACCAGCTAACAACTGGCCTCTAATGAGATATGCCAAAGTCGAACTAGGGTGACATCCCACTGTGAATCACTAGACGTGCAGCTATCGTCCTCGCACGCTGATAGTAGCTGTATAGCATAGTCCTTGATAATGTTAGGATACACGGACATGACCGATCTTGCTTCTAACTCCATGACCCGGGTCATTATGCGAATAGCATCCGAGTTTGCAATATCAGAGCACTGATACAAGACATCTGCAGCGCCATAGAGCGCATCAACAACAACCTTGTTTGGAGTTTCGCACGTACTTAGATAGAAATAAATAAGCGCACTCGAAGCATTGACGATATAGGTATTTGTGACCCACCAAGTGTGAATATCCACAGAGGCTAATTCCTCAAACGATAATATGGATAACAAAGTTACCAGAGCTTTTACGCAGCTCTGGGCTCCTGACTGGACACTATCCAGCAGACGAGGATCCACATTAGATGCAAGAGATTCATCCTGTTTCAAGAGTCCAAACAGGATGAGAAATGGACGGTACATCAGAGCCTTCAAATGGAAAATATGCAAATAGAGGACAGCCCATTGACGTCGGCGGCACATGTCTAGTCCTGACAGGACAGATCTGTCAAATTTCCTGAGACATGGTTCATGTGAAGAAGCCAACACTTTATCGAATTGAGATTCTGCCTGTGACAATCGATCTCGGGCATATGAAATGTCTTCGACTGTAGTACCATTGTAGATTGGGTTCATAGCTGCAGAACACACATCGAGAACCTGAGCACTAATATGCAAATAATCAACGTTATTGAAGTCACCAGATATTACGTTGAGAGCCGGTCTGTAGATTTCAGCCACCACATGGTCACCAGGATCAGCAAAAGACCGGCCCACTCGAAGACTGGAGTACTGCTCTAAGCCACGAGCGCAGCTCCACATGCGATATTTCATGTACGACTCCGTAGTCTGATCGACTGCCGGATTGACTCTATGCAATCGAAGTGCTCGAACAGTCTTAAACATAGTTCCTCCACAGAGATATGCTGACTGGAACCTTCCAAGCACTAATTTCGACGCACATAGCAACATTGTATACTGGATCATCAACAAAGATGTTTCGTCAAACATATCAGGCACTAGTCGAGCCGCCTTGTTGCTATACTCTAAAGCCCATTGAAAGCTAGAGTTACCTCCGAAATTAGTCTTGTGACAGTTTTTAGATATACAGCCCATAGATATAATGGTATAAATAATAGCAACCTCAATATCTCCAAAAGGGATTTCAGATCCATATTCAACCGCTCTCCATAATGCTTTCGCTTTCTTAGTCCACACATCAGGATCCACGACAGGAACCATGTAATGAAATGTATCTTGATAACCAGACATAGTCTGCAACATTTGCTCTTCAGTCAAATGCGATTCTTGAAGCTGGGGAGCCATTGTAATGGCTCGGGTTGCCGTATGCTTTTCTGCCTTGGTTATATGCGCTTGGATAGTCGTAACAATCCGTTCTGGCAAAACCTGACCGGAATCAGCCTGCAAAAGAGACGCCAAAATTGCAGCGATGCCATCAGAAAACATCAAGGTACAACTAGTCAATTGCACGCAACTTGTCCTTCTATTGGATAGTGGGCCAGTTACCGTGCTCGACATACTATTGGATCGTCGATATTCAGGGCCAGGTGGTGAAGGTACTGCACAACCCAGCTTAGGAGTGTGCGGAGAGGAACCTGTCACTGGAGTGTATTTTGGAGGACTTCCCTTGGGAGCAAAGTCTGGGGTCTGAAGAATCTTGACAGAAAACTCCCTTCGAGCCCTGTAATGTTGGCGATATACACATTGCTCACCAAACCGACGACATTCATTGCACACTTCACCTTCGGAGCACTTGACCTTTCGTTTCCGGCAGTTTTCGCACGCCCGTGAAGCTCGAGGTCTCCGGGATCTGGTCTGCTGCGATTGATCTTCACTATATGATGGGGAACTGACATATGAGTCCTGGTCTGCTGAGGAGCTAGCTGGTGGGAGAAATGACCCCAACGTCGACACCGCACTGGCTTCGTCCAAGGGCGAAACCAAATTTCGAGGAGCTAGTATAGTGTTATCGACCTTCATTTTCGGTGCATTTGAGTATTGAGAAGCTGTGTAACTAGACTGGCGGGCCCTACTAACATCGTCTATGAACATGTGGACCCAACACCGTGAGCAACTAGTATATTCTTCACCAAGCTAACCACCCAAATACGAAAAAAACCGGATTTGATCCCCAACACTGTCGCTCAAGTGTAGTATCGAATAACCGCTGGTGAATTAGTGGTTGTAGAGTGTCGAGTACCACCACTTGTGATAAAACGGTTGATGGTAGGATAATTTGTAATTTACCTCAAATTACGAATTTCAATAGTTTTGATTTGCGGATCACAACTCTTTTGGCCGATGAGTCAGGGGTCCATACATATCACTATCGTATGCACCGAGCACCTGGGCTGCTGCTATGCTACTAGCTGTAAAATGAGTCAAAAAGTAAATATCCGTAATATACAGTGGCTACAAATTCAAATCACAACACCGTGACCGCCACCTCTATAATTAAGCCTGCCTATGCGCTTGGACCGCTCAAACCCAAAAGTAAATGCGAGTCTTGGCCGTTTTATACAAATGCCACACCGTTTGGCATCTCCCGACCCTCCTAAAACAGAAATTACCCAGGACTGGTATTGCTTTTTGTGTCGGCACCAGTCAACAGATTTGCTTTTTCTGGCTCGGTCAGGCAGACCCGTCGGCAGATAACACGCCAAAAGACGCACCCAAAGTCCCCGCAACGACACACACGCAGGATTGCGTGCAAAGATAGACGGCCCCAAAAATGGCTGCATGCAGTGCTAACGAGGTTGGGAAAAATTAGAGTACGGCTTTGTAATGCATTTGGTAATCGGCACTAAAAGGTAAAATAAATATAGATGGCATTAGTGTTATGGCGTTCTAGACATCGATCCTGTAGCTATATACGCATATGAATGGGGTGAGATATGGCTGATAACAGCAAACCATAGCAAGGTACAGCAGGTCATCTCAAGGCCTAGCCTGGCTTGGTTTGGGTATTGTGAAATGCCAAGATATTTGTAGAGTAGGCCGGTAGATACTGAACGGCATAGCGTTTCATATAACTCACACACCCTCCAGAGCGACTATTTGTCGGCATGGATGGATGTCAGAGGGGCTAGCAGTGTTTCTTTAGAAATGTCGTCGGCAGATGTAGCACGCGACAGGCTGGAGCCGGAGTGGGGGGTTCGGGACGGACCCTTGGCGTTTTCCGGACTCTGCGAGTATGCACCATCCATGGCCTGCGAAGACTCAATGATCCTACTGCTGAGCAGCCCGGCAGAGCTCTGGTTCCGACGAAGATTGATATTAGACACCAGAGTTGGCAGCAGATCAGCCTCGTCTGGAGCCGGACGGATCAGAAACGGATGTTTCAACAGGTCTTCTGCAGATGGACGGTCTGCAGCCTCGATTCGAAGACACTTTGCTATAAAGTCCCGCGCATGGTCAGATACATCCTGCCAGTACTCTTCGGGTTCAAATGCATAATCTGCGGTTAAAATAGCATCTTTCTCTTCAGCACTAGTGTCACGGTCAAACGGGGTGTATCCACAAAGCAGAAAGTAAGTAATGACGCCAATGGCCCACACATCGACCGGCTTTCCATGGCCAGTCTTGAGAAAGATTTCCGGTGCCATATAGCCAGGAGTACCACAGGTAGTGGTGAGCATACGGAACCGTTCCTCGTCTATAATGCGAGACAACCCAAAATCGGCAATTAGCAGCTCTGAGTCCTCGTCCGGCGTCTTGAACAGAAGATTTTCAGGCTTAAGGTCTCGGTGAACTATGCCATGCGAATGCAAATACGCCACGCCTGACGTCACCGAAGTGATAATATTCACTGCGTCCGATTCGTAGAACGAGCCCTTGTTGTAAATGCGGTCAAACAGCTCTCCACCAGTGGCCAGATCAGTCACTAGATACAAGTTGTTTGCAGTTTCAAAGTAGTCCACTAGAGTAAGAACGTTTCTGTGACCTTTTGACACCCGTCGTAGTACTACTATTTCGTTTCGTACCATGTGCTCCCTTCCCGACATGAGTCTTTTGTTGATCACCTTGGTGGCATAGTACTTGCCAGTGTCAATATGCACCGCTTCTTTGACCACCGAGTAGGTGCCTTGTCCGAGCGTCTTTCCAGTCTTGTACCGGCATGGAAGAGGCTGAGGGCGACTTGTCATATCACCAGTCGCCATAGTAATGTTTGCTCAAAATCGAACTGCTTACAAAAAAACCACCTGTTTTCCACAACCAAAAAAAACAACAAACAACCACTCGGGCACAATCCAACAACCAACAGCGCTTGAAAAATCACACACACAAATAAACGCCAAAAGAGCCAAGCGCACCGTTGAACTTCCGCAGCTCCAATAGCAGAAGCTGCCTCTTAAACAATGCTGATTAAACCAAAGTCTGTAACAAACCGTATACCTGTTACGTCAGCAGCCTTTGCCAACAAAACCCCGACAACCCGGTCTCTTATATACCGGCACGATGTTCCGAATAAATATTCCGTAATTTGCCTAGCGCCACCGCTTCAGAGCAACGATCTGGCGCTCTTTTTGATGCTTATGATCCAGCAATGAACTGTCAGCGTTCGATGAGCAGGTACTGCCGATCTGTACACCTCATTCCACCAGTTACCCCACGCGAACATGTGGAACCGCCGCTTTCAGTTAATTGACACCTCTTAATCTCTCGGTGTGGCAGTCAATATAGCCATTTGTCCAGATTTTTTTTTGATAAAATCGTCTTGACTAACTTTTGCTATTTATAGTCCACTTATTTGCTGTAGTTGGGTCCGCTTCAGCTCATAAAAAGGGGGCTTAATAAGCCGGTCATTGTGCGCCTTGGTGCCAGCATTAGCATTACTACTTATATATACTATGGCAATATCCATCAAAATTATAAGTCCTGGCTCTTCTGATGCAAGCAGCCAGCGGTTGAATTTCGATATTGACAACCATGAACTGGTGGCACAACTCAAGGGTCGTATTGCTAGAGCTCATGGCGACGACGACATTACAAATTACGTGCTCATATATCGAGGCAAGATCTTGTCTGACAATACAACTGTTGAGTCTATAACAGGCGACTCCGACTCTTCGTATACCTTCCATCTTGTTCGAAAGGGCCTTGCTGCTTTGAAGCGGCCAAGTGTTACGAATGGTCCGACTCCCGACGAAGGGTCCATGGTCGGCGAGCCATCTGCCAGTGCATCTTCGCCCAACCAACAAATATCACCACCACCCTCTGTCCAGCCTTTATTATCACATGTAACTCCAAGCTCCTCTTGGACTTTTGATGGCCCAACTATGACAGGTGAGGGGTCTTCAAGTGGCGGACACAGGATGTCAGTTATCAGTGATGATGAGATTAATGCCCGGGAATGGGGTCCATCTGCTAGTTCTAGTCGGCCAGGCCCCGTTACAGCTGAGCAAGTGGATATTGAACCTACTAGAACTGTCCCTGTTGTTGATGATACTGAGGGTATTCAGCCTCGTCGTGGACTGAGAATATCAGTTGGTGATCGGTCGGTTCTAATACCGTCAGACGAATATATGCTTATCCCGGCAACTAATGGGACTTTTGATTCTAGCTTTTGTTTGTCGCCTCGGGGACAAGCTCTATTAGCACGTATTTGTGATGGACCCTTGGAATCTATTAATACAAATGGTATCAATGTTGTCCCCGCAACTTTGAATCCTGTCCAACAAGAGCCGAATCAAGACAATCGCTTTGCACCACAGGTTGAAAACCATGTTAGGCAGCCGTGGGTCAATGGCAATGGCAATGTCAACTGGCAGGCACTTCGAAATGATGTTCAGCATTTAGGCGGTAACTTCAATCAACTGGCAAGAAACTTGGGCCATAATGCAATTGATGCGGGTTACGCTGTAGTCAAAGTGTTGCTTGCTCTAGAATTATTTAGGGAGATGGCCCCTGTTTCTCAAAAGCAATTGTGTCTTTTGCTTATAGTGATGGCAGCGGCATGGCTGTATTTCAGACCAATGCGCTACGTTGCTCGTCATTGGGAGGCTTTCCAACAAGTGCATTTGAGCATGCCTCATAAGTATCCACCAGTACCACAAGACTCTAGCCGAGTCATTAATCAATTGCGTGTCTACTCTAATAGCAGGCCTGCTGATGCTGATCCGCAGTGTGAGGAGCTTTTCCAATCGCTTATGGCCAACCTCGATACGTGGGAACAAGAACAAAAGACTGTTGCCAAGAGTCTTTCAAACATATTTATAATGCTACTCGGCAGTATCATCCCCTTTGTGCAGGAAAAATGGCAGCAAGAAGAAACTGTCAGGGGGCAATTTTTTAAACAGCTAAAGGACATTGCTGCTGCCAGGTTAGAGCGCCAAAACGAAGACGAGCCGGCGGCTCCAGTAGAAGACCCCGAGCAACAGCAACAATGATGTTCAGGACTATTTTCATATCATATTTTCCCCCACTAGTTTTTCTATATGCATATATGCTTGTTGTATTTACTATATCCAATGCCAAGTAACTTTCACGCGTCCCTCATCAGGCTGGGCAATTTGGTTGAATGCGGCAGGCGACAAATCCAAGTCTCCATGCTGACATTCGGGACAGAGGTCAACTATTTTTACCATAACAGATTTAGAGCCCCGGTGAATAATGGCATGCTTACCACAATTGGGATTATCAAAAGACTCAAATGGGCTTGCAAACTGCACTGAGTTCAATGCTGCCACCATATCATGCTCTGTGCTTTGTGTCCCACAAGCATCTGCGTCTGGGCTATAGAAAGTAGCATCTCCACTGAAAGTATCTAGAGACTGAACCGACTGGTCTCTTGCGATGTGTTGATGATGAATAATTGCTCCTAAACAACAAGGAACACCACAAGCAGTTATGAGATAGCGCTTCATTACACGTCTGTTATTACAAGCTCAATCATGATGCCTTTATAACTAGTAATAAAATAAGATAAATGAGGTCCTACGGATGAATTTAAGTGCTTAAATTATTTTTCATTTGTATAATTGAGTTTTGCACCTGATCTAGATCGGCACTAACATTGTGTCTCATTTAACTTAGTTACCAACGAGGAAATAGCTTTCAGGGGCGCCGCGCAAACATGCTATCTTGATTACCATTAGGTCTGTAGACGATGTCCAAGGCCGTGTTGTTTGGGACGTTCAATGTCACTTCTCAAGTATTTTACCGGACTTCAAAGTCATACGGACTTGTCAATTTAAAGCCAATTCTTCCTGGGCATGTTTTGGTATGCCCACTTCGCCAAGTGTCGCGAATTTCAGGCTTGACCCCAGATGAGATTGCCGACTTTTACGCAACTGTCCACAAAGTGGCCCTAGCTATAGAGAAGCACTATAAAGCCGACGGCATGAATATTTCTATCCAAGATGGACCATTGGCAGGCCAATCTGTCCCACATGTCCACTGCCATATTATTCCCCGCAAGCTATCGGATCTACCCAATATCGACGATGTGTACAAACTCCTGGACAGCCAACCTGGCGATTTGGACCATGTTTTTCGGGTTATTCGTGAAAATAGGCGCACTGAAGCGCTAGGAGTAGACTCTGAGCACCGTCCTCCGAGGTCTTCTCAGGATATGGAACAGGAAGCATCAGAGCTAGCAAAGCTGTTTGAATAGGCTATCCACTAACCTACGATCAACAATCTCTGGGTTTCTTTCTTGCTTATGGGTGATTTGATTGATACATGCTGGAATGCATATTGTGTCATTGTTCTGGACAAGAGCTTGATGGTGATAGTGCAGACTTGTCCTTGAAATGGTGTACAATCAATACTTCTAACACTGTGTAGATATTATGCTATTTATATACATGCTAGTTGCTGTTTTTAGCTTCTGCTCGCAACCGGCCAAAATGCTGTGCTCGTAACTCGACTCGCTTTCGCTCTCCTCCCCATCTCTTCTTTCCTCGCTTGTGCTCTCGCAGCTCTTCACCACGTCGGAATCTTTCTCTCCACCCTAACAGATATCGTCTTTCCCGCGTATCAATACCCTTCTCTTTAAGTTCATGACTGGTGGCTGACATTAAATGCTCCCAAGATTCGAAATGGCCTGCATGTTCGACCATGTTGCGACCAATTTTGCTAAGAAATGATTCGACATCTGGGACTTTTTCTGTGGGAGGGGGTACCATTTGAACTGGTGCAATATACCTCGTCGCTAAGATTGCAGTGCCACAGATTTGACGGGCTGCAACTGGCCTTAACAGCCCTGATATCGGCCGTTGCACTGCTCTTCCAAGCATATTATAGGTGTTGGTATTGCAAAAGTTTCACTGGGTTCGGGCCACTTCATGATGTATCAGGGCACGGGTTTCTCCTTCGACTGCCTGATCACTGGCCTTATAATAGAAGAAAGGACTCTGATTTGGACATTGTTTCTGCAAAGCCTCAAGGATTAGTCAAGAGAGCAGAGGAAAGTGTATATCCTGGCTGACAATTGTGCTATGTCGCCCACCTACCGTGGATACATACTTACATACATCAGGGTGGGATCAACAGCTGTAAGGATGAAAGCATTGCATGCGAAAAACTGCTCTCAATCTTTTGATATTACTAACGACTATTGATAAATATATGAGGATGCCAAAATATAGGCAAATCAAAGATATGATGGCTTCTTTCATGATTCGCGCTGTATATAACTGCGATCTGCAATGCAGACGCTCCTATATGTATGTATGCACCTACGTTTATTCGCTCTGGGCATCTGTGTCGCCACTAGAGCCACCCTCCAAGTGCACTGAATACAATTCCAAAGAGCTCTTTATTATATATTTGCTTAGCATATAGCTATCAACGTAGTGAACATTTGAAGGCTATTTTTTGGCTTCATTTAGCACCTAAGTCGCCGCACCATTTAAGTGCTTTCGATAGTATTGCTTGCTCTGCTCCTTGCAAACAGTGTTTGTTGATCCTTGGTCAATCAGATCCGGCTAGCTTGTTCTGTTGAATGTCCGGCCCTATTTATGATTTCTTTTTGTTAGCGGTTGAAACTCAGTAAAAGAAATACTCAAGGGGTGATTTTTCACCACCATCTCATTTAGACCAAATAGGAAACACTGTGCAAAGCGGGGTACTTAGGCGTCACTAACCTTGGTCCATATTCGGCTTTTAACCTGTGGTACCTGACATTGTTCCGAGGATAACATATTGGAGATAGCATTGTGTTTTGACCATAGCTATGAACCTCGAAAATCTAAGGCATCGCATTGAGATGATGGCCATGGCTTTCCATGTGTTCTCCATTCCTCTCTGTTTATGTTTTTTCATGCTGTGTTGCTCGTTTCCTCTGTTCTGGCCCTTGGTCATCATCTATGTGGTGCATATCATGGTAGACCGAGTTCCTTACAATGGTCGCATTGTTGGACGAGCCTACAGCTTCAAACGACTCAAAATATGGAAGTATTTCGCTTCGTATTTTCCAATTGTCATCCACAAGACTGTGGAGCTCGATCCTTGTTTCGTAGAAGCGTCTGCGAAAGAAAAGGCTCGGATTGAAGGTAGTGGTCCTCCTAGGATCTGGAAATTAACATTCTGGTGGTACTATCGCTTTTTCAAACCTCAAGAGGGGCCTCCAATGGTTCCTACTGGTAAACGATACATATTTGGCTATCATCCACATGGAATTATCGGCATGGGAGTTGTGGGAGGAATAGCTACTGAGGGTGCAGGTTGGTCAAAACTGTTCCCAGGTGTGCCTGTCAGACTTTTGACTCTTTCAAATCAGTTTTTGGTTCCCCTATACCGAGAATACGTCTTGTCGTTTGGCATTGCTTCCGTAGACAAGAAATCTTGTTTGAATCTGCTGCGCAAGAACTATCCTATTTGCATTGTGGTGGGAGGAGCCCAAGAAAGCTTGTTGGCAGCTCCTGGTCGTATGGACTTGGTCCTTGAAAAACGAAAGGGGTTTGTAAAGTTGGCAATGGCATATGAAAACACCAGTTTGGTACCTATGATTGCATTTGGCGAGAACGACCTCTACAAACAGGTAAAGGGCGATTCTTACTCGTGGCTTTATACGCTGCAGACTAAACTGAAGAATACTGTGGGGTTCACACTTCCGCTGATGCATGCACGAGGAGTATTTAATTACGACATGGGAATTATTCCTTATAGAAGACGCATTGATGTTGTCGTTGGCCGGCCTATCGCAGTGCCAAAGCTCGATAATCCCACCTCTGAGCAAATTGGTATCTACCATGCAAAGTATGTTGCAGAATTGCGCCGACTGTTTGACGAAAACAAAGAAAAGTATGACAGCAAAGATGTTACTTTCAATATAGTAGAGTAAATATTATTTATTATAATGCATTAATCGGCCTCAGTCTGAATCTGAACCGCTGGCATCTTCCTCGTCATCCTCGCCTGATTCATCGTCTTCACTATCGCTTTCGCTACCTATCAACGGGTTGATAGTAACCGTATATCCGAGCTCTTTGAACTCTTTATGTAATGAATCAACCAAAGAGTTATGGCAGGCCACAAATACCATGGAGCTCTCAGCATTGAACATAGGCACAATGTATTTAGAAAGGACTCTCTTGAGATCTTCTTTTGACACTTTTTGTATGTCAGACATGAATTTCTCGTTGAAGTCACGTCCTCTCTGCTTAATACAGTCATCAAAGAAATTTGTCACCGCAGCAGCAAAATAGTTAGACTCGTTCGATGCTTGTGAGTTGACAATACTGCATACTGCACCTTCGATAGAGCTCTCTTCAAACTCCGTTACTCCCTTAGCAAGATCGTCAACAATGCCTTTGGTCACACTCACAGCCTTGGCTGGATCTGTACCTCTGTATATATCAAGTACAACCTGGCCTGTTTCGACACTCCTAAACATAGACGCTCCATACGCCAATCCTGTCCCTCTAACTCCTCTCCACAAAGGACCCTCAACAGCCTGAAGATAAGAACAACAAACAGCCAGAGCAGGAATATCTTTGTCGTGGTAGTCCGTTGGCCCCTTCGATACTACTGCAAGGTAAGAAGATTCGGTAGCAGACATTGGGGTAATGATTGCATCTCGGTCAAGGTTTATACCTTTGGCAGATCTCACAGATATCGATCGAGGAACTGCTACCACTTTGTTTGTGGCAGCACTGGATCCTTTTTCAAAAGCATTTTTCCAAATTGAAACTGGATGGTCCTCGGATAATACATCCCCGGCCACCAAGACTCTCATATTTTCTAGAGTGAATAATTGATCTTTCAATTTGTTGAGGTCATCGCTCAAGCGCTGGAAACCTGAATCTGTCGTCAATTGTTCAGACAACTGTCGATAGAAATCTTCCGATTCCAATAAATCTGAGGCCCTCTTTAGAGACCGGGTCTGCAAAGTAGCCTGAGACATCGACCACGTCAAAACTGTTGACCCGTCACGCTTTTCTTCGGCCAAGCCATTAAGGTGCTTTTCTATGAGCACTTGAATTCTTTGCTTGTCAAAAACAGTGTTGTATATTGCTCGCGAAATCCACTTTGCAAGATTTGAATAATTGGCCCTAGTCGCCTGGAGTCTGAAAGTCAAAAATTCTTCAAACTGACCAC
This sequence comes from Sugiyamaella smithiae, assembly GCA_030579815.1. Classification (NCBI taxonomy): domain Eukaryota; kingdom Fungi; phylum Ascomycota; class Dipodascomycetes; order Dipodascales; family Trichomonascaceae; genus Sugiyamaella; species Sugiyamaella smithiae. The sequence goes on from JAKTRV010000008.1 coordinate 557,538, forward strand.
TTGAACTTATACTGTTCTCTAATGTATCCTTTTTGACGTCTCTAACCACCTGCTCGTAGCTAAGCTTTGTTCCATCGTCCAGAACCATGGGAAGAGAAAACAGCTCTGTTAGCAGCACTTCAATATAAGGCAATAGCTTCTCATCAACAGCGAATGATGAAAAAAACACTCGGGCAGCAACGAATTGAGATTTGAATTGCTCGAAATGGATGTAAAACGGAATGTCCTTGGCTCCATCCTTGTCTATATGGCTTTGCAACATCTCTTCACCACTTCCATGCTCCTTTAAAGCCAATCCACCGTTGGCACCAGACGTCTTTATAAACTTAATCTTCTGGGGGTCGGGCCTTTCGAAGCTCTCAATGATTTCCTCTGGGATTTTTCTATTGTTTTCGTCTTGAGCTGCTTGCAGCTTAGTACCCAGCTGCTTGAGTCCATCTTCACCATACTTTGACTTATAGCCAGCTATACGGTCTTCTTTGCTTTTAGTCAGCTGCTCAAAGAGACTGGCAGAAGGACGGCCATTAACGACTACTCTATGCGTATCTATAAAGTATTTCTTGATAAGATGTTTCCAATCATCTGCTGTCCATTTTAACAAGGTATCGTACTCAGATGTATCTTTTGTCCACTCCACCAGATGCCTTCCGTCCTCAGCACCGTACAAAAAGTTGTCTATGGCAATATATGCCAGAGTAGAGGGGTCTTTTTCAGAACTCAAGATGAAGTTGTCCTTCTTCCGGTTGACGCAGTCTCTGGCAAAAGCCAGATCAAAGTCCAGTAATTGTTCATTCAATACTGCAATAATCGCGGGCTCTACTTCGGCTATACGTTCGGTTGGAACGCCAGAAATGAACAGATTTAGGACGGAATTGACATAGTCATCGGTATAGAATGAAACGTCCGTAGCCAATGGGTTTCCTATATCAACAATTTTCAGAGGCAGCTTTCCAGAGCCTTCTGTAGTGAGATAAGACCCTAGAACAGTCAGCGCAGTGTTTTCAACCAGATCTGTCGCCAAAGGTCCCAACCAGCTCATCTGGACTTCGCCAAAAGACTCATCTCCCTCTGGGAAATCGATCTCGCTTTTGATATTTTTCGACGGTCCCATTTCTTTATCAGAATCAACAAAGGGCCGTTTACGATTTGGTGTCGATTCGTAATCCAATTCGTTATCGAATGCTACCATGACGTCCATCAGGTCAGCGGGATCGACAGGACCAGTGACAATGATAGCGAGATTATCGGGCTTGTATCTTAACTGATGAAACTTTCGAATATCCTCGTTAGTTAGAACACGAAGAGCATCCATCAATCCACCCGTGTTGCTGGAATATCCACTTTCAGGTGAAAACATGAGCTTCTGGGCATGCTCCATTATCAACGATGAAGAAGTATTTTCAATGCCCTGCATTTCTGAAAATACCACTCCCTTCTCCTCTCCCTCTCCATCAATATGATACACTTCAGTCATACATGCATTATCAGAAAGAGTAGGGTGCAATACGTGGTCTAAATACACCGGCAGAAGATCACGGAATCCCTCCCAGCCAGCTGTGGTGAGTGTGTAGACCGTCTGGTCTGTCCCTGTCCATGCATTGGTGTTGGAGAACATCTTGCTACCAATCGTATCCAGCAAGCCCTTGTAAGGATATTTCTTGGAGCCCATGAATATGAGATGCTCTAGAGTATGTGGAGCTCCACTATCGTCTGATATCTCGGAAGCCACGGCAAAGTACCCGGATACCAGAGGAGTGTCATGCTGTATGAGCACTACTTGGAGGCCTGTTCTGGTTGATCTCCAGTTCAATATGCGTGAATTAGCATTGTACTCGGGCCTCACATCCACTTGGAGCTTGAATTTTGATTCGATCGTCATTTGTAGGTATTTACTTTAGCGTGGCCAAAGTTACGCTACAATTTGGCAAGCAGACTGTTAAGGCTGTCTGACTGCTATATAAATGTCAAGGCTTGCAAGAGGACTAGGGTAAATCTGACCCCCCGACTAGCAATTAGAACTCCACAGATAAATACAACGAGCAAAAAACATATATATTAATGGGAATCTCATATATATACAAAGAATAGGGAGAATAAAGGTGCGCTGTCATAAATTTGAGTTTGGCGCTATTTTTGAATATGTATCTGTCACTTAAACAGATTACATATCTATGCCATTAAACTATTAAAGGTAGTAACCCTTGAGTAACTGCGGATAGATATGAAATCGTATTCATATAGGAACTGCGCCTAAAACTTTCAGCTACGGCCATATCTACAGGAAAATAAGACTTCCCGTCCAATCAGTCATATTCAAGCCTGTGAGAGCCTTACTCAGTATTGTAGTGGGAGACCATACGAGAACGGAAGGTGCTGTAGTTTTTTATTTTCTACTTTTTTTGCGACTCGGATCCCTTAGCTGGAATCCTGTGGGCCAATTTCCGGCAGCAATTCAATTTTGTGGCCTCCTTGCTGGTGAAATATAATATGTTGTAGTGGACTGCTGCGATACTGAGCAGAGCTTCAATGGCCGACTCGAAATCGACTTGATAACTCGGACGAGAGACTATCACACACAATATTTTGCCACTTATTATCCCCGAAGGAGACATTAAAGTGTCAATGGTCTGAAATACCCTGCAGGAACAAATTGGCTGAGAAATCCGAGATGGTCTTAGCCACCCATAATAAGGTGGATCATCGATGCAAGCTTCATGCAGTATGTCGGTCTGACATGAATCCACAACGGCTATCATTTCAGTAAATGAGCACCCCACCAACTTTCTACCGACGACATGTTCCACAGATAAAACCAGTCTATTCCAAGTTGAGAGCGATCTATTGCTTACAAGAGTTTTCAGCCATATATTAGCTGCTACCGCAGATGTCAATTTACCAAAGCCACTTGCGAGCGTTGTCAAGACCGTATATACATCACCGTTGTTTTGTATAGTGATGTCTATTGCAACCATGATTAGATCACTGGAAACTTCACAAACGAGATTAACTATTTCAGCCGAGTCAAGCACAGTACAATGGCTGTACAACTGAAAAGCCACCAAGAGACACTGAGCAGCGATATCATGGCGGATTCTTTCCTCGTCTAGTACTCTACATGAAATACCATTCAGGTTCGAACATACATTGTTCTTCATTTCACAAGGGCAAAATTATCTACGATTCCATATTTCAAGTCGGCAAATATTTTCAGACCAATGTTATGGCGTGCATTAAAATATACATAACATAATTTTTAAGCCTTGATGGCGTACTTTCGCTGAGGGAAAGCAATCTCCTGCTTTCGGGCCTTGACAGTCTTGAGAGAGGCCTCGTGGGCAGTGAGTCGTCGTCGAATAGCTCGGGTCTTCTTGGCTCGCAGGTCCTTGGGGATGTACTTCTTTCCCTTGTAGAACTCTCGGAGCTGTTGTCGCTGAGTGAGGTTGATGACAGTGAGAACTCGGGCAATAGAGGTTCGAACGTCACCGATTCGGCTACTCTTAACGTTGTTGGATCCAGCACTCTGGACTCGGAGCTTGGAAAGCTCCTGCTTGAGCTCCACCAGCTGCTCCTCGAGCTGGGCCTTGGACTTGTTTCGCAGTTCAGCGGTCTTGACTGGGGCCTTTAGTTAGTTCTGATCCTTCGTAAATGCCTATATATGGCCCGTCAAAGAACCATGGTCTCTAGCGTATTGGTACTCCACAGACACGGTTGTTTTCGACTAATATTCGGGCTCATTATATCATTGATCTCACTTACCATTTGTGATGATGATGGTTGAATGATGGTGCGAATGTTTGATAGTGAAAAACTAAGAGTCGTTTACAAATTAGGAAGGTGGCTTGCAGTTAGGGCTACGACCTAACTAAAGTCACGTGGGGACTTCTTAGAGCTATAGCCCTTTCCCTGAATGTGAAGTTACGATCCAGCTTGGCGCCACTAGTCGGTCTGCTATCTGTAAGAGACTGTTTGAGGAACAATGCCACATCCAAAAAAATTAGATTTAGAACTTAGCGAATTAACCTTATGACTGATTTACAATGTTTGACATAATGTTCTGCGATTATGAATCCCCTAACCAAGCTGTATGTAAGTTTAAATTATGGGTAGGGGTGGGAAGTATATCCTACGTATTGGATAGTCATTCTACCACGATACTTTGGAGCTGAGACAGTATTGAATTTATTACAGAGAAATACATTTATCCATTGTACACATGGGCCTGCGCTGCGGTTGATTTTCGTCTCTTGACGCAAAAATGTCATGGTCGTAGATGCTACAAGCCTTTCAAAAGTCGCCGAAATGGCATAAACGAGAGAGAATGATACTTCACGCCAGATCTTCCGGTGGGATTGGACTCCTGTCAAGGAAATGTGGTCTGATACTCAATAAAAACTACTCAAGCGCGAAAAATCACCAAACTGCCACGTTAATTAGGACATCGCATATTCGTACATAACCCCTGAAAGCCGCTTCACCAACGTGCCTCTGGTCATCACAGCAAGTGGGGGTCTGTCGTGCAAGAATACTGGAAGATTATCAGCCTGAGAGATTGACTCCATGATCCTGTGATCCAAAACAGGCATCAGTATAGCTGTCCAAATAGTAGGGCCATTTGTGGAGGTTTATTGGGGACACGGCACGACCTGTCACCCCTAAAGTATTGAGTGAGCAATGTCTGGAAAACAACCTACCACGCCTCGAAAAAGCCCACAAGACACTCACAATAAAAATGGATTGACTACTCCTGAAGCATATAATCCCTTCAGTCGAGCAGCACACCGAGCTTCGTCACTTCGTCACGTTACGCATTTTCAGACTCCTGAATCGTCGCCTGTCAGCCCCTCGGTCCAAGTTCCCAGCTCTGTGAATGGCGCCAACACTCCAAATTCCAGTAGTGAGAGCCTGCCAGGAGTTATAATTGCATCTTCCGTTGGGAATTCTTTTGCAGGTGCCCATAACCCATTGCATTCTCTTCCACGCAGCAGGCGACCATCTCGATCAGGACTGGGCTTACCACCTCTTTCTCCTACTGCATATTATGGGCCGTCTACTAGCGTATCATTACTGGGGATACAAGGTAATTCCAAGTTGGCTAGAAGCGATGCGCTGCCTCATTCTGGCCATGATGACGACTCAACGTCTGATGATGATATTGACTACAATGGATACGATTCGGATGATCGAATGAGTGTCAGCAGCAGACGTGCCAGCATGTCAAGACCCTCCGAAGACAGTGCAAATAATACGAGTAGCGGTGGGAGCGAATCGAATAGCACTGCATCTCTGCCTAATGCTGTGGTGAAACAATTACTTACTAATGGCCGTTCTCTGAGGCCCAAAGGCAAGAACTTTCTAAGAGTGTCTCAGTATCTGCAAGACGAATTGTCGCCCATGGAATTCGAAATGAAGCATGAAGCAGAGATCACGTTGTCAATTCGAGGAGAAGACAGGAGTCGCCATAGTACCAAAAGCTTGGCCACTACATTTGATAGCATGAAACAGAACGAGCCTATTTTTAAATTTGAAGATGACACTGCAAGCAGCGATATTGATCCCATGAACAACAGCAGTTTTGATCGTAATCGGGTGGTCGATAAGCCGGGCCATAGCCGACTCGATGATCGCAACAATCATTTGGAACTCGTGTCACGGTTACAGGGATTGAGATCTCAGTCGCATAGAAGCCCTGCATTTCATGCTAGTGACACAGATGATTCAGATATAGTCCCGCTGTCGATTCAGCCCATTAAAAGGAAGGTAGCATTTGTTGAAGACAGCTTGGATGGCGGTTTAAAAAGAAGGGCAGTTTCCCCAGGCTTAGGATCTCCAGTTATAGGAAGCCCGACATCCAGTATGGCAAAGCGTACTAATACGAAGCAATTACATGATGCTTCAGACGGCTTCCAGAACATGACAATTTGATGGCCATGAAGCTCACCTTTTTACTTAATGATATTTATGTAATACGTATTGTATTATAAAACTAAGATGTTTTTTTTTTGGCTTTTGTCTAAGGTATTTCTTATCAGTATTCAATAGAGGTTTATCAAATTAAATAATTCCAATAGAATCAGCTGAAAAACCCCAAAAAAAAATGGCGTCACGGACAGGATTCGAACCTGCGAGGGCATAACCCATTGCCTCAACTACTCATAAAGTTAGCAGGGCAACGCCTTAACCACTCGGCCACCGGGACCGCAGTTGCAGAAGTATGGCACATGCCCTAGTAGAACGTCCCAGAACGATACACACCCTTGCCCATACAAACTTCAATTCACTAGTATAGATAGAAGAATCCACAGAGCAATAGACAGAGTTCTGAATAGCTTTTTTTTTTTTTGGATACCACAGGTTCTATTAGATACTGTACTATGCTATCAACACCAACATGTGGTCCAGCCGAACCGATGTAACCATACATGCCTTGACTCGGAGCCGACTGTCGTGAAATTTATGTGGGGGTCAGACCAATATATAAAAGGCATAGTCCAGTGCCCTCATAGATATGGAATGCTATGATTATGTCATCTTTGACTTATACGATATATAATGGTTGAAAGTAACATATAGCTATTTGTCACATGGTGACACAACAGACCCCTCGGGCATTGTGCTGTGCTGTATGCTGAGAACTGTTTCTCCCTTTACTATAGAGAGCAGTAATTGATATGTTATGCGATTTGAGTGCCATATTAGGCCCAGCACAGATACCCCCAATGGACGTGCGTTCATCTGGTAATGGGTGTTTTCCATTGGTATCATCATGAATTAACTCCATCGACCCAGGAGCTGGCTAGGTTTAACCAATTTGGTATCAAAAAAATTGTCCAAAAGTCAGTTACATGTCATATACCCTCTACATGACGAGTCATAAATGACGTGGAACACCAATAGATTTATTGTTATGTCTCGACTACCCACTACACATCACATATACACCTACATACAGTGTGGAGTAATGTTGGGGGCTACCCCCAAAGTTCGATGGGTATAGGAGGGGGTAAGTCGGACCCCGCTTTCAAGCCCCACGGTCCAGCGGGGTAATTACCGGCAATCGAGTTAATGTTACACCGAAACAATATTTTTGAAGGGGTTCGAAAGCAAAAAATGATGACTCAAAGGCACTGCCGTGTAAAAGAATGTCTTGAGATGTCAGTGTCGTTCTCGGGATGGATTTATGTTCAGTTTTGACTAGTGAGGTCGTTAGCGGCAAAATTGCTAAATTAGGTCGTTCCGCCCCGCATTATTCAGGGACGCAAGTTTGGGGTCATTGACGGTTACTCTAAATTTGAAGGTTCCGCACTGGAGACGAAATCTTGCCAAAGGCGAAAGAAACGAGGCAATCTCTTGGTTCAAAGTTTTTCTCGTTGTATCTGCTTTGGCATCTCTAGCCCTGTGTTTACTTGGCCCCTCAGTACATCTCAGGTCACTAGTGAGATCAACCCTAAGCCTACCCCACTAGGCAACAAGTTCGTGACATATTTAAATGCAACAACGCCCTGCGGTAGCGAATACAGGGTTTTCAACACTTGTTTTTGTTTTGTGCAGCTCTAACTTTTGAGCTACTGCCACGGATTTCAAATTTATCCGAGGGAAACTTACGACCTGTCACTGGAACGCTATTTTCGAGGGGTAGGCCAAAGGTGTTGCTCTGTTATTCCGGTTTAGAGTATTAAGGTCTCAGTAGAATACAACGCCCTTGATTTATCGGCTCTAGTAAAGTAGACAGTCTGAACATCGCTTTTTATTGCTATATAGTCATTTCGAGGCCCGCCAACATCGAATAGTCTTAAAGTCCCCCCGCAGACTTTATTACACATTTTGTTGGTTCACGGACAAGTCAGAACGGCATTTTCGTCTGGTCGGTCCTAAACTCATACTGCTCCCAGCTATTTCATTGTATCGGAACCGTCAAGGTCGTTACAAGTCGAAGGTATAGTCTGCGTGCACATTTTCTTGTGATACTGGGTACTGTTCAGCTTAAAACAGGTTGAGCAGCACTGAGTCAGAGAAAAGTCCAAACCCACACCCCGCACACAATTAGAGAAACCATCCTCAACACGTCGTCTCCACAGCTGGAATGGCAACAACATCGGTCAACAATGTTGGATGTTATGAATGAGTATAACCTTCCTATGGATGGGGAAAAGCGAGGGGCTCCTCAGGGGGCTACTAGCGAGTCGAAACGACGCAAGTCTCGAAAAGGGTTGCAGAAACAGTATGTGTGCAATGAGCCCAACTGCGGTAAAAAGTTTACCCGTTTAGAGCATTTATGTCGACACCAACTGAACCATTCTCCCAAGGAAATCTTCCATTGTACATGGGAAAGCTGTGATAAGACTTTTGTAAGAGAGGATCTGCGAGAGCGACATATGGATCGACACCGTCGTCGGTTGATCGAAAAGAAGGGTCCTTTAAAGTCGTCTCGGAGGGCCTCTATTGTGAAGTCGGATATTGTCAGCCCACCTGCAAATCCATATCTACCTCAGAATCCTTGGTTGAGCCATGTCACTTCTGTGTCGGATACCTTCAAGTCTCAGGAATCTACGAATGGCGGAAGCGGAGCCACTCCTCCTGGACCCAGCTCGGTTTTATCGACAGATAGTACGAGTACAAACTCTATCGCGGATACGTCAATCTCCCCAGGTATACTAGGGATGGGAATGACCCCCAATTCTAGGGTTGCACCTTTATTTGGACTTCAACCGTCGCCAACAAACAGTGGATTGTATTTTGACGACCAAACGGATTTGCAAGCACCTTCACCCAGCAGTACAGCTAGCCTAAATGGATATCAATATCCCCAATCTCACTTGCGACAGAGGGCTCAACAGCCCCAGCAGTCACAACAGAGAACTATTTCAAGCGTGTCGGTAGCAAAGACAGCGGCACCTAGCTCGTTATTTGGCCAGTCGCTGTCTCCGTTGTCTGCCCTGTCTCCACCCATGTTGGATACTGTGAGTCCAGCTTCTGGAGGATCATTTATTGACAGGCGTATATCCGATCTGAGAACGACGGTCTTGGTACCACCGTCCACTGCTAGTGCATCATCAGTAATCAGCACTGTGGATCCCGATCTAACGTCTACTAATTCCGTCACTACTCCTAACGGGGGGAGCGCTGTAGTAGATCCAAAGACTGAAGGTGAAGAGTCTGGTCAGGAGGTGCTTAGAAATGGATCTGTCCATGCAGTTGACAATGGTACTGGTGGTGGCGAAAACACGACTCCAGATCTAGTGTCATGGTTGTTTTCAGAGGCCATGCTCTCAAACACCAGGGAGCCTGTGCTGTCTCCCTCTTTTTATGACTTTGATTCTCCCCTGTCTCTACACAGCTTACTGTCACCACCAATGCCTCAGGAAGAAGTGGCAATGAGCGAGACGAAGCGCCGTGAACTGTTGACTCTCATTCCTGCTTTGGAGACACACGAGGATTCTGGATTGCCATTCTTGCAAACTTTCATTGGGAAGTATTGGTTGTATTTCCATCCGCAATATCCTTTGCTACACAAGCCTAGTTTCCAGCCAGATGCTTGTCCACCAGGTCTTTTATGGGCCATTATAATGCTGGGGGCAGCTTATGACAAGGCGACAGATTTTGCTATGAAAATAGCTGAACCTCTCCGATGGTGCATTTTCGGATCTGCCGACTTGGCTCCTCCTGCAAAACTGTGGGTTATCCAGTCTCTGATTCTGCTAGAGATTTTCGAGAAATCAATGTGCAGCAGAAAGTTCCACGAAAGAGCCCATATCCACCATGGAACTTTGCTACAGCTCATTCGACGGGGATCTATTCTTACGGGCGACGAAACTCCCAAGGAATTGGATCCCTGGCAGAGATGGATAGAGGCTGAAGCTATGAAGCGTGCTGCTCTTATGGCATTCTGCCTGGATGTATATGATGCAGCCCTATTTGGACATTCTTTGATTATGTCTGTACATGAAATCAGATTATCGCTGCCTTGCTCGGAGGAGCTGTGGGATAAGTATCCCAGCGAAAAGACAATTCCCAGAGCAGTGACACAGCCATTCTTGGTAGAGCTGAAGAAGATTCTTAACAAGTCGCATGTGGAGACGGGACCCTTTGGTCGCCAGATCCTTCTAAGTGGTTTGCTTTGTATTACACTGCAGATGCAGCAACGAGATCTTCAGGCATCTAGTGTAGGATGGGGAGCCTTCAGACATACTTGGAGGGAAATATTGGCACCGGCGTTTGATTTCTGGAAACAGGACCAGGATGATTATATTGGAAGCGTGGATGAGCTATGTAAGAGCGACGCCATTGATGGGGAAGCGAATATCAATTCGCTAGAACTTACTGCGCTCAAGGTGGAAGGGTGCACATGGCCGTTTTACCACCTCGCCCACATAATCATGATGTGCTCGCCGTTGGAGTTCCAGATCTATGCGGGTTGCCCATTGACCTTCAACCATAAAGTGCGACCCATCGACATTGAGAACAGCGCTCGAAAGGTCAAGGAGTTCATTAATAGCTCCGGGGGCAAGCAAGCATTGTGGCATGCTATTCGGTTCTTGCGAGAGATGTATCTGTCTGACGCCAATGAGTTTGCTCAGAATGCAGCACGAGTAAAGTCAGGACGATCTGCCTCATATGCGTTTTTGAAGTGTCCTTGTGAGCACCCAGTGTCGAAAAGCGTGGTGCCCAGCAGAGTTGGAACTCCAAGAGAATTATCTGACGTGACTCGCGAAGCTGAACCAAGGCCCCTAGCGTTTGAAGATCACATTAGAATCGATTACAATGGTGGAGCCGATCCTATCTGTAAGAGGCCCCATATGGTGTACCTGTGTACTATGTTTGTGTGGGCGTGGGCGTTCTGCGAGTATGGGCCAGAGTCAACAGCTCTGGCGGATGAAGACACGTTGCCAGCACTGAAGAACATTAACCACAGAAGTGATACTCCAGATGATATTGTGGATATAGTGGATGACCAAACCAGTCATATCGCCCCTAGGGAGGATGGCCACGAATATCTGTATCGAATGTCACTGTATAGAAGCTCGGAGCTGGACACTGCTATCAACATGCAATATACGGTTGGGCTTCTCCGTATGGTAAGCAAATCCCTCAAGAACAGTGAATGGGAGGTTGTACGTGAGGGCCGCAGACTTTTAAATCATTGTATTTTGCGATCCTTGGGAAGAGACGAGGAAAGCTGTGAGTACATGTTTGGACCGCGAGTTCGAGATTGATATTTATTATATACTATTAATGATGTAATTTATGATGCGCATACTGTAGACGTGTTTGATGTGTTTATGTCTGTTCTTTGACAGCAGTGGAAGCATACTTATCAATATTAGCTAACTTTTCACTGTGTTCAATTGTCATTTTTTAAGTCGTTTATACGGGGATGGCAATTTGTAGCAGCTACTATCAATGGGTCTACAGTCTTTGGACGCCTGGATCAAATCAGGAATATATGCTTGTGCAAATACTTTAAAGGTCAAAATTACGGCACTGTCCAATGCTATAATACATTAGTCCTGCTCTGCTATAGACACCAACCGCTCGTCAATCTCGTCCAGCGTGAGCTTTCGGAACCGGTCACCACCATCAATGCCAACCACACCAATCTCAATATCATTCTTGCGGAAATCAACTGCAAGTACGTTGGACAGAGCCACGATTGCAAGCTCTACAACTTCCTTCCAGTCACCATTGGCGTATTCTTTCTTCTTGAGCTTCTTCTCAAGGTAGTTCATGGCTTCCTGCTGCTTGGGGCCGGTGGCAGTCGCTTTGTATCCAACGTAATATCCAGCAGGATCGCACTTGAAAAGTTGTGGTCCATACTCATCGTCTACAGATATCAAAGTTATGGCGATTCCAAGAGGTCGCATGTATGCTCGCTGGGTGTAAACCTGGTTGATGTTCGCCAGGCGCTTGGCCAATGCATCACAAGGCATCTCATAGCCATGTTTGAACTTGAATTCAGCGGCCTCACTCTGGGCCCGGCTTATGGCCGTTCGAGCGTCGGCTGTGGTTAGTAATGACCACTAACGGTGACACCACCAGGATGCGTGCAAAGTGTGTGCAAAGTACGTGCAAACCTGGGGATACTTGACTTACCAATATGTCCAGTGACCACTGCTCCAACCGTAGGAGAAATCTTGAAAATGTTGGTGACAGTAGTGGGATCCAGCAGCTTATCAGGAACCTTCTTCTGGGAAATCACCACAGCGCAGTCCTTTCCTCGAACTCCAATGGATGTGATATTGGCAGCCGTGATGGCCTTGAAAGCATATTCTTGAGTCAGCAATCCACGACCGTTCGCCACAAATCGCGCAACTTACCAACCTGGTACAACCGTCCCTCGGGCGAGAAGATGGTAATGTGTCTATCGAATCCCGCACTGGCTATTTGTTAGCAATTGGCCCCGGGTTTTGTGTGTGTTCATACCTGACATAGTTAGGTTGGTAAAGTGGCAACGACCCGCACATAGATATGTGCATGAGGTGAGCCGTTTAAGCGCATGGCTGGATCCTACCAATTTACTTTGATACTAACCACATAATTTTTTTGAGGATCCAGTTGGACTAACGACCAGTGGACATTCTGTACACAATTTTAAAGACAAGAGGGATATTGACGGAAGGTGTGGGCTGTAGAGGCAGCAATGGTGGTGGAAATGTGGGAGCCTACGGTGTCTTATGACCGCAAAACTGAGGCCAACATCCCGTTCTACCAGGATTTCACATCGTCTCTCAAACCCCACGTGTCATATCATTTCAACGAGGATGTGTCCAAGTTCCATTTCGGTCCTCGCCATCCCATGAAGCCGTTCAGGCTGATGCTCACAGATCATTTGGTGCTAGCATATGGACTGCACGAGCGCATGGATCTGTACAAACCACGTCGAGCCACTAAACAAGAGATGCTCGAGTTCCACGCAGACGAATATGTAGACTTTCTCCAGCGAGTGACTCCAGATAACGTCAAAGAGTTCACTGATCTGTTTGCCAAATTCAACATTGGAGACGACTGCCCAATATTCGATGGGCTTTACGACTACTCGTCCATCTACTCTGGAGCTTCGCTAGATGCGTCTCGAAAGCTCATCAACGGCCAGAGTGACATTGCTATAAACTGGTCGGGAGGATTACACCACGCCAAGAAATTTGAGGCGTCTGGATTTTGTTATGTGAACGATATTGTGCTTGCAATTTTAGATCTTCTTAGATACCATGCCCGAGTGCTTTACATCGATATAGACGTTCACCATGGAGATGGAGTGCAAGAGGCGTTTTATGCCACTGATAGAGTCATGACGCTTTCACTACACAAATATAACGGGGAGTACTTTCCTGGCACTGGAAACTACGACGAGATAGGAGCAGGCGATGGCAAGCACTATTCATTGAATGTGCCGCTTCGAGATGGAATAGATGACGACACATATATACAGCTGTTTAAATCCATACTGGAACCTGTGCTGACCACGTACCAGCCTGGTGCTATTGTTTTACAGTGCGGTGCTGATTCGTTAGGAGGCGACCGGTTGGGATGCTTCAACTTGAACATCAGAGCACATGGAGAATGCGTGCGGTTTACACGATCGTTCGGTATTCCTTTGTTAGTACTTGGAGGTGGAGGATACACTCCCAGAAACGTGTCGCGATTATGGGCATATGAGACATCGATCTGTCTGGATGTTGATCTGGACCCTCGGTTGCCTACCAGTCTGCCGTTTATAAAACATTTCGCGCCTGACTATAACCTGCATCCCAATCTGTCAGGTAAGATGGACAATAAAAACACTCGCAAGTACCTGGAGTCGGTTAAGATCCAAGTCCTTGAGCAGCTGCGGTTTTTGAGCGGGGCACCATCTGTCCAGATGCAGGTCATTCCTCCAGACCTTCAAGGCCTATCCACTGATGGTGATGACGAAAAGGCCGATGCGCTAGCAGATGCCTCTGCAGACCACATGGACGTGGATGGCGAGTCCAAGGACCACTCTCGGGTCGGCGAACTCGCAGAGTGAACGATGGCAATGCTGAACGATGGCAATGCTGAACGATGGCAATGCTGAACGATGGCAATGCTGAACGATGGCAATGTTACTTGTAATTGCAGCTGTTTCCGGTTTGAGACCTCGCACCCCTGAAGTCTGTCAACTAGCGGATCCGCTGCATAATATGCGATGGCATGTGTGCATGGCGGGGCTGTAGTAGCCTATCTGTTGCAATAATATCCGGAAACTCTCGGCCAGTTCCCGAATAGTGGCCACAGACCGTTTGCCAGACGTTACAGATGTCGCAGTGTGATCCGCAATTCCTGTGAAACACAGTTGGACAGAGACATTCGGCTGTTGCACTAAACGGGCCCGTGTGCCAATCAACGTCAGGTTAATTTATATCGGGACTTATTGCACCGAGCGGCTAACTTATCTGCCATGCCCAATCAGTCACATATAGCCATTGTGTCATATTTATTCTGCTCCAAGGCAACCCAAATTGCCTAGTGCAGTGTGTATTTTATTAACAGCTTGGATCAAAAGGTTATTCATTACACGAAAATTAATCACATTTGTAGTATTATTTGTACATTTGTCGCCAAAAAGACCCACACAGTCGTTGGAGGTTGACCAAATCGTAACTGAGAAATCTATCCGTCACATGAAATGCATGCAACGTCTCCACAATAAACATTTTGCGCCAATTTTTTCGCGATCGCAAGACGTCACTCAACCTCAACACCGCCAGCAACAGCCATTGCACAGTCGAAATGCACTCCACAGTGCTTAAATCGCTTGCAATTGTCCCTAATTGACAGATAAACCGGTGGGGTTTAACAGTGGTGGTGATAGTGCCCGTTGTCGGCTACCCCCACCACCTCGGTGTCGGAATAATTAGGGACTAGGGCGCCCCCAGCCCTGGACGCTGCCTGTTTCGGACATGAAAATTGAGGGGTTGTCATCCCGCCCTATTGACTAAATTACCGGTGGTTATATAAATATTCAACCGCGTGCGATAGTGAAGAAATTTCCGAATTTCGTCCTTGGCCTTGTAACTAGCTAAATTTTGGGGGAAATTGATGGCCTACTAGACTGTCGATATCATGAGCGAACCATCACCAAGCGAGGTTTCCAAACGGACCTTTAACCAGCATGCGTCGCTGGTTGAAGACGGTCAAAAATACCTGTCTCAGGAGGACTTTCTCAATGCCATTGCCCCTCCCCACGAAGACTACCACAAGGTATCGCGCGAGTCGTATGCGGTCCTTTTCCAAGTGGCCGACCGGTCCCATTCTGGCCGGGTGTCGCTCAAGGACTGGAACGCGTTTGAGCAGCTGTTGAACAAGCCGGATGCCGAGTACGAGATCGCATTCCGGTTGTTTGACAAAGACGGAACTGGAGAGGTGGATTTCAAGGAGTTTGTAGAGCAGTACAACAAGTATAAATCGGCAGATGCGCTTCCGTTTGACTGGAACTCGAGCTGGGCATCCCTGTACCTGGGAGACAAGTCCAAGCGTCACAACTTGTCGTATGCCATGTTCTCGCAGATGCTGAGTGGATTATTAGGTGAGCGGGTCAGACAGGCGTTCCAGAGATACGACAAGTCCAATTCCGGATACATCCAGCCTGAGCAGTTTCAAGAGATCATCACCAAGACGGCGTCGCACAAGCTGTCCGACAACCTGCTGGAGTCGCTGCACACACTTTGCAACATCTCCAATTCGTCCAAGGTGTCTTACTCCACTGTGCGAGCGTTTCTTAACGTGGTGCGACATGTGGATCTTGTAGATGTGATAGCTGACCGGGCCACTGCTCGATCAAAAGACGGGACCATTACCCGAGAGGATTTCATGGTCGAGGCAGCTCGATCCACCAAGTTCTCGATTTTCACTCCTTTGGAAATCGACATTTTGTTTCATTTTACTTCGCTTAATAACTCGTCCGGCCGGTTGAGTCTCGATGACTTCCGAAGGATGTTTGATCCCACATGGCAGGACGTTTCCACTCGATACCAGCGGGCAGAAAAGATCAAGGTGGACGCTGCTAAGAATGCTCTTTCTGACCCAACCTCTTTCATTGGCGAAGTGTTTGAGTCTGTATACAACTTTGCCCTTGGTTCCGTTGCCGGTGCCTTTGGAGCTACTGTCGTGTACCCAATTGATTTGGTCAAGACTCGAATGCAGAACCAGAGAACTTCCCAGCCTGGTCAGCAGCTTCTGTACAAGAACTCTATGGACTGTTTCAAGAAGGTCATTTCCCGAGAAGGATTCAAGGGCCTGTATTCTGGTCTGGGACCCCAATTAATTGGTGTTGCTCCCGAAAAGGCCATCAAGCTCACTGTTAATGATCTTGTGCGAGGTAAGCTCACCGGAGCTGACGGCGTTCTTCCCTTGTGGGCCGAGATCATGGCTGGAGGTTCTGCTGGAGCATGCCAGGTGATCTTCACTAATCCTTTGGAGATTGTCAAGATTCGACTGCAAATCCAGGGGGAGGTTGCAAAGTCCATGGAAAACGCCCCCAAGCGAGGTGCCGTGTGGATTGTGCGAAACTTGGGTCTGGTTGGTCTGTATAAGGGTGCAAGTGCTTGTTTGCTGCGAGATGTTCCCTTCTCTGCCATCTACTTCCCCACCTATGCCCATCTCAAGAAAGATTTGTACGGTGAGGGTCCTAACCATCGACTCACCATTGGACAGTTGCTTATCTCTGGTGCCATTGCAGGTATTCCTGCCGCATACTTAACCACACCAGCCGACGTCATCAAGACTCGACTGCAAGTTCAGGCTAGAAAGGGCCAGACCAGTTACAATGGCTTGATCCATGCCGCCTCCACTATCTTTAAGGAAGAAGGATTCAAGGCATTTTTCAAGGGAGGTCCTGCTCGTATCTTCCGATCGTCGCCTCAGTTTGGTTGCACACTGGCTGCTTATGAACTCCTGCATCAAGTGTTCCCTCTTCCTGGCCACCAGAAGACCGAGGCTGGCCACTCGGTTCCTACTGCTGACAGAACTTTTGAGAGTTCTGTTAAGCATCTTAGAAGCAGAAATGCATTGAAGATCCTGCTCGACATTGATGAGAACTTTGGTCGGCCTGGTGTGCTGACCCCCGAGCGTCTCAAGCTCATCAAATAGATGTAATATACTGTCTTTGCCAGCTCCATTGATGTAAATCTTGCTGTTTCTGCAATGAACCCCCACTAACGCTAGCTATTTCCCACTCTCGCCGTCCCTGAATATTGTACCACCACCAGTTGTCGTTGGCCGTAGCTTCCATACTGGCTCTCGGTCCAGTGATCGACTCGGCTCATCTCCAACAACTGCCCAGTGCCTGATCACCCTGATGTTTCCGTCACTCCACGTCATGGGCAAGGGTCCTGCGCAACTAGTTAGTGGACCTAGGCCTAGCTTTGTAACTTGCCATCACCTAGTTATATCCTTTGGAGGTTCGTGGCGAACTGTAAATTGTCGCGGTTGAATGGTTTACGATATGGAAGTTGTAAGCAATTGGTGGTTCTAATGCGAATGCTAACCCAGGATGCGGTGCCGGATGCTACTGACGATCAGGCCGTCAAGTTCCAAGACGGAACAGAAGAGCCCTCACGCCAGCCTGCTGAGTTGGCCAGCGACAAGGAAGCCATGAGAGCAAAGATGTTCCCCCAGTTGGATGACTTGGAGTCGTTGTATGAGTTTGAGAGCACGTGGTCCATAGAAGACTGGAAGTCTCTGCCGGAACGGACCCATGGACCAACCTTCAAAGTATCCCCAAACCATTACTTCCGACTGCTGTTATTTCCAGAGGGGAACCGTGTAGATTCTGTATCATTGTATTTAGAGGCCAGTCCTACCGAGTTTGCTCCTGAACCGGTGGCAGAACCCGAGCCCGCACAGGTGTCAACGACGCTAGTGTCTGACAAGGACGCCCTCGATACGTTTGTAGACAACAGCGATGGGGATATAGACGAAGACGAGATGGATCACGACGACGACGATGTCGCAGAGGAGCTCGATCACAGCGATGTCGTGGCTATAGAAGACCCCGTGCCCATCACGGATAAAGACGCCGAAATGTTGCATGGAGACGATGGAGCCGTTGAAGAACAAGAGGAAGAAGTCGCAGACTGGGCAATTTGTGCTCAATTTGGTCTCGTTATGTGGAATCCAGAAGATGCATCTATTTACCACAACAGCATGGCCCAGCATAGATTCAACCCCGACGAGTCGGATTGGGGATTCACCCGATTTTATGATCTACGAAAGCTGTTCACCAAGCACCTCGACAACAACAGGGCCCTAATAGAAGGTAACAAAGTCAACATCAGCGCTTATGTTCGAATTATCAAAGACCCCACTGGTGTTTTGTGGCATAGCTTTTACAAGTATGACTCCAAGAAGCAGACTGGATACGTTGGACTCAAGAACCAAGGAGCGACTTGTTATCTCAATTCCCTTTTACAATCGCTATACTTTACAAAGGCATTCAGAAATGCCGTGTATCGAATCCCTACGGAGGATGATAAGCCCAATTCGGTTCCTTTCGCACTCCAACGTCTGTTTTATTTATTGGGGTCAGCCAGCCAGCCTGTTGGGACTCTCCAGCTTACTCGCTCCTTTGGTTGGGATTCTGCTGACGCTTTCACCCAGCACGATGTCCAGGAGCTGAATCGAGTATTGATGGATAACCTCGAGGGAAAGATGAAGGGTACCTCTGTAGAGGGTGCTCTCAACAACATCTTTGTGGCCCAGATGAAAAGTTTTGTCAGATGTGTGAATGTTGACTTTGAAAGTTCACGGACCGAGGACTACTGGGATATCCAACTTAATGTCAAAGGCATGAAAGGTGTCGAGGAATCTTTTAAGGACTATATCCAGGTGGAGCTTCTAGAGGGAGAGAATCAGTATCAAGCCACTGGTCACGGATTACAGGATGCCAAGAAGGGTGTTGTATTCCAGTCTTTCCCGCCCGTCTTACATTTGCAATTAAAGCGATATGAGTACGATTTTATGAGAGACATGATGGTGAAGATCAACGACAGATATGAGTTTCCCACAGAAATGGATCTGAGCCCTTATCTCGAAGAGGGCTCTGACATGTCTGAGCCATGGGTATATTGCCTTCACGGAGTATTGGTGCATAGCGGTGATCTAAATGCTGGCCACTATTATGCACTCCTCAAGCCTACCAAGGAGGATGCGTGGTATAAGTTTGATGATGACAGGGTTACTCGTGCTACAATCAAGGAAGTTCTTGAGGAGAACTTTGGCGGTGATTATGTACCGCCTGCCAGTATGCAACAGCGCAATGCCACTCGTACAAATTATAAGCGACACTCAAGCGCTTATATGCTTGTGTATATTCGAAAGTCAAGACAAGATATGGTTCTTCCACTGCAAGACGAAGAAATACCTAGTCACATTCCTCATCGTATTGAGCAGGAAATAGCCGAAGAGAATGCCCGTCGAAAAGAGAGGGATGAGCAGCACTTTTATATGGCTATTCGAGTTATGTCCAACAAGCAGTTCCAGCATCATCAGACCTTTGATATTGGACAGTGGGATAACAAATATAGCGTTCCTTATGAAGAGCTTAATGCAAAGCCTGTGAGTTTCAAGGTACTGAAGTCTTCAACGGTACGGGAATTTTTAAACACAGTTGCAGAGTCATTTGGTAAGGACCCTGCCAAGATCCGACTATGGACAATGACAAACCGAAAAAACGAAACTTACCGGTTGGATTCTGCAATAACTGAAAGTGAATTGGAGCATACTGTTGAACAGATAAGACAGGAGTCAGTGAAGCGAGAGCTGAGACTGTGGGTAGAGGATCTGGCTGATGAAAACATTTTGCCTTATTCTTCGGCCGATCCAAACTCGGATCGGTGCTTGATATTCCTGAAGGTTTTTGATCCCCTCACCCAAACTTTGTGCGGTGTTCGCACTGTTAGTGTAAATGATAAGGATTTAGTTGGAAGCTTGGCTGAGTACGTCAGAAACATCATGGGCTGGGCACCAGGTACTGAAATACGGCTGGTCGAGGAAATCAAACCCGATATGGTGGATGTTATTAGCCCAACAAAGTCATTTCAAGATAATGAGCTTGGCGACGGAGATATTATTTGTTTCGAGAGGGTGCTGCCGGACTCAGAGCTCGCTAAAATAGAAGGTTATAAGACATCTGAGGAGTTTTATGATTTCATGCGCCACCGTGTGGAGATTTCGTTCCGCCCAAAGCCCAGTCAAGAGGATGTGGATAATGGCAGAGAAGCCACTGATGAGGGTTCATTCCTTTTGTGGTTGAGTCGTAAAGACACGTATGACCAGATGGCTGCCAAGGTTGCTAAACAGGTTGGTTGCGACCCAACTCATATCCAATTCTTTACAACACATATGAATGGCTATCAGAAGACCCCTATCAAGAGGTCTGGGGGAACTTTGCAGCAAATCTTGTTGCCTCCTTATGTCTCACATTACTCGGGTGTTTTAGTTCTGTATGAAATCATGGATATCAGCCTCGAGGAACTGGAGAAAAAACAGTATGTTCACATATCTTGGCTGACTGATGGCCTATCCCAGGAGCACAAATATGAAATTTTGGTTCCCAAGACGGCTACCATCAGCGATGTTGTCCATGCACTGAGGGAGAAAGCTTCTATTCCAGACGAGATGGCACCACGTATCAAGATATGGGGTGTGCAAAACAACCGAGTCCATCGCATGTATAACGATGACTTCCCTGTTTCATCTATATCCGACACATTAAGCATTTACGCCACTCTGATGCCTGCAGAAGAGTACGAGTTCATCAGGACGTCAGGAAGTTCAACTACTAGCCGGCTTATCTTTGTGATTCATTTCCAGAAGGATCCCAGCAGAACTCACGGCATTCCTTTTACATTTTTACTGCATGAAGGGGAAAAGTTCTCAGACACTAAGCTTCGTCTTCAAAAGGCTTTGGGAAGCTTTGATAAAGTTTTTGAGAAGATCAAATTTGCCGTGCTGAAAAACGACGTTTACTCCAGTCCTGAATATGTTGATGATGACGATGAGCTCTTTATGTTGATTGGAAACGACGAATGCTTGGGACTTGACCACATTGACAAGACCGTTCGCAGAGGCTATGGCCAGCAAACGGCTATTTTCATTAAGAGCTAGTTGTAATATACCGTGTTTCCTATAGTTTAGAGCTCTATTATTGGGCCTATAGCCATATTCTATTATTGTTCACAGTGTTGAATATTGAATGTACCCCTGAGTGTAGATCTTTGTACGGCTGAAATAAATTGTTACCAGTTGCAAAATTGTTCCTAGATCTGTCAACCATGTCTAACAGAACGCACAATATCAGCTTGCCAAGCACAATATTGGACGAGCTGAATAGCGGAAGTAGTGGCTATTCGGGATCAGATCATAAGTTTGTGAGATCACGAAGGAAGGGTGCTCCTCCGGCTCTTTCCAGAAAAGAAAAACGGAAGCAGCAGCGGCTAGAGAAGAAGCAGGATCATATTGCGAGCAAAAAGATTCCACCAGTCAAATCTGACTCATTTCAAAACAAGAAAGAAGAAGAATACGATGATTCTGCAGAAGAATTCGAAGGATTTGATGAAGAAGATCTGCCTTCACATGCGTCAGTGACGAAAGGTGGAAAATCCAAACCTAGCAGTTTGACAGAGCCCCAGAGTGCTGACGACACATGGGCAGCTTTGAAGGCATTAAAAGCGTCAAAGGCATTAAAAAATAGCTCTAGTGGATCGGACCCATCTGTTAATTCCACCCAAGAAGCAGTTGTTGAACCGGCGACTGCTGACGATACATGGGCGGCTCTAAAAGCGCTGAAGGAAAAGAAACAGGGATTAAATGGCAATGGTCCTCTTGGTGATAACAATTCGACAGGTTCAGAAAAGAAGCCGGCTGACAAGATTAAAGCATCCAAGAAGCGTAGGGTCGGTGATGATGAAGGAAAATCCAAGAAAAGTACCAAGCAAAGAGTCATAGCAGAGCAAGATATGGTCCAGATGGCACAAGATGAATTAGATATTGAATACTACGCAAAGCAACTAGGTTTGAAATCGCTAAAGCTCCCAAAATCCAAAACTGATGACGGTTTGGATGATCTCCTTGGTGACTTGGACTTTGAGAAGTTTGCCGATGGCAGCGAAACCGAGGACTCTGACAGCTTTGATGCTCCAACTGGCCAAGAATCGGATGGAATGGGCGAATTTGATAGTGGGTCGGGTGGAGACTTTTCCAGTGATGGCGGAGAAGATGGCAGTGAAGAGGAAGAAGAGGAAGAAAGACCAAAGGAGAATCCATATGTAGCACCATCTGCTGGTGCAAAGTATATTCCTCCTTCTAAAAGGCGATTACTCGAACAGTCTAAAGAATCAACCGAGTCTGAAGAAGTCATCCGGCTAAGGAGACAGATCAAAGGTCAGATGAATCGACTGAGTGAGGCAAATATAGGTTCCATTATTAACGAGATTGAAAGCCTTTATCTGACCAATCCACGATCCACAGTTACGTCGACTGTAACTTCCATAATCATTGAAAGCACATCATTGCAAGGAAGCTTGTTGGAGTCTTTTCTTATAGTTCATGCTGCTCTAGCGACTGGCTTGTACAGAACGGTGGGGGTCGAATTTGGTGCCCACTTTGTTCAGACTTTAGTGGAGTCTTTTGAGAAGTACTACAAAGAAAATGGTTCAGGAAAAGAGGCTTCAAACCTTTTGTCTTTACTATCTGAGATCTACACTTTACAGCTAGTATCGTGCAAGCTTATTTATGACTTTATAAGGCTGTTTTTGAACGAGATAACTGAAATCAACACTGAATTGCTTTTGAAGGTTATCCGGAACTCCGGACATCAGCTGCGTACTGATGATCCTGCATCGTTAAAAGACATTATTTATTTACTTCAGGCTGCTGTATCGAAGGCAGATCCAAAGGCTATCAACTCGAGAACAAAGTTTCTTATTGAGACTGTTACTGCGTTGAAAAACAACAGGCAAAAAAAGACTTCTGAGCAGTCACAAGCCTCAACTCAACGAATGAAGAAATTTTTGGGTTCTGTTAACGGACTGACCAGTGAACCACTGCAGGTAACTCTTGACGATATCCATAGTATTGAAACAAAAGGCAAGTGGTGGATAGTTGGAGCAGCATGGGCAAACAATGGATCTAACGTTAATGGAGTACCGTCAGGAAATGATCAGGATGTTGATACAGCTGCTGTATTTGACATATTGGATGCCGCAGAACCAAACTGGATGGAACTCGCCAAAGTCCAGCGAATGAATACTGACGTTCGTAAGGCTATTTTTGTTGCTCTGATGAGTAGCGAAGACTATGTGGACTGTTGTGAGCGGTTGCAAAAATTAAGACTCAAAAGCAAACAGGAACGAGAGATTCCTAGAATTATATTGCACTGCTGTGGTAATGAAGACGCGTATAATCCATACTATGCTCTTGTTGCTGGAAGACTGTGCGATCAGCGGTCTTTGAAAAAGACTTTCCAATTTGCATTCTATGATTTTGTTGGTGAGCTTCAAGGTGAAGACGATGACAATGATTCGGACGAGGATGGTCCCAGAAGATACAGCACAAAAGTTGGGCCGACTTCCGATAAGGATCTGCTGCGACGTATCAGTAATCTCGGACGATTTTACGGAACTTTGGTGGCAGATGGAGTGATGTCGTTGGACATCTTGAAGACAGTTGACTTTCTGGCGTCAGCTGCAGACATAAAGATCTTTTTGGAGTTCTTTTTCGTTGCTATGTTGGAAATCATGGGCAAAAGGGCCGAAAAGGATGGCGCCACGAGGCCATCAGGTCTTGGAGATCAGATGTTTGGCAAGAGCCGAAGTCAGAAAGACATTGCACAGCTGCTCCTCAAAACGAAAGAGCCCTCCGTACTGCGAGGTATTCATGTTTTCCAGAAGCATGTCAAAGCATCATCAGTTATGCCCCTAAAGCAGAAGCAAAAGGATAGAATCGAATGGGCATCAACTACTTTTTCAGATCTGATAGATGGAATGATCAATTAATCAATGAAATAATTAACGACTAATAAATTACGACTCTGCATCTGCATCTGCATCTGCTGTTGAAATGGATGTCTTCTCCAGTTCTCTTCGTCGAAGCTCTGTACTGCTTACCTTCTCAGCCCCGTCTTGATTCTCATTGATAAGGTCGATTACAACTACCTCAAGCTCTTTCCAGCCCAGCTCGGAGCGCTTCGCGTTGACTGCCTCTCCACCTTGCTTAGTCTCTTCGCTAACTACCAAGGCATCAATGTCTTCTATAGTAGCGGTTGGCCCGTACATATCATTTATCATTACTAAATTCAAGTCGAGGCTTGGGAACACGTAATTGAGGAACATGCGCACCTCATCCTTTCGTTTAGTAAAGGATTCCATGGCCTTGGCATATTTCTTGTTCTTCAACAGTTCAGGCCCCGTAATTCCCACAATGAGTTGCTCCCTTGCCAGGTACCCCGAAATTGTCAGCAGCAGCTTGTGGCCTTCATGCAAATGGTCAAAGGTTCCACCGACTGCAACAACGTCATATGTGGAAAGCAACTCTCTACTGTTAGTGGGAACCCCTGCACTATCAACATTTTGAGAGTTTTTAGACTTCAAATCCTCTAGGGGTGGTGCATCCCCAGCAAATACAACGGGCAGCATGTGGACAACTGAATCGTCCGGCATCAATGATCGAAATAGCTGGGGCAAATCAGCTTCGGATTTATCCACAGTGACAACCTCCCAGTTCTGTTGCCTTCCGAGCTCCAAATCCAGGCCGTCTACCAAAACAGTCACTTTGACTGTTAGAGCATGATCTCCCAATTCAACAGCTTGCACCCGAGCTATATCATAGAGGGTTCGTACCGCAAGTTCAAGGTCCTCCAAGGTACGGGGTGACTTTACCACCAGCAGGTCCAACTTGCAATTAGGCATCGTCATGCGCAGGCTAGTGTTGATAAATGCTGAATATTTAGACGACAGAGACTTAACATCTTCTGCCTGGAGCAATGCCAGTGTCGAGCAGTACAGCATTTTGAAATATTTATACCAATGAAGCGCTCAGCTTCACAATTCCTCTCAATGGTCGAGTCACGGTTTAGTTGAAAGCTTGTTCCGAATGCGGGGTATCCCAACAAAATGTAATCGGGTATAATACACACAAGATATACCTCACAGTACCTGACCAAAGAAAAGACAGTCTATCTCGAGATTTTAACCTTTTCAGCAATGAGTTTACTGGTATATACAGAAACGAAGTTGGGTTGCTGGTTTAGGTTAGATTTTGTGGAGCATGGGGGTTCATTGCAGGCCTAACCTTGGGATGAATTATCAGGGCCGAGGAAGAACAATTGAGCATGTCTTTGATAGTATACCCAGAAAAGGGGAAGAATTGGTGGCCTCCGATGATTAATTATTGACTGGCTTCAGGGGTTGCGGATATAGGCTGTTAATTAGAATTGTATCAGATAATTCACTGTATAACAATATCTCCATCATTTAGATTGCTCATATCGGCTCTATCTGTCCTAACCCGCAGACAGCTGGATATTAATTAACTTTGTACTTGAATCATATTGCGACAATAAGCACAGTCCAGAATATCCTGCGGCCTGACAAATGAGTATCGCACTGCCAAGTGGTGCCGAGTTTCCCCGTAGTCTGGGCTATTCCCTGTAAGAAATTGCTGGGTCGTCATGCCCAAAACGACTGTCATCGACAAATCGCGAAGGGGCAATTCGGAATCTATTGTCTAGTGGCAGACTGAAAATATCGATGAAACATTAAAGTCATATTATTCAATTTTTGTAATATGTCTAAATAAGCGGTGTCTGAGAATATATTCGTGCCACAATTCTAAGACATCGCATTTGTTCTAGACATTGAAACAAAGTGGAATCAGGTCTGTTATTAAAAAAAAAAAAAAAAAAAGTATTTAAGTCGGTCGTCTCCTCCAGATTGCTGCTCATCACAATAGCCGTTATATTCTATTTGAAATGATTTCGCCAGCATTTTTACTAACTGTTGCAATCTGCTTGTCTGGTGCTTTAGCACAGAAAACTGATGTCAGTGATTTCGATGGACTGGTTTCCCAAATCTCTGTCAGTGTCATCAAGAATTATGACGCGGTTCAAGCGCTGAGTTCCGGAAATGGTGGTGCTGATGGCATTTCAGACAGCTTGTCAAACGATATCAACAACGTCGTTGCGGAGGTCATGTCTTCTGCCCAGAGTGATGACACACTCCAAAGGTTGATGCAGAACTATATTCAGTCCGTATCCAAAACTGTACAGGCACTCAACCAATCTGGAGTATCAGTAGATACAAGCCTGGAGAGGTCTATTGCTTTGTTAGCTTCTTTAGGTAATGAGCTGTCTGTTGACACGTCTTCTATTGATAGCTACAAATCATCTGAAGATCCAGGAGTACTCCAAAGAAGACAGACTGCCACTAACTACGACCCTAGTATCTACGGGCTTTCAGAAGGAACGTTGATGTTTGCACCTGTGGCTTCGGCAACCCAACAGTTGGTGGACGGAAATGGGGCTGCGAGCAATGTATACCGGGGAATAGATAGCCTTGATCATATTGCCGATTCTATCACTGGCACAATTGGAAATGCGCTTCCGTTGACACAGCCAGTAACAAGTTTTCTTAATGGGCCAATCATCCAGTCTTTGAACCATGGAACGTATGCTGTGATCTCTCATACATTAGGCGACCCTATGGATGCTTTGCTAGGAACTGTTAATGGTGCCACAACCGGTAGCTCGAGCTCGGCAGCATCTGTGTCAAATACAAATTCTGGTACCAGCTCGAGCACTAGCAATATTGTCCCAGCTGCATCTTCTTTGAGTGAATCCCTTGCTCGATTCTCTGTTGTGAGTCAGCAACATGATGCTAATACATCATCGCTCGATTCAACTAACCAGCTTCTCCGAGATAGACTGCAACAGTTAGACCCGTCAATGACCTTTCAGACAGAAATTCCAGTCGAAGGAGTTTCTTCTGGCGAAGTTTCAAACGCAATTAGTGTCGCCGAGTCTGAAGCCAGCACTGCTGCTGCATTGGATCCCATCGCAGCTTCTGCAATTGCTCAGGTAAGTGCAGCAGTCAGTGAAGCCAACAATGGCCAGTCAATGACTGCTGGAGTCAGCAGCCTTGCCACGACTCTATCTACTAGTGCAATAAGGAGCCTGCCATCGATTTCAGCTGGAACTGGATCGGCTGGATCCACTGGAACACTTAGAGTCACAACCTCCTCTAAGACGAGCTCTAGTCCATCTTCAACTTCGTCAGCGTGGTGGCCATATGGGCTGCTTTCAGGAATTTTCCCTCGACAAGCAAATGGAATGGCAGATCCAGTCACTGTCACTGTTACAGTCACTGAGAAACCAAGCCATGGAATGCATTTTCCATCTGGTTCAATGGCATCTGATTACGGCTTTATGGCCGACCACACTGGATTCCCTTTTCCCAGCGGAGACAGACCACCCTTTATGACAAGTCCTCCAGTGCTGAGTGGAGCTCCCAGTGGAGCTCCCAGTGGGTTCCCTCCATTGCCATCATTCGCTACTGCCTCTGACGTAATGTCACGGATTCAAGATTTCCAGTCTCGCTTTGCTTTCCGTCCCACGGCAAATCCTTAAACATAGATATATAGAGCTTTGCATTCTTGTCATTCGTTTGTTGCAGTACAAACAGGTTGGTTCGCTTCATATCATTCACACTCATTTTATCGAGTTTCAATTTTTTATTTAAATCTGTTCTAGTTGAAGTTTGTGCGATATTCAACGTTTTTTTCTATAAATACATTATTCTAAAGTTTATCGATAAAAGTCAATTCCAAATCTAAGATCAGCACATGCTGATCTCACTGCTGCGTGCCGAATGCATTCAAGATCATATACTAGATTGATTTCAAGCCAAGGCTAACAATTTAGTATAGCGAGTGAGTGTACGCTCTACATATGTTTAGAAGACCGAAGCAGGCATAAGGCATGTATGCAAGCTACCAACGTGCTGACAGGTAGACTAGCTGATTCGAGTCAGTAGATCTAAAGCCTCACAGAGTGTCAAATGTGTGCCTACATAACGGCTATGTGGCATTATCTTACCTGACACATTGTACTATTATCATGAAGTTGGGAGTGTGGTTTTTGAGCGCGTTGGCCTTGGTGGCTGCTAATGAGGACGCTGAGTCCAAATTGAGAATTGGCGTACTGAAGAAGGTTGAAGGTTGCACTCAGAAGGCTCGAGCTGGAGATGTTGTTGCCGTACACTACACTGGAACTCTTGAGGACGGCACAGTGTTTGATTCATCTCTGGAGCGAGGTCAGCCAATTGAGTTTCCTCTGGGCACTGGACGAGTTATTCCAGGCTGGGATCAAGGTATCCTAGGAATGTGTATTGGAGAGAAGCGAAAGCTCACCATCCCTCCACATCTGGCGTACGGAAAGTCTGGAGCTGGAGGAGTAATTCCTCCTGATGCCACCCTCGTGTTCACTACCGAGCTGGTTACCATTAACGGCGAGGGAGCTAAGGAGCCCGAGGCGGAGACAGAGGACCAGGAAGTTTTTGAGAAAGAAGATTTGTAATTTTGTTTTGTAGTTAACACAATTGAAGGACATTAAGGTCTACGGTTGATGAGTATCAACAAAGTCATAAAATGATCATAATTTATTAGTACAATAGTAACATTTTGGGTTCACGACATAAAATAACACAAAGAACGTCGAGAAACAAATAGAACCGCCCTGTAAGCTGGCTCCAAGCATATTATGTAGCCAGGATATCGACCAACCCAAAAAGTGCTGCTATTTTGGATGAACTACTTAAACAAGCTGGAAAACAAAGGCAGCGAGAGCACCGAAAAGAGAGGTGTACTCGATGACGTGGGAGCCAGCAGCACCACCCTTGGAAGAAGAAGAGCTGGAGCCAGATCCAGTGGCAGAAGCAGAAGCACCAGTGGCAGTACCAGAGGAGCCAGAGGTAGAGGTAGCAGAAACGGCAACAGAGGTAGATGAAGAAGCAGCCTTGCACACGTAAGTGTCACCCTGGATGTCTCGGTTGGAGTTAAGGGTGTCCCAAGCGGAACAGTTGAAGTTCTTGGAGTCGGACTCAACGTCGACGTCACCCTTGACGAGAGTCAAAGAGGGAAGAGCAGCCTTGCTGAAAGAACCAATGAAGTCAATGGCTCCACCAACAGACTTGACCTTGGGGAATCCCAGAATAGAGGACAGCTGGGTGTTGTTAGCAACCTGGAAACCACCGCCAATGGTAGACAGAGCGGGGAAAGACACATTAGTGAGCTGAGGGTTGAAAACAATAGCCAAAGAACCACCGATAGTCTCGAGGTTGGGGACATTAAGACCGTTGATGGTGTTGTTAATGAAACCAGCAGACTGGTTGACAGCAGTCAACTTGGGAAGAGACACTGAAGCAACGTCCTGGAAAGTGATGTTGTTGGCCCACTCGAGGTCAGGGAAAGTGGCCTGGACCTTCTGACCGTTGAAAGAGACAGCCAGAGCATCAGAAACAGACTGGAGTCCAACATTGACCTCAGACAAGTATCGGTTGTTGTTGATGTTGAAGCTTCCAGTGTTGTTCAAGCTGATACCAGTAAGAGCAGTGATACCGGTGTCAGAGATGAGCACAGAGCCGGCCTTGGAAACAACAGCATTGAACTGCAGCTCGCTCACAGATGGCAAAGTGACAAAGTTAATGGCACCAACTGCAGTGAGCTGAGGGAAACTGAGAGTACTCAGCTGGTTAAGGACCTGAAGGTCGAAAGTACCTCCAATAGACTCCAAAGCAGGTGCATTCAGAGAAGCGAGAGCAGTGGCATTGATGATAGTCAGATCACCAGTGATCTCCTGGACACCGTTGATAATGGCGTTTCCAAGGTCACCAGAAATCAACAAATCACCAGTAAGCTTCTGGCAGCTGGCAAGCTGGTCCAAGTCACTCTGAGAAGTGGCATTGAAGGATGAGTCGCATGGGTTGCTAGAAGAAGCAGCTAACAGTTAGAAAATAAAATAAAATAAAACAAAAACTTTAAAAGTTGGGTGAGGTAATGTCAGACGACAATCTGAGTAACGAACAGATAGCTGTCTTGCTTGGAATGATGATCACGAATTTCACGATAATAGGTGTTTGAGGGCTAGGCATTGTGGATAACGGGACGTATTTTTTTTTTTTGCTGTTTCCAACTCTGCTATGACGATCACAGCACGTAGCGTTTTATGTCAGGCTGAAACGATGTGCATAGGGATGTGCGTCGGCAGTATCCTGATCCTCACTTTATCTGGCTCAAGGGCAAGGATACCACCCGCCCGAGGCCACGATGTGAAATGGCAGTGCCGACGAGGGAAAATTTTTCCCGGTAAGCCAACAAATCATAGTGACAATAGATATATCTGAATCAGACGCTCAATTACATAGCCATCAAGCCAATTCAACTGTCACAAAGCAATTTGCGCCCAACGCCCCTAATTGGGACCCCTCGGCACCACCCACAACACACCACCAGCACCAAACTCCAATTTACTGCCCCCAGCACTAAAAGCCTCCACCCCATTTACCCTCTACATCCTTCCAGTCTTAATCCGGCAATCAACTGACTTGCTAAAGTCACATTGAGTCCCATCCCTGTACAGTGCAGCTTCACCACTAATTTGGCGGCCGTCGACTACAC
Source organism: Sugiyamaella smithiae (assembly GCA_030579815.1). Classification (NCBI taxonomy): domain Eukaryota; kingdom Fungi; phylum Ascomycota; class Dipodascomycetes; order Dipodascales; family Trichomonascaceae; genus Sugiyamaella; species Sugiyamaella smithiae. The sequence continues at coordinate 588,216 of JAKTRV010000008.1, forward strand.
ATTCGCCGTCTTATAAACCACAACAACTTAAAAGCCAGTTGTACTTACCAAGAGCACCCGACAGTACAGCAGCGCTGACAGCAAAAGTTCTGTATTGCATTGTTCTTATCAACCAGCGATAGAAAAACAAAAGACAAAAAACACCAGACAGTGGCAGGGAGAAAGTCAAGATAGCAGCGCGAGAGGGGAATAAAGTACCACCAGGGGGACGTTGGGCTTCACCATAAAAAGCAACGATACCCTTGCCCCGCGTTGTTTTTGGCGTGAGCCCGCTTGCCGCATTGGGTAAAAAGAAAACCTCTGATCTTTGGCAGGTGTTTGTCAGATGCCAAATAGAGATGAGATGGAGCTACATGTCGCCATGGTGTCAAAAAATGCAGCGGCCAGTAGCAAGTTACGATGTTTATACGTTGGTTTGATGGTACCTTTTGCAGTTCGGGCTTAGCGGGTCGCTATGGTTATGAGACGGATCGTCCAGGGGCACCGACTGGATCCACAACATATTTGAGTCCCCGATGCATTGCCGCGCATCCACCTGTACAGCCCTTTGAGCCAATGTGAGATAACGATATAGAGGTGCTTATATTTGACAGCTATAGGTGGAAACTCTCTAAATAATATGTTTCAGGCTTGACATCACTGAGTAACTACTGCTGCAGATGTTTTAGCGTTCCTCTTCACGTCTTTATTGCTTGTGCCCAATGTGAAACCTCCTAGCCCCTGTGATGGTGCAAGGGGTCGCATATTCCTCGGTCGCGATAAGATCTTGGATTCATGCTTCACAAAAGGGCCCCTCCTCCCCCCTTACGTAAGTTCGTTGCCTCAGTAGCCATTGCAGATGCCCCTGTCAGCCCTGTTAATTTATTTTTCTCGGCCATTCTCTGGGTAAATAAAAAAAAAGAATCTTGGGCATGACTACCACGGGTTCTCAGGGGATATGGCCACTTCCCCATTCAGCACAGTAATGAGCCATAATATACGCGGCGTGAAATTTGAATTTATCCATTCTGCCTGCAGCTTCTTATACCTGGTATAGCTACTGGTTTCTTTTGACATCTTGCTTGCGGTTGCTGGTTCTAAGAGAGCTTGGTAGTGAGTCCAATGTCTGTGGATACTGGGGGACCCCATTTCAAAGATGTGGACCCGGAGAGGGCCAGAGAAAGGGAGCGACAGGCTCGGGACCGTCAGAACGACGAACCCCACGACAGACGTTCTGCCACCCAAGATCCTGGTGAAGAGTACAAGCGTTTGATGGAACTCAAATCTGGAGGCCGATATGTGCCACCTGCGAGGCTGCGGGCCCTGATGGAACAGATGTCGATGTCAAAATCGTCCAAGGAATTCCAAAGAGTGGAATGGGACAAACTAAAAAAGGCTATCAACGGTCTCATCAATAGGGTCAACACAGCCAACATCCGGGAAATAACCATGCTGATATTCCAGCATAATTTAGTACGAGGCCGAGGTTTGTATTGTCGAAGTATTATGCGGGCTCAGTCAGTGTCGCTGTCATATACTCCAGTGTATGCTGCCTTGACAGCTATCATCAACTCCAAGTTGCCACAAGTGGGCGAGCTATTGGTTCGGCGGTTGGTGATTCAGTTCCGTAAATCTTATCGTCGAAATGACAAGACCGGCTGTCTAAGCGCTGCAGTCTTCATTGCTCACCTGGTGAACCAACAGGTGGCGCACGAAATATTGGCACTAGAGATTCTTCATCTCCTCCTTCTCAAACCGACGGATGATTCTGTTGAGATATCTATTGGATTTATGAAAGAGATAGGGCAGTATTTGGTTGACAATAGTGGTGCTGCCGTTGAGGGAGTGTTTGAAAGGCTGCGAACAGTGCTGCAAGAGGGCCTGATAGAAAAGAGAACTCAATACATGGTTGAAGTATTGTTCCAAATAAGACGAGACGGATTCCCTGACAATCCCGCCGTTCGTGAAGAGCTGGATCTTGTTGAAGAAGACGATCAGATCTTGCACATGATAGGTCTTGACGATGAGCTAAAGTCTGAAGATGTCCTTAACGTGTTCAAGTTCGACGAAGACTACGAACTCAACGAGGAGCGGTATGTGGAGATCAAAAAGGAGATTCTTGGCGTTGAAGAGTCGGATGGCTCGGGTTCAGGATCTGAATCTGAATCTGAATCTGAATCTGAGTCTGGCTCGGATGATGATGATGACGCTGAGGCTGCTACCGCTGATAACGACACCAAAGCTGTAGTACCAAGTGATGGAAAACAATCTGATGGAAAGGTGGTTATCCAGGATATGACCAATACAGATCTTGTGAATCTAAGAAGGACAATATATCTAACAATCATGTCCACTATGTCTATAGATGAGATATGCCACAAGATAGCCAGGATCAAGGTCCCTGAGGGACATGAGCATGAGGTGGTCAACATGGTGGTGGAATGCTGCTCTCAGGAAAGAGTTTACAACAAGGTGTATAGTGGTGTCGGGCATCGCCTAATGAAATCCAGCCGTCATTGGACTGAGCTTTTTGTGAAGGCTTTCCATCATTACTACGAAATTATTCACCGATATGATACAAATAAACTGCGCAACATTGCAACGTTGTTTGGTTATTTGTTTGCATGCGACGCATTAGACTGGAGTGCTTTCGAGGCTATTCAAATGACAGAAGCCAAGAGCACGTCATCGTCGCGAATTTTTGTTAAACTGATGTTTCAGGAGATCAAGCAGGAGATTGGATTAGCGAACCTCGTGACAAGGTTCAAAGAACCGTACCTGCAACCGTACTTGCTCAATATGATGCCCAAATCGGACAACCCAGACGAAACGAGGTTTTCGATTAACTACTTCACGGCTATCGGACTTGGAGCCATCACAGAAGACATGCGTGAGTACCTTAAGAATATGCCACCACCACCTCGGGGCAGAAGCCTGTCAAGATCTAGTTATTCCAGTCGATCACCATCTTACTCAAGAAGCCCTAGTGATGATAGCAGAGGTAGACCACGGCGTCGCAGCTACTCCGGGTCTCGTTCTGGGTCGATATCACGCTCTCGTACCCCTGTATCCCGTTCGCCTGGTCGGTCTAGGTCGGTTTCTTACTCGAGATCTCCACCACCTCGACGGCGATACTCCAGATCTCCTAGCTATTCGCGATCGCCTTCTGGGCGCCGATACTCAAGATCGCCGAGGTACTCAAGGTCGCCTCCAAGAAGCCGTGGACTGAGGGATTCTAGATCTCCTCCTAGATCCCGCTACTACTCAAAGTCACCAGCTGGGCGACGCTATTCAAGATCTCCAAGCTATTTTCGATCTCCTCCCAGAAGAAGATACTCGAGGTCGCCACCAAGAAGGCGCTATTCAAGATCTCCCTCCAGATCGAGGTCTCCTCCAAGACGACGCTATAGCCGGTCTCCCAGCTATTCCAGATCTCCTCCAAAACGCCGTCTGTCAAGATCTCCGAGCTATTCCAGGTCCCCTCCCAGGCGCCGTCTGTCGAGATCTCCAAGTTATTCCGGGTCACCAGTTTCAAAATCTCCTTCGAGAGGGAAGTTATCGGCTCATCCCTCTGGTGCCAATGGTTCTGGAACTGAAGAGCCATCTGCTTCTGAGCCACCCCATCGCGGACCAGCCAAGCGAAGCGCTTCTCCAGCCATTGACAAAGCTAAAAGACGTGCCAAGGCATCAGACTTTATTTAAATTTGTATTATTATAAGTTTGCGTTTTCAATTGAAATCTACTTCCTACTTCAAACTGCTTCATTGCTGTGCATATGGGCCCCAAGGCTGTACACCCGAAACTCCAAATCCACCAATTTCTAAACCACTTTTCAATCCAATTGACTGCCTTCACTGTGTCAACTCAGTGAAAGTCATCTTGGCGGTTATTGTTACTCGGTCCCTTTCATCCGGTTTATTTACGCCTATAGGTGTGCCACGGATTAACTCCGGGTCAGGGCAACCCAATTGAAGATTTTCCTTAATAGGATCCGGTAACCCTCCGACCCAACAACCTCCACTACGGACGTTTACTATTACAAACCATCTAGCGGCACGTCCGTTTGTTTCTTTCAGATTTTGAACGTCACACAACAACCTAAATGTTAAAATCCACCGTTCTTCGGAAATCTGTCACCGCGGGCCGACTCCAGGCGGTGCGCCCTGCTGTCCAGCAGCTGCGGTTTATGTCTTCTGGTAAGTAACTTGTAGCCCCAAAAGTGTGAATTGCCCATCGCGGGCCTGCTGAATTGCTCCAATCGTCAATGGCTCCCTGATTCCCGGGTATGGATGTTGTTTGCGACATGTTGGAGCTTTGTTGACGGCTAAGACCACCCCCGGCAATGCGTTTTTCGGGGATGTTGTTTTTGTATCTGTAGAAACTATCAATGAACGAGAAACTTCAAGGTTTGTGGACTGTTTAATGGAATAAGGTTAGACCTTTCTGAGCCATTGTTGAAATTACACCAGCCATTGATGATATTTTGGAGGCATTCGAGGTGCTGACGGGGGAGATGGAGTCACTCGGGTCGTCCGCACGGTTAATCCGCTAACTATAGAAACTGAACACGATGTTGTGGTTATTGGAGGAGGACCAGGAGGTTACGTGGCTGCCATTAAGGCCGCCCAGCTTGGCCTCAAGACTGCCTGTATCGACAAGCGAGGAACCCCTGGTGGTACCTGTTTGAACGTGGGATGCATTCCTTCCAAGGCTTTGCTGAACAACTCCCACCTTTACCACCAGATCCTTCACGACACCAAGAAGCGAGGAATTGAAGTTCCTGAGGGTACCAAAATCAACCTTGAGCAGTTTATGAAGGCAAAGGACGACGCTGTCAGTGGAAACTGCAAGGGTATCGAGTTCTTGTTCAAGCAGAACAAGGTCGACTACTTCAAGGCAGTAGGAAGCTTTGTTGGTGAGCACGAGATTGAGGTTGAGCCCATTGATGGATCTGCCAAGACTGTTCTCAAGACCAAGAACGTTATTATTGCTACTGGTTCTGAGCCTACTCCCTTCCCCGGAATTGAGGTTGACGAGGAGCGAATTGTCACCTCCACTGGAATCTTGTCTCTGAAAGAGGTGCCAAAGAAGCTGTCCATCATTGGAGGTGGTATCATTGGTCTTGAGATGGCCTCTGTGTGGTCGCGACTTGGAGCTGAGGTGACTGTGATTGAGTTCCTCAACAGCATTGGAGGTGTCGGTATTGACGCCGAGCTTTCCAAGTTTGCTCAGAAGACTCTCAAGAAGCAGGGAATCAACTTCAAGCTTGGCACTAAGGTCCTCAGCGGAAAGCGAGAGGGTGAGAATGTCAAGATCGAGGTCGAGAACGTCAAGAATGGAAAGAAGGAGGAGCTGGATGCTGATGTCCTGTTGGTGGCTATTGGCCGACGACCATACACTGAGGGACTCAAGCTCGAGAACGTTGGTATCGAGCGAGATGAGCGTGGCCGAGTCATCATCGACCAGGAGTACCGAACCAAGTACCCTCACATTCGAGTTATTGGTGATGCTACTTTCGGTGCCATGCTTGCCCACAAGGCTGAGGAGGAAGGTATTGCTGCCGTTGAGTACATAAAAGAGGGACATGGTCATGTTAACTACGGTGCCATCCCATCCGTCATGTACACTCACCCCGAGTTCGCTTGGGTTGGTCAGACCGAAGAGCAGGTTAAGGAGTCAGGTATTCCATACAACATCGGAAAGTTCCCATTCACTGCCAACTCCCGAGCCAAGACCAACCTCGACACTGAAGGATTTGTCAAGTTTGTTTCCGACAAGGAGACTGACCGAATCCTCGGTGTCCACATCGTTGGCCCCAATGCTGGAGAGATGATTGCTGAGGCTGTGCTTGCTATCGAGTACGGTGCCAGCTCCGAGGACATTGCCCGAACAAGTCATGCTCACCCAACTCTTTCTGAGGCTTTCAAGGAGGCTGCCATGGCTGCTTACTCTAAGCCCATCCACTTTTAGACTACTCAAAGTCTCTTGTCTATAATATACTTTTATCCCACCCCCTGTGTAACTAGAAATAACCATTTGAGTTACTACTAAAGAAGCAACATTTGTAGTTGAATTATCGTGCTCTATGTGTCTATAAATATTGATATGTGTCGTAAACGTCATAACTATGATAACTATGGAGAGAGTGTCGTCATATTATCGTTATCTCCTTTTCATTCTGCCGATTATTGGCTCCAGAGCTTTAGGCAGCCACTCAGCTGCGTCTCCTTGGAACACCCATCCATCAAAATCTTTATCGTCCATATCTGGTGTTTCCATATTAAATATTGCTACTTTACCGCCGGTCATGGCCACCTGTTCCACATAGCCGGCTGCTGGCCAAACAGTGCCTGACGTGCCCACCACTAGAATTAGGTCTACCTCGTTACTCATTATGAAATCATCGGCTTTAGACATAGCCATAAGCGGTAATGGCTCGCCAAACCATACGACTCCCGGCCTCAATAGTCCTGTCCGGCATTGTGGGCATAGTGGCAAGTCTTCGTCTGGAATATTGGAGTCCAGGTTGATATCGTCACAGTTGGCTAATGCAGGTGTCAAAGGATCCTCAAAATTATTATTCTGCTTGAATGAGCACATGAATGATGTGCATTGCACTGTGAATAGATCACCGTGTAAGTGCAATAAGCTCTCAGAAGGGTGCTTTGCTCGCGAGCTTAAACCATCGACATTCTGAGTCAATGTTAGGAAACTGGAGCCTTTACGTCTCGCCAGTTCAGCCAATGCATAGTGTCCGTTATTCGGTTTTGCTTTTAATGCTGCTCTCCGTCTGTAGCTATAGAATTGCCACACCAGCGCAGGATCAGCCTGGAATGCTTCAGGAGTAGCAAGCTCAGTGGCATCGTATCCTCGCCATAGGCCACCTGCTCCTCTAAACGTAGGTAGTCCAGATGCCGCCGACAGCCCAGCCCCCACTAAGTCAGCCCTCGGTTCGATTCACTTCTCCAAACTTACCCAGAGCCAATATTCTTCTGGAAGAGCACAAATGCTGCTGAAACGACGCCAAATCGGTCGACATGTTCGTTATCAAAATGTAAGCGAGGTTAGGACTTTTTGATCTGTTTTAGGTGCCAATCTGGCCCTTACCGCTGCTTCACCACTTTCACTGCGACAACGTCCACGCAACTATGTCGAGCGAAGACACAGAATATGCGTTCTACGAGGCGGTAAAGCCCATTCTGGATGGAATTTATAAGCTGAGGGAGCCCGTCACCGGAAGGGACGTTTCTGAAGTGTTTCAAGCGTTGCCTGACCGACGACTGATAGAGTATTACAGAGTAATCAAGAGGCCCTATTCGCTGTACCGCATCAAAATGAACCTGGCACAGAAAAAATACAAGCACGTGTCCGAGTTCATTCGCGATGTTGTGCAAATCACATATAACGCGCGCGTTTTCAATCGCAAAAACAGTCCAATTTACGAGGACGCAGTTACAATAGACAACTACTTACGAGAACAGTTAGAACAGCTTCGCCAAAGCGGGTCGTTCAGCGACAAGGACCTCGAATATCCTTTCCTTGGTGAAATTCCCGAACAGCCAGATGATGAGGACTTTGACGTGTCTGGAGGGGCGATCGACGGGTTTAAAGACGACTATGAGGACGACGATGACGATGACGATGATGACGATGAAGACGACGGAGAACACAGAAGACGGAGTGGGCGTATTCTCGCCAGTAGGAAAAAGCTTCGAAGAAGTGTTCTTCTTGGCAGGAAGCGAAAGCAGGAAGAGGAGGAGGAAGAGGCCCGACAGACTGCTTTGGCGGACGAAATGAAGAAAAGTCGTGGTCGACCCCCCACAGTGGACAAGCCCCATGAGCACCGAATCAAAGCGATTCTACGAGCTATCCGACGAGAACGTGATGATGATGGGCGGATGCTAGCTGGGCCGTTTGAAAAGCTGCCCGATAGCAAGCTGTACCCTAACTACTACCAAGAGATCAGGAACCCTATTGCTCTGGATACGATTCGAAAGAATATTAAGCGTCGAAAATACGAGTCTGTCGAGCGGTTTGTTGAAGATATGAACCTTATGTTTGACAATGCCAAGCAGTTCAATGAAGAGGGATCGCTCATTTTTGAGGATGCAGACCATTTGCAACAAGTGGTCAAGACAGTGGCTGAAGAAGAACTTAAAAAGCCCGATTCTGCTTACCAGGATCCAGATTCTAATACTAAAACTTCGCGATTCCCATTGGACCAGATCGAGCATCGTGGAGAAGTTTACAGGGTGGGAGATTGGGTCCACATATCCAATCCCAATGACCCAGCTAAGCCTACTATTGGGCAGATATTCCGAATGTGGCAAGCAGCAGATGGACAGAAATGGGTCAATGCTTGTTGGTACTATCGACCGGAGCAGACAGTGCATAGGTATGACAAGTTGTTTTACGAAAATGAGGTGCTGAAGTCGGGTATGTACCAGGACCATCTGGTGGATGAAATTCTCGAAAAGTGCTTTGTTATGTTTATTACGAAATACCAGCGGGGCAGGCCGTCAGGAATTGGAGACCGAAGCGTTTATTGCTGTGAAAACCGGTACAACGAAACTGAGCGAAGCTTCAATAAGATTCGAACATGGAAGGCATGTATCCCTGATGAGATTCGATCGGTCGACTATCCCATGGACCTTTTTGATAAGCCTCATCCATTGCGCCGAGTTATTTCGCCCATCAAGCATATGTTGCCAGACAATGCTAAAGAAGACGATCCTATTCCAGCGCCCAAGATGGGAGTCCCCAATGCACCACCGGTCATTGGTGCAGTATACAAGCGACCAGTTGACCCTAACGATCCCCCTGAGCAACCAACACCGGATATGCCAGACAATCGAGTGCTGATTCCTCGGGGACGGGCTGGCGTGTCGCCAAACCCACTTTCTAACTCGTCTAGCCCTCGATACAGGCTTGACAAACCAGCACAAGACACCCGAACTCCGCAGTTTGTGCATGGTGGAAGCAAAATGGGCTATATTCCATCGCCAACCACGGTAGTGAGACCAGGCGCTCAGTTTCTGCCAACCCCACAAATGCCAGTGGTTGCAGGCTATGTGCCGCCAATCCCACCGTCTACTTTCACATTACCCGAGGGTGTGCAGGCCTCGCTTCCCAAGAAGCATCTGGGAGCAGTGGCGCACTCTGTGGACGGGCAGATGATATGGTTTTCTTCGTGCCCAACCTTTATTGGACACCGACACGCGCGGGATCCCATTGGCAAAGACTTTGTGTTTGGTCCCAAGAAACAGGGAGATGACTCGAGGCAGAGCTATGGCAAACAGGTGCGGGCCCGTGGATTCGGCCACAGCGCAAAATATATAGCATGGAAACTGCGCAAGCAGCAGGCCTAGTAGAGTATTTATATCATGATTAAAAAAAAATGTCAAACAGAGAGTCAAACAGAATGCTACTATAAACGCACACACAATTGAAACAAAAAGGAATATTCTTTATCTACTGATTTCATATGGTTATATTTTGTAAAAAAAAAAGAGACTTAGTTGTCAAGGATTCCCCAGTACTGCTCAACATTGAGGTAACCGGGAGCCTTCCACAAATCGTTGAAGGCATTGAACAACAAAACATCGTTACCGATGGAGCTCTTGAGAGAAGAAACAGCAGCCTGCAAGTTCTCGGGAGAAGGAACGGCAACGCCGTTGCTCTCACCCTGAGAAGGCCATCCAGACTCGGTGATCATGACAGACTTTCCACCGTTGCATGCGGTGTAAACACGCTGGATCTGGAGCAAAGCCCATTGACCAGCCTGGTCAGCAGTAACACCACCGTCAAAGAAGGCGTGAGCGTTGACAGCCATGTAGTCAGAGTATTGGCACAGCTCGGGGTTGTTGATGACAGCAATGAAAGTGTCAACAGCAACAACGGGACCAGTGTAACCGAATCCTCGGAGGATACCTCGAGCCTGGGACACGTAGCTTCCGACCTGGGAAGGAGAAGCCTGACCACCGTTAACAAGCTCGTTACCGATGGAAACAGTGTGGACCTTGGACCAGTCGTTGTTGATTCCAGACTGGATGGCCTGGAGCTCGGACTGGATGGAACCCATGTCGAAGATACCAGCAAAGATCTTCTGGCCAGGAGCAAGAGCACTGGCAACATTGGCGACCTGGTTACAGTCAGTTCCGTAGATTCGGATCACGTTGAAACCAGTGAGCTGAGCAAGGTCAGAGGCAACCTCAGAAGCAGACTTGCAGGCACCAGAGTCGGTGTAAGGGCTGTAGGTGATACCCAGAGCACCACCAGCACCAACACCGCTGGCAGGAGCAGAAGCACCAGACGAAGCGGGGGCAGCGGCAGCAGACGAAGTGTCAGCTGGAGCTGGGGCAGCTGAGGTTGGCACATTGGCCACGCTCACGAATGAGGTGGCAGCAGAAGGAGGAGCCTGGGGAGCAGGAGCGCTGTACTGGCTGTTGGCAAGAGCAGCAATGGCACTGTTAACAGAAGCAGTGGCAAGCGCGTCAGCAGCAGAAGCAACAGCAGTAGCAGCAGCAGCGTCGGCAGTCACGTAGTGAGTGACCTCCACGGTGACCTCAACGAGATCGGGCTCAGCTTCACGCTTGTGGGCGTGGTGAGCGTGGAAAATGGGCTGGGCCATGGCAGCAGCGGCCAAGGCAGCAGAGATCAAAGAATACTTCATTGTCGGAGGGCTTTGATGATTGGTATAAAGGAAATCTTAAGGTATCAATAAACGGACCCGAGACCAGCTCACAAGAACGTTTGATTCGTTGAAAAAAAAAGGAACGTAATAAAAACTCAACTCAGTTGATTAAAAAAGGAACGAAATTGCAATCCAGATGGTCTGAAAACTGCTAGCACCTCCACAACAAGCGACTAAAAGCCTAATGAACGGGCAACAAAAAAATTTGTGAGTTGAAGTTAGGAAGTTAAGAACACACACCACTACGACGTCACCAAGGGGGGTCGCCGATTTTAAGGAGCCATTTTGCTGCCAATGCGAGTATTTTGTTTTTATGGTGGAATGGGATTTGGTTTGTAAACAACTAGTGCATATCCTTTCCGGTTTGGGCGTCAGGAGAATGTGCTGTGTGCCGTATTGCGGTGCGGATGCACCTGTCCTGAACCATCCCAGTGCCGACCCACCGAGGCGTTGCCTAACTGGTATTGATTCCTGCACTGTCAGGGGCCACTATCTCCGAGTCTGCCAGGCCCCAGCTGTTCAATGGTCAATGGCCAATTTGGCACTGTTGGCGACCTGGTATTGCCATGGGCCATTGCCGAGAGTTTGCTGACCAGTCTCCATCCCTGGTCTCGATGCGGTTCCTGTTTTGGGTCTCGCCAATGCCGACAATCTCGATCCTGCATGAGTTCCCGTAGTGGGGCCCTCTCACCAGAGACAGATCTGTTGTGTGGGCAAGGGTGCTGCACAGGTTTCCAAGTGTCTGTGATTGGCACTTGAAGTATGTCGATTCGTGGAGGTAATAAACAGAGAAAGAGGGCACGTGTGACGCCGTTGACAGGTTTGTTATGTGTTGGTGGGGGGAGATTGCGGTCATCAGGGGACTTGACAACCTCCTGAGTGTGACTGCTGCTATGATACCGGCTCAGGTGCATTGTGGGCCAGGTATATGTGATGTTGTCGCAGAGTTGCGTGCGCTGTGCCACAGGCGAGAGGTGCTATAGGCTTGTCGTCTTTGAAACATGTATGTGTGCATACTATTTGACTTTGGGTGCCGCTTCAATGCCGCTTCCTGCTCTTTCCATTGTCTGTGTGGTTGGCATATCTCAGCATGGTACCTGCTCGAGACGTATAGGGGTGTCATAGTGCATCTTAGGGGACTACCCAGGTGGTGAATAGCAGTTGATTGGCCAAAGTCGGGATGTGGTTTGACTGCGCTAGCCGTTGAGACTAACCCTGGTTGGAACTTGTAGTTTGGGCTTAGTGGTTGTGTATGTACATGGTAATTAGCACGTACATCACATCAACAGCAAACAACGAGACAACCAGTAGTATGCTCTGATCTTTTCCACTCTGAGATCATCACTACTACGCCGAGGGAAAAAAAAACATTAGATAATATTTTCACTAAAACTACCATAATCAGAAAACACACTCTTTAGCAACCATACAGTAGCTACCATAATCAGCCTACAACCCTTTTCTTAGTGTTGAAATCGCCGAGGACATAAACAGGTGCTGCATCATCATAGGGACAGCATACAGCAAATGTATTAGAATTCATAGACTGACTAGACACTATACAATGGTGGCAGACACAGCAATTGCACCCCCCTTGTTGAGCCGAATTGCTACGGTATAGGTGAGAGCATGTGTTGGCATCGGCCAAACACTAGATGCGTTTTTTTGGCGATGGCTGCACCATCACACGGCTACAGCTACAATGGCATAAATCAAACTAGAGACGGGTCAATTGACACAGTAATAACTTATACAAAAATGTCGGCTGCATTAGTTGCTGAACAATGCCAGGTTGCAGCCAGTTCCTGGCACTATGACCCAAAACAGAAAAGTGCTTGAGCACATCTTTGCCATTTCAGATAAGAAGCGTATATCCTTCTTAGTCAGGACTGAGAAGCACCAAGCTTAAATTGGATCTGCAGCCCAAAAAGGAAATGTCCGAAACCGGCAATTTTTTTTTTTTGCGTAGCGAATGCTCAAAACCACTTCAAAATATAGTAGAAGCAGATAATCATGATAACGATCCCCACATAGAAAATCCATTTATCTTCCATAGCCCGACGCTCAACTAACCGAATGGTCTCGTTGGACACCCCCAAAGTATTAGCTACACTGTAGATTCGTTTCTGGGTGCCTTTCAAAATATCTTTTTGGTCGGCAAGATCTCCGAGCACCATGCGTCCTCGTTCAATGAACTCGTCGATCTGGGATCCTGCTCGACCCAAAACATCGTTTTCTCGCAGCAGACCTCTTTCCCTTGATATGCCTCCGTCTGTCATATGCGAGCTCCCGCTATAAGGGTTCTCCGGCGTCGACCCTTGCGCATTGGCTCCGACATGGCGGCGTCCCAGTAACTCGGTTCGATTATTATTGTGTACGGCGTCCTCCCGTTGCAATTTTAGCTGCTTGAACTGGTCTCTTGCTTCGGCGATCTCTGCGCGAAACTTTTCCAGCCGCTCCGTCCCCAAGTCTTTCTTGTCCTTGATGATCTCGTTAGATATCGCATTGCTGTAGTCGTCCAAGGTCCGGCTGAACGATGTTAGGGTCGCTGAGATTTGCCCTGGGTTAGCATACTGATGGTGGTGGTGGTGATGGTCACCGTGGTCAAATACTCACCTTGTAATGCGAGAGGAGAGCTGGCCGGATCGCTGGCAAACAACTCGAGATCGCGCTTCAAAGCCTGTGACTGCTTGATCGCATGGTTGAACAGCGAATTCTACCGTTAGCTTGTGGGTGCCATCACGACAATTGCCCTCTATCTACCTACCATTGATGTTGGCAAACTGTAACCGTGTCGTTGCTGCCACTTTGGGAGCGGCACGCGCCCCACCGACCGCGGCGTCGGACCAGCTCGCACCGATGGGTCGGCGAAATCTTGCAGATGTATGACTGGGACATTATAAGTTAGACAGCTGCGACAGCAATTCCAACTTGTTAACAACAATGGTCAAGAAAGTATTGCTTCTCGGATCTGGTTTCGTGGCCAAGCCCACTGCCGATATTCTGTCTGCTGACAAGTCAATTGAATTGACAGTTGGATGCCGAACCTTGGAGAAGGCCAAGGCTCTTGCTGGTCCTCATGCCAAGGCCATTTCGGTCGATGTCGAGAATGAAAAATCGCTGGACGATGCTGTGTCCAATTCCGACCTCGTCATCTCTCTGATCCCTTACACCTACCATGTACAGGTTGTTAAGGCTGCCATCAAGTACAAGAAACATGTTGTTACTACTTCATACACTTCCCCTGCCATGCTCGAGCTCAAGGACGAGGTCGAGAAGGCCGGAATTGTTGTTTTCAACGAGATTGGTCTCGATCCCGGTATCGACCATTTGTATGCTGTCAAGACCATTGACGAGGTTCACCAGAAGGGCGGAAAGATCACTTCTTTCTTGTCTTACTGTGGAGGTTTGCCTTCTCCTGAGGACTCTGACAACCCATTGGGTTACAAGTTCTCGTGGTCTTCTCGAGGTGTGCTTCTTGCTCTCCGAAACCCTGCCAAGTTCTGGAAGGGCGGAAAGATCGAGGAGGTCACTGGCGAGGGTCTTATGAACACTGCCCAGCCATACTACATCTACCCCGGATATGCTTTTGTGGCTTATCCTAACCGAGACTCCACTCCTTACAAGGAGCGATATAACATCCCCGAGGCTCAGGACATTGTGCGAGGAACTCTGCGATACCAGGGATTCCCTGAGTTTGTCAAGGTGCTCGTTGATGTTGGATTCTTGAGCGACGACAAGAAGGAATTCCTCACCAAGCCTATTGCCTGGAAGGATGCACTTGCTCAGATTCTGGGATCGTCTTCTAGTGAGGAGAAGGACCTTATCTGGGCCATCAGCTCCAAGGCTCAGTTCAAGAGCACTGCCGACAAGGAGCGAATCCTTGCTGGTTTCAAATGGTTGGGACTGTTCTCTGACTCGCCCATCATTCCTCGAGGCAACCCCTTGGACACTTTGTGCGCTACTCTTGAGGAGAAGATGCAGTTCGAGGAGGGCGAGCGAGACCTTGTTATGCTCCAGCACAAGTTTGGCATTGAGTGGTCCGATGGCAAGACTGAGCTGCGAACTTCTACTCTCGTCGAGTACGGAGACCCCAAGGGATACTCTGCCATGGCCAAGCTTGTTGGTGTTCCATGTGCTGTTGCTGTGTTGCAGGTTCTCAATGGTACTATCAAGCGACCTGGCATTCACGCCCCAGTGACCCCTGAGTTTGCCTACCCCTTGCTCAAGCAATTGAAGGAGGAATACGGCATCGAGCTCAAGGAGAAGACTATTGCCTAGGTTCCCAGGTTATTTAAGTAGCGATATGATTCAAATAAACAGAAACTGATACGATTCAAATAATCAGAAATCGAATGAATTAAGTATCTAAATAAATATAACAAGGCGAACTATTCACATGAGTTGCCTTGCGTCCTCATCTCTAGAGCAGTGCGGTGCTATTGAGCGTTCTACTTTCACAATCGAGACTGTGAGATCACTCATCTTTATCACTGCCACTGTCACTATCACTATCACTTCCGCTGCCGCTGCTACTATCTGAACTTTCACTACCACTGAGAAGACTTTCGCGCGGTTCAAGCTTTCCATTGTCTTCTAGAGTGATTCGCTTGGGCAATCGGGGGAGGGTTGTATCACACACTCTAGTTTGGGTAAGCAAAGAGTCTATAAACTCGTCGACATAGGTAAGTGTCACCGATGTTGTTGTTCGCATCCTCAGCTTTCGGTAATCTGACAGTAATGGCTCCAGCAGCTGGTATATCTCATGCGGATGGTAGAACAGTCGGATATAGAACGCAGCTAAAGCAGTCAAGTACTTGAAGTCCTTATTATGCAAGTATTCAAGGACAATTTCTCGCTCGGGCTGCAGCTGGATCATTTTAAAAACAAGACATAGGAATGGACTTACTCGTTGGTTAGCATAGTGTCCTCCAATAAACTGCAGCTCTACAGCTCGATCGCATAGCGTCGAAGCATCCAGTCCAAAGCACTGCTCCTTCCAGTAAAGCGACTCATATATCCGCTCTCGAACAATCTTTTCGATAAGGGTGGCTGGGTTGACATCATAGATTGTCTTGGCCCCGTGCACAATGCCTCGATCAATAATATACTCGGACATTCGTTACTAGCTTAAAACCATTCCTATAAAATGAATGAATGATAAAGACAGGTTAGGTCCAGCCCCACAAACTGGTTACAGTGACATTCATTTCCAACTGAACCACCAACTCAAATCAGTCGTTTTTTTTTTATTGCATAGTACCACCGTTTGAGCCACCAAAGATTTCAAAAAAGCGCGATTGACGTTGCTTGTAGAGTGATTTGATATGTCGACAGGGTTTTGGTCCAAGATCAAGACTCAATACGGGAGTGCGTCAGCTGCATTGTCCAATTTGTCCCTGAATTCCAACGAGACAGATGGAGATACTGAAACCAACACTGTGGTGCACAATGCTTTGGTGCGCCACTACATGAACAAAGATGGCCATGTCCCGCAATGGCTTGGCGTAGAGATACCGGCTGCTACGCCTGGTGTTGGCAACGGGGCATCGCAGCTAAGAGCACAGTCAGCTCAAAGAACACATTCACAGTCATCCTCTTCTCTACAAGATATTTACAGAAGGAGGCACGAGCAGCAACAGGCATCTTCAGCTCGGCCAAATTCAGCTCCACGTCCGCTAGACCGGGCCCACTCTTATGGAGACAGCGGTCCTCCAGGGGCTAGCGACAGAACTGACAAGTACCGAAATAAGCTTCGAGCAGGGGGACGGGCCAACTGGTGACACTAATTTATATATGAACTTAATATTAGCACAAAATAACAGTAATATACATATATGCATCTATGGATATTTGCAATTGGGTACTCGTGTAAGCATCACAGCAGCCTAAGCCCGGACATAATCCTTGAAACACTTTTCGAGAATGTCCAAACCGTCATTGATGACCTCATCAGGGATGTTAAGGGCAGGAACAAATCGAAGAGTGTTTGTTCCACATGTGATCACCAGCAGGCCCTCTTTGGCAGCCTGTGCGACAATGGGAGTAGGATCCACCTTGAGCTGCAATCCTAGCAACAAACCTTTGCCTCGCCATTCTGAAACCACATCAGGAAACTGCTGCTGGAATCGCTCAAATCGATCAGTGAATACCTTTGATTTAACTTCTACCTCAGCAAGTAGATCAGGATTGGTGAGCTTGGACAATACGTGGGACGCTAGGCGGGCTCCAAGAGGGTTGCCTCCATAGGTAGTACCGTGATCGCCAACTTTAAGAACACTCTCCACCCTCTCAGTCACCAGAGTTGCTGAGACTGGGAAACCGTTTCCAAGTGCCTTGGCAGTGGTCAAAATATCTGGGTGGGCCTCCTCTGGAGCATATTGGTGGGCCCACAGCTTACCAGTTCGACCCAGTCCACACTGGATCTCATCATAAATAAGAAGAGCACCCACTTCATTACATCTTCGGCGCAATGCAAGCAGGAACTCGGGAGTGCACGAGTTAACACCTCCTTCGCCCTGAATGGGCTCTACAATGACACCACAGGTGTCAGTGGTAATCACGCTCGCCAGTGACTCAATGTCATTGATCTTGCCGTGTCGGAACCCAGGAACCATAGGACTGAAAGGGGCCTGATACTTTGTGTTTGCAGTGGCACTTAGTGATCCATAAGTTCGGCCATGGAACGATTTTTCAAATGACACAATCTCGGTTCGAGTGTTGGGCCGAGTGTTTCCCCATTTTCGAGCAAACTTGATGGCTGCCTCATTGGCCTCGGAGCCACTGTTGGCCAAAAATACCCTTGAAACATCCTTCATAGCCCCAGATTTCTTGGTGGCCTGAACAAGCTCCTTTCCAATTTTCAAAGTCCACTCGTTATAGTAAAGATTCGAGCTGTGACTTAGTATGGCACCCTGATCAGCGAGGATAGAAGTGATCTCAGGATCAGAATGACCTAGACTGGTAACTGCGATTCCTGCCACGAAATCCACATATTTTTTTCCGTCCGTGTCCCACACTAGTGATCCCTTGGCTTTGGATAGTATGATATTGGGTCTAGAGTATGTGGTCACGGCATAAGGACTGAGTTCCTCGATCACCTGACTAGTGGTTAGACTCGAGTACAGTCGTCTGGACTGACCCACTTGTTTCACGAGGCTTCGAAGCATTGACAATGTCTAGAAAAATAGCGCTCGTTCGTGGACGTAGAGCGTTTTTTATATCACTGATAGCGGTATTATGCGGCTAACATTTTGACTCATTTTGGCGGCACTGTTCCCGACGCTTAGCTGCCGGCTGTCGAAGGTTCCCCAGAATTGGCAAGTCTCTCGAAAAGTTTGAAAGGACGTTCTTCTTAGAAAATTTTCGCCCTTGAATATTATATTTGTATTTTTGGTCTGATTACAAAAAATAGGAATTAAGCTTTGACATAGACATGGATGACATAATCCTGTAGATCAGTTGCCTGCAGCTTAGATAAAGCATCAGACGCATGTCGAGCCATTAATTGCTTGGTACCAGGCCAGAGCTCCAGAAAATGGTATCAAATAGATTGTCAATTTCAACCATACTTAGCATGGTAATGGCGTAACTGGAATTTTTTTTAGATCAGATTAACTTTGTAGTTGTAGTTATAAAAGCTCAACAACATTTACATAATAGAGCAGAGGTAGTTCTAAGAGGAGACAGCAGACATTGCAGCCAACGAATCCATGTAGTCCTTCCAGTAAACAATTTTCTTGTTCTTTATAGTGACAATTGAGCAAAACCTATTGTCATAGCGGTTCGTGGAACCTGGACCAAAGCCATGCACTTGATATTCAAGGACTACTACCCCATCAGTAGCCTTGTATTTATGTAGCCCATCAGCAGTCTTGATTTGAAAACTGTAGCCTCCAAACCAGTCCATATAGGCTGCTCGACCCTCAATTTTCTTTGAAAATCCAGGAAAATGGTACATAAACTCAAACACAGCGTTCTCGTCCACAGCGTCCCAAAAATGGACCCCATCGACTTCACCTTTGAGACCCTCCATGACAATATCATAGAACGGCTCGGCGTTTTTATTCTTAAATGCTGCGTGGTTTCTGTCCATTGTTGTCAAGGTTGATAATTTTGCTGCCGATATCCGCACCAAACCTATGTTGGCAGAAAGTATACTAGTTCGCAGCAGGCTAACTGCCATTTATATAGTCGCAAGACTACCGAGATGCAGTTATAAATCCAAAAAAGCACGTGCGGGCTGATCTAATATATGCATTACTGTCAGGCCTATTTATTTGATACGCTAATGGTCCATCTCTGTCCCCTCTCCCCCGCTTCTGGTTTTGGTCAGCACCGTGCGGACCATTACCTGAGCGATGCGGACCCTCCCCTCCCCTGGTGCGGTGCGGACGAGACGATGCGCACGGCTGAACAGGGCCGCAGGGCTCCCGTACCCTGGAACTTCGACACAAATTTGGACTGCGTCAGTTTTCGAGAGCATTGAAAGTCGTTTAGGCTCCAACATAGACAACTTCAAGCATGCGACCGGCTCTTCAGCTGCTCGCCAGACAGCCTAGACTATTGGCTAAAGAAGTGCTTGCCAATGTGGAAGCAATCAAGGCTCGGAAAGAGGCCAGTGCTGCAGCCGTAGACACTGCCTCGATCTTCTATAACCAACTTCCTTACAGTTTGAGAAAGTTCTTTCAAAAGTTCCCACCAGCGCCATTCAGAACATACGCCACCAGGCCGACCAGTACGCATGCACCAGATGCCAATCCATTCCTGCCAAACAAGCATCCCGTCACCAACTCATGGCATGATCCCCAATACTCATTGCGACGACAAAGCGATCTCTTCAAGCAGGCTTACCGATATGGAGTGTCACATCTGCTTCCTCGTCTCGGTAAC
Organism: Sugiyamaella smithiae; assembly: GCA_030579815.1. NCBI lineage: Eukaryota > Fungi > Ascomycota > Dipodascomycetes > Dipodascales > Trichomonascaceae > Sugiyamaella > Sugiyamaella smithiae. The sequence continues at coordinate 607,780 of JAKTRV010000008.1, forward strand.
AACAAGAAGTTCTACGAGTACAAGGCTGCGGTGAAACCTCGGATGCGTGGTACCACTCAGTTCAAGCTTAAAAAGGGAGAGCGAATCGCTCCTCAGCGACAGAAGGAAGTGGAAGCTGCCGTGGAGAAGGCCGACGAGACCATTGCAAAGTCCAGAGGTGCTGGATACAAACGACGAATTGAAAAAAGGGCCGCCAGAGGTCACAAATATGTATAAGTTCGGGCTGTCAGGCCATTTAGTACTTGTCTAGCTGACATGCCGCATGTAAATATGATAAAGATACGTAATCTAGCTGTGCTCGTAGTGACGGTCCTGTTTATCGGATTCAACCTGTCGCGACTACATGTATTTGAGACTGAGGCAGACGTAATTGGACCGCTGGCGGTGTCTTCAAAGCTCTACTTTGACATTGAGCACGGTGGTACTAAACTGGGTCGAATTGTCATTGGTGTATATGGTGACCTTGTGCCCAAGACGGCAGAGAATTTCCGAGTGCTGACCACTGGAGAACAGAATTTTGGATACCAGGGAAGCACATTCCACCGGGTGGTTCCTGGCTTTGTTATCCAGGGCGGTGACTTTGTTAACGGAGACGGTACTGGTAGCAAGTCTATTTATGGGTCTCGGTTTGACGACGAGAACTATGTTTTAGGACACACTCGACGTGGAATGGTAGCCATGGCCAATTCAGGCAAAAACACAAATGGGTCGCAGTTTTATATTACACTTGAACCATTGCCAGGTCTGGATGGTGGTTATGTGGTGTTTGGAGAGGTTCTGGAGGGCATGGATGTTGTCGAAGCCATTGCTCATGTCGAAGTCGCAGGCGAGCGGCCAACCAGTCCAGTGGTAATCGCTTCATGTGGTGAGTTATCGGATTCGTTGTTGTCTGGTATCGGTTCATACTTTTTGTGAGCTATCAATAGTAACGGTGTCTGGAACGCCCAAAAACAACGGACTATATACATATCAATATCTATACAATTCTTTGTGGATTGGTTCTATATACATATTCAGTCAAAAAGCTTAACCAGGTGCTTTTTGTTGACTTTTCCCATTTGATTGCGAGGGATTTTGTCCACCACTAGCATTCTCTTCGGAAGCTTGTAGCGGGCCAGTCCAGTGAGGTCTTTGCGTAACTGGTCCAATGCGTAGTCTTGGTCGTGCCCAGCCTGAGAAAGTACTACTATAGCGCTCACTTCTTGGCCCCATTCCTGTGATTCAACTCCTACAACCGAGCATTCGGCTATTTGCTCTAAACCAAGCATTTCTCGCTCAATTTCTAGTGCGGACAACTTTTCTCCACCAGATTTTATAATATCCATGCTGGCTCGCCCAAGAATTGAGATGTTTCCTAAATCGTCCACACTCACAATGTCGCCAGTTTTAAACCACTCTCCATTGAATGTCTCTGCTGTAGCCTCAGGTTTACCCCAGTACTCTTTGAAGACAACTGGGCCCTTCATCTGCAGTTCCCCCGCCTTTCCGACACTTTGTGGGTTGAGAGGTTTATCGCTTTGATATACGACTTCGGTAGAGTCCGTGTCCACGATGCGAGCCACTGCTGTTGGCACAGGCGATCCAACAGACCCATTGACTCGCTTTGAGACATCCAGTGGTTGAGATAGTGTGATGCCTGTCTCTGTCATACCATATCTCTCCAAAAGCGGCACATCTCCATTTGTCAGTTGATGCCATGAATTTCGAAGAGGATCAGGTAGTGCTGCTGAACCGCACATGGCCAACTTGAGGTTGGAGATGCCTTTCTGAGCAGCAGCTAATTCACCAGATGGCAGTGACTTGAGATGGGAAACCAGCCTCGTGTAAATAGTGGGAACAGAGGTGAAAGTGTTAACTGGAGGCAGGCTTGTATCACACAGTCGGTCAATGAACTTTTGAGTAGAAAACGGGAATAAAAACTCCACCGTACCACCCGCCAGCAGGGGAAGCGTCATACCAATAACGAGACCATGAACATGGTGCAAAGGAAGACTCTGCAACATTACGGTAGAGCTGTTGATATTCCAAACTTTGGAAAGCGCGGATGATTGTGCCAAGTATGTACCAAGTGGAGTGACAACTCCCTTGGGATTGCCAGAAGTTCCAGATGTGTACAGTATATAGCCAGATGACGCTTGATCTGCTTCGGTAGTAGCCTGTTTCGAGACTTTGCGATCTCCTCCTTTGGCAGATTCAAATGTGAGAACATTTCCAAGGCCCTGCACTTTGGATTCAAATCTCTGAGGGGTCAGGATTAAATCGGTCTTCGAGTCACCGAGCTGGTACTTGATCTCACTCTCGGTGTGATTTGTGCACAAGGGCACTGCCAAAACGTTTGGAAGTGCCAACGATGCAAAAAGAACCGACACAAATTGATGGCTGTTCTCTCCCATAATGGCTATTCTTCTGGGCTCTTCGGTTGTCTCCAAGACACCAGTCCATTGGTCAATGTCAGCCACCAATTGCCCATATGTATATGAATTCCCTGACTCCACATGTCGAATAGCGACCTTGTCTTGTGGGTGACTCCTCAATTTGTCAATTATAGGATTGCTTGTGCTGTAAGCCCGAGCTCGCAGCCACAGGGGCCTCGAAACTAAAGTCCTGAGCATAGCCGGAGGAGGGTGGATTTTGAACATGCAGCTCGATACTTTAACCTGCATACACCACAAGCTCGTGTCACCCAAGATGCAATGGAGCTCGACACTGATGACGACAAGGATAATAAAAGTGACGACTCGTATGAGGTAGAGCCTGGTGATATTTTGTGTCTGGACTACCTTGTATGGCTAGCTACAGCAATGTTTGGGGATATAGTGTCTAGCGATAGTGAGATCAACGACAACACCGTGGACACAATTACCGAGTTTGAAATTGCAATTGACGGCTACAGAGAGTTGGTACCCCGCGATGCTGCTTTTGGAGATGTCAGGCTATCGCTCAAGTGGTCACTCTATATATTCATGTTGCGAACAGTGAAATTACTCGCAGGTATTGAAAGAACAGACATTGATGAGCCTGCAGACATAAGTTCTGCTCTGGTACTCAATGGAGTATCTACTATTTACGATAGCTATTCCGCAATACTTATTGACATTGGGCAATTCACTCAACCACAGTCTCATTTTGTACTGAAGTTTATAGCACTTGCATCAGCGTGGAGTCGATTTGAGTCTATGGCTCAGCAGACACAATATGAAATCCCACGGCTGGATCAGATCTCCCCTTCAATAATGAAATCGATATTTGAAGCGCTTCTGAGTCGGCTCAATCCCTCTCTTTCTAGCACCGAGACACTACATGGAGAACAACCTGTGCCAAATACAGCTGCAAATGGCACCCGACTACAGCTCAAAAAGAAGGACCCTCATATGGACTTCAAGCCATTGTCACTAAGAAATGGAGCTTATTATGTCTACAAGTTTACCAAGAACAGTTTGGGTACCCCTACACTTGCCAAACATCAAGGCACAGTTCATTTGCCAACATTGGCAGACGATATGCTGAACTTTGTCAAACGTTAATATACATTACAAGATTACACTCCCCGGCGAGGGAAACGGCCCCTAGCACCACCTCGGCCACGACCCCGTCCTCTGCCACGGTCTCTGGCAGGCGTGTTTTTTGGTCTTGGAGCATCGTCTATGAGCAGAGTGTCCAGAGGAAGCGATTCTGGTAATATGTAGAAGCGAATAGTGTTTCCTCGGATATTTATATAGTCAAGAGCAACAGGATCTCGGCCCTTTATGGTCATTTTAACTCCTCGCAGAGTTGTGTTCATGTTTGGCGACACCGATACAATGGTTCCTGACACCACAGTTCCTACTGTTAGAGACGACTCATCCACCTGAACCTTACCATTTTTGAGCTCGATTTGCACCGACTCAGACGTCAGCTTCATCAGAAATCTGTTCTGTTAGCATTATTCCTTATATTTCACAGTTTTCTGTCTTGTAAAACCTACCTGACGAGCTTCATGATTAGTGTAGAGTGCTGGTGAAGGTGCAATGATGATTTTGGGTTTGGCGGGCGCCCAAACCCTTGGCAGCTATTAAAACCAAATGCTGGGTAGTATTCTAGCCAGTTGACACGAACTTGCAATTATCCAATTACACACGGAATTGCTATTTGTTGGATTCTAAAAAATGCCGATTGTTAACTTCAAGGCTCGAGGAAAGAAAATATCGCGGCTGCCAGACAGCTTGGATGTCAATTCATCCACAACCGTCGCAGACCTTACAAAGCTGCTGTCCACCGCTACCTCATTGTCAGTGCACAGACTGCGATTGACAATGCCCACAGCTGAGGGAAAACCAGAACCAGGTACCAAGAAGAAGCAAGAGGTGGTACTGAAAGGTGATGAAGAAATCGGCGATTATTTTGCTACCGAGGATTCCATCACTGTTAATGTCAAGGATCTGGGACCCCAGATCGGCTGGACAACTGTGTTTGTGATTGAATATTTCGGACCGCTGTTGATCCATCCGTTCTTCTTTTTCTGCCAATCGCTTGTGTATGGTGAGAAGTTCGAGCACACTCAGGTGCAAGTGCTTATGTTTGGCTTGGTTCTGTTACACTTTTTGAAGCGAGAGTTCGAGACGCTCTTCGTGCATCGGTTTTCTTTGGCCACTATGCCCCTTCGTAACATCTTTAAGAACTCCAGCCATTATTGGATTCTGTCTGGTGTGTTTTTGGCATACCCTTGTTATGCACCACCATCTTTCCAATACAAGTCTGCGTTCCATAAGATAGTATTTGGCTCTGATATATTGCCCCTTGGCCAATTTGGAATCTTATTGACTTCCCTAGTATGGATGGGAGCTGAGCTGGCCAATTTCAATGCCCACGTTACTCTCGCTAACCTTCGACCGGTCGGCACTACCGTACGAAGCATTCCCCACGGATTTGCCTTTAATTTCGTGTCGTGCCCCAACTACTTTTTTGAGACTGTGGCTTGGTTAATGATCGTGGTTCTGAGCCAGAATTGGTCTGCTGCTGTATTTGTGATTGTGTCATATCTTCAGATGCAAGCATGGGCCATTAAGAAGCATAAACGATACCTGAAGGAATTCCCAGATTATCCACGGAACCGAAAGGCCATCGTTCCTTTCCTTATCTAGGAATGTCTACATTGGCTATTGCTAATAGCATGAATCTCCGAACCGCCACGAAAGCTGACTGTATATATATATACGTATGTCGGATGTTAATATTAAAATCAATCGATAATTAAGCTATATAGTACTAATACAATAATTGGATCTATTTCCACAGCTTGTTTCCATACTGCTCAAGAGTCTCCCACTCCCAAAGACCAGGATTGACCCAGTCATTGTCTGCAACAGACTTCAAGTCAACTGCATCTGGAGCAGTGAGGGTCACAGCTTGCAAGATAGAAATGAAGCCAGGTCCCTTTCCTGGACCATTGGCCAAAAACTCGTCAGCATTGGAAAGCACGCCTTCCTTAGCAAGTGGCTTGTGGACCAGTTCCTTTCCGCTGATTTTGCTGTACAAGTCAGAAATCTGCTTGAAAGAGGTTCTGTCTCCGTAAACCTTAACATTCTCGGGGATCTCGCTCAAAGGCTTAGTTAGCACAGATGCCACAGACAATCCGATGTCTCGGAGAGATGTCAGAGTGAAAACGTCGGAGCCATCTCCAGGATATGTAGTGACACCGTCCTTAGGGTCAATGAACACAGCTGAAATAGCCACAGAAGCAATGAAATCAAGGAAGAAGTTGGTGTGGAATCTGACGATCTGGAGGCCAGACTTCTTAGCGTACTCGCCGATCTCAGCCTTCTCCTGCCAGATCAACTTGTACTTGCCAGCCTTATCGTACCAGGTTCCGAAATCTGAGGGTGCGTACAACTTGACGCCTGCCTTCTTTGCACTGTCAACAATAGATGTGTCTTTGAGGGCGTTAGCAGCTCTGGTGTCGACAACATAATCAACACCCGCAAAGGCCTTTTCATAAGACTCGGCATCAGAAGCTTCGAAGTAGACAATGTTGTCCTGCTTTGGGGCCTTAGAGGCATCTCTGGTGATCAATCGAATTGGGAGAGTGAACTTTTCACTGAACAATGGTCCGGTGAGCGCAGCAGCGACGTGCTTGGCTACCAATCCATTGACTCCAACGACTGCGACAACTGGCTTTGACATTCTTGAGATAAATATTTGTTTATTGTGTAATTATAAGCTACAACCAGGAATAATGCGCAGTTTTTATATTGCAAGTGGTTCGCAGCATCGCATAATAATTAGTACCGCTTATACATTCAACCCCATTATTTAAGCACTGCTGCAGATTAGTAATTTGGTGCCTACATTTTATAATGCGTTTGCGTGATGTAGGACCGATCCGGGTTTCGGATAGGTAAGCATCTCTGCCAAACACACTAAGCTTGGTAATTGATACGTCCGCGGCTTTCATACAACAAGTAGGCAGAATATAATAGAGAATGTGATATTAGTATAAAAAAGAATCTGTTAGAAACTATTTGCTGACAATTCCCACTGAGACTGAATTTTGTCGGGAAGAGCAGGCAGAAGGAATGTACCGCCCACCTGCAGGATTCCGTCCAGCGAGTCGATATCTGAGAAGAAGAATCCCGACATTACCACAGTATAAGCTAGAATGAGGATACAGCCTTTAAAGTAATTACTCTTTCCCTCAGCATATATATACGAGAATAAAAACACGCAAAATATAACCACCCATAGATCCCATCGGGGGAAAATCAGGGTGAATACATATTGGTGAATAGGACCCACAATGTTCTTTTCTTTGGCGATGGAGTATAGCACCAGAGTAGGTATCTGTAGAAGACATACCTGCAGTGCGTAAGCCGAACCAATTTCCATGCTGAGAGCGATATTTCCATGGATAGCAAAAGAGATAGCATTTAGAAACTCTGTAGTGTTTGGAACAAGTGCAAAGATGGTCATTCCCAAGAACTTTTCGGAAATCGAAAAGTTTTTCAACACAACGTCAACAGTATCCACAAGAATCTCTGCTATAACTGCGTAAAGCAATGTAGCGCCCAAAAGAATGACATAACTCTTGAGTCTGCTCCAGTTTGGTGCGTCATGGCCACCACCTTCAGCCTCCTGCTCTTCTTTGTGTTCGGGAGGGATGGCCATCACTACATGCTTTGCGGATGGCCTTCGCACAGTTCCCGACCCATCCATCACTTGGGGTACTTGCTGCAAGGCTTGTGCAGGTGTGACATGCACTACCGGATGTTCAAACGCAGTAGGGGTATTCCAAATCATCGCAGCATGTGTCCTTAGGGTGAACCACGACCCTATGAAATACGCAATGAAGAGAAGCACTGCACAGGTGATGCTGAATGGCTGGATGACCTTGAGGTAAAAATCGTTTTCTACCAGAGGCATCTGCTCAAACCGACATTTTCTGCAGCTAGGCGACAATTCGCCAAACTGCAATGCACAAGGCACGCAGGAAATCTCATACGGCCCGTAAATCTGGTAAAACACCGTGGGAGCAAATGCTCCAATGACAGCAAACACCAACATCGTTGAACTGACACCAGCCGATCGAGGATTATATCGCTGTGTTTTCCGTTTAATTGCTCCAGCACACATAGAAGTCCCGGGAAGCAACAGTATACCAGCAAGAATACTGCCGATTATACTACCTTCAACCAGGTCACCTTTGCCCTGCGCCAGCGCGATGGAATACAGATAAACCTCGACTACTGTAGAGAAGAATGCATTTATAGCAGCACCCATTCCCATAGACGACTGAGCTGAAATAGATGCAACAGCCTGACCAATAAAGTAAGCCAAGGGTATAACTGCCAGCAAACTGAGCGAAAATACAAATGCTGCACTGGTAAGCACGTTTTTGAGATGCAACCCTTCAGACAGCACATAGTAATCAAATATAACAAATAGCACAGGTACCATCAAGTTGATAATAATGATATTCGTACCGTCAATGGTGTACTTGTAGTAATTCCAACCCCAAGCACGGTATGTACAAAGGATGATAGAGCTTCTTCCATCATGTTGAGACCGGAATCCACTGTCGTGCTTAAACGATAAGGCAAGAGGGTGTTTTTGAACATGGGGTATCAAAATCGAAATGACTCTTGCCATCGGAATGGAAAAGACCCCAAACCAACATATCATTGAAATCAGGTACAGTAATGGGGAGATGACAAGATGAAACCAAGTATAAAACAGTACTCGCCCAATATTCCATTCTCCTCGGCCAAACAGACGTCTCTTTCTACGAATGTCCGAGCCAGGAGATCTCAGAAGAGGTTCGGCCTCATCGGTCGAGTCATCCACTTCCTCGTTGGCACGCGGTGCTCCAGAAGTAATCTCTGCAGCCGACCCAAGGTCTTCTTGATTCTGTGATTGCTGAGAATCTTGCTGTTCTTGCTGGAAATCGGTCGGAGGTCCAAAAAACAGTCGACCATATTCGACATCTCCCGCCTGCCATCTTTGATACTCAGCAACGGTTCTCCCTTCGCCTTCGTCTTCATCGAGGTAGTTTTCATCTTGGATAAGCTCCACGTAGTTGCCGAACGGCGACAAAAGGTACTTTCCTATATTGAACAGAGCTCTTCCGTATTGGGCAGAGCTGTTGCTCCAAACGAGAGCGAAGCAAGATGCAGATGCAATAGTGCAAAGCGTGAATAACGCAATACCAAAAATTAAGGTCCACAGACGGTTTCCAAGCAAAACGCCCCAGCTTATGTCTTTGCCAGGAGTGGAGTGAATATCGCCCTCAGCAATTCGCTGAACAGATCGAATCTTTTTATACACCGCTGGCTTCCAAATTCGGATACCAAACGGATGGGTGGTGTTGATGGCGTCCTGACGCTCTCGCAACGTGAACGTCTCATTACTGGCGATACTGGCATTATCATCCTCTTGCTCATCCAGGTCTGTCTCAGGAGTGTCTCCTTCTGCACCGCTGTTCGCTTGTAAGCCTTCCTGAAGAAGTTCTCTGGCAGCCTCTGTGGTGTCGCCGCCTTCGTCGCCGTCTGCCAGCAGATCGGCGATCAACTCGCTCCTACGATGACGGAGAGTCGATGGATGTTGGATATGCGGATCTGACGACGACGACATTGTCAGAGGTTGTGTTTGACCATCTAATGGAGGGCCAATGGTGATGGCGGGAGGTTCTCTCAAAGTGGATCTACGGGATCTTTCCTGTAATGCGTCATTGTAGCCTTCAAAGTACCCTCGTTGCAGGTCTTCTTCGACTTCATGCTCATCGTCGTCGGTGCTAAATTTTAGACGACGGATTGACGACCCACTCACAGACGGTCTCCACCGCAGTTGGGGTTTCAGAGCAGGGCTTTGAGTTCGTGATTGCTGCTGCTGGTCGTGGGGACCAATTCGCGGCGACATTGGAGAGTTGGTCAGCGACTGCAATCGAGCCACGCGAGGCCCACTGGCGGTGCCAGGCTTGTCCTTATCAGGCTCTTGGTCTCCTGCCATATGTGTTGATGTACAATCGCGTGGTGGTGAAACACAACCAACCAACGCTACTAGGCGGCTTATACAAGGGAGTTAGGTCCAAAACGCACGTGGTAATCCCAAACTGGAACGCTAATAGATGGCCATATATTGATGGGAACGAATGCACCACACAAGAGGTTGGCTTGAACTAACTAGTGCAGACTTGTTTGTCGGTTCCCCAGATCGTCTTGGGTTGATAACGACAGTCAGGAGTTAATATGGCGTTTAGGGGTCATGTCAATATATGCAAGCTGCTTATGTAACGGTAACCTCGGTGACAGCCGTGCGTGGAGTATTTGGAGGATTACGATGGCTGACATATGGGAACAGAATAGCTTGCGTAGCTGTGTCATGTCTATATCACGGCAATTCTGCAGTGTGGAATATCATTACAATGTGGCCTTCAGGTACACTGTAAATCAATGCTGTGGCTCCATGAAGGCAGTGGTAGATTAATTATATGGGATAGACAATTCTGATATGCATGTTGAGTTATCGAACCAATGCTCATGTCGCTACTTACGGCATTGTGAGTTTAGCTTCCTTCTGCACGGATATCTCGGTCAGACTGTGACTTATGGACAATCCCGTTTGACCTGTCACAGTTAACGTCAATGGACCCTGCAGGCTCGCTTCTGGCAGTTGAATTCCATAACGAGATTACACTCATAAATGAAAGTCTTAGGCAAGTGCCAGCTTATTCTCAATTGGAACGCCTGTAGAGACGAATTGAAGCAGCTGATGAATTATCAGTCACCTAATACAAACCATCAGCATTTGCTAGACGAACTCGAAAGCTTCGTCTTCTCCCTTTACAGCTACATAAATAACACCACCTATAGGCACCTTAAGTTTCGCACCTGCAAAGACTCAGCTCTCCATTAGCGATCTGTAATTCTGCAGAACAGGTAATGGTAACGAAATATACTGATGCTGTTTCTTCTAGTCACCACTATACGCCCGATATTTTTCAATACATGTAGGCGGTGCAGGTGTCCCCTGGCGATCCCTGCACTACGTGCCAATAGCGTATCAATTAATAGCAAAACACAAGTCTTCACCTCAGAGCACTCAAGCATACGCATTGAATGCTATCCAATATACAGGGCCTTATCCGTGCAGGTGGTTCTCAAGTTCGTTTGGCTCACACACGGCCCTAACGCACTGAAAGCGGGGGACGCATGTGCATGCACTGTAATGACACAGGAATCCACGCGTCTGCGGTGCAGTTTCTTGCCGTCTTTTGCCATTTTCAATGACATGGATTATACCAAAACATGGTGAGGTTTAGCAGCGGTAAATTTCGACCATAATACACTGCAGACCGTCAAAATTGGTGACATAATGGCTGTGCTGACTCTCGTTGCAACCAATAGCATTTTTGTGTCCCTATACGGACGCAGACCCTGGCCTGCTGCAGATCGGCGCAGATCCAATCCCAAGCAAATGGCCCCAAGTTTGCTAAGATTTGCCTAAAAGGTCTGACGGGTCTGTATTTTTAGTTACCAGATCTGGGTTACATGCAACTTAACTTCTGCCACTTATTTGGGACTGGGCCATTCTAAACGCAGCGGTTCACAGGTTTTGCAACTCAACATCACCACATTTTTAAAGTTCGAATTGTTCGAACTGGTTGGAGTAGTTCACAACAATGAATCGTATACACATGATGCTGTGGACGTGGCTGTTATTTGTAACAGGCGCTCTTGGTAAGTTCTTTTTTTTTTTTTCGGTGCTATTGGAAGAACCGTTTCAACCTGAAACGGGCGACACTGAAGCAGCCATCCCCCGTTGCTCCGGCCACGAGCTAACAATAGGAGCCGTTGACAGGACTTCGGTCACTGTGACGCCGGCTAAAACGACGCCGGTGCCGTCGACAACCTGGGTGTACGTGACGCAGACTTTGGCCAACGGCAAACCCCAAGTCGCTTCTATCGTGTACGTTCAGTCATTTGAGTCTAGGTACGTGACAGTTCAACAGCCAAAATCGGGGTCGATTGGTCTCGGGCAATGGTCGGCTTCAGGGACTGTTGGCGAGGTGAGACCCCAGATGTTTGTGACTGCCTCGGGTTAACGGGTGTGTAGCTTCGACACCTCTGTTTGAGCTGACTGACCGGCTATGGATTGATGACACGACTGCTTTGGTTAGCGTCGACATAGTACTAGTACTGGCTGGCCGGATACGGGAGTGCAGCTCTCTGTGGGCCCCGACATATTAATGACTGCCATGACATAATACACGACACTACCTGGTGCCAATAGAACCATTTGGTTTGACGGATGGTTAAATGGTTCCAACAAAAGATCACACAGGAGTAGGCATAGACATGTTATTTGACTGTACCGCATTCCTGACCAGGTCTTTTCCTATACGTTTTGTACAGAATAGAATTATTAGCTGGACTACATTGTTTGATGATCGGGAATTGCTCTTGAGCTTGGCACTAGGCAACCTACACTCTTCTCTAGCAGTGTGCCGTGTACCATTCATGTTACTTTTGCCAATTACGCCATTTACGTTAATTATGTTTATTAAGTTATTTCTGTAATTTGGTGTCATTTTCAGTGCTTTGCAGTAGCACCTGGAACTCTACGACAAGTTGATCTAATAATTTATAGATATATAAATATATCCCAGCTTCATAACGCCATACACGCAACCAAATTACTTACAGGGGCTGCCCAATGTGATGTTTGTGCAATCTTTCGTCATGTCGTTCGTTCAGTCATCCGTGGTTACAGAGTCACCTTGGATCGGCCCTTACCAGAATCGTGAGCAGAAAACTCAATCTCCTCTCTGTCCAACAGTCCCAGCAGTGCCTTGAACTTCAGACCAACTGCTCGCACATGGTCCTGGCTGGTGCTCTTGGTCCACAAGTTGACCTTAATACCAGCCCGTCGAATACTGATAAAAGCTCCATTCACCTGCTCATTGTCAAAACCATCATTGTCCAAAGTTCCACCAATCATGCCCAACAGCACCTTGAGCCACGACTCGTCCATGGCAGACGATTTTCGGTTCTGCTTGTACTGGAACATCCACTTTCCACCATTGGTGTTATGCTTGTCCTCCCACTCGGGACGAATACCCTCCTTGAAAAACGAGTAGTCGGCCTTCATTGGCAATTCAGATACCTTGGGAATGGTGTTGTAGGCTCCCCAGAACTCCTCCACCGTGGACACAGTCACCACTTTTTTCAACAGCTCGTGCCACGGCTCCTTTCCAGTCACAGCAGGCTTGGTGTACCAAAGCGTCCACTTGTAAGTGAGAGGATGGACAACACTAAAGTCCTCCACCGACTTGAATACGGTAGCACTCACCGATTCGTCGTCCTGGGGCTCGGTGTTCTCCGTCGTCGCTCCATTAGCGCCCGCCTTCTCAGAGTCCTCAATCTTCAAATCCTCCACCTGGTCGGCCACTTTGTCGACACTGGCTGCTGGTACCGGTACTTCCACTTCGGACATTTTGTTCAACTAGTAAGTCAAGTCGATGCTATGATCCGATTGTCGTCGGTTATGGCTTTGATTTATATCAATATGAGTGAGGAAAAGAATAATGTTTGCCTGTCAGTACCTGTGAGTACGCCCGGGTAACCTGCCACTGCGAGAGGGGCTTATTTGGTCCTGGGCAACGGCAGTTTTGCTTGAATTATGGGGTTGACACCATAAACAAATAATAGATTTAAGCGGCAATTAGATATGATGTTATTGCTGTTGCTTGGAACAGCGTTGAGCGGATAAATAGCATTAGTCCTTTGACTCGGACCTAACGTCAAAAAGAAAACCCTAAACCACAACCGTCAGATGTGATGGTTTTTTGGCGGTGTAATTTGGACTATACTACAAGAAATGTCTGACGTGCGAACTAATGGCCTAGACTACTAGTAGGGCAACTTATTAGGGGTGTTGACTGGGATTGCATTTAATAGGTAGCTTCAATGTCAGACCTGCTGTGCCGAGCCGAGCCAGTAATTCAAGGCAAGTAATTCTAGTCTACTATTGGAAGCAACAAAACATATATTCTTTGGGTTCGTTATTTCAAGGAAATAGTCTTAGCAGAAGAATTACTGTAATGTGACTCTGGGCTTATAATAAAAGCATATGTTGGCAGATAATTCTTTAACTTGGCTTGTAACAGTTTCATGGAGATGCGGCTGATAGCGATATCACATGGGGATATACTGTACCTTCTTTGAAGAGCGTCCTGTCCAAGCACTGGAGTTTATTTATTTTAATTCACAGCATAGTACTGCCCAATGGGTGCAATTCTTAGTAAACCTTTAAGGGCATTCATGGCAGCCATACCAGTGGTATGCTCTCTTTTGGCACTGGGAGTGTACAAATTCCAAAAGACGCTAATATATCCCAGTAGTTGGCCAGAAGGAACTCGGACATTAGTGGATACTCCCGACAAATATCACATTCCTTATGAAGATGTGAGAATTGAAACAGCAGATGGAGAAAAGTTGCAGACTTACGTGATGTTGCATAAAGAGACAGACCCAAACTATGTGGCCAAAACAGTGCTGATGCTGAATCCCAACGCAGGTAACATTGGCCACAGCCTTCCACTGGCCGAGATATTCTACCGGCAGATGAATTACAATGTAGTGATTTTTTCCTACCGAGGATATGGGCTGTCTACAGGATCTCCTTCGGAGTCGGGCATTAAATTGGACTGTGAAGCGGTCGCCGAGTATCTATATCAACACGCGCAGATCTCAAGCACTTCACTTATTTTATATGGCCGGAGCCTTGGAGGAGCGGTAGCCCTTTATTTCAATAGCTTGTCCAAGGGAGCCGAGCTTGTCAAAGGCATTGTTTTAGAAAACACCTTCCTGTCCATCATTAAGGTCATCCCCAACTTGTTTCCATTTTTATCTCCACTTAGCTTTCTGTGCACGGAAAAGTGGTATTCCGAGCAGCTCATAGACAAGGTGTCATCAGAATTACCTTTTCTATTCCTCAGTGGCTTACGGGACGAGCTTGTTCCTCCTGAACACATGAAAGAGCTGTACGAGAGCTGTTCGTCACAGCAAAAACAATTTATTACCTACGACAAGGGCACTCACAATGATACCATTTTACAGGACAACTACTGGACGGATATATTCCATTTCTGCAGAATATCTGTCGAGCCTATAGAGGCACCGTGATTTAAAATTTATCATGATATTGGTAGAATAAAATAAATACATTATTACTAATTGTATGCAACTCGTATATTTCAAGCAGATGACTTCTCTGCCTTGGTTTTCTGTGCTGCAATAACGTCTTCAAGGGAAATTCCCGATCGCTCACACATGGACTGGAATGCACCGTCTGTCTTGCTCATAAGTTCAACAGGAGTGCCAAACTCTGCAACCTCTCCTGCCTCAAGCACCAGAATTTTGTCGTAGCCCAAAATAGTGTTCAGTCGATGGGCAATACAAAGGATTGTGCAGTGGCTAAACTCGTTGACGATAGTAGTCTGAATTCGATAATCGGTCTGGAAATCAACACTGGAGGTGGCCTCGTCTAGAATAAGGATCTGACTCTTTCGAACAAGCGCACGTGCTAGTGCAAGAAGCTGCCTCTCTCCCAGACTGAAGTTGGTACCATCGTCATCGACAGTGGTATCCAAATGGAACTTGACCTTATCAGGAGACAGCGAGCCATCCTTAAGACGGTCGAGATCCTCAGACTCCACAAGCCAGCTTCGTCTTAATGCATCCCACAGTTCAACATCGGTACACAGTCCAAATGGATCAACGTTTGATCGCACAGTTCCTTGGAACAACACGGGGTCCTGAGGAATGATGGACAATTTCATTCGGAGCTCGTTAAGTCCAAGAGTAGAAATATTAAGACCATCAATGTCAACAGAGCCGCCAGTCATCTCAGCCAATCGATAAAGGGCAACCATGATACTACTCTTACCAGCACCAGTTCGACCACAAATACCAATCTTTTCGCCTCCCTTGATGGAGAGGTTGATATTCTTCAACACAGGAGGCAATCCTGGCTGATAGGACATTGTCATATCCTTGAATTCAATTGCACCAGTAGCTGGCCACTCCTTGGGAGGCTTTGTGCTTTCGATGTGGAATGGCGCTTCCTGAGGCAACTCGTACGAATAATGATACATTCGCTCAACTGAGTTCATATCATTCTCAACAGAGGCCATTTGTCGGACAATCATAGACATCATATTGATGGTCTGCAACAATGATGACAATACAAGTCCTACCGAAGATGGGCTGATATGGAACTGTCCAGTAACACAGAGCATTGTAGCCACTAAAGTGAGACCTGCACCAACAAGATCGAGACGAAGAGCCAACCATCTCTGATTGACAATAGTAAGATAATAAGGAGCATTCATCTTGTCAATGGCTTGCTCATTTTTCTTGATAAACCGCTGCTGATCGTTATAGGCCTTGATAGTAACACTTCCACTAATAGTCTCTGCAAAGTTACTAAACATGACAGATCTTCCAAGAGACTCCATTCGCTTGATCTCTCGAGCAGATGCTCGGTAGAACTTAGCAGCAGCAAAGAAGAAAAGCATCAGACCAGCCAAAGCAATTGCAAAGTACGGAAGGTATATGATGACCAGGATGAAGGCACCTCCAACACTGGCAACCGACAGCAAAAGCAATCGAGTCTGATCTGACAATTCATTATCAATAGTATCAGAATCCTTGGTGAATCGGTTCAAAATTCGACCCAAGGGAGATGTGTCGAAGAATGACATTGGGGCATGCAATACTCTATCAACAGCAGTAACGTGCAGCTTCAAACTAGTCAGATTAACAACGTGGGTGATAAGGAAAAAGAACAGGAAGGAAATAAGAGCTGTTAAAACACCAAACATAACGAAGATTCCAATGTAAAAGTTCTCAGTTCTTCCTGGGAACTTGTTACCTGTCCAGAACGACAACCAAGTATTCGTGAACAGCTGGCAGAATGTACTGAGAATCATGGCCATGAGAAGAATTGGAAGCATTCCATATGACAAGAAACCACCACCAAGCTTGAAGAAAGACATGTAAATCCTCAAGTCGACAGAGTCGGATGCCTTGTCTTCAGCTTGCATCAGAGCACCAAGCTTCTTCTTTTCAGCTTCACTTGGTCCCGCCTTCTTCTCCTTGACTTCTTCTTTTTCATTTTCAGCCACCTCAGCCTTTTCGTCCTCCTGCTCTTCTTCTTCATTCTCGAGCTCAGAGTCCTCGGACTGGTGGCCATAAGTCAACAAATCGGTGAACTCTGGAACGTTAGCCTTGAGCTCGTCAACAGTTCCGCTATGGATTTTTCCACCTGCTCCAAGGAATATGACCCTATCAGCGAATGGAAGCATTGTAAGCTGGTGTGTAGCAAGCAACCGGGTCTTTCCTTTCAATAGACCTAACATGCAGTTGTCCACAATATGTCTACCAACGTGAGCATCCACAGCACTCAAAACATCATCCAGCAGAACAATCTCAGCATTCCAATAGACCGCTCGGGCAAGATTAATTCGCGCCTTTTGGCCACCAGAAATAGTGATACCACGCTCACCGACCTCGGTCTGGTCACCAGCAGGAAGGATTTCCAAATCTCGAGTCAACGAACAAGCCTTAATAACTTCATCGTACCATTCCTGATTGAATTCTTTTCCAAACGTGATGTTATCTCGCACAGTTGCATTCTGCACCCATTGCTGTCCACAGAATACAAGACTTCCATTGAGAGACACATTACCATCAACTTTACGCATACCACCGGCAATAGCAGATAGCAAACTACTCTTACCGGAACCGATAGATCCAGTGATGATAACAAACTCGCCACTTTGAACCTCCAAGTCGAGACCAGTGAATCCATTAAAAGCATCATTTCCGGATGTCTGAGAATCGTCATCAGAAATGACAGGGACCTTCTCATCTGGAGCAGTAACGGGCTCAACAATAGGACCAGGAGCACCGTTAACGTCAGAGGTATGAGTTCGGATACTTTCAATGGGAGACAGCTCTTCGCTTTGTTCATTGACAGTCTTCTTTTCAGTCGAACCAGCAGAAGAAGAAGCATCAGCAGAAAACTTGGATGCGCCATTGTCAGACTCTGGAGAATCAGGAGACTCTTCTTCCGTTGCCTTCTCCCAAATAAATGTACCTCCTTTGACAGAAATTGCCGCCTCCTGGTTGTAGTCATATGTGAGGTATCGTTCGTCTTCGGGTGCAGATAACAGATCTTGAATTCGACCAACGGCCAA
Organism: Sugiyamaella smithiae; assembly: GCA_030579815.1. Taxonomy (NCBI): domain Eukaryota; kingdom Fungi; phylum Ascomycota; class Dipodascomycetes; order Dipodascales; family Trichomonascaceae; genus Sugiyamaella; species Sugiyamaella smithiae. The sequence continues at coordinate 625,511 of JAKTRV010000008.1, forward strand.
GTAAGAATCGAGACCAGAAATAATAGCCAAAGGCAAAAACATAAGCGGCAAACGAGTGATGTTGAATGTAGTAAGGGAAGAGAAAACAGTAGCAGGATTGAGGTAACCACCAGTTCGAGATAACACGACAAACGAAACCAAACCAGCAAGAGTTGGTGCAGACACAAACAGAGCATTGAGGAGATTTCTCCATGTAAGCATCATCTTGATACGCCACATTTCATGTTTTCTGACCGCGTACACTCGCTCCTGGTATGCTTCTTCCCAAGAGTAGAACTTGATGATCTTCATTGACTGCAAAATCTCTCGCATAACCGATACTCGGCTATCAGTGATCTTGTTGACCTCCTTTCGGATTCGGCCAAGTTTTCGAGCAGTGAAAGTCACTATAAAGAAACACACAAATAACAAACCGAAACCAACCAAACCAGAAACTCCAATATTGGTCAGCACAATGACAATACAGATGACAATGGAAACCGGGAAAGTCCAAGCGAAGTGAATCCATTGCAGAGCAAAATCAATTCGATGACAATCAGTAGAAAGCAAGTTTGTCAATTTACCATTTGTATAGGTGATTCTTGCTTTACCTGAAAGCTTTAGAGATTTTTCATAGATGGACTGACTGAGCACAGCTCGAGCCTGAGCACCTGTCATCATGGCTCTGAAAAAGAACACATTAAGGAAGAAACTGTTGATCAAGAAAAGAGCCACAGTTGCCAATGCATATCCGACACCTTTGCCAACTCCTACATTGGCAACCTGCTTCTCCATAGTGAATGCAATCAGCCGCCTACTGATGAGGGGATTCAACGCCTGAGCGCTATCACTGATGATTTTTAAAGCACCAGCAGACCACCACTGGTAAAAAAATGTTTTATTGAGTGCAAACAGCACCGCATTTTTTGGTAAAGGGGCATTTTCAATCTCATACTCGGATTTGCCTGCCGCTCGAGCTTCTTCCTGAGCCTTTTTCTTATACACTTCCAGGAAGCCTTCAAATTTCTCATATAGGGCCTTTGCTGACACCGAAGTGCCCTCTACGGTCCACAAATCATCTTCTACAAGTTCTCGCAAGTATCCAGTCTTGATGTTAGCAAAAAGGAACCAAAAAAAACAACAAACAAAAACTAAAGATAAAACAATTTCTTCACAGTGAAATTATTTATGCATATGTCAACATACCTTCAAAACAGGATAAATCCATGAAAATGTATATCTCGCCCATACTCCTACAGTTGGTTCAGGATATGGAGCTCTCGTTTTTGGTACTGGAGGAATGGCCGACCCAACAAAAGGGGTGAGCATTCGAAATTTTCCAGTTTTCGCAGCTGGCGCCACCTCGTCGCCCATTTGAGCTGCTGAATCGTCTGTCATATTGGCCACCGGCACGGGCTATAAATTTCACACCAACAAACGAACTGCCAATTCACAGTGGACTCCTCAGGCACAAAACCGAAAGCCGATCAACTGTGTACTTATAGGACTAGTTTTACTGACAAGTTGTGAGTCGACGATTTATAATTGCGATGGAGTGGGATCGGATGCCTATTGCGACCGGTCGGACTCCGACCCCAGCGCCGTGCCATTGTTTGACTCACGGCGCAGTGGTCCAGAGAAGATATAACAATAACGGTGTCCACAGTATTGGAACAATGTCGTAGTGAGTTCATTCATTAACGAGATGTTATAGAGTAGTTGTAGTTGAGACAGTATGGAGCCCAGCTCTTCATGCCATATCTGATGTCGGCCGGTGGTGAGGCTGGCACACAACCTTATCTTATCGCTTGTAGCGCCGATCAGCGCCGAGATTTTCAGGCCAGCATATGCAAAAAAATATTACAGGCTTTGGGCAGCCGGACTCCTATGAGGCCCAGATCATTTCGGACTCCTGTAATGTGCTTACTCATGGATAGATTGTTACATTGCTCAGTGCTCGGTATTCGGACATTGCGTGCAGGGTTTGGTCGGCTTGCGAGCGGGGGGCACTGCTAACAAGAAGCGGGGGCAGGGACATTGAGAAAATCATCAGAGCAAGATCAACTACAAAATGAGCAATACGGTTGTTTGGTATGTGAACGCATCCAGCAGGACGACAAGTTGCATTTTATATGTATAAACTGTCAGGTGTCAACTAGTTGGACGTAGGATCGACATATATTTGCACTCATTATTACCTCAGTTGCATCTCAACAAAATGCCACAATGTATACTATGACAGTCTCACCCCTGCCACCCAAACAACTATCACCCAAACGGCACTCTACAGTATTTGGACAGTACAACAATGCAGCATACACTACAGTAGAATACAGAAATACACTAGATAGGGCACAGATACATCACAATAAAAACATCACAATAACTACATCACTACACCGAGTCATATGTCAAACTAAACACAGTTCACCTAATAATACCGCAATAGGGCTGGCACTAGTTTTGCTAGTGCAGCGATATCGGCCGGTTCTAAATTGGCTGATCGGCACTCCTAATTGGACTATTGCATCCGGGGAGACGTATGGAATAACCAACCGTACACGGCAGAAGTCAGGACATGATTTACCATGTAATAACTATGCATAGAAACATGGCGTTGCAAGTGGATGCAGGCTTCAATCAAGCACACGGGACGGTGCAGCGCACTACAGCAAGCATTCAGCCTCGTATAGCAAAACGCGGGTCCACAACGGGATGGGGTGTGTGCATGTTTCCGTACAGAGAAGGCTGCATGGAAATTGCAAACCTTAATTCTGGCGACCATCACGTACCCTGTTTCAGGTCAGCAGCACAGAATCTATGGCAATTCGGGGTACGAAAACAATTGCCAAGGCGCCTGCATGTTGCAAAGTGTTGCTTGAATCCATCGCTGCAGCAAGTGCATGTCCGAAAACCGACTTAGTCGCACCGCACCAGTGCACCCTCTGATGACATCTGCGGACCTACGCACACTAAAACACTTCAGCTGTGTGATCCTTCGATGGGCGAAAATTTAATTTACTCACTGTCATTATAAGCTTTTGATAGCAAGCATATCACACCCGCTTAACTGAGAATAGGCTACTTGCGTGTCGTCCTGTTCCCCACGAAAACAACTTGCTGGGCCAACTGGGGAGGCTTCGTAAGCGGATTCACCCGCGACAAGGACCTCGCTACACAAAGAAGGAACCCAATGCATAGCACTGGCTGCCCGGCTCATTGCCGATCCTTTCATCATATGTGAAGAACCCGAGCTCGCAGCGTATAGCGCTCTGTCAGACCACATGCTGCATTACCAATACGGTACAGACGCAAGTTTGCAATCCCTGCCATGCGCACTCGTTTCAATAAGCAGAAACCCTTGCAGAGCGATTTCCTACTTGGACTCGCATTAGGGTCGAGTTTCTCCAAACCACGCTAGTGCGAAACGATAGTGGTTCATTTTTTTTGACCGCGGTTCGATCGACCAACCTCACATGTTTAGTTTCCCCTCTTTCCTAACTAGTGCGCTAGCATGGACTAAGTGCACTCCAAGTTTCGCAGTAGTCGCAGTTGTGCAATGCACGTCGACGTCCTGGTGCATGGATTCATCATCGGACTTGGTGTTCATTTCGCACTTGGCCGATCTTGTTCCCCAGTCGACCTTCGAATATTGTAACAACCAGATCGCCTTTTGAAGGAGCTGGCTCGGATTGGCTCGGATTGTTGTTTGCATTAGGCTATTTGTGACAGCGCCGTGGACCGCCTGGTGTTGCGTGGTGCAGAACCAGAACCTAACCTAAGATAGACGATCTCTAAACTTTAATACACTCAAGTGCCAAAACACCTGGAACAAAAATTTGCTGGCTGGACTGCTGTACTGGCGAATATCCTACTACGCATTAGTGGACTACATGCATTGCTGCAACAACCAGCAGTAAAAAGAAATCTTACCTGGAGCTGGATTTTTTTTATTTTTGTGTCGTCCGTCATTTTCAATTTAGTAGCCCTGGACTTGTCGTCAATTCTTCACAAGGACGCTTGATCCTTCTGACTGAACCACCTGGACTCTGTGTTGGATTTGATTTTGGGGGCCTTGGTCGTTAGCCTACTGTGTTGACAGTGCGTTTGATAGTCAGAAAAGGTTGGAATTTGGAAAATCTTGCCATTTCTTCTTGCACATTAGCTAAGCCTAGCAGTGCATCTCACCCACCGTCGGTTCCCCCCGCGCGCGCCGACACACTTCCTAGTTGGTCAAGTAGAATCGGCACACTGGCGTCCAAATAAACTCGGCGTATGCATTGACTCCGTATTAAAGACGGGGGCATTGTTAGTTTGTCCGCTACGACTCAACTGAATAGTATTTATAAAGCCAAGCTGCCCTTTGCTTTTCAGATGAGTGGTTCGAATTCAAATATAGGAACTACGTCAGGCTCGGGAGGTTCTAATACCAACATGTCTGACATTCATGCTATGCTACACAACCCAATCAACTCTACTTCAGGCCAGGGCTCTGGATTCCAAATGTCCCAGCTTATCAGCCCAGGGTTGTTTGACGGGAGTTCCTCTCAAGACAATGACTTTACTCCTCGTCAGCCTAACCAGTACAGCTACGCGTCTCTGGTAAGACCCCCTCATAACCAACTGCCTCTACCTCCACCTCATGGAGCCCTCGAGTCCATTCCGCCTCTGGTCACCAACTCGCCTCCTCCTCAAGGCCATGATGATCACTTCAAGACCATTCTGTCGTCGGGGTCTTTTCAAAACAACCAACACAATTTGTCTGGCATTGGAAACATTTCCAACCTGACGTCTCTGGTAGACGATATAGACATGCCCCCTCCCACCCATCATCAATCTCATCATCATCATCAACAACAACCTACCACCCATCATCCTTTGCATCACTCTGGGCACGACTTATTGTCTCGTCCTCGACCGAATATACGGTCAAAGAACTTTTTGCAGAGCTCAGACGACATGTCGTCTGCTATGGACTCGACTCCTATTACGTCTACAAGTGGTTTGTCCTCTCTCACGTCATTAGCGGGTGCAAACTCGGGTATGTCTCATCGTCCGTCGGCAACTTTCTCTCTGGAGCGCAAGCGAGCTATGGACCACTTTGACAACAGCCCAGCGAACATTGCAAACATAAACAGACAGCTCATGAGAAACGCAAAGGCCAAGTTTTCTCGCAATGATGACGAGCTTCTCATCAATCTTAAAGAGGTGAAAAAGCTAACTTGGAGACAAATAGCGGAACACTTTGACGGCCGTACTGCCGGTGCTCTACAAGTGCGCTACTGTACCAAACTTAAGACAAGGTCACCACCATGGAGTGACCAGGACCTTATTGCCCTGCGTGATGCTGTTCGTCGCTACGAAGATGACAAATGGTCTATTATCTCTCAATCTCTGGGTAACAGGTTTACTCCAAAGGCTTGTGAAGATAAATTCATGCAAGTCAATGATAAGCACTATATGCCTTCGGACGAAGGTCACAATTAACGAGCTACGATTTATGACCTGTACCTTTTGATACTATATATAATTTAATCGATTCTAGATTGAAAATTTCAAGTCTGTTTGGGCTTCTACCAAGCGCTAAAACAACCGCCTGTTACCATCGCATGATCGCATGCTGCTGCGCGTATTAATTGAAGTCTACCACTCCAGCGCTAACCCCTGGTCGCCGCAGCAACAGCCCTGTTGTGTATGTGGATTGCCAGATTAGGGTTAATTGGGTCTATAAAAACAAATATATGAATCCGATCAATATATTGACTCCTTTTGGAACTGAGATATTCACGTAGTGGTCAATGTCGTCCCGTACGAAACGTCCTGGCACCGCCCAATCCGTGGCGTCTACAGGATCACAGCCCAACTCTCCTATGCCGTCTATAGACCCCCTGTCGGAAAGTAGGAAGCGACAGACAAAACGTGATGAAGCGATTCGACGCAAATTGGAGAATGAGATTTCCAAGCGTCGAAACCAGGTCGGTAAGACCAAGATGCCGCGACGACGACCGGCTGGAACCGTTCTTGCCCTGCGACCTTCGCCTCCATTGACAATGAAGTTCAACACGAGCATTCATGAAGCGGCCCAGTTTATGTCTGCCAAGCGGGAGAACTGCGTGCTGGTGCTGGATGGCGATGACAGCATCTGTGGAATTTTCACTGCTAAAGATCTGGCGTTTAAAATTGTTGGCTCTGGTCTTGACGCAAAGAATATGACTATCCAGGACATTATGACCAAGAACCCCCTGTGTGCAAACACTGACACCTCGGCCACTGATGCGCTGAATCTGATGGTCCAGAGAGGATTTCGACACTTGCCAGTTATGGACGAGAACCAAGATATTGCTGGTGTGCTCGACATTACAAAGTGCTTTTTTGAAGCGATGGAGAAGCTCGAAAGAGTGTACCAATCATCCCGTAAACTGCATGATGCGCTGGAAGGCGTCCAGTCTGAGCTCGGATCATCTCAGCCAGCTCAGATTATCAGCTACGTTGAGGCATTGAAGCAGCAGACTGAGGGCCCAGATCTTGAATCTATTCTCACTGGCACTTCACCGGTGTTTGTGGATGTTCGAACCAGTGTTGCCGAAGCAGCTACTTTGATGAAGAACAACCACACTACTGCTGTACTGGTGACCGACCAAAATAGCATTACTGGTATTTTCACCTCAAAGGATGTTGTTCTACGAGTGATTGCTGCTGGGCTTGATCCTCGCACTTGCAGTGTTGTGCGAGTGATGACTCCTCAGCCCGATTTCGCTCCAAAGTCCATGAGCATCCAGGCTGCCTTGCGCAAGATGCACGAGGGCCACTATCTCAACCTGCCTGTCATGGATGATGACCATGAGGTCGTTGGAATCGTGGATGTGCTCAAGCTGACCTATGCGACTCTTGAGCAGATAAATAGCATGAACGGCAGCGATGCCGAGGGCCCTGCCTGGAACAAATTCTGGATGTCGTTGGACAACGACTCTGAATCCGTGCATTCTGATAGCCAACGGGCTGCTACTCCTCTTTCTGAGCACCAATCTAATGTGCCTGATCTCGAACATATACCCTCTTCGCCTCCCGAGATCTCGCGCTCAGAGTTGGCCCAGTTTAATATCGGAGAGCTGGGTCCCAATGATTCCATCTCGCGGCTCGGTGGTATTAATAGAAACCTCGCTGCGGATGACACTCCTTTCCCATTCAAGTTCAAGTCGCCTACTGGACGAGTGCACCGAATTACTGTTTCGCAGGAAGCCGGCATTCAGGTTCTTCGAGATAGCATTATTGCCAAACTCAACGACTCAGAACTCAGTGGCCTTGGCGGTGCTGGTGTTGTCGAAGACGGCCAGATCACCAAACAAGGGTTCGCAGTCAGCTACATCGACGATGAAGGAGATGCAGTGGCTATAACGACCAACCAGGATCTGATTGATGCCATAAACATTTCGCGGGTATGTGGATTCGACAAAGCAGACATCTATGTGCATCATCCAGACTCTCAAGTGGAGGCACCGAAATCTGCAAAGCCCCGTCGGTCGCTAGCACCCGAAGATGAGCCTGCAGAGACCAAGAAGAAGGCAGCAGCAGCTTCTGCATCAGCAGATGTCATACCTGGAGTACCTAATGAGCTTCTACTTCCAGGTGCCATCGTGACACTGGCCATATCCATAGTTTTGGTGTTTTCTCTCACCAAGGGACACAAGTAATGCACAATCTACCAAATGATAATGAGAACTGTCTAATAAACAGAGCCAAAAAATGAATTAAAATCTATGTACATACTACTCCAAGGCCTTCTTGAGCAATTGCTGCTGTCGAGAAGTGCTGGCGCTCTTTGCTTCTCGCAGATACTTCTTGAAGTTGTTTTTCATTCGCAGCCTCTCCTCAGTGGCATCTCGAATAGTGACATTGGTACCCTCGAAATCTTTGGGGTCCAAATATATGGCATCAGGCATATTTTCGTCGAAATGCTTTCCAGCCACTTTGGTAATTAAATAATCGTGCACGTCTTGTATCGTATCAACATTGCTGAGTACCAGATCAGGAATGATTACCCCTAGCTCTTTAGAAACAGCCTTTGTGTAGTTAAAACGGAGACTTAGATCATCCAATGAAGTACTGAGCCAGTTTGACTCGACGCTTGAATCTGCGGATCCAATAACACTGTCGTAAACTGTCTTGAGAGTGGTTTGTACCTGCTCTAAAGTAACTTCTGGAGCAGTGGGGTTTAGAGGCCAGGCATTCACTTCAAAACCATTATGCTGTAATGCCCAAGTATCTTCCTGTTGAGGCAATCCCAATACTCTTAGTTTGGGTCGTTTTATGGACTTGTCACCTTCACCAGATTCAATCTCCTTCATGACATCTTTGGTCTTAGGGGTCGCTACAGCAGCACTGGGAGCCGGCGTATTTTTGGCGGTCCGGCGAAAAAAATCAAACAGGTCCTGTCGAGCAGGTGTCATATGCAAGAACCTGACTCGGGGTGCCAGCGAAGGCACCGCCGATGTCAATGAACCCAATGCTCTTCTAGACATGGGTGTAGGAAGTGTAATTTTTCAACAGCCGCATAAGTCAAGATGTAGGCCAGACCTAACTGCTATAGCTAGCCATGAGTCGATAAATGTGAACAAAGAAACAGAATAAAAAAACAAACAACGAACAAGAACAAATAAAAAGGATACCGTGGAGAAATTTTTTTAAAAAAAATCAAAAATTGGGGAATTTGGACAAAACAATGCTGAAACTTGACACTACCAGAGTACACCAGATTCACCCGACATCCAGGCAGATACCATGCCACTACAGATACCGGTAACAGTTCGAAAGCATTTGAAACAGAAAGAAAATATGTCTATAAATACATCAACGGAAAAACATCCACCAAATTAAAAACAGAAATATAAAAGCCACGCCCACCACAGGAATGTACTGGCGGATCATAGCCTCAAAGTTGATGCGTTGGGCCGTTCGCCTGTATTTCTTCGACTCTGTTCGCAAAGATGAAGACAGGTCCGACATCTTGTCGAGACTGTCTCCTCGGTACAGCAAGTCCTCAATGTTCTTGGTCATGACTTTGGTCACGTCCTGCAGCTCAGCGTTCAGCTTGTCGATGTTCTGAGTAGCACGGGCGTCTTGGTACACTCGCTTCGTCTTTTGAATAAAGTTGTCAAACTGGACAAATGCATATGGTCGCACGCCAGGTTTCAGGGCTTCCTGGCCATACGAGTTGTAAAACTCTTTATCAAGCTCCTCCAAGTATGAAAACGACAATTTCCTAGGATACGAATGGTCACAGATGCACATGTAGATGATATCATTGGAAACCAGGTAGCTGTGTGAGGACTGCTGTTGCTTCTATGACCCGCACTGCTGTACTTACTGAATTGTGTATTCTCCACTTTCAATGCTTGCTCGTGGCTCTGAGTTGTTTGTGATTTTGCGAACAATGACTTTGAGCTGCTTCTTCTGCTCCTCCAATTGGGTCAGCTCTCGCTCCTCATCTACTGAGGCAGACAACGGAAGTCCTTCTGTTAGATCAACTGGTTTGGCCACTTACCATCGCTTTTTCGTGCAATAAACGTGGACAGAACCATCTTGTAAGTTGACACGTTAAGCGCGGCTGGCTCTGTACGCAGTCTGGAGCATGCAGCCTGGCGACCAGATGTAATGTTCAAGAGATAATCGGCACTTGAAAAACTCTAAGCGGTTATTGTCGCCATGTGAGACTTCCAATTAGCAACAGGCCACAATTGACGAAACAATTGCTAGGCTGCAGCAGTTAGAAAGCAATAGATTGGCACCTATACTTCCAGATAGTTGGGGGTCATCACGCATATAGCTTTATAACACTCGAAACTTACAAACCTGGCTTCCCTAAATATCTACACATATCTACACATATCTACACATATTACGATATTGCGACACATACATGTGGCAGCCATATATGGGCAGTGAGTTCACACAGGCATACAGTGGTGAGCGTTTTCTCTTATTTTTATTACGCATCTTTCTGTCACTCATCTCGGACTTGGGGTATGGAGTTGCGGATTAAAGATGCACCAGCGACTCCACCTATCCACGAAATCAAACTGAAAAAGAATCTCTGGCTTCATCAGTAAATAACTGCTACTTGAAATAATAATAGGACCACATGTGGTGAGCCGGTGGATCCAAAACTCCTGTATCTAGACACAAATCAAACAGTATTCCACATCTCGGATATACCGTTTAGGACAGCCGGTCACGTGCATGTGGGGGATGCCGTAATGGGGGATCATATAATGGCCCAGGCAGACGCTAAGAGACTTGGCTTCACACAAAAATGTCGGTCGACGTGGTGGTTGTTGGTGCTGGTATCAGTGGTATTGCTGCAGCTTCAGAATTGGTCAAAAATGGCCTCAAGGTAGTCGTGTTGGAGGGACGGTCCCGATTAGGAGGACGACTGTTTACAGACCGAAAGTCTGGTTCAGCACCTTACGAGTTTGGGTGCAGCTGGATCCACGAGTCAATGGACAATCCGTTCTTTAATATGGCATTGGAGAACGGAATTGAGGTTGGCTACGATGATGGCAATATTGCTCTGTATGACAAGGATGGGCCTCTGGATCCTAGTAAGCAGTTGGGGCCTGCCATGGCTGATTTCAGCGCTTTTGCTACTGTGTATTTTGAAGACAATGCTAAGGATATTTCTCTTAAAGAGCTGGTGGATCTGTTTGTCAAGCAGCACCCTCAATTGTCATCTCAACAGAAGCAAGGACTGCCCTCTTTGTTGAGACTTCCTCAGATCGGTAAGGGTCTTGATTGGAATGAATTGTCTGCAAAACTGGCTACATCAGGCCCTGCCAAAGGTAGAGACCTTGTACTGTTGGGTGGTTACGACAAGATTTACAATCTAATCAAGGGCCCAGTTGCAGATGCTGATATCCTTTTGGAGACTCCAGTCGACTCAATCGAGTCCTCCGATAGTGGTGTCACAGTCAAGACTGCTACGGGAAAGACATTTACCGCAAAGTACGCTGTGGTGACAGCCCCTCTTGGAGTTTTAAAGCATAACGACATCAGTTTCTCTCCAGAGCTTCCTTCAGCCTTGAAGCAGGCCATTGAGACCGGTGCAGTGAGTCAGGTTGGAAAGGTGTATATGGAATTTGACTCAGTGTTCTGGCCTGAGGATGTTGACAAGATGCTAGTTGCCGGCAATAATGAGGGCCTGCCACTGTTTGTGTCCAATTGGTACAAATACAATGGTCAGAAGAAATATCCCGGTCTGTTTGTCATCACTCCACCTCCTCTGACTGCAAAGTTCGAGGCCGATGCTGCTTCTGCCTTTGAATATCTCAAGCCAACTCTTGAATCTCTTCGAACCGACAAATCAAAGCCAGTTCCTAAGCCAACTCGAGTCACCACCTCAAAATGGTCTGTCGAATCCTTTTCGCGAGGTTCTTACTCCACCTATAAGACAGGTTACGATCTCACCAAGAGTGTCGCTGCATTTGAAAGTGGAGCTGGTAGAGTGCGGTTTGCTGGCGAGCACACTATCATTAGAGGCGCTACTTTTGCCCATGGAGCTTACAGAAGTGGGCTGCGAGAAGCTGCTTACATAGTGTCTCACTTGAAAAGCAAGATATAGTTGGCATTCTACCACAGATCATAGTTAGATATGAATATACATTATTTTAAACGCCTGCTTCAGCTACGTATTAACATTGTCTTTTTCCTTTTTTACACAACATTTTTTGTCTATCAGCGACAAAAAGTCGTTTCGAGGTGCATATCTATGCATCGTCGACCGCCCGGCGGCACGCCGTCGGATTTGTCCGACCTTGGCGAAGCATAAATAAGAGACGAATTCTCAATTTATTTTAAAATGTCGGTCTCAACAGAGTTCCTTCGAGAGTTGCCCAAATGCGAACACCATGTCCATATTGAGGGCACTTTAAGCCCAGAACTGTTCTTTGAACTTGCGGGCAGACATAATGTCAAGCTTCCTGAAGGATTTCCTCCAACAGTTGAAGAGCTGTACGAAAGATATGCTCGTTTCACCGATCTTCAGGACTTCCTCAACTTCTACTACATAGGAATGTCTGGTCTGATCGATCAACAAGACTTTGAAGATCTCACCTATAACTTTTTGATTAAGCAGCATGCTGATGGAGTCCATCACTCCGAGATCTTTTTTGATCCTCAAGTACATCTTGAACGGGGCTTGAAAATGGAGGATGTCGTGGCAGGAATTACCGCTGCTCAGAAACGAGCTGAAAAGGAGTTTGGTATATCTACAAAGCTGATCATGTGCTTTGTTAGACACTTGCCAGTGCATGATGCTCTTAGCGCTCTTGAGTTGGCAGTTCCTCATGTCAAGTCTGGCCATATCCACGGAATTGGCCTGGACTCTACAGAGGTTGATCATCGGCCAGCCATCTACAAGCCGATTTACGATCGAGCTCGTGAGCTGGATTTGGGATTGAACTTCACTGCTCATGCCGGTGAAGAGGGAGACCACACTTATGTCAACGAAGCGATCTCTCACTTGCAGGTGACTCGTGTCGATCATGGTGTTCAATCTGCTAGGGATGAAGATACCTTGAAAAGGCTTGCTTCTTCTAACATCATGCTCACTGTGTGCCCGATCTCCAACTTGAAGCTGAAAGGAGTCACTAGTATTGCTGAAGTTCCACTGAAGAAGCTTCTTGAGTACGACGTCCCGTTCAGTATCAATGGCGATGATCCCGCGTACTTTGGTGGATATACCCTGGACAACTATTTGGCTGTTCAGGAGCATTTCAACTTCGATATTAGTACCTGGTGCAAAATTGCCCATTACAGTATTGAGGGAAGCTGGATTACCATTGACCGCAAGAACGAGCTTAAGCAGAAAGTTGAAGTGGTTCGACAAAAATACGAATAGATGATATATGTATTATAATAAACTGTTAATAGACAAGATCAAGAGGGGGGGAGGGGGGGGGGGGTGTAGAAATCTATATCACACCTTTAGAGAATGCTAAACTCCACGTGCGTGACATGCCACCGTCCAGCCATTGTGGTTGGAAGCCCTCTGAAAAGAACTTGAAAGCTGAATTGGGGTCAAAAAGTGCTTTGTTAAGCATTAAAATTCCTTTCCAGCCACTGTCAACGGTGGGGACAAGCTTTTCGATATGCTGATCCCACTCTTCTTTCACAAACTTGGCGCTTCTAACGTACGAAGATACCGGGGTGGTAGGTATCATATGTATCCCTTGGATATATTCCGGATTCAATCCAAAGTATGTAGCATGATCAATTTTGTTTTCAAATGTAATACCACTGACCTTATTTGCGATGAAGTTCTTTGGCTGCTCAACATTGTCGTCGGAAAAGAGCATATACTTATTCATTGCTCTTCTCATTACAGCAATCATGAGGTTACCACGGCTCTCCATCGCAGCATCTCCCGACACTAGGCCCCACAGCTTGACTCCGTAAGCAAAATGATAATCTTCAGAAGATGATTCTTCATCCTTTCCATCCCCTGACAAGAAAAGCCCCTTGGCCCACGAATGCCCGACAAACCAATCAAAAGAGCGAGATATCGGAAATTCGGTATCTTCTCCATAATTAGAGACGTCCCGAACCAAAGAATTTACCCAGGTTATGTTCTCAGATATCCATTTTCCGCCGTATTCCTTGTCTATTTGCCCAATAACTGCGGCAGCATGGAAGAAATATCCGTAGTGGAAATGGTGATCGTTGTAATATGTATTTCCGAAATCAGCATTGGGGTCATTGAAACCAGCGACCGAAACTAAGCCCTTATACGCTGTGTCATAAACGAGAGGGTTCAGCTGCTGATTCCTAGTGAAAACCGCAAATGCATCTTTAAGCTTATCTAAACCCTGTTTTGTGAGGGCATCATCTTTTAAAATGTACTTTGTCACAATCAAGATGAACGCAAACTTGTCAAGACCTTTCCCGCTAAAATACATTGAATCAAGGCAAGACTGGCCCTTGATATCCTGATTGAGCTCGTCTTGAGCGACTTGCCGAAGCAATGCCAAGTCGCCTGAGTTAAACTTCCCCGCATTAAACGAACTGTCCCCCTTGAATGAACAAGACTCGGTCCAAGGTAAGAATCCGACAAAATTCGGCAAGCTCTCCTTCATTTCAAGAACATCTGTGATGCAACCTGTCATTTTTCCCATAACAGTAGAGTCCAACTTTGCTTTAGTCACTCTACCAGTCATAGTTTGGGTGAACGATTCGACATGGTGAGGTAGAGCGTAGATTAATGCCTTTCCGCTTCTGCTTCTGCCTCCCATGTTATATCGGATTCTATAAGTACCAGTTGCTCCATTATCCGATATATCTCCTTCTAAAACAGCAGACTGTGCATAGGCACCGGCAGCCATATCGAATGCGTCTTCACAACCATCCGGACAAGAGCCTACCTGAATGACAGCACCGTCCACTCTATTACTAGCGACAAAATGGTTCCCATCTTTCAGTGAAAAGGAAACTTGCTGGCCATTTGGGACAGACACATATAACAGCCAGGTAACGCCATTGAACAGCTTCAATCGAAACTTCAGAATTCCATCAAAAGGGCTGTTACAAGGCTCAACGGCTTGGAAACCAACCAGCGATTGTACTTGTGGGGTCAAATTTGAGTAAATGCCGGAAATAAATCCGATACCAGATGCTAACGGGATAGAGATTTTTCCAGGGCCATCTCTCTGAGAAAGGGTGACATTCACCGACAATGGTCCGTAAGAATCAGTGGTAAGCTTGACATTAGTGGCATTGAACTCGGCTGCGCCTAGATTTGCTGACTGGATCCCAGCTGGATTGAAATAGTACTGAACAGGATTGGCATTGGGGTCTTGGCCAAATACCCGCTGATTCTCTGTGCAATGAGATACAGCAAACCCCCAAAGATTATCATTCTGAGACCACCAAACAGCATAAGGATGGGGAAAACATGGAAGCGTTCGCTGATCTAACAACAAGTTAGCATAAAACTTATTTGTCTGAATAGATCCACTTGTTGGGTCCAAAGGATTCAATGGATGAGGCTTCTTCTCAAATACATTGGAAATTCCTGTCCCAATCTTCACAAATGGGTTCCCATTAAACTGCGATGGGTTCACTGCCATGTTGAGATGCAGAGCGCAAGCTTGGGCATCGCCTCGTGTAATATCAAGGCGGTTTTGGCGTCTGTGCGGCAATCACCGGAGTCAATCCACTCGGTGACTTGTAGAATTTGACATTTGTTCTATCATACCAGCATAGCAATTGATGTTGATGAAGATGGTATCCTGTTTCGGATGAACCAGTTCACTAATTGGCTGGTTAATCGGACTGTGGGATGCAAGCTAATTGGGCCGGTAACGTGAGGGATGTATCACTATTTTGGGGTAGACGAAGGGATAACAGCATAATACCATTGGAAAAACTGTGTTTCTGGCCGAATTACTGAGGTATGGATTCTTCGCTTAAAATGTTTATTTGGAGAAAGTTGTCCAGCTACTTTAATTTGACTTATGCATAAACGTGCAGTTTGCATGCAATGGGTGCGTTAGGGTTGACCCCGTTGGTTTCGGTTAAGTTTGCCAGAGCAGGAGATGAACAGAGATCTAACATTGAGCTATACTTGTGGCACATTCTTGGTACATATGTGAAACGGAGCCCTGGTCGACTGGCTTTACGTGAGAGCGTACTGACGCCGTGACAAGGTGACGGGGTCTGCGCATACTGGCTCACAGCGCATCAACTAATTGAAAAGAAGAGTCATTGATCATGTTCTGCCCTATCTGTACTCTGACTATGGTCCTATTTAGTTCTAGTCACAGCAAGGTAGGTCCTGTTGGTAATTGGCCGTGTGCCTGCACCGGAGACTTCTCCGTGATAGGCGTCTCCGTCTTGCATGTATGGACAGCCTGGTTACACTCAAACAATTGAGATTGAACACAGAATCATAGCCTTTTGCTCTTTAAAGCAGTTATATGCAATACAAATAATTGCATCAGGTTTGAAGGCCATCTCTTTCTTGACTCAGACGTATTTGGATGCGAACTAGACGAATACTCCTTTATGTAGTGATAGCCGTGCAACGGAATTTACTCCGTGCATAAGACAGTTTAGGAATCAGTTCCCGCAAATCGAAACAATTTTGGTCATTTGTTAAGCCAGTCGGTTAATAGAGAATATCATATATATATGTATATATCATATCAATGAACTGCTTTGACTAAAGGTACCCTGGCTTTCAAGGTAATGCATTGCGAGCGCGTAAAGTCATCGATGGCTTGGTTAGCAGATAGAGAAGCTAACGAGCTTACAGAAGACAAGATCCCTCCGAATGGAGGCTCGAAAGCATGGATACAAGTTATTTTGGCTTATATCACATACCTTAATTCTTGGGGGTTAGTAAATACGTATGGATCCTTTTTGACTTACTTTCAAACCACATTATTGCCAAACGAGTCGCCTTCTAGATTGGCTTGGATAGGATCTATACAGGCATTCGTTATACTTGCAGGATCCGTCTTCACTGGAAGGCTTTTGGATGCCGGATACTTACGACATCTGATCATAGTTGGTTCATTCATGACATCATTTGGGATGATGATGACCAGTTTGTGCTCCCAGTACTATCAACTCGTATTGGCCCAGGGACTGTGTGTAGGACTCGGGTGTAGCCTGTTGTACTTGACATCAGTAGGAGTAGCAGCATCTTACTTCACTACTAAAGGGCCACTTGTAATTGGAATCTTGGCATCAGCATCGCCTTTGGGGGGCATTATTTATCCTATTATGATTCAAAAACTACACACTTCTCTCGGTTACCCTTGGATGGCTCGAATTTTGGGATTCTTTATCTTGGCACTATCAATACTACCTAGCATGTTTTCTGCATATTTTATGAAGCCAATTCCCAGGGGTGGATTTCTTCATATTGAGTCTCTCAAAGATAAAAAGCTCATGGTATTTTCTTTTGGGACGGTTTTCGGTTTGATGGGATACTTTGTTCCAGTGTTTTACTTACAGTCATTTGCAATTAGCGTAGGAGTATCTGTGGGTGTTCAAACCTACCTATTGCCCATATTGTATATATCCTCTATACCCGGTCGAATTTTACCCAATATGCTGGTTAATAGGTTTGGAGCTCTATACATACTAGTTTCGATCTCACTAGTGATGAGCATATTAAATTTTTCATGGATAGCCGTCCACAACGTTGGAGGGGTAATAATCTTTGCTGTACTGTACGGATTCTTTTCTGGATCTTTCTTCTCTTTGATGTCAGCATCTGTGGTGGAAATGACCCCCGACATTTCCATTATCGGCATCAGAATGGGAACAAGCCTCTTGATTTCCTCTATAGGATTTCTTGTGGGTAGCCCTATTGCTGGCGCTATTGTGGCCAGTCAGAGTGGAGAATACCAAGGAGCTCAAATCTTCTGCGGTGTTGTAATGGCTGTCAGTGCATTTATTATTCTTTATGCAGCCAGGCTGTAGACAACTAAACAATATTCGGGACAACAACACCGAAAGTTTTCAAATCAATCACTAATGAGGCAAATTGCCCAACATCTACAACCGTAACGAGAGTATCATCGGTGCCGAGCAACGAGAGTGTGTCTCCAACAGCCTACATTTGGCTTGATAACCGAGGTTTGCCGCTGTACTATCTCTAGCATATAGCCGGGATCGCATGACCCTTGACCAGAGCTATCCTAAGTAGGTATTGCCGGAGGAGGCAGCCGGAGATGACATGTCAAACTACCCACTGCGGGGTATAATTGCTTTTTATTTGTCTTGGCTGATAGCGCCATTGTCCGGGCCCAGTAAATCAAATAAAGAATAAATGCCCTACGAAGTACTGAAATTTTAACTGAAACTGCTATCTGGATCAGATTTGACTGCCATGACAAGAGGA
Source organism: Sugiyamaella smithiae (assembly GCA_030579815.1). NCBI lineage: Eukaryota > Fungi > Ascomycota > Dipodascomycetes > Dipodascales > Trichomonascaceae > Sugiyamaella > Sugiyamaella smithiae. Next base: position 643,392 of record JAKTRV010000008.1, read on the forward strand.
GCAAGCAGAGTTAATGTCGCCATCAGCGGATTGGGCCGGATTGGTCGATATCACTCAATGAATATTTTGAATGGTATCAGAGACATCAATCTCGTAGCTGGGTGCTCGGTTACAGCGGAAGATGTTGAATGGGGAAACGAAAACCTGGCACCATATGGAGTGAATATATATGACAGCTACGAAGAAATGCTACAGAAGCAAGGAAACATCGATGCAGTGTTGATTGCCGCCTCGACATCGGTTCATGCTCAACAGACTATTTCCGCAATTGAAAAGGGGTTTCATGTGTTTTGCGAAAAGCCCCTTGCAACTAATGTCAAAGACGCAGAAGAAGTGGTGATAGCTGTCAATAAGAGACCCGAACTTAAAGTTTTATGCGGGTTTTCAAGGAGGTTTGATGATTCATACAGAGATGCTAAGGACAAAATTGACGCGGGCTTGATTGGAACGCCTTTTGTGTTCAGATCTCAAACCTGCGATCGGCAGGATGATACAGGATTCTTTGTCAAGTACGCAGCTAAATCTGGGGGAATTCTTGTTGACTGTTCTATTCATGATATTGATCTAGCTATGTACTACTTTGGAGAAGATGCTGAGCCTAAATTCATGTCGGCAATGGGTAATGCCGTGATCTATCCAGAGCTGCAAGAGTGGAACGATTCTGACAATGCTTTTGGTCTAATAAAGTTCCATGACGGGAGAATAGCCAATTTTTATGCGTCTAGGATGATGGTACATGGACAAGAGGATGTTACTGAGATAATTGGTGACAAGGGTAAAATATCAGTGAACCGGAATCCCCAGATCAATCTCACAACAGTATCCGACAAGCATGGCGTGCGTAGCGAGGTACCCCAGGACTTTTATGGCAGATTTAAAATGGCGTTTGTAAGAGAGATGACTGAATTTGCCGGCTATATTGTTCACGATAGACCGGTACCATTTTCTTTGGAAGGAAATGTTAAAGTACTCAAATGGGCAAAATATTTACAAGAAGCATTGGAATCTGGTAAGACACTGGAATTCGATGACAAAGGTAACAGAGTCAACTAACAGCGTTTTCTATTAGTTTCAAGATATAGAACTCTAATTATTCCAATCCAAAAAACGATTAAGCTCCATCTTTTGCAAAATCTCAATAACAAAATTTGTACGGCTTCAGGGCAGTGCTAGGAGCAACCAAAGCGGGTTAGTAGAACTCTATTTCGCTCTGCTTAATCGGTGTCCATCTCCGAGAGACTTTAGACGGAGATGATCCGGAACTTCCGTTTTAGGTAGGAAGATTGATCAGCACACACCCGCAACTCATTGCCTTCAGACCGATCAACCAATCATTTGCAGTAATTGTTAACAAAATGCAAAATCAAAGGATTTAAATTCCGAAAATGCTTGTTCCCCGCAATCTCCCCCGGCAGTCAAATGCGGAAAATTGTGGGGCAAGATTGTAATACAATTATAAATATACCAAGTTTGCAAAATCCACAGGCTCAGTCTGATATACCACAACTTGGGCGCACACTGTATTGTCGTCTCCAATATTAAAGTGCTACTGAGAGGATCAATGCCAATGACAAAAGCATCAGAACCAGTCCATTTAGAAGACTTCGCCGTAGATGACGACGTAGACGAGAAGCCAACCATTGTTTTTGCTGATGATGAGGATTTCCATCACAGCAAGCCCACAGGCCTTTTGCTAGTTCTTGTCTTTGTATCTTCGGTCTCACATTTCATGTTTGGATATGATACAGGATATATTTCGTCTGCACTGGTGTCGATAAAAAGCGATTTGGGGAATCATCCGCTGAGCTATGGCCAGCAGGAATTTATAACATCCGCTACATCATTGGGGGCCTTCTGTGGAGCAGCAATAGCAGGATTTCTAGCAGATTGGGTTGGAAGAAAGAGAACATCTATCGGAGCCAATGCATTTCTGATAGTAGGCGCAGCAATGCAATGTGGAGCTAAAACAGTCTGGACAATGATCGGAGGGAGATTTGTCATGGGATGGGGTGTAGGAATTGGTTCAGTAATTGCACCGCTATACATCACTGAGTTATCACCACCTAAATTTCGTGGACGTCTGGTAACTGTCAGCTCTATTATCAGAACAGGTGCACAGTTGATCTCATATGGAATCGGTGCTGGACTGGAACATGTCAACGGCGGTTGGCGGATTCTTGTTGGAATCTCAATAGTTCCCACAGTTCTACAATGCGTACTATTGCTTCCTTTGCCAGATTCTCCTAGGTATCTTGTTCAGAAGGGCAAGCTCGAGGAGGCTCGGACGGCATTAAGAAAAACTCATTTAGGTTCTACAGACCAATCCATCGAAAACAAGGTTGTTGAACTTGTGGAAACAACCCGAGAAGTTCACGCGGATTCTTCAGTTCTTAGAAGGGCATGGATGAAGCTAAAGGAACTGCACAAAGTTCCTGCCAACTTAAGAGCGCTGATAATCGTGTGCGGATCCCAGGGCATAAATCAGTTCACTGGATTCAACTCTCTCATGTATTTCTCAGCAACTATTTTTCAGATAGTAGGATTCAGTAATGCTACAGCGGTGTCAATAATTGTTGCAGGCACCAACTTTATTTTCACTGTTGCGGTCTACTACATCATTGATCGTCTTGGCCGCCGATTCCTAATGCTCGTGTCATTAACAGGAATGTGCATAGCCATGGTGATCTGCTCTGTCGCATTTCATTTTATGGATATAGTGTTCATCGGGAACACCGCAGTGAGCCAATCTAACGACACAAACAGCTGGGGCGTGGTAATACTCGTCTTCATGATGGTGTATGTCGCATTTTTTGCCATTGGATGCGGTGCAGTACCATGGCAGCAATCTGAACTGTTCCCTATGTCCGTTCGTGGACTCGGATCAGCGTTCGCATGTTGCACTAACTGGGCTGGCTCTCTGACCATTGCGTCGACCTTCTTGACCATGATGGAGAAGATCACTCCAACAGGAACTTTTGCTTTTTTCGCGGCAATATCTCTCATAAGCTTCATTTTTCTATGGTTCACATTCCCAGAGCTGTCGAATCTTAGCTTGGAAGAAACTCAACTCATTTTGGCGGATGGATTCAATATTAAGAGGTCTGTCGCGCTCTCCAAAGCCAGGAAACACTAGAGCCACCAAATTCCAGTATACAGCCAGTCACCTAAATAAAATTACTTCATTGGTTCTTATTATCGTTGGCGTAGTCAATTAAAAATTCACCTAGCGCTCGCACTGGATCGTCAGGCTTGTCTGCAGCAATTTTACGAAGGCCGAGCAAAAGTGCTGGAGTGACTTGCTGGTTCATCCATTGTCTGAGCGAACCAGCGACCTTTTCTTCTGGCTTCTCTGATTTAACAGCATGAATAGTATTGGTATCCATTACTGGCTCTTGCACCACGGCTGGCTGTCCAATTGCACTTTGTTCAGACATATGTTAAGAAGTTAAGTGAAATGTCGCGCTACCTGTACCCTACATGTATTATTGCATATAAACATAAAAGCTATCAAATATGGGGATGTATGAGTCTTGTAGAACAGGTGATAAAATGAGCTAATACACGAAAAAAAAGCCTGGTCAAAGCTGTTTAGTGTTGAATCCTCGACGTATTATTAGCAATGCAATGAATAATCTATCAGATACGGTGGCTACTCTTGACCCAAACCTTCCCGTAGAACAAACTGGTCTCCGGACTTTACAGAGGCCAGCTCAGTTGGAGACCACCGATTATCGCCAACAGTCTCTGGAGCAGGTTCAGAGGGCCCCAGCTTGGCTGTACTGAATGTCTCAGCGACCCTCCCTACTCGTACCAGAGGATCTATGCCTTCAGTATCAACTTCGCTGATATGGCCAACGAAAGTCAACTGGGTATCTAACTCCTTTAAGAGCTTTTCTCCTCTAGATGGATCATTCTGTGTGCTATTCAGACCAGACTGTTTGAGGAGTTTGGTCAGAGTCTCCTGATTTGGTCTTTCAGTGGTATCGTTCGATGATGGCTGCAACAGCTCTCCAACATTCCAAGTAGGCTTGGCTAAAAGAGCTTCTATGTCAGCCCTTGACTTAATATGGGCACTGGCATTATTTAATAGAACTCGAGACCACCGCATTTTCCCGTCGAGGCCGAATGTCAGTCAAAACGTGTCCAGGATGAAATTTCGCCGCGCCTGACAGATATATGATGTCTTTAAATCCTTCGATACCCGGACCCTAACATCTCATCTCTTGGCTGAAACAGGAGCGGTCATGTTGTCCCCAGATATAAAGATATTCCAGTTGGTGCAAGTTATTTTTGGAGTCTGAGTAGAATGGAAGGTTAAAAGCTTAGTGAATGATTCAGAACTGCAGTTGGGTATGAATCGGCAGCGTCCGCATACGAGGACGGAGAATTGAGACCCCGTTCGCACAATAACAGCTATAAAAGTGTCACTAACGCCCAAATCGATAATCTGCTCATCAAACCAGTATACAGTGCTGTTGTCGTCCTCTGGTGGAACGCCTTCGATGCTGTAGGTTCGAGTCCAACCCCACACATGCAGTTCGTGGTGGTCCACAACAGCACATGACATCCACCCCCCAGCTCGTGCCAAAATAGCCTCTGGCACTATCGTAACAGGCTTCATATCAAAATTATCATCATTGACAGAATCCCTGCCGAGTTCATCATGTAAATTAGACCCCGCACTATATGTTTGGCCGCATTCTAAGTGAAGCACCACGTGAGAATGACCGGCCTGCAATTGTCCAGTACCACCGGCGCCATCCACTGCCAACCTAAATGATTTAAAGTTAGACTCAAATAGGTCGTCGACATTAATTGCCATCGCAATTGACATATGTGGGCCTCCATTGCCATGTATCCATGCTGGTCCAGCCACAGTCAGTCCATTGGCAGCTACTGCAACATTGCCAACTGACAACTCATTTCCACAAGCCACCACATTCAAGCCAACGCATTTCCATATCTTGCCACATGCATCAACTAATCCCGCCAGTGTCAGAGCCCCAAATGCGCACTTGGCTGGCATGGCAAACTGGTTTGGCACCGATAATTCTCCACCGTCAGCCCCCATGACCACGAGCTTGTCTCTTTTCATATAGAGACACTGCGTTAAACCGCCCCACAGTATTTCACAAGCACCATTAGAGTCTACCAGGCTAAACCTGTTGACCAATTCGCCTTCTCCACCTATTTGGCCGTACTGGTTCCACCCAACGGCATATGTCTTCATAGAGCAAGTTGGCATATGCAGACTCAATGCACATCGCGGATTATCGGACTATTGCAATCCGACAAGATAAAAAGGCCAACGGTTGCTAGTGTTGCATTGGTACCAAACCACTCAAAAAAGAGACCAAAACGAAAATGCCAGCTGCTCCACGGGACCTTTCTGTAAGTGTTTTGCAATATGAGATGTTTTTTTTTTAGATGAGGGACTAATGTGAGATTGAGACACTAGCAGAGCACGAAGCTACATGCGTGCTGCCAGGATTCTCGTCCGATATCGCTTGGAAGCTGGGTAATGCTGTGCGAGAGGCAGCTTTGCAGTTTGACAGAGCAGTGTTGATTTCAATTCAGGCTGCCAATGGACTGGTACTTTTCCAGACCACTACTGGTCCTGGCATTAGTCCAGACAACATTTCCTGGGCCAAGAGAAAGGTCAATGTAGTAACCCGATTCGAGACTTCCAGTTTCAAGATTGGCTGCCAGCTGCGATTGGAGAACAAGTCTCTTGAGGATGCTTTTGAGTGTGTTACAAAGGTCGACTTTGCCAGCCACGGAGGTGCCTTTCCACTGCGGGTCAAGGGCATCGATGGTTTGGTTGGTGTGATTGTTGTCAGTGGTCTCCACCAGCATGACGACCATATGGTGTGTGTCAATGGTATCAAAAAGTTTTTGTCCGAGTACAAGAACTAGGCTGCTGATACTGGCACTATCTAGTTAAGTAGCTTCCTGCTCAAAATGATATTTAGTACTGAAGGATCTAACGGTTCATATGAACCGTTATCCCCCCTGAACACGGATGGGGTGCATCATCGTAGACGGTCGAACAACTTTGCACTTTAACTTGTTATGTGTCTGGGATTCTTCGTAATCCATCTATTACAAACAAAAGTTGACTGGGACGAAGGAATTGCACTCGGTATAGATAGCTTCCGAGTCTCAGCGTGCTCTAAAGACTATGACGGCGGTGAAGCTCTTGCCATTGCAGAAAACTAAAGAAACAGCAGCTGGCAGTTGGGCGCATGAGCATTATCTGTTAAAAGTCCGTGATGTATCTGGCGACAGCGAATTCAGGTGATATAGCATCTATACTAGATAGATCGCCAGGACCTGAACACGAGCACAGCCACCACCACTAGTTATCTGACCAATAATTTTGCTGTTGGCATTAGTGTAATGAAATATGTGACATAATAACTCAAGCGTCGAGATCTCCGGCTCTTGGCTCCTAGCTCTTAAGTTAAGTCGACCCAACATCATTGATGATAGCACCCTCGAAGCTGGAGCACTCATATGATTCAATAATACTTCAAGTGAGCGTGTGGTCCCTTGGACTTGCCACCTTAGATTAATTCCGTTTTCTAAGAATCTAAGAGCTACAATCGGCTCTTTCGAGCACAACCAATCCAGGGCCGCAACAGCACCCGAGAGCTGCTATATACTACTCGTCATTCGAATATTACACTTCCTGAACCAAACTACTACAATGTATTATGGGTACTTATATATTCGTCTATTATAAGACGTTGAGCATATCTCTTGAGAATTATACAGCACATCCCAGTACGTGTTACTGAACTCTACTCGGTCTTTATCTAGCCGCACCAGTTCTGCAACACATACAAAAAAAAGTGACTAAAATATAAATGACAGCTAAACAGGTAATCCAACGAGACAACTAACGGGTCAGTGGACGCTCCCTATAATGAAGCACCACATTATCTATGATTCGTATCTCAGATCGATTTCTCTTCCGTGCAGAATCACTCCCGAAGTTACCATCCCAGCAGAAATCTACGCTGTCATTGCCTGAGAACTATATTGATATCATACATGCCTTGACGTAACAGCATAGAGCTCTAAATGAAGGTCCTGTGCAAGGCTCGTATTTTAGTTCCAGTAACCGATGTGGGTCGGTTAGTGTGCACAGCAGCAGGGACCAAGCAGGCGGTGGTGCATTTACGTGCATATACGTTAGTGCAAGACGCACAGATGTTAAGAGATTAGCCTCGCAGCCTTTGATCGGCAACACGGATTCTGTCCTTTCAGATGCTCACGCTCATTGTAATTGAAGTTGTTATAACAATCTGCAAAGCCGAATCGAGCTGCAAAAAATTTATCTATCAACTGGTTTCTTTGAAACTCTTAAGATTGTCACTTCTTATGTTAACTCATTGGGGTAATGAGCGTCAGAAGTACTGACGGGATCTGTCAATTTCCTCCTGCGGGCAGTACTAAAAACATCAATATATCAGCTCAACCATTGTCTAATTATATTGTTCTTTATTACGTATGATATTTCACCTTAAATAATGTTCATCGTGATGCTTATCTTCCTTAGGCTCATAGAAGTCCGTGCATAATTTTGAATTTTTCGTTTCTCTAGCGACTGCTTATGCGTTGCATTTCATATGCCAATCGCTATTATTGGCCAATGATCGTCAGTCTCTAATTATCGGGGTAGGGGCTATTTCTCGCTCTCGTCATGACTTTAACCTCGACGTTGACAAAGGTGCTAGTAAAAATAATTCACTAAAATAGTTCAATACCTAATATTTAACACAGTTCAACTGTACGCATTTTTCAAGCTGAATATAAAGCTGAATATCGAATGTTTCAGCAGTAAATCTAATGATTTCGACAGATCGGCCCGAAATCATATCTCATGCCCAACTTGTGCATGGAGTTTAGGGTCGTTTATACTCGAACCGTTGGAGACTATCTCGATTTACGAACGAAATTCGTAAAGATTTCCTTCTGTCGCTAAGCTCATGCTCCTATTTGTTTTTAAATCATTCAATAGGTACATTGAAGCATCCCGCTACTGCTTTATTCAGTCGAACTGGCATCCTGCGTCGGAAAGGCCCAGCTGCACAGATCTGCATAATGCATGATGGAGTGTGGGAGCGTCAGAAGATTATGGGGACTGCGAGCTCCAAAGGGCATTTGACCTCTATCCCCAAGAAGAGCACCTTTATAATTTTACTACAATTGTAACGAACAGAGCAGCATTTGTAATGGATATCACAATGTCCGCTATGAATGCAGACCTGCGAATACAGCGAGTAGATCAAGTTTCAGAGGGATTTGAATCAAATCACTTTACAGCTCGTCCATTGGAGTCCACAAGCGATCAAGTGGAGGTTATCAGCGATCATTCAGAATCCGAGGATGATCGAATGAGAACCATCAATGATCATATGGAGCTCAGGGATGATGGAATAGAAGTTATCACCGAGCAACTGGAACCCGAAGATCAAATTATTATTGATCAAATGGAATTTGCAATGAATCAACTGGAATTGGGCATGAGTCAATTGGCAATAATTGATGACCAGTCAGGACCCCAAGATATCCAAACAGAAATTATTATTAATGAAATGGGATTTGCAGTGAATGAAATGGGATCTGCAATCAATGTAATGGAATCTGCAGTCAATGTAATGGAATTTGCAGTCAATGAAATGGAATTGGGCATGAATCAATCGGAAATAATTGATGACCAGCCGAACTCCGAAGATGTTCGAGCCGAATTCGTCGCTGATGCGCCGGAACCTGAGGATATTCGAACCGAATTCGTTGATGTGCCAGAACCCGAAGATATTGAAATGGACTCTATTGATGAAGAGCCGGAACCCGAAGAGACTCAGCTGAATCCTGTAGATTATCTGGCTTTTCAGATCAGGATTGCACTTGAGCCAAATGGGCTTTACGAGGCTGCTGTTAGACGACTTCCAGACTCCGACTATCAAGATCTTCTGAGGCGAACTGTGGAGGCCAGAATGCGGCCTGGAGGCCCCCATCAGACGGGGTCTCAAGAATCCCATGGTTCGAGGGAAGAAATGAGAGCATATAGCTGGAGTTTGAGCCCTACACAGTTACTGGAGTTTCCTGATGTGTTGCTTGAGCATCGGTGGGCTACGCGGCAACAGACGCTGATGCTCACAGCTTCACAAGATCAGCCTGAACAAGAACACAATAATGAGCACGAGGACATCGGCCATGAGCAAGTTGATGGGCATCCCGAACAAGTACGGGACCATAGACATGAGACCATTGAGCATGAACAGGAACATGAGGATGAGATCCCTAGGAACGAGACTGAACAGGAATTTCAACCCATTCATAATCGTACCGAACAAGAACAGGAACATAGACATGAACAGGAGCAAGTGCATGACCAGGCAGAGCAAGGACAAGTGCGAGAACCTGCACTCGCTGAGCAGGGCCATGCACTATTTGAGCAAGGGCAAGTCCTTATCGAGCAGGCGCAAAGAATAATTGATTATGCACAAGCACTCATGGAGAATGGGCATATTAATCGTCACCCCGAACAGGACCAAGGACATGTGCATGGGCTTCAGGAAAATGAGCAAGTTCATGACCATCCAGAACGGGAACAGGAGCATGAGGGTCATCAGTTCCCTGAGAATATTTCTGACCAGGACTTTCAACCAATCATTTTTCATTGGTCAGACTTCGAAGTATCTGTATTCGACAGTACGGAAACAGAGTCAGAGGGATCTGAGATATTCGACGGTACGGAACCAGATTCAGAGGGATCTGAGATATTCGACGGTCCCCAATCAGATTCAGAAACATCTGAGATATTCTACATCCCCCCACCACAGCCGCCTGTACAAGTCAATTATCGACTACCAGATGACTTTTTCGAGGGTCTCAATGCACAGCCTGTCTCTTTGCCAACACAACCTGCTGGGGACACGGCTATTGGTGAACGAGCTGATGAGCCAACACATGGCCAACTTGCGGAAACCAACGAACTTTCCTACGAACAGACTTCAGAGCTTGCTCAATTACCAGGTATAGCTTCTGAATCTGAAAGTCCTCAAGGTTCTGAGTCTGAGCCTGGAACTCCTCAAGGTTCTGAGCCTGAACCTGAAACTCCTCAAGCCTCTGGCTCTGAACGTGACTTTGACTCTGAATCTGAATTTGAACCTGAACCTGAACCTGAACCTGAATCTTCTCAAGTTTCTGAGTTTGATCCTGACTTTGAACCTGGCTCTAGCTCTGGCTCTGACTCTAACACTGAAACTGACTCTGACACTGGCTCTGTTTCCAACTCCGACCTCTCCTCTGACTCAGACTCAGACACAGACTCTGAACCTCCTAAAAGTGCTGAGTCCACTCAAGTTTCAGAACCCACTCAAGTTTCAGGGCCTACTCAAGTTTCAGAGCCTACTCAGACTTCAGGACAAACTCAAACTTCAGGACAAACTCAAGCCATTGGACCCCCTACTCTGCCTGTTAATCCACTTAAGCGAGTCTATGATCATGAATCAGATGAGTCTGCTGTGACCCAGGCAAGGAAAAGAAGAAAATACAATGACGAAGAACAAGAACCAAGACTCGGCGAGTCTGTTCCACCATCAAATACTCCAGCAGAGCCAGTAAATGAGCGATTGGTGGTTGTTCAACATGTTGACGGGCGCCCATCAGAACTTTCCGAAATACCAGATATACCAGCGGAACCAATTCATGAGCAGCCTTCAGAGATTTCTCTATTATCAAGTATTCTAACTGAAACAGTCAGTGAGCAAGTACTTGAATCTTCTGAAGTGTTTGAATCTCCTGAGACACCTGAATCTCCTGAGACACCTGAATCTCCTGAGACACCTCAATCTCCTGAGATACCTGAATCTTCTGAGGCACCTGAATCTTCTGAGGCACCTGAATCCTCTGAAGCACCCGAATTCTCTGAGATGTCCGAATCTTCCGAGACACCTGAAGCACCGGAAGCACCTGAATCCTCTGAGGCATATGAATCTTCTGAGACACCTGGATTTTCTGAACTTCTTATAGCACCTGAAGTACCTTACTCTTCGGAGACACATGAATCTTCTCAAGCTTCCACATCCACTCAAGCTTCAGGACCTCCTAATACATTAGTTGGACCACTTAAGCGAGCATATGACTATGAATCAGACGAGTCTGCAGTGGAACGAAGCAACAAAAGAAGAAAGTGCAGTGCGAATGAACAGGAAACAACGCTCTCTGAATCTCCTCAATTCTCAGTTGCTCCGGCGGAGCCAGTCAATGAGCAACCAGTGAACAACCAGGATGTTGAAAATGCGCAAGCTACCGAACCTACTCAATTGCCAGTTATCGCAACTGAGACAGCTCATGAGCAGATTTCAGAAGTTGCTCAAGAAAGGGTTGCCCCGCTTAAGCGAGCCTTTGATCATGACTCAGACAACACCTCCAGTCATAAAACAAAAAGAAGAAAGCACAACGAGGAAGATCAGGAAACTCATCCACAGGACCACTCCCAGGACCACTCCCAGGACTCTGACTCTGACGGAGAGCATTCACAGCCAACGGATTAGGCTGTCGCAATGCTCAATGGAGAAAGGTCTGGAATTAAAGATTGTATTGACAACTTTCCCAATCAAGAAGCATCCTAGCATATTCCGGTCGTCTTGTAACGACTGTACCTAACTTAATACCACCGAAATGAGGACTGAGAGAGCTCGCAACATACTCCTTTTGGACTCTTTGATATCGAAGATATCCTTTGAGACATGGAAAATTGCGAACTCCGGACAAAAAATTCCCAAACTACGGAAAGAGCTTGTTTAAAGTCAACACATTTCACGGTAACTGCTCAGAAACAATACTGAGATAATGATACAGATGACGAATATTTATTAAAGCATGATAGACGATGCATGGCTACGATGCTATATGAGAAGCACTCAACACAATATTTAATTAACTTATTTTTTTTACTCAATGCCACTAATATACTACTTTAATCTCTTCAACATTAGTTTCTAATGCTTAATATTGCGTTGAAAGGCCACTTTTCCCGTGTGAGTTCTATATCACTGGCTTCTGATATGAACAGACTTTGTTCTACACAGCCACATGCATCAGGCATGCGTCTCCACATTTTTTGTGGGTTAAGCTACACCAGCAATGATTAGGGTAGACAGCTTTCAACATCACTGCAACATGGATCCGTTTAACCAGGTGTACGCAGATGCTCAGGAGCAACTGGCCACGGCAAAGCAACTGCTATCACAGTATCAAAACCAACCAACTGAGAACAATTTAATAGACTTAAACAACACGGCACAGGAGCTAGTGGAAACAATCCATGACTTGTCTCAGAGCATTGGCGTAGTCCGGAACCAGCCCTCGCAATACGGGCTCACAGAACATGAAATCAACGAGCGTATTGGCAAAGTAGGTCAGCTCAACAACCAATTGTCTGATATCCAGCAATTAATACCCCGCGCCAAGGCCGCCGAACCGCAGGCAGACAGCTGGGGACCCGAGAACGAGGACGAAGAGTCTCGAGCAGCAGTGTCGAGCCTTATGTATCAAGACATGATCCGAGAGCAGGACACAGTGCTCGACTCAGTCGCAAACACTGTAAGTTCGCTACGTGAGCAGGCACATGTCATGTCCCACGAGTTGGAAGACCAGAGCTACCTGATTGAGGATTTCGATCGTCAAGTTGACACCGCCGGTGACCGTCTTCGTAGAGGGCTGAAACGAGTTGACTGGGTCATAAAAAATAACCGCGAGACTATGAGCTCATGCTGTATCACTATTCTGATCGTTATTTTGATCGTATTACTGGTGTTGGTAATAGCCCTATGATCGATATGTGGTTGACGCTCACGACAAGACGCTGTACGCATCCATATTGTTAAGTGACTGTGGCCATTGATTTGGTGCATGGACTGTTATGGCCCAAAATAATAGTCTCACGGCCCTGAATGTCATTCTGGTGACCCTCTATATATTAATGCATCTCCCTATATAAACCTGTCTGGCCACAATAAGAGTAGCACGCCAATAGGTGACCGGTCCCTGGAATTCACTATGAATTTCCGAACAGTGCAGCACATGACAGCGCAACTGTCGCCAAGCATTTCGAGTTCAGATAGCCAATATTGTCCACTATTCCCATGATTTAAGGTTGCTTGCACACACCACACTATCGCTATCAAGACTATCTGATAAAGGCAAGCCCTAGCCCTAGTCCTGCGCATCCCTAAAAGGATTAAGTTAATAAATATCACACCATATTGGATCATCTCTTATTACACTAGTAGTTCCTCACAGCATTAGTGGGATACAGCCGTGATGGACGAACGGGAACATATCGTTATAGTTGGTAAGTGGCGGGGCTGTGTATTATAATAGACTAATACAGGTGCTGGCATAATTGGAGTATGCACAGCATACTTTCTCACGCAACACCCCGAGTTTGATGAGTCGAAATATCGTATCACCATCTTAGAGGCCCGAAGAGCAGCCGGTGCAGCTTCTGGAAAAGCTGGAGGTCTGCTGGCGATGTGGGCGTTTCCGCAGCAAATAGTACCGCTTTCATTTGGTCTTCACCAGGAACTGGCTGACAAGTTTGATGGTGAGACAGAGTGGGGATACCGTCGACTGAATACCATGAGCGTAGAGGGCACGCTATATGGCAGACACATTGCTGGAAGTGATGGCAATGATCAGTCTCCTGTAGAAAAGGGTAAAAAGTACTCGAAACCACCTCGATCCAGCCATTTACCCCAAGGACTAGACTGGATCCATCCCGAAATTGTCGATGGATACTCGGATATCGGCGATGAACAGACCACAGCTCAAGTACATCCTCATCGGTTCACTACGTTTATGCTTAAAAAGACTCTTGAGTGCAAAGCGGCAGAGTTAATTATTGGTAAGGTAACCAAGCTCCGAAAGGACAGTGCCGGAGCGGTCATAGGAGTGTCGTATGACAATGCTGGTGGTGAGTCGTTCGACTTGGATGCTTCTAAAGTGGTACTAACTCTTGGACCATGGACGTCCAAGATCTTGCCATCGTGCCCTATCTCGGGACTTCGAGCCCACTCCATCACCATAAAACCTACTAGAGAGGTATCACCATTTGCGCTGTTTACCGAGTTGCGTGTACAGCGAGGCAAGTATATATCTCCTGAAGTATATCCTCGTCGAGACGAGGTTTATGTTTGTGGTGAAGGAGAAACGATTCCCATTCCTGAGACAAGCGATGATGTGGAGGTCGACAAATCTAAATGTGATGAGCTTTTCAGTTATGCAGGGCAAATATCGTCGGAACTTAAGGGAGGACGTTTACTACGACGGCAGGCATGTTATTTGCCTGTGATTGACGTTGCCTCGTGCTCGGGTCCTTTTATCGGGAATACCAATGTAGACAACTTGCTGCTGGCCAGTGGCCACAGCTGTTGGGGTATTAACAATGCCCCCGCCACCGGCAAGCTAATGTCTGAGATCATTTTGGAAGGTGAAGCGAAAAGTGCAAGTATAGCTGGCTTGGAACCTAGCGCCTTTTTTGACGCCGGCCAGTAGCTGATGTCTCATTTGATATTTTTCACTTTACTACTATCATGCCCATACCTCCTCTGCATCCATTGGGTTTATTTACTGTTATGTAGCGTTAACTATACTGGTAGATGAAGCGTTTAAAGCTTAATGATTTTTTTTTTATTGGAATATGTTTTATGTCTTTTTTTGTGTCTATTACATTGTGTTGTTCGTTGTGCACGCACAGCTTTAATTATGCATATGTTTATTTACTGCCTAGAGCGGATGGCGGTCCCTTTCCCAGCCTTCTCTGCTCCACACTCTCCATCCCGACCGATATGGGCATTTCAAAGTAAGTGAACAAATGAGGAGCAATAAGGAAATATTAATCAAAGTATTTGGAATGACTTTGAGTCTGAACCTCAACGGTTGAGGGATTTTGCTGCAAGCTTTTATTTTGAACACAACCGACATCCTCGGGTGGCAGTGGACGTATATCAATGGATCTTGCAGATTAAGAGTGCAAAGCAGAAGAGCTTGTCCGGCATGTTTATGAAGTTAGCACTTCAAAGGTTCTTGGCTTTTATTGATGTTGGCATTGATCTGGTTGTAGTGCTGGACTGGGGCCCACCAGTGTTTAAGCGCAATAATTGGAAGACCTATTGTGATACTAGCGAAGTGGTGATAGTCCGAGATATATGTCGTCATATGGGCATTCCTTTTATAGAGACTGAGGGTGAAGGAGAAGCAGAATGCTGTGTTCTCCAGAGAGAAGGCTCGGTAGATTTCGTATTTTCTGATGATGCTGATGTGTTGCCGTTTGGTGCTACTGACATCATTATGTACGATAAACCATCGAGGGTGATTCGCAGTGAAATCGATAATAACGAACAAGACGATGATGAAGATAATGCATATGAAGAGTCTTCTGACTATGAGGATTTGGATGATGATACTGACAAGGTCCATAATGAAAACGAGAATCTTGACGATAATGAATTTAATGATACTGATTACGTTGATGACGATGATGATGAAGATAATGATTCTGCTGGGCTGCAGACCGATTCAGTAAGTAGGACTACTGTGACTAAACTTGAAAAATCCCGTGGGTCGTCAGCAGCGACCGACAGAATGGTGCGAGTTCTCCATGTTGACCACGCTACCAGATATCGTATGATTCTGAGAGCTCTGCTTCAAGGCGGTGACTATGACACTAAGGGCCTAAAGGGCCTTGGATCAAAATTATCTAAAGAGATAACAGAACCTCAATGTGGCTTTACCGAAGAATTTATGAGACTTGTCGGCCATGATAAAATTGTCCTTGACAAGTGGAAAAGAGACGATCTTGTCCAAAGAAAAGAGGCATTTAACAAGATCAAGTTTTCTGTCGGTATAACTGCTCTTGTCGATCGGCTCACTCATGAACTGCATACTAATGAATCCAAATTCTTTTCAACCAAACACCCCTCTGTTTCGGTGCCGGAATCGTTCCCCCAGGTTGATATTATGCTTCGATATTTGTATCCATCAGTTCGCAGCAGCGTTGATACCGCTTCATGGAAGTCATTTCCAGATCTGCCCCATGGCCAAAAGCTGTTTGACTCGTGGAGGCGTTATTCGCATCAGATTCCGCTGATAGATGCGTGGCGACTGTTTGTAAATATGTTTTTGGATACTATGCTTGTGATCAGAATCCGGCGGGGCGAAGATGATTGGCGGTGGTATAATTATGTCCATCCTATAAAATCCAAGGCTGTGCCAGGACCGTCCGACCCTTTGTACAGAGTCTCTTTGAATCCAAAATACTTTTCGACTATAATGGGTGTTTCCCAGCCAGTTGAGTCGTTGGATCGAGAAATAAACTATCGGCCCGACAAGAAAATGATGGCTGTTGTTCTGAACCAGAGCAAACACACTCCTATTACGAAGTTTCCTAAAGGAAAGCCTGTGTCTGTACATAAATTCCGTGGCTATTTCACGCAAACTCCTCAGGATGTGGTGGTGATATCCAAGAAAAAACGCAGCAACTCAGAAAGGTCGCGAAACAAGAGCCGGCTTGGTGGAGCAGGCCCCAATTCAAAGAACAACAAATCAATATCCGACTTCTTCCAGGCTAAAAAGCCAAGGCTGGACGAGCTGGACGAGCCGGCCAAAAAGCTGCCTAAGTCGGCAAATTTTGATGTCACGGAGCTTTTTGAAATCTCTGATCATGAATAATGACTTTTTATTAATTTATTTTTACATTTTTTTCTGCTTGTAGTCCAATTACATATAAATAAATAGTCATGGCTCTACCGTAACCCCCTACGGAGCCCTCTTCTCGCCTCATTCTTTTGCAAGAAAGTCGAGGTCGCCCCGTTAACAACCTTTGGGGGAGGCCCTTCAGCTGGCTCCTTTTTTGCCTTGGGCTTTCCGCCAACTGCGATAGCAGCAGCTGCTGCCGCAGTAAGTGCATTACTTTCAGATAACGCAGTTGCCTGCGCATAGAATTCTTTGGCCCGCTCTATGGCAGTCATCCAATCAGAGGTTCCAGACGTGTCTTCAACCGTGGCTACCTTGTGAGCAAACTCAATGGTAAAAGCTCCAGTACCCGTCTTTTTATTAAATGGATACTCCCTTATATGGACACCTGTAGAAGCAATAGGGATCTCGAGGCGGATCTTCTTTTCATCGTCTACAACCAAAAATCTTGCTGCAGTCGTGACAACAGCAGTCCTCCTCTTGCGTCGATTCATGTTGCTCACGAAAAACTTGCTGAAACGGTTTTGATCTTCAGAATCATCACCCTGAGGAGCATTGTTCATTAAAATCGAAACAGTGCCAATCTTGAGGATTCTTTCCTGATGATGTCCCAATAACGTTGACCAGTCTGCATCAACTTGAGTGGCAGGCGGTATTTCGAGTCTGGGAGATGCGGCAGGAGAAGCATTATCTGGAGTCATCACTCTAGGGGTGTGAACAGATATGGGTCTCGGAGACGCTTTCATGTCTTCTTTTGATGCCGAACTTCTCAGTTCCTTGTTTGACTTCTTTTGTCGAAGTGGAGGCGTTGACACTCGAGGCTTACTAACCACAACAGGCTTAGGTGGCGGTAGCTGTGGGACAGGAGCCTGTATAGTGGTCTGTTGAACTTGATTAACCAGCTGTGGCTGCGACGATGCCGGAGAGGGGCCTGCGCTCTGTCGTGGGATGTGATTTGAGATACCAGATATCGGCTTGGCCAGAGCAGCAGCAGCAGCGACGGATGCTTTCACGCCTCCATTGGGGATACCTCGAGGTTTTGCAGCAGAGGCCGACGCTTGCCGTGGCGATGGCACCGTGACACCTGAAACACGCGACACAACCGGCTGACTTGCCGACCGCTGCAGCTGCAGTGCCTGCTGCTGGAGAGCTCTCTTCTGTGCTGCCAGCCGAGGATTTGAAGCCACGAGTGCAGGGTTTGATAACGATTTAGCGTTTGGCTTATAGGGACGCAACGGAGGATGCGACTTTTTCCAAAGAGTCTGGCGATTCCAGTTGATGTTTTCAAAGAACTGATGTTTCTTGACCTTGGAGATGCCAGATCTTCGTTTAGGATCAAGTATAATAAGATTTTTAATCATATCTCGAACAGTGTAAGGAAATCCAGGAGGATATGAGTATTGCAGCTTTATAATCTTTTGGAACGTCAAGTACTCGTTGTCGGCCTGAAAAGGAGGTCGTCCAGCAATCATCTGATAAATAATACAACCAAAAGCCCATAAATCAGAAGCCTTGTCAGTAGCTTTGTTGACCAAAAGTTCAGGGGAAACGTACTCAGCAGTTCCAACAAAAGAATTTGCTCGCACAACCTCGGGATATGCCTGGTTCCCATTGGCATCAGTCTCGAGCTCCAAAAGCTTGGCGGTACCAAAATCGGTTATTTTGACCCGCATATTATAATCTAGGAGGATATTTTCAGGTTTCAAGTCACGGTGAATGACTCCTTTTGAGTGCATGAAATCCACAGCGTCCAGGATCTGGGCTCCGTAGTATCTAGTGCAGTCCTCGTCCAGCGAGCCCATATGCTTAATCAACGTCAACAGCTCACCATTGGCAGCAAAATCTAACACAAAATATAAGCTGCGCTCATCCTGGAATGTGTAATACAACCCGACAATACCAGGGTGGTCGCCGAGCCTCTGCAGGGTGTTTTTCTCTATGTTGACGTACTTGACCTTCTTTTCCTTGATGATATGGGCTTTGTCTAAGATCTTGATAGCGTATTCCTTGTGGTTTTGTTTATCTTCAGCAGCCACCACAGTCGAGTAGGATCCTTCACCCAGAACATCGCCAAACGTAAAATCATTAACACCCTTGCGAAGAGTTATGGGGCGCCCGGCCCCGTCCAGCTCCGAGGTGACCATTGTAGCGGCTCCTCGCTCCTTCCAATCTTCCGAAGAGTTGACTATATGACCAGGAATGCCTCTTGCCTGAGACACAGGTACACGATACGCAGCGACTTTGGGTTGGTTCCGAAGCGGAGACGATTTGGTAGGCGCAGATGTTGCGCCAGAACCACCGGGCGAGATGTCTACACTGGCACCACGACTATGACTAGTGCTATGATGATGTGAATGATGGTGGCTGTGGTGGTGGTGATGGCGCTCAGGCGACTTTGGCGCAACAGGCTCAAACGGAGCAGCAAGCTGTCCTAGAGGTTGATTAGACGGATCAGAGTCGTGCCGGTAGTGGGTATAAGCGTCTAAATAGGGACTGGGAGGAGTGGCAGTTCGAGGATGCTGGTGGGCTATTGAAGCAGACCCAAACCGGCTGCTTGTTGAATAATCATTAGAAGCCATTATACACACACATGAAACTACAGTTAGTACCACAGCCAAACTTTGAAACAACCAATCTCCGATAGCGAGCGCCAAGCCAATAATACAGTAAAATCCGTCATCTGGAGAGCTTATACACAGCCATCAGAGTTTCGGATAAATTGCCCATCAACCAGAAGGGGAAGGATTTCTCCATTCAGATCGCACCTCTAAATGCTCGTATCGGCGCCAGCTATTATCATGTATGGCTGACTGCACTATGCAATCACCACCAAGTAGAACATTTTATCAGTGCATCTCCCAATCAGCACTATCCGAAGGACTTTGAATTTGTAAAAGGCCAGGCCGCAAATCATCGAATTGTCGTGTATAGCAACTTACTTCAGATCAAAATTATCAACCGCCCGTAGTACTGTACAATGGGGAAAGGAACTGAGCAGCTCAGAACGCAAAAAAAATACTACAGTACAAGCTAGCGCTGTAGCATCAACAGAACAACCAGCTGATTGCACTCCAAATATCCACCTCGAGATTTCCGGCCTCGAGTAACGTATAGGAAGGAAAGTGCACTGTCAACGGTCAGAAGTGTCTCGTTTGTTTTGAGAGGTGGTCGGGTCATGCAGCCATACCAATATGGAAACACGAGAGGCGTTGTGGATTCCTATGATAGTGGGATAATGCAGTGCCGATAGAGGCACGGCCAGCACCAGGTACCGTACCAAAATGGGAGGGCAACATGTACTAATCGGCACTGGGAATTGAGCGACTTTAGTGGGGCTGGCCACTGGTTTCATTGGCGCGGATGCCATTGTTGTTGACGCACAATAAGGTTGGGCTGGTGGCTAGATGTGGAGTGTTTTGGTGTGTAGACAGACGCGTACACAATGGAAGCAGTGTAGTGTGTGGGGGATGCAACTAAGAACCGCTTACAAGGACAGGGCAAAAAAGCAACCATGCAACAGCACATGGGCCGTGTTAATTAATACATGAGTTTTACATACGCCAGTGGAATGCCAGCTCGACACGATTGTCAACAAAGGGAGGGGTTCTATCAGTATCAATGGGCAACTTTGTCCCTAGCAACTTGACAGTGCATGGTGAAGTCTCAACAAGGCGGGCACATGCTTGCAAGGTGCAGGCGATCTCACGCCTTACCCAAGATGCACCAGGCGCATCGCCATACGTCACACGTCAGGGTTTTGGCAACACGATAATTAATCGTGAGAGTCCTGGTTGTGGCCGGGACATTTCAAGCTGGGATTTAATAGAGAAATAATGCAATCTGTGGTTAGCAAGGGTTGGCAGCACAGCCCACGGTCGTAGACTTGTGTAGATACGTTACCTTTTAAAGTGCCGAATTCCACGGGCTTGGAGATGTAGCGAGCAAACCCCACTTGGGAGCATCGCTCGGCTACATCAGACATCACATAGGCACTGAGAGCAACAATGGGGATTTCAGGCTTGAATCCATTGACTTTTTCCCAATCCTTGATGTCCTGGCATGTCTGAAATCCGTCTTTGCGAGGCATGTCGAGATCGCACAAGATCAGATCGTAGTAGTCGTGGGCAGCTGAAAACACCTTGGATGTACATACCTCTCCATCAGCTGCCACATCGCACTGTAGTCCTGCTTTGGCGAGAAATTTCGCCATCACTTTCTGGTTGATCAGGTTGTCTTCTGCTATCAACACTCGATACCGCACTCGACTAGCAAACCGCTGGAGCTCGTCGAATATGGTCTTTTCATTCTGCATGGTCTGCTGGGCGATTTCCATTTTCAGATCGTGACTCTGTTCACGCTGTCGCGAAGGATCAAACACCACGCTGTACCGGCTGGGCTTCAATGGCTTTGGCAGAAACGTTATCTTGACTGATTGTGGGAATGTGTCCTGAGCCATGATCTTTTGTATGGCAGATCGTTGGCTTGGACTCACCAAGACCAGGATCTCTGGATACATTTTTGGGTACCTAAACAGACTGGACAAAAGAGATGCCACTGTCGATATATGGCTTATGTTGATCACCACATGTGTCCAATTTTTGGATTCATCATGGAGCTTGGCCAGAGCTGCTTCAGGTCCATCCACAGACACTATCTCACAATTCGCTGGCTCAAGAACTGTGGCTCGTATATGATGACCTATGCTTTGACAGGTATACTTGTAAGGGCACACAACCAGAATGTTCAACTTTGTACTGATCCGCGGTTGCACTCTATGCTCGTTCTTTTTCATCTCATCGTATGAAGGACGGTCATCCTCAGTAGGTAATTTCACATTGCAAGTAAAAATAAAAGTGCTTCCTTTATCTTTCTCGCCCGTCCCCGTGAGCTCACCGCCATGGAGCTGGATCAACTGGCGAGATATCACGAGACCCAAGCCTGTGCCACTTGAGTTGTTCGACGATGGATAGCCATGTACCTGAGAAAACGGTTTAAACATTCGTTGGGCATCTTCTTTAGTAAATCCGCGCCCGGTATCATGAACCTCAAATTTCAATTGAATGCTGTTATCGCCGGAATTTTGGTTCTCAATATGACAACAAGTATATATCTCGCCTTTGTCAGTGAACTTGATGGCATTTCCTATCAGGTTTAGTAGTACCTGGCGAATCCGAATTCTGTCTCCTTTAATCCAGGATGGCACCTCGTTAAATACAATGTAGTTGAGCTCCAAATTTTTGGCGATAGCCATTGAGCTGAGAAGCTCGTTAACTTCTTCCAAAAGTCGTCTCACGTAGAACCAAGAATAGTTAAGCACCATTTTGCCCGACTCGACTTTGGATAAGTCAAGAATGTCATTAATGACCATTAAAAGAGCCTCTGAGCTGCTGGATATAGTATGACAATAATCAAGTTGCTCTTCGGAAAGGGGAGTGTCGAGCAGGAAACTGATCATTCCCGAGATTCCAATCAGGGGCGTTCTGATTTCATGCGACATGTTGGATAAAAACCGGCTCTTTGACTCGATGGTCCTCTGCGCAGCATCTTTGGCTTCTTTGAGTTTCTCTTGAATCAGTTTCTGATCATGTATATCAGTGCAAGTGCCAAACCAAGTTGCATCAGCTCGATTCTCTTTGTCAGCAGAGCATGTGTATATCGCCAAATGCCATCTATATTCATTTCGCTTATTTAACAGACGAATTTCCACTGCAAATGTTCCGTCGCGATACTCCTTGCCAAAAAAGTTATCCTTGTCAGCTTCTCCAGATGACTTGACAGCCATTAAGCATTTCTTCCTATCCTCAGGATGAACTGCGTTCATATATTGGAAGCCATACGTCTCCTCAGGAGACAAACCAGAATAATCAAACCATTTGTTGTTAGCATATAGCATCCCTTCCTTAGGGTGGGTAGAAAATACAATGATCGGACTGGATTCAGCAAGCACCTTATATTTGTGGTCACCAGCAGTAGCGTGGGCTAATTCGATAGCCTCCAGCTCCGCCTGATGCTGGTTATGAATATCCATCATGGTACAGAACCACTGGGTTATTGTGCCCTTCTCGTCTCTTAAAGGAACGGCCCTCATGAAAAACGCTCTATACTTTCCGTCAAAACGTTGGACATGGAACATATGACCAAGAGGGATTCCTTTTTTTAATGCATCTGTCCAAGCATCCATGTACACAGACTGATCGTCTGGATGCAATGAAGCCATTGGATCGCGGCAGAACTCAAGTGCTGTCTGACCGCGATAAGCTAGAGTACGATTGCTGACCCAAGTAATATCTCCTTTCATAGGCTCTGCAGTGAACACATGCACAGGTATGGCGTCTATAATTGTTCGCAGCATTCGGTTGGACGGCCTTGCAAGAACACTATTATCAGATGCAATGGAAGGAAGTTTCTTGTCTGGGACACTGGAAGCTTTGGGCATAGCAGTCTTGTCGGCATTATCTGTCATCAGCAAAGATCCATATGAGTGTAACAGCTTTCTAAAACGGGGTCGCCTTCCGTGAGAGATCTTGCGACGGATACTGAACCTGCTAGACTCGATGTTCTCCTGACGCCTTGCTTTGTCTTCATACATTAGATCATACGAATTGCGAGGGCTCCTTCTATACATAGCAGGATCATCTGCTGATGTTGGAGTTGCTCCTGATAGGCTCGTTTTCGGTGACGGTCGTAGCTCGGTTCTCGGAAATTGTTCCATGAACGGAGATGTAAGTGAAGAGCTCCGGCGTCCATGAGCATGGCTTGCTGGGGGAGTTCCTTGGTGACTGTGATGGCGACTAGTTGAATCCGCGTACACCATCATCAGCTGGCTAGTTAGATTTGAGTGCGCTCTTGCTTGAAGAAATGCTGTTGCAATATGAGGCGTCAATCGACTAAGCAGATTCCTGAGAGGAGATGGAAAGGGAATTATAGACGACATGATGGACACAATGGCAATGGGTGCAGACTTTTGATAGCCTCCTGAACCCGATCCATTAGTGGACGTCGACGCAACAGCAGGCGGAACAACTGCCAAAATGTGCACCACCGAATACGCATTTTCAAAACCAATGGCATCCACTGGTGCTCCAGAAAACTTGTTTTGCTGAGAGCTTGAATCTTGTGAAGGATCTTCAAACGCCTGTTCCATTTCAGAAGTGCGGAAAAATGGACTTTCCGAGTATTCTCGCAATGCTGGAGATGGCGCTGGAGATCTAGACCATGGTGATAATAATGGCTGTTCGCTGTCAAAGTAGCTCACTTCTGACTGTGGGTCCATGGAATTCGGAAGGCCACATGTGTATCTCCGTTGTAGCAGAACCAATTGATCGTTTGCAATGACATTATTGACGCCCTGTGCATCTATCAAAGGATCCCGCTCCCATTCCAGAGTTCTCAGATGATCAAATATCAGGAAGTGAGGATTGGTTTCAAGATCAGATGAACGGGTTACTAATGGCGACTTTTTAGGAGATGACCCTCGCTGGGGAAGTTGGATAGGTGGAGGCGGAGACAATCTTGTATTCAATGGTGATAGAGAATTGGATGATGTGAATGATGGGCGTTTCCAAGACCTTGACAACCGGCGAGACAATGAAAACCGCCGCTTGGGCTGATCTGAAGAATCCATCGCCTTGTGGTTCGAGTCACTAGTACTGTCAGTCGCTGGTGCAGGCACAATGTTTGATGCCACTGTTTGGTCTGGGCCAGATGTCAATGTCTGGTCATCCTCGTCATCGGTATCCCAGTTTTCGTCATCCTCTTCGGGCTTTTTGGGCTTGGTACTGCCGACATTCGGTGTGTAAGGATGTTCATTTACAGCCGAGCTTTTGTTCCACAATGCTTTCAGGCCCCATGGAATGTTAACAATGTCGGTTGGATCAGTGGGCAGGCATATAGACACTCTTTCAGCACCGAAATGACTGTCAAGCACGCCCACAATATTGGCAAAAAAGGCGTCGAACCCACAATCAGAGTTTATGGCCAAAATCAGATCATACAAACTGGGCAAATAGTGCGACTCAGATGATGCCTGTCCACCAAAGTCAGCGCTTAGATGGTCGGCTTTGAATGCCAGGTCAGGCTTCCAATGTACCGAGTTGTGTAACTTGGACATGGCTGTGCATGCCTACATATGGCAGGGTACTGAGTACTGGAGAAAAGCTTCGAACCACAAGCACCAAAATTCTGATAAACTCAGAGACCGTGAGTGAGATTCTAGACCGATTCTGAGCGTAGCAGACGACCAGCGCAGATACCAATCGAAGTTAGGTCGGCAAACCTAAATAACCGTAGCAAATCAAGGCCGCATGCAACCGCAGGACGCAATGATCTCCTTGCATCTGCGAGATGAGGCTAACAGCTATAATTATGTCAGCCGTCGAGAAATATACATGTTGGATATAACAGACAGAAGTGTCTTGTGTGATGTGCAATTGTTTCAAGTGGTGATCATGCGCGTGGGTAATAGCTAAAAGCATTTGTGGTCCATACTGCTATTGTTTGGGCTGACTGTGTATCGATGCTCGCGTCAGTAACACTGGTTGTGCGATTGTGCCGTGAATCCATTGTTGCAATAGTTGACGCAACATGCTTGATTCACGATAACATACTGCGCAAATCAAGCACTCCATCATGAATTGCACGTAAACCGTACAACTACGCTCAACAAAGCTCCATCACGTTAACTACGGTCCGTCTACGCTCTGTCTACGCTCTGTCTACGCTCTGTCTACGCTCTGTCTACGCTCTGTCTACGCTCTGTCTACGCTCTGTCTACGCACCATCTACACACCACGTCCGCGCTGGTATATAACAGCATAAAGTGATTGCGGGTATATACAGCGTAAAGTGATTGCGTAAAGTGATTGAAATCGTTAATTCACTAAGTCAGTCCATCAACGGAACGGCCTCACTTCTGCTTCTTGGCCTTCTGCTTGGCCTTTTCTTTTTGGGCAGATCGCACGAGTACCATGCCAACAAAACTCCCGATAACAAGAAACCCTACCAACAGCAGGATCACTGGCAATCGAATGGCCCACTCTCGAGGCGGGAAAAGCGAGTGCAAAAAGTGCGGTTCATCCACGAAGGGCTAGTTAGTGGGGATTTAGTCCTGTGCTAATTGCTTACCAGAACAAAGGTCCAAGTCGTGTAATACACAAACACCGCAGTGGCCACGGCAAGCATTCCTGCACCAACAATGATATCCACAGACTAGCAATTAGCAAACCGCCATTGACACGCGACCTGTCGTACTCACCATTGTGTGTCGTGTCAGATGGAATAGCACATTGCTAGCAAATGGGTACGGGCCCAACTGGGAAGCGCCCGTGCCCTGGTACCGCAACCGGACATCGAGTGGCCTGGAACCCAGTGAGGGCCTGGGCCGGGGGGGCACCTAACCCAAGCCATTCCAACAATATAAAGAGCGTGGTTGGTTGCTTTGGTGGTATAGACAGTCAATTACAATGAACTTTTTGAGAACTGCTCGACAGGTGCCTCGAGTGTTGCGAACACCTATGCTGGCTCGTGGCAAGGCCACTCTGCCCGACTTGGAGTACGATTTCGGTGCGTTGGAGCCGTATATCTCTGGACAGATCAACGAGCTGCACTACACTAAGCACCACCAGACTTATGTCAATTCATACAATGTTGCCATTGACAAGCTGGCAGAGGCCAAGCAGAACAACGATGTCAAGGCCCAGATCGAACTGGGTCCTTTGATCAACTTCCACGGTGGTGGTCACATCAACCACTCGCTGTTCTGGAAGAACCTTGCACCAGTGTCTGCGGGAGGAGGAGAACCACCTGCTGAGGGCTCTCCTTTGGACATTGCTATCAAGCAGTACTACGGATCCCTTGACAGTCTCATTGGCAATGTCAACACCAAATTGGCGGGAATCCAGGGTTCCGGATGGGCGTGGGTCGTCAAGAACAAGGAGAATGGCGTGCTCGAGGTCATCACCAAGCCCAACCAGGACCCAGTCACTGGTCCTTACATTCCAATTGTCGGAATTGACGCTTGGGAGCACGCTTACTACCTCCAGTACAACAATGTCAAGGCTGACTACTTCAAGGCCATTTGGAACGTTATCAACTGGAAGGAGGCAGAGCGACGATTCTCCAACTAGGCGTGCACGTAATTGATTTATGGACACAGTTTAAAGCGCCACTGGTATTGTTCTGCACATGTCTATAGGCTAATATGATTGTTAACTCTACTCTATGCTGCATAGTACGATTTCGTAGTGCATCAGCGCAATAGCCGAACCCAATGGTGGGCGTCAATGTCGAACTCGATGTCGAACTCAATGTCGAACTCAATGTCGAGCTCAATAAGTTAAAAATCTCAATAACCTAGCTTAATATGTCCAGTTAAGTCTTAAGGACATTAGCATTCGAATAATTTATGTAGAGTGAACGCTGCCCCACGCATGTGGCTACTTGACGGCACCAGATCACCATTTGCGGCTTGTCAACATGACTGATCTGGAGAAAAAGGTTGAGGGCCTCAATTTGCAGGCCCAGGAGCAGAAGGTCACTCCGTGGGAAGTAGAAGGAGCTGTGGTCGATGGAAAGAGCCAGGGAGTCGACTATGTCAAGCTGGTCAAGGAGTTTGGTGCTCGAATGCTGACCCCTGAGGTGCTGGAGCGATTTGAAAAATTGACTGGACACAAACCACACCGGCTGCTGCGACGAGGTATGTTCTTTTCGGACCGAGATTTCTCTGTGATTCTCGACCGATATGAGCAGGGAAAGCCCTTTTTCTTGTACACTGGACGAGGTCCGTCCAGCGACTCAATGCATTTGGGCCATATGATCCCTTTCACTTTCACCAAGTGGCTCCAGGATGTATTCGATGTGGCCCTGGTGGTGGAGATGACTGACGATGAGAAATTCTTGTTTAAACACAACTTGACCATCGAAGACACCAAGGGATTCTACGTTGAGAATGCCAAGGATATCATTGCCGTGGGATTCAACCCTGACAAGACGTTTATCTTTTCTGATCTCAACTACATGGGTGGAAAGTTCTATGAGAATGTTGTCAAGGTTTCTCGACAAATCACCTCCAGTACTGCTAAAGCAGTGTTTGGATTCCAGGACAACGACTCGATTGGCCGAGTCCACTTTGCGTCCATTCAGATCTCGTCGGCATTCTCCAACTCGTTCCCACATATCTTTGGCGATAGAAAGGACATCCCATGTTTGATCCCCTGTGCTATTGACCAGGACCCCTATTTCAGAGTGTCTCGAGACGTTGCATCCAAGCTCAAATATCCCAAGCCCTCCACTTTGTATGCCAAGTTCTTCCCGGCTTTGCAGGGCTCGTCGTCCAAGATGTCTGCATCCAATGACTCTTCGGCTATTTTCATGACTGACACCCCCAAGCAGATTGCCAAGAAAATCAACAAGTATGCATTCTCTGGTGGCCGGGACACTATGGAGGAGCAGCGCAAGTATGGAGGTAACCCGGATATCGATGTGGCCTTCCAGTACATTTCGTTTTTCTTGGAAGACGATGCTGAACTCGAAAAGATTGCTGACGACTACCGATCTGGAAAGCTTTTGACTGGTGAGCTTAAGGCCATTGCAATCAAGTTGCTGCAGGAATTCATTTCAGAGTTCCAGGAATCTCGAGCCAAGGTGACCAACGATACTGTCAAGTTTTATGCTGACACCACTCGACCTTATGAATGGCAGTCTGCCAGATCTCTAGAGCTTGGCAAGGCTGCTGCCGAAGCTGCTGCCAAAAAATAGACTAAACCATGAGGAAGATCTGGTGACAGGAATAATGTAGTGATATAATGTGAAAAAAAAAATTATATATTTGCTTTGTTTTAGAAACGGAATGTGCAGTTGTACATACATGGTTGGAAATCTTTAACTCTATATTACTTCATGCTGTGTGATTAGTTACTTTGTATTTACACTTAGATATTTGACAAGATCGTCAATCGTAATGGCCTTGAGATTGTGCTGGGCTGCAAACTTTAGGCAATCGTCTTTTCGAGCCATCAGCCCGTCTTCGTCCCGCACTATTTCGCAGATGACAGCAGCCTCTGAGAACCCAGCAAGTCGAGCCAGATCGACTCCGGCCTCAGTGTGGCCCCGTCGAGCCAAAACTCCTCCTTTAACTGCTCGCAATGGCAGCAGATGTCCAGGTCTCATGAACTCTTCAGGTTTAGTACTAACATCTCCCAGCTTTCGAGCCGTTAATGCTCGGTCATGTGCAGAAATACCAGTGGTGGTGCCTTCGGCAAAGTCCACACTGACGGTATAGGCGGTTCCATGTCGGTCAGACCTGCCTTCAACCATCGGGCTCAAGTTTAAACGATCAGCGATTTCCGGAGACACTGGTGCACACACATAACCTGATGAATATCGAACAAGGAATGCCATCTTTTCAGTCGTCACCGCCTCAGCAGCAATGATCAAATCACCTTCGTTTTCTCGACTCTCGTCATCGAGCACCACTAGAAACTCGCCATTCTCTACCAGTTAGAGTCTCTACTATGGACACATCAGCTTGCCAATGATTTGTGTCTGCACTTACTGAATGCTTCAACGGCCTCGGGGATCGTATTAAACCCACTCATTATATAATGGGACTATATTTGTCGGTGGGGTCTGATTATATATTTGTAGAGCCCAGTCCGCTAATCAAACTCAAATGCCAATTGAGTTTGGAATTTCCTTACACTTAAATAATGTGATGTGCTCGGATAATGTCTGCGATGCCCTTCTGCCGCACAATGACAAATTGTGCTTTCCGGTGTGTGAGCCTTACTAACTGTTAGTAACCTCGGGCTGCCGCATGGGGCTTTAGTGGTCGGAGTAGGATTGTAGCGGATGATGTGCTCATAAGCCGTGCTCATTGTGGGTTGATTATTCTACCGTGCCGTTTTATTGTGCATACGTCATGCCATGCTTACGTTATAATATATGGCCGTTCCAGCTACTGCTGACTAACACGAATTTCGAGTGACGTAGCGGTATCAGCTATGTTCTATGTTGCCGGTTCACCGATAGCTCTACAAAACAGCCGTCGGATAGATCTTGGTTGGTGGGGCTGCTGAGAACGGCTCTGCGACGATCAGGTTTATCCGAGATGTGAATACGTCTGCGTTGATTAGTTCTTTGGGTTTAAAATAGATTAAAATAGATTTAAAATGGATTAAACAATGGATTAAACAATGGATTAAACAGTAAATTTTCGCTAGATTGCTACATTGTATTGTCATTCGAATGCTCTGTTTACCATGACCGTTTCCACCAGCCGGCTGGACAACCATTTCTTTGTATAATTACTCTAGTTGGTCGTAGATATTTTCTTCAATTTCGACTTTTATTATGTGTGCATTCGTTTCTGCTCGTTAGCTGCCAATCTGGCCGTTATCTGGTCGTCTCATCTCAACCCCGGATCTGCGGGGTAAGGGCCACTCTATGGGACATATAACCTTAAGTTATCATGAACATGAAATATATTGGCCAGTGCGGTATTGCGTGGCTACGAAATACAGCAGACAGTAATATAATGTAAATGATGCTCAACCTTTTTTTTTGGGTCCACAATGGTTATGGTAATGACTACAGTAGCTTGTAGCACCTTATAGCAGATACCAGTGGCGGTTATACCTGCCGCACGGCCTGCATCTTTACACTATCTACCATGAATCGAATCTTTGGGTCCAAAACGACGGCGCCAAAGCCATCGCTGATGGATGCTGTCAATAGCGTAAGTAACAGTGGTTTATAGCTTAATTGTGTAACTAACAAAAGATTGAATCAAGAGTGGCGTCCCTAGACGTAAAGCTGGCCAAACTCAATGCAGAGCTGTCTACATATCAACAAAAGCTGTCTCGAATGAGCGATGGGCCTGGAAAGAATGCTGTCAAGCAAAAGGCCATGAAGATTCTGAAACAGCGTCGACAGGTCGAGGCCCAGAAAGACCAGTTGCAGTCGCAGAGCTGGAACATGGAACAAGCGGCAATGACGTCTGACAACCTCCGTAACACAATGGCCACAGTGGATGCCATGAAGCAGGCAAACAAGGAGCTGCGTCGCCAGTATGGAAAGATCAATATCGACAAAATCGAAACACTGCAGGATGAAATGGCTGATCTCCTTGACATGTCTGAAGAGCTTCAGTCCACTATGTCTCGCAACTACGCTCTACCCGATGACATTGACGAAGGCGAATTGGACGCAGAACTCGAGGCACTGGGAGAAGAACTGGAGTTTGAGTCGCATTTGGCTGATTCTGAGACTACGGGTCCCAGCTACCTGGCTGAGGACTCCATGCCTGCATTTGTAGACGAGCCAGTGCAGAGCGAGCCTAAAGAAGGCGTAGCAGCATCATAATTTATTCCTATGTACATGATTTATACAGCACGATTAGTTGGACACACTCTTTTTGCGAGCTGCCATGAGGTAGTTTCCAAGGCCGTTAAATCGATTCAGTTGCCATCCCATCAATGGCACAAACATGCACCCGTCGCTACGAACAAATTCCCAATCGTTCTGCTTGAGCATCCACTCGCGAAGCTCGGCCTCGTTTATGTACTTGGAGTACGAATGCGTGCCTTGAGGCACAATTCGAAGTACGTCTTCTCCCATCAGTATTGTAGTGAAGTAGGCTGCTGGCGTTCTGTTGATAGTCGACAAGAACAGCCATCCTCCAGGCTTTACATGACCACATGCTGCCTCCAAAATCTCGGCAGGCCGAGGCACATGTTCCAGCATCTCAAACATAGTCACTATATCGTACTTTTCTTCTGGATCGATGCTTTCAATGCCTGTTATTCTGTAGTCGAGTTTGTGTTGCAGCAATGGGTCTCTATTCATATGATCTTTGGCTACCCGAATAACATCCGGCGTAAGGTCAATTCCTCTTACTTTGTTGACCTCTTTCAGACGGGCCATGCTCTCTGCTAACAATCCTCCTCCACATCCAATATCCAAGACGTCGTAGCCAGATCCTATGCTGGAATGTGCATTCACTTCAAACCTTTGTCGAACTTCTCCTGGCAGCAAATTAACCGAGTATCCAGGAAGATCTCGTGGTCCATACTTTGCTAATGTATCTCTAATATAGTCCATACGGAGCAAGTTCATTTTGTGCAAAATTCTCTGTGGTCCATCTGCATCCCACCACGAGTCTGCAAGCTCTGAGAAATGCTGGAGCTCATCATTAGACACATTGTCTGAATGGTGTCTCACTGACTGGAAAGTCAACTGAGATCGAATCCCATTGAATAGCCTTGTACAGGCAACACCTCGGCCACAAAGTGCTCGAACTTGAGCGCTCGAAATGGACCGGATCATTAAGGTGATGTTCTATCTAGACCTGCAGTACTAGTACTATATGTCCAAGTTGGCGCCTCATGAAGCTACCATCTTAACATCATGGATGATCTGCCGGTAGAGGAGAGTATTATTGCTACCCGGCAGAGACGTGCCAACGCGGGAAATAAGTTGAGATCGCTTCTCGATGCCGAGGAACCTCTAGAGGAAGATGAGGATGGCATTTTCCTTGAAATTGAGGGCGACGACGAGTTTGAAGTGAAGGATGACGAAGAAGAAGACGATGATGACGACGATGACGAGAGCGAACAGGACGAGGGTGAGAAACAAATTGGCGACGTCGACGGTCAAGAGGGCCTACACAGTGACCAGGAAGTCGTCGAGAGCCGGTCAAAACGCACTAGAGGAGAATCAGATGAGAATTTTAGTGATTCTGAAGACAGTCCCAGTGAAGCAGAGGAGCCAGAAGACGCGGGAGAGCAAGAGCTTCTCAAGCAGCAGAAAGAGCAAAAGAAGCTCCAGCAACAGCAGAAGCGAAAGAAAATGATGCAAATGCCTGTGTTTAAGAAACCTCGGACTGAAGATGCCCCCAAAACCAAAAAAGCATATCCCCCATCGTCAGCAAATCTGCTAGCTAAGGATCGGCGAGTTTCCAGAAGAGCAGCAGCGATCAAGAACAAGGAGGAAATCATTCAGAGACTCCAAGATCAAGAGGCGCGTCGAGCCAATTATGTTGCGCCTGTCGTCAAGGAGGTACACAAGCTGACGCAAGCCGAGCGTCTCGCAGAAGCCAAGATCACTGAGGAAAAAAATACCGCATCGCTTCACTTGTTTTTCGAGATTGAAGAGCGTAAGAAACAAGAGCGAAGGGCTGCTATGTTGGCTCGCCGGGTCCCAATGAAGTCTGTGATTCGCTATGTGAGCAGTACGCGATTTTTACCTCCACGAAGGATTTTTGTTCGTCGACCGCTTATCGAAGTCATTGAGCCTGATTCCAATGAAGCTCAAAAATCCGATTCAGTTGATGCAGAAGGAAAACCCGTTTCCGCTGATTCTGAGCTAGTTGGCGAAACGACCAGTGCTGGGGCAGATGGACGTGCTGAATCCGAACATGCTGATGAAAACACTGCTGGTTCTGAGGCAGGTGGAGCAGAAGATGGACGTGCTGCTGAACCCAAAAATGCTGACGATGAAAGGCCGGGTGTTGACGCTGATGGACAAGCTGATTCTGACCAAGCGGAAAAACAGAGCTCTGCAGGTGTTGATGGCCGTGCCGATTCTGACCCAGTCGGTGGAAGTCCTCTCAGTAGTGGGCCAGCTGAACCGAACGATAATGCTGGTGAGCAACTTGCTGAAAATGATTTAGTCGAGCCTGAAGAGAGTAGTGAAAAGAACTCAAATGAACAAACAGCTACTAATGACGATGAAGGCGGCCAGTGGCCAGCGACAAAGAATATGGAAGATGGCGAACATACACCTGCACCAACCGAAGAAAAAACTGTGAGATTCGAGGATAGCGACAATGATATGAAGGTTGACAGCTCTGAGAAGGACGAAGCCGATGCTAAGCCTGCTGATGATGGCCAAGACCCTGTAGAGATCAAGGTCGAAAGCGAAGAGGGCCAGAACTCTACAGAACAAAAGCCTGAAGGTGATGGTGAAGAAAATGCAGAAACAGGCGAAGACAGCAAGGAGATTGTTGAGATCAAGAGCGAGGGTACTGAGCCCAAGACTGAACCACAGCATAGACCAGAAGAAGATCGAATAAGGCCTCGTCCCCCTGGAGTTGAAGGTCCATACTACTGTAAGAATAGGAACTCTGTGACCCTACTGGCTTTCCCCGATAGTTTTGAATATTCAAAAGTCGCAGTCAAGTCCATTCTTTTAGGACCCCGCTCGCTACGGCCAACAAGAACTGTCAGGCCTTTTATGCAGTGCCCCATCACAGGGCGGCCAGCACGCTATGTTGATCCAGAAACAAAGATCCCATACTCCAGCATGGAGGCTTTCAAAATCCTTGGTCTCATCAAAAGAGGCTATTTGAGCTGGAATACTGAATTCGGTGGCCTATATACTGGCCTCCGTAAGCAGCAGCGTCACGCCTCTGGGGTTCCTGACAACTTTGACGATTAATGAAGTTTACGTATTTATTAACATAAAATTAATAGACCTACGTTGGTTTGCCTAATATGTCTACTGAAATAGCTTCACATGTACATGCCTTAGATCTATATATGCTACAAAACAGCACCAAAGCCGAAAGTGATCTTTATAGGCTTGATGTAGTACTCCTCAAAATTGGTCTGCACAACTTCTTCCTGACCGACGGGGATGCCGGTCCAGTTAACCTTGAGGGTGGTTTCACCAGAGCCGGTGACAAATCCAAGGGCAAGCTTGGCATAGTGGCCGGCCTTCCATTCTCTTAGACGCCATGTCAAATCAATGGATTTGTTTTCTTCAAGCTTGACGATTTTTCCAGTGATATTTCCCCCAAACAAAGAGTACTCGGATCCCTCCACTGGCTTAATATCTGCTTTCGCTCGAGTCCAGGCTGCAACCATGTCGGGTTTCAACAACGCATCATACAATGCATTGGCAGGTGCGCTGAACACTGGCTCCAAATGGAGCGAAGTGGTGTTGTAAGCTGCAGTGCCTACGACGGTTGGCTCCTCATCCTTGGTGGAGGAACCAGCACCGGGAGTAGAACTTTCAGATCCCTCGGGGGTTCCATATGGGGACTTGACTCCCTGGTGCTGGATATCCTTTCCGTGAGTCGAGATCAGATCAGGACCAAATTGGGCTAGCAGCTTTCGCAGCTTGGGAACCATTTCTTTTCGAATCAAACTCTTGACAGGCTCCTTGGCAGAGGTCTCGCTGTCAATTGTAATAGAGAAGTTGTAATCATCTTCTTCCGAGTCGTATGCAATCTCAGGAACAGAGATCTGTCCGGTCACTGAAGTGTCTTCGCCGGTGTTTCCTTCGTAGGCAAGCTCCATTTTGAGATCAAACAGACTGATCACCTTACCCTTTCGCTGCGAGACATCAACGTCTCCCTCCAGGCTCTTGACCTTGGTGATCTTGGCGGTTGTCTTGCCATCAGCCGACGACACTTCCAAGCCAATTAGCTTCTCATCAAAGTATTCTCGGGACCAGTAGATGCAATTCTTGTCGACCCAGTGCCTGCCATTAGTCCCGTCCAAGAATTACTGTGCCTACTTACCAATTGTTAGGATTGTGAAGAACCATTTTGAGACAGCCTATATACAGTGAGTACTAAATGCAAATCAAGCCTGATTATATATATATTAAGCGATGGAATCATCGAGAAACTTATGCCGCTGGTCGTGAGGCTAGCTGGCCACTATGTCTATGACGGACAGGTAGGCGAACAAGCAGATGACTATTTATTCATGGCCGTTCATACAACATCTGTCTGTCAATAGAAAGTCTGTTGTTGAGATAATGAAATTGGTTAGGATTCTTGTACATAGGATACGCAGTACAACGTTATGCTATTGCACTTGGGCCGATTACAGGCCCGACGTGATCTTTGTGGGAGCCTCCAAGTCACAATAACTGAATCATATTAAAAACATATCCAAATATAGCATCAGTTAGATGGTGGTGTTAGTGTTCTCACGGCTTTGTTGTTATGTTCGCGATACCGAGTTTTGCATGACGAACGCTGAGAACCTCTGTCAGAACTTAACTGCAGCCACGACCTGCACACTATCAACAGGTACTATCGACAGTCGAGAATTATATAATCTGGCTATAATCGTAGCGAAATTTTGGT
Source organism: Sugiyamaella smithiae (assembly GCA_030579815.1). NCBI lineage: Eukaryota > Fungi > Ascomycota > Dipodascomycetes > Dipodascales > Trichomonascaceae > Sugiyamaella > Sugiyamaella smithiae. The sequence goes on from JAKTRV010000008.1 coordinate 679,261, forward strand.
TGAATCCCCAACTAAATCTACCGGTTAAAAGCAGTTTACAATGATCAGTTTTACGGTGAGATGCACTGCTGCGGGATGATGTGCAGCCATGCAGCTGCCTTTCATATGATTACAAGATCCGTTCGCAGTCCAATGGTGTATATATATTTACAAACCTATAATAGAGGCTTTCGATTACTTAAATGCTCGTCGTCTAAAGTATGGCTATCAGTAATGGTCCTCTGCCCCATCCTGCTGGGTGTTGGCCGCGTGGTCAGTGCTGCCAAATGACGTTGTCTTATCTTGTAGTTGCAAGCATTAGTTCCGATGTAACACTAAATACGCGACAAACTGACACATTGACAGAGATTTTAGTGCTGGGCCCCTCTTAAGTTGCTGGACATTACCACTTTAGCCCCCATACTATGCATGGCGGTGGGGGCAAAAGCGGGGTACGTGCATAATGCCATCAAGTCAATGTCAAAAATTACAAATTGACAACGGCTTGAAAATTCACAAAAGAGCGATTTCCCCGTCCAAAGTTACGTCTAGGCATAATTTCATATTATTGGTTTATGGGGTTTGCATTTATAGGGGATTTTATTAATGTTGTCTGGGTTGAGCTCCTGCAACACCACTGGTAAGATCGGCGACGATCATTCCAACTTTAAGTCAATTCGGTGCCATATAAGTAGGGCCACAATTTCCCGGGTTAGTCCATAGCTATAATGGTGAAATCTCGAGTGAAGCTATACTTGTACGGAGTGGGTCCGACTTTGGGCGGATTCAGTTTCGGTTACGATACTGGATCCATCTCTGGTATTCTCGCTATGACGCAATTCAACGACTATTTTAAGCACCCTAGCAACTCGCTCCAGGGAGGATTAACGGCGTCAATTCAGGCTGGTGCCTTTGTAGGGTCCATTCTTACTGGTTGGCTTCTTGCAGACAGATTTGGTCGTCGTCGAACTATCATCATGGGTGCCATTCTGTTTACTATAGGAATTGCTATTTGCACAGCATCGAACAATATTTACAGTTTCATTGCCGGTCGTGTTATCAACGGTATGTCAAACGGTTGTTGTGCTATGATGGTTCCTCTGTGGCAGGGTGAGGTTGTCCCCAAGCAGATCAGAGGTCGAATCATTTCGCTGCAGCAATGTTTTATCAATTTGGGAATTCTTTGCGCTTTTCTTATTCAATACGGATGTTCTTTTATCGATGGCCAGGCTGCTTGGAGACTTCCCCTTGGCCTTCAGATGATTCCCACAATGTCACTTGCGGTGCTGATGATTTTCATGCCTGAGTCGCCCCGTTGGTTAGTGAAACAGGGACGCATTGATGACGCCCTGAGATCATTGGCCAAGGTTGATTCTAGTGGAGATACAACTGACCCAGAAGTGCTTGACCAGTTGGAAGAAATCCGTGCCACTCTTGAATATGAAGGCCTACTTGACAGACCAAGCTATTTCCAAATGTTTTTCTCAAAGAAATACGGTAGAAGAACATTTGTGGGAATTGGAGTCCAATTCTGGCAACAAGCTATTGGAATCAACAGCATCATGTACTACGCACCGTTTTTATTCCAGCAGGCAGGAATGAGCAGCACGGAGGCGTCTTTGCTTGCAAATGTTATAGAAAGTGTTATCCTTAATGTTTTGACATTACCAAACATGTACTATCTTGATACATGGGGACGAAGAATACCTCTCATCTGCGGATCTGTTGCTATGGGACTATGCATGCTTATCATTGGAACTGTGCTCAAAACTTGCGGAGACCCAACATATAATCCTGATACTCATAAGGTCAACTTTGATTTTTCAAACAACCTGGCTGCTGGAAAATCTGTTATTGCCTTCTTATATTTATATGTCGCGTCGTTTGCAATTTCTTATTCTACTCAGGCTTGGGTCGTTCCAGCAGAGCTGTTCCCAATGGAAATTCGAGCACGAGCTTCTTCTGTCACTACTGCCACCAATTGGTTTGTCAACTTTTGGCTGGCATTGTATATCCCTACTGCTTTAGACAAGATTTCCTGGAGATTATACATTATGTTTGCAGGAATTTGTTTCTTGGCGGGAATATGTATCTTCCTTTTCCAACCCGAAACTGCAAACAGATCTCTTGAGCAGATGACATTTATGTTTGAAAGCGATAAGACTATGTGGGTCTTCCTGGATAAGGAGCTTACTGACATTCATCCTAAATTCTCAAACCCAATTGTGAGAAACGACATGATGGTCAATGTAGAAAAGGAAGATATTGACCATGAAGAGGACGTATAAACTTTTTGATAGTTAAATGAACACATGCAAGTATTTCTCTTAATTGACTAGTTCAGTCCATAAATATATTTTCTGTTCAAATTATGCGTGCAGTCATCACACGTATACTGTACCCCTGACTTCCACATCAAGTTCAAGCCGCGCCGCAGACAACAATAATAAAAGTACTCTTCGGTCTGGCTTTTTTTTAAGTGTCATTATTGATTTATCACATCGGTACGGTTGAACCATGGCAGACGTGTTTTCTTTGAAGGGCCTGGGCCTTAAGCTGGACAGTGCTGAGGATATCAAGCCTCATTTGCAGAAACTCAACGAGATCCCTCATGTTACAAAGATCGAGTTGGGAGGAAACACCTATGGTATCGAAGCATCTAGAGCTTTGGCAGAGGCTTTGAAGACCAAATCCAAGCTTCAGATTGCTGATCTGTCTGATATTTTCACCGGACGACTTCGGGAGGAAATTCCTACATCTTTAGACTCCATTCTCACTGCATTGTTGAACTGTTCAGAGCTGCACACGATCGATCTGTCTGACAACGCATTTGGAATCGCCACTATTGATCCCTTAGAGAGCTTCTTGCAAAAGCATGTTCCCTTGCAAACATTGCTACTGGCCAACAATGGATTTGGCCCAGCTGCTGGTTCCCGAGTTGCTGCTGCTCTAGAGAAGCTGGCAGATGAGAAGAAGAAGGCAGGCAGTGAACGCAAGCTTGAGATTGTGGTTTGCGGCCGAAACCGTCTTGAAAACGGCTCTATGGAGGCATGGGCTTCTTTCTTGGCTGCTCATGGAACTATCAAGGAGCTGCGACTCTACCAAAACGGTATTCGACAGGAAGGTATTGAGCACTTGTTGCTGCACGGCTTGTCCAAGTCTCCATTGCTTGAGAAGCTCGATCTCCAGGACAATACCTTCACATCTCGAGGAGCAAAGGCTTTGAGTGAGGTGTTTGGGAAATGGGCGCATCTGAAGGAGCTGGGCATCAGCGACTGTCTGCTGTCGGCCCGAGGTGGAGAGGTGTTTGGCCAAGCTCTTCTGGACGGGGGATCTGTGGACTCTCTGGAAACACTTCGTCTCCAGTACAATGAGATTGAAGAAAAAGGACTTGAACTCATTGCCAAGGCTATTGAGACGAAGCTTCCAAACCTCAAGCTGGTCGAGCTCAATGGTAACCGATTTTCTGAGGATCATGAGGTGATTGATAAGTTGACGGAGGTCTTTGGTGAGCGAGGCTATGGAGAGCTTGATGAGTTGGACGACATGGAGGAGCTGACTGATGATGAAGATGAGGACAGTGATGAGGAGAGTGAGCAGGACATCGTCAAGGATGATGAAGATCGAGAAGATGAAAATGTTGCCGAAGATGACAGCAAGGAAGTTGATGAGCTGGCGTCTAAGTTGGCAAAGCAGGATATTTGAGCGAGGCAGCTTGAAGTTGCATTCATTCGTTTGTAATCCTTGTATTAGTTAATTAAGCATAAATTCAACCTTTGTCTTTAATTTCTGCTGTAGTCTGACCCGTTTTGAAGTGGACGTGTTTCCTCGGCCAAGAAGAAACCTATCTTTTTCCAGCCAGCGCTGTTCCAGCCATTTTTGTTTACGCCTTGAAGAGCGTGGCAATGATTCTATTGCGAATTTTCGAATGTGTATTTGAATACTCACTGGCGAGTTGCTCTTGAAAAGCAGTTTAGGGATGTGCAACTTGTCTACTGGCAAGCCATTCTCTATGTCGTACGATATTGTCAGATCATATACGAATTTGGCACCAGTCTTCTTTGCCAAACTCACCGCTTGGATGAAGCTTGGAAATCGAGGATATAAAAGACTCTCTAGAGCGTTGGCTCCATTTTGCTTGGCCACCAGCTTATGTTTGCAAACAAGTGCAGGAGTAGCTATCTCGACTTCTGGAAACAGTGTTATCCCTTTGTTAGTATCGGGAAATTAAAGTTTACTACCTACAGGTAGGGCTATCACTTGACATAATTCTTGAATAATACAATGACAATTCTGCCAAATTAAACGACCAATTTGGTGTTTTATTGTGAGTAGCGTAAGCCATTCTAAGATCTGGTATCCTAAACCCACGTTCCCAGGATAAGAAGAAGCATCCACAATTAGAAGCCTGTAAATTTGGAAGAACCCCTAGTATGCAGTAATCTACCAGAGACCGATGATTTGCTTTGTTAACGCTAGTCAAGATAATGTATTTACCTATTATAAGACTTGGCTCATCATCTCCTATAGAGTCCCCAGACAGTGTTATATTATAAAAGTGTTTCTGGTTAGCACATTGTTTTTGGCAGCAATATGTTGCTTACCTGTGAGTTGTAGACAATTTTCCACAGCCAATTAGCTAACGACTGGGCGAAAGTTGTCCGGTATACTTCTGGGAGCCAAATTATTGTGACTAGAAAAAAGACATTGTACCATACAATCACTGCTGCTATTTTTGTAAGACACAGTACTTTGGTGAAATTTGACATTTGATAGCACTGAAGTCACAATCCCCAGATCTGGGTCTAGATCCATATGCCTGAAATATTATGGATCAGGTATAGCAAAGTCGCAAAAGTTTATTTATGTCTTGCAATCTGAAAAAATAGATCTAACATTATATAACAATAGAGAACTATTGCATTGCATTTGTCATGTAGAATCATTAAGTGTCATTATTATTTGGATCCGTCAATAATGGCCCATCTCTCCTCACACTTCCACAGGGCATCAGGATACAGTGGAAATTTTTCAGAGGCCCAAAACTCCCAATAGCTTCGAATGATATTGCGATGGCGCTGTTGAACTGCAACCATGCCGATAAGGAACACAATAACAGCCATATGCTGAGACAAGGCGGTATCATACGGAATTGCTTCCATCTCACCGCATATCTTTCCTACCAGGGTGTCCACAGGCAGAGCATAATGCGACGAATCCATCGGATGTCGTTGCAGAGCCACCAACAGGCATGCGTATCTCCATGCGTTACTGGCATACACAGCATAGGACCCATGAACGGGCTCCACGAGAAGAGCTTCATTAAGGGCCTTGGTGAATGCCTCGTCAGAGCATGGAGACTCTTTGACCAGCTCAATAATTATAAGAAATATCTTCTTTGGGCAGCCAACGAGTCGGAAAAACTTGTCGTCAATAGTATCACGGTGCCAATCCTCAAAGATTAGCGTTCTGTCTTGCGAAGCTAATACTCCTGTCACGTCGTACCAATTGAGCAGAGTAACAGCATGCTGGAGTCCTGGGGTGTTTGTGAACGCACCTAGCAGCTCTTCTTTGTTGGAACAGTGTAGATCAAGCAGTGAACGAGCACCCTGGAGATGACGGTGCCATTTTCCAAACGAGTCCTGACATACATCTAGATATGTGAATGCCAGTATAGAAAAGATGGCTTCAATGACACCGTTCTCAATATACCTCTGCAGCTCTTCAATAGCAACCGATTTGAGCTGTAATGATGTAAGGTCAGATTCAGGAAACGAATTCGACCTTCTTTCTAGGCATGAAGAGACAAACTTCCATATGGTTGATAATATTTCTGATTTTTCCACAGAGCTGTGTGAGGCCATAACCGTATTGGTGCGTTTAGCATGGTTGAAAGCAGCCAGAATCGCCTTGACTCCCCATAAGAAGTTGGTGGCTCTCATGGGGTCAATTTCATCAACATCTGAGTCGGTGTTGTGGACTGAATTGCTGGCAGGCAACCCGGAGGTGCTGGAACTAGCTCCCTCCTCTGTCACCGACTCAGTACTATCTAAATAAGTCTCTTCGAGACATGCAAAAGGGTCATGTTCCAACTTGACAGGACTGTCTGCCATAGTCGAGGTGGCAATAAAGGGAACAAATGACGTATCGACCATTTTGTCACTGGTCCATGATATCCCGCTGGTCGAAGAAGGCTCCGGTGAAAGCGGTTCCACAGCTATACTGGGATCCTTGAACTTTTGCTTGCGGCCCGAGGTTGGAGGCACTTTGGTGTCCAGAGACATCTGCCATATCACTCGCGATGGATATCCATCGCACTTAATGTTGGCCTCCAGGCACTGTGAACAAGATGGCCGGTTTAAGTCGCATTTGACGTTCCGAGACCGACAGGTAAAGCAGTCTCTATCTCTTCGGATGCCGCGCGGTTTTCCCCGCTTTTCTTTTTTATCTTTTGGCATGGCACATCCACTGCCAAAATAACCGTTGGTCAAGCTTATCGTCTCCTGCTTTTATACCTGTGCAAAGAGATTGCGTGTTTACAGTTCTGATATCAGTAGCGTTGCAGAGAACACATCTAGGGATTTTGTCCCTGTGATCTGCAGAGGTGAGACGTGGGGCAGATAAGACTGTTATACATACGAGCATTTACCAGACTATGAACGAAACAATGGTAAGAGTACAAGGAGCTTTGGAACTCAGAAGCTTTCTGTCCCTTATGTGAAGCAGTGTGCTTTTTATCTTTTGGTCCCTAGTGCATTGAGTGCATAGGTGCAATGCGTAGGTGCAATGCGTAGGTGCAATGCTGCCATGGGTTTACTTCTGACTACAGTCAAACACGCGTGGTGGAGCTGACTACCTGAACTTCGCAAGTAACCGGGCGTTCGGTTTTCGTTTGCTGGCTACAAATTGGGGTGCTTTAGCACGATCGGCGCCTGTCATTGTCATAGTTTGTTCGATATGCAATGCTCATCTCGTGGCATGTCAACTGCGCATACCACCCAACTCTACCCAACTCACACCCAACTTCACACCCAACTTCACACCCTACTTCACACCCAACTTCAGCCTCTGTCCCAAAAACCCTGTTGTACTAGGAGTCGTTTTTTGACTCCATTGCATATAAGCTTTTGCTCTACAATGTTCTATAAATCAATTTGTATTCAACCTTGTGCTTCTATGCTGTATCGTTCAGTTAACATATCACACTTCAATGGTATATCAATAGAATATGTTTTTACGCTTGTTTTCAGCTGACTTGCGAAATTGTTTTTGTATTTATATACGAGTATGTTCAAGTTGATGAAATGGATGTTCAAAGTATAGGGGGGGGCTCGCACGTTGAGAGCCCCATGAAGGACAAGAGTGTTCGGTGAGGCGTGGGGCTGGCGACTTGACAACATGTTGACCAGACTATTGGCAGCGGGCTTTATAGGCGGCGTGGTGGCATTCAAGAACACTGCACCAGTTATATTTGTGTCCAATGAGGTTCCGGTGAACTTTGTGGTTCCAGAGACCCAAGATGAGGCGGCTGGCCTGACTACAGGGAACTTTCTCAGTGGAGTGACCGACGCCCTTGACGGGTGCAACTACGATGCGTATATCATTATGAACCAGCCAAATGTTCTTGGTCGAGATTTCGGACACAAGACTATGCCACACCTTGCAGAGATTGCTGATGATGCCAAATTCGCTCGGTTCGTGAACGCCTATGAGTACGAGGGAAGCCAGATGTCGACTGTACTCGAGGAGTTTGTGCTAGAGGAGTGTGGTGCCAAGTATCTCGAAGTGGATACTGTAAATAGCTCGTTTGAAACATACATTGACAACGAGCCTCGATTGATTTCTATGAACTTTCCTGCGCTGGGCAAGCAAGGTCGGGAGCAGGCTATGCAGTACGCAGACGACCTGTTGTATTCTGTGGTGACCAAACTGCCTTCAGGTAACTTTGCCCTTGTCTATTCAGGCAGCTACCGGGAGGATCTTGGAGAAGAGGAGACTCGACCTGTGGTTGATGGTCAGGCTGATAGCTCTGCAGATGATAAGGACGAGCAGGTGTCACAGGCACAAGCACAGCCAAGTCAGGTTGCGAGTGCCCAGACAGATGGCTCGCTATTTGCTCGATATCAATTCTTCACGCCTGGAGTTTTCATGACCATGATTGTGGGACTGCTGTTCTTGGCAGTGCTGGTGGTGGGATTGAATTGGGTGTCGAGCTTACAGGTGACATACCGATCGTTCGAGCCTGCTCCTGCTACTTCTGAAAAGCAACAGTAACCCGTATTAGCATAATTCCTATCATATTAATAGCAGTACTAGAAGGCGTGTAGAGTCTACGTTACTTGTGCAATCCTGATGTCTGTAGAACTTGAAAGCTCAAACTATTACATATTTGTTGTAACATTTGTGAAATGTCCTACATGATGATACTAATAGATGCTCTATTGCAGCGCAACCTGCCCATTGGTTCCTTGAAGGATCCATAAAGGACAAATGTAAATGACCAAGATAAATGACAAACGCCCAATCTGAGTAGCACAGAGCATACAGCAGCTTAGGAGTCCAGCTTGACTTCAGGAACAACTCCTACCTGTTGAAGAAGACCCAAAAGATTCCCCACACCCCAATGGTCTGTGATCTGGCCATCACGCACTCGCATCACATCTACAGTATCAAAGTGGATCTTCTTACCTGAAGGCTCCACACCCATAAAAGTTCCCAAGTGGGTCCCATGGTAAGTTTTGTAGGTAGTGACTCGGTCACCGTCAGAAAACTGAAAGTCAATGACAGCATGGAAATCAGGGAACGCATTTCGCAGAGTCTGGTACAGACCCCTGACTGATTCGCGGTCATTGGCAAACCCTGGCTGGGGCGTATGGTCCACAAAATCTTTGGCAAAGAGCTCATCAAATACCTTGAAGTCGCCTTTACCTTGAACCTCTTCAGTGTTTCGCCGAACTACGGCAATAGCTTGTTGGGCTTTATCCATTGTGAGTCGATTTATCTAATTGGCCTTCCATCAGCGATAACCTCGACATTTATCCTGCCTCAAACTCATTAGAAATCAAGTAAATAAAGCACGAGTTTTGGCGTTGTGTGGCTTCTCTTGTCCCTTAGTAATTATTACTAACTACAAGGGCTGAGAGGGGTTAAGCGCTGTGTTTGTCACCACATTGATGCAGTCTCCACATTGAGATGACATCACCCAGACATCACCCAGACATCACACCAGACATCACACCAATGAAGATTTAGCGTTACTTGTGGCTTTGCATAATAAATCTTCAAAATGATATTTGATCGTGAGTGCTTAAGTTTGTTCCAGTCAATGGCCCGCACACTTAATGACTAGCAATCGCTTGTATCCTAAGTCGATCCTGCTGCTAATGTATGAATGAGAAAGTCGCATTCAATTTGTGCTGTTTCAGCCAGTTAGCACCGTCAGTGTACAGGCATCGTACTCAAGCAGTCATGGGTGGATCTGTAGCCGCATGTCAGAACTTGTATAATCAATTTTACACAATTAGAAAGTTTAATTACCGTAGCTTGATTTATACACTGGCAGGTGAACACAGTTTAGTGGAAAGTTTGTTCCGGTTGAAATTGGTGTTACTGTCACTTCAAGCTGTATCTTGAAATTAATGGCAAATTGAACTGTTATTTGGGATACATGTTCATGTTCATGTTCATGTTCACAGGAGGTACACACTACAATCAATAACATAAAGCGAGTTCATTTAAAATCTTAAACATTTTGAGAGCATCACCAGTCTGGCTACAAAACAAAGACCACACTCGTGATGTATTTTGCATGCGCTATAATTACATTTAGTCTCCTCTCTTTCTCTTGGCCTGTCGCTTGCCAGTACCAAAGACCTTGAGGCCTCGGTTCTTCTTCTGGGCTCGCTGTATCTTGGACACCTTCTCGATCTTGGTGGCCTTGCCGTATCGAACCAATCGGTATCGGGGCTCGAACTTCTCAAGGGCCTCAGCAGAGTCGTAGATCAAACCGAATCCAGTGGACTTTCCACCACCGTACTGGGTTCGCAGTCCAAACACGGAAACGGCGTCCTTCTCAGACTTGTAAAGGGTAGCCAACTTCTCTCGGAGCTCGTCCTTGGACACGTTAGCGCTGTTGGGGTGCAGAACGTCAATGACGAACTGTCGTCGAGCCAGCAATGGGTTTCGAATGAACTTTCGAGTTCGAATAGTAACGGCGTCACTCTTTTGTTAGATACATGCTGTGTGCGTTTAGGATTCCCTCAAATCCTCGTTGGATTCTACTCACCATTTCGAATGTGATGTTGGAGTTACTGTCCTGTGTGCGATATTGGAAAATATCCTGGTGAGTCGAGGAAAAACTGGGTCCGTGACTGGCATTTCCCTATTAGGAAGGTACTCATCTGCCTGCCTACTACAAGCATATGCGTTAAGCGGTCTGAGAACCGTCGTTCGTCGACTACACCGGTCCTACCCAAACCCCGGGTGGTGCGCGCTCAGCCGTGCAGTGTCGATGGCAGGCATTTGGTTTTGGCGTACTGCACACCTTCTGCCTACTACTCACCTACTGCCACATCCTATCAGAACATGGAAAAGCGCACGTCGGCGGCGGGGTCCATTGTCACCTCAGACGAGGGGACGAAGGAGGAATACCAGATTAATGAGAAGATCGCCAACGAGGGTGAGTCAATGACCCGGTACCAATTCCTGCTAACATAGAATACAAGATCTGGAAAAAGCAGGCGCCCTTCCTATATGACGTGCTTATCACCAAGGCTTTTGCGTGGCCGTCTCTGACGGTGGAGTGGCTTCCGGACTCGTCTCCTAGCGAGTTTTTCACCACGTCGAGTCTGTTGCTAGGAACTCACACGTCGCAGAACGATTACGACTATCTCCAGGTAGCCAAGGTCGACATTCCCCACAACAATTTTGACGGCAGCCAAGTGTCGATTCTTAACAAAATCAACGTTGTACAGAAAATTGACCATGAGGGTGAGGTCAACAAGGCCCGACACAATCCCAAGCAGGCCAATCTGGTGGCCACAATGGCTCCCTCTGGTGACACTCTGGTGTTTGATAGATCAACGCTGCCTGAGCTCGATTCAAACCACGTTCCTCTACCGCAATTGCGTCTCAAGCACCACACCAAGGAGGGATGGGGACTTTCTTGGTCGCCTTTCAAGAATGGATACTTGCTGACAGGTTCGGAGGACCACACCATTGGACTGTGGGACATCTCATCAGCTGCCACAGATTCTTCAGCCAGCAGCGGCACTACTGTTGTCAGTCCTCAATCTATAATAGACGGCCACTCGGCCATCGTCAATGATGTTCAGTGGTCTCATCTGAATGCGAATATTTTTGGGTCTGCTGGTGAGGATCTGACCGTCAAGATCTTTGATTTGCGGTCTGTCAGCTCGCCGGCTATCAACATTGAGTACGCTCACAATCAGGCTGTCAACGGCATCCATTTCAACCCGTTCAACGAACATGTATTTGCTACTGCGTCTTCGGACGATACTGTGGGTATCTGGGATTTGCGTCGACCGAACCAGGTGGTGTACTCGCTGCGGGGCCATTCCACCGATGTGTCTGGTGTCCAGTGGTCTCCTCACGACGAGTCTGTTTTGGCGTCAGCCGGCTATGATAGACGTATTAATGTGTGGGATCTCAGTCTTATAGATGCTGAGCAGACCGTGCAGGAAGAGCAGGAGGGACCGCCCGAGCTGTTGTTTGTGCACGGCGGCCACACCAACAAGATCTCTGACTTTTCTTGGCACCCAGTATTCCCATGGACTATGGCTACTGCTTCAGAAGACAATGTGGTTCAAGTCTGGAAGATGGCCGGTGCAGTAGTTGACCGGCTGTCCGAGCCAGAGGAGGACAATGACAAAGAAGCAGAAGCTGACAATGCTGAAGCCAACGATAAATGACGATTGTACACTAATGACCACTATATGTATATTTAAACATTGAATTGAAATTTTCCACTACTTGTTTTTCTCACATATTACTTAGTACTGTTGGTTTAGTCATAAATTTATTCTTGTTTAAATACATTATGCTGTCAAAAAAACACCCGATGGCTGTTCGGAGGATAGTCCAGATAGCAGCTTTGATTTGGCCAGTTTGAGCAGCTCGCCCTGCCTGTCATCCAGTGCTTGCAGCTGCTTATTGCACTGCTCTTCATCATGGACCACTGCCTCAAGCATAATCACCTGCCAACTTCCATGGCTAGGACACTTTTTCTTCTCATTAAGACACACCCCTTCTCGTCCTTCAAGAATGTCTGCATCGGCATATTTCAACCACTCATCATTTCCATTGATCAGACTGTAGTCGACAGCGCACGTATCGCGCTTCTTCACGCCAAGCTCTCGCGCGTATTCTTCGCTTATCCTCTTGGCTCGATCTTTAGCCAGCTTTATGTAGTTTTTTCGCTTGCCTAAATAAATAAGTCTCTCTTTGAGTTTCGTCCTTTCTTGCTCTAGTTCGTCCAACGTACTCTGATCCACCAATTTGAGCAGCACGTTTTCGTCTACCAGCGGTTCTTGCGATCCCAGCTGTTTGAACTGCGTCACCGACCCGTCACAAGCACGAATCAGCCCGGCAACCTGATTCACGCTTACGGCCGCCAAAGAATGAACATTATCTTTCATGAACTTGATACCATGATCCCTGCAACAGTATTTAGACTCGGCAGGTACTGGGTTGAAGCACCCATTCAGCCGACATCTGCGTTTCCACAGGCCTATCTTGTTTTTCGCAATGCACAATGGACATGAAAACTTCACCACAAGTCGGGCTTTCTTCTCATCCATCTTGACACAGTCACCATGGAACCAATCATCGCAGAAATCACACGCGATCATCCACCGACCGTTGTCTGGTTTGCGACATATGCAATATATCTCTTCACCGTTCTCATTGACAGTTTCGCGAGGAGGTGTTACTCCCGAAGCCCTCTTCTTTTTTGGCCTTGCCACTTTTCGGCGCTTCTCTGCATCAGGAGTATTATCGTGCCGCTCTTCCATTATCCCAAATCAGCTTACGGGGTTGGTTCACGTCAATCGATTTATGACTGCCGATGTGTAGAACGTAAGGCTGAATGGCATGGCATTGTAACATTAACTACAACGCTATGCAAGGCATGGTTTTAGGTTTCGAGGGGCAGTGGACGGGCAACATTTAGGATTGGCACCTGGTGCCAAAAAATTTATATTTTGTACTTGAGGTATTTCTTATTTGGTTGATATTTTATTTACTTTGTTCAGTGCACGATTTCAATCACAATGGACACAAATTCGATATCGTTACACCCTTATCCAATGTATTTACATGGACGGGACGAAGCAAGAGCATCGTCCTTTGACCATGGAGCCACAAGTACCAGTGTACAACGAGTCGACAACAGCAAATCGACAAGCAAGCTGAGACCCCATCATGAGGAAAGCAGGATTGGATTGAATAGCTACCACAGCCAAGGTGACCCATTTGAATTTGCTTCTAAATTGAAATCTGCCGACGAGATCAAACAGATCAAGGCCAACAATAATCCTACAAAATCAAACTGGTTAACCCGATCCATTTTTGCTGCAACTGCTCGATATGTCATCTCAAAAAGACTCCAGGGCTATTATGAGAGCCAGAATGAGAATATCGAGCGTCTACTCACTCCTGTCGAGGAGCATGTGCGTGCTGCCAAGGAAGTCAACAGCCAAAATGAGCTCAAGTACAAGATTGCGATTTGGGGAAGTTTTGCTGCCAACGTGCTTTTGTCGGTTATCCAAGTATACGGTGCCGCATCTTCTGGATCTCTGTCACTTTTCACAACAATGGCGGATGCTATTTTTGATCCCATGTCGAATTTGACATTGCTTCTGTCCAACAAAGCAGTATCGCGAGTGAATCCTAGAAAGTTCCCTGCTGGAAAAGCTCGAATCGAGACTGCAGGAAACATCTGTTTTTGCTTTTTGATGACTTCGGTGTCATTTATTCTGATTGCCTTTTCTATTCGAGAGCTCATTTCGGGCAGTTCCGCAGAGACATCAAAGTTTCACTTGCCATCAGTTCTTGCAGTGACAATTGCCTTTTGCACCAAGCTGGCTTTGTTCTTGTACTGCTGGGCACTTCGAAACCAATCCTCCCAAGTGCGCATTTTGTGGGAAGATCATCGTAATGATTTGTTTATTAACGGCTTTGGTATTCTCACTTCGGTAGGAGGAAGTAAACTGCGATGGTGGATCGATCCCATGGGTGCCGTTTTATTATCGGTACTTATTTCTGTTCTTTGGCTAAAGACTGCCTATTCAGAATTTTTGTTGCTGGTGGGAGTCACAGCTGACAACCAGACCCAGCAGCTCATCACCTATATCTGTAAGTTGCAATTTTGCCACACTCGAAAAAGATTCTAACTCAGCAATGACCCATTCTCCTTTGGTGACTGCCATCGACACTGTGAGGGCTTATACTTCTGGTCCGCGATTGGTCGTTGAAGTGGATATAGTGATGGATGCCGAATCCTCGTTAAAAGAGACCCACGATGTTGCTGAACAGCTGCAGATGAAGTTGGAATCTCTTCCTGATGTCGAGCGAGCTTATGTTCATGTTGACTATGATACCACACACAAGCCCGAGCACTTTTTGAAGAAGGAGTTGTAATCGTCGAGTGACAACTGTCAAGCATCCCTATTATTTCCGCATGCTGAGCTCAACCCTCTTTAATTGTAACACTAATGTTCAGGTCAATCGTGCAACTATAAAAGTTGGCACATGGAGGAGGAAATATACATATATATATAAATAGTACTGTCCAATAATCGCTAAGGTATATGCAAGCTAATTTCTGGTCATTTAAGGTTGTGCCACATTTCCTAGTATGGATATTAAACGGCTTGCATGAGTCCATCCATCTCTTAGACATGCCACAAGAGACATTACAGCAGGTATCTCCAGAGCCCATTTCACCGGTGGCCAACGAGAACGAAAATGACAACTTTAAAGATTTGGTCAATTCCAGGACACCGTTGAACATATTCAGCGTTCTGCAGAAAGTCCAGCGGTACTCGTCGTATTCGTTTATGGGGTTTGTTGCAATGCATGCTTGCTCAGTGATGGTGGCTCCGTTGATCTCGGTCCCCACTGCTCAGTCTACACTTGAGTTTACAAATGCACTGTACCAGGCACCAGTTGTGGAGCCTATACTTGTGTATGGCTCTCTAGGGGTCCATGTGCTGAGTGGTGTTGCTCTGAGAGCCCATAAGGTCTTTCTAAACAAGAAGCACTATGATCAGTGGAAACTGCCGAAATTCTCTCCAGTTGCAGTTTCTGGTTATGTTGTTCTGCCAATAGTCTTGTTCCATATGACTATGACTCGGCTGTTACCTCAGGCTATTCTTGGTGATAGTTCTCTAGTGTCACTACAATATATAGCACATGGGTTTCATCGACATCGGGTGCTGCAGTGGATGGTGGCAATCCCACTGGTGTTTTTAACAACGCACCATGTGATTTGGGGATGGAAGAAGTGGCTTGGATTATATGGTAAAAAGTACACTCGCAAGACATATAGTATTTTTGTGTCTATATTGGCAGGAGGTCTGATCAGTGTGGCAAGGATATCGCATATGCCATCAGTCAAGGGATGGATTGCCAGCCAGTATAATTTGGTATATTCAGCATTACATATGTAGGCATGGTGTTGAATAGTGTCATATAGCATAGAGTCATAATATTTATTAAACAATATCCAGGAGTTAAAGCTCCCCCCTTTATTTCTGTACATGTAGACTTAATGAGCTTTCTTTTTAAGTCTGTCGTTTCAACAACATCACCCCTTCAATCTTGTCGAGAGCAAGCTCCAGCAACTCTTTGCGCTGCTGAAGCTCAATGTGGCGGCGCACCTTTGGATCCTGCTTAGCAAGAGCTTCAACTTGCTCCTCAGTCAAGTTCTTGCCAAGCCTGTTGTCGAGCTCTCGAGGGAAATTATAGTAGAAATCCGACAAAAGCTCCACATTCAAGAACAATACTGCGGTCTGTGTCAGCTTGTCAGCCACAACATCCAAAAACACCTCCGGACAGTAGTACTTGTTGGACTTGTTTCTGCATTGACGCGACTTGATAGCAGCCATTCTCAGTTTGAGAATATCTACTCTGTCTCTAAGAAACATTGCCTCTCGGCCCTTGTTGAGCAAGGCCTGGGAGAATCCAAACGCCTCGGACCCTTCACTCAGAACTGGAGACCCTTCTTTGGCTTCTCGAGTCTTTTCAATAAATGTCACCACCTGACTGAGTTTGTTTTTGCCTACAGCTTTCTGCAGATTGTTGTAGGTGCCCTCGCATTGGCGCAGCTCCTCCTTTAAAAGGTTGAATGAATGATCCCGAGAGCTTGTCCACTCTCTGTCCTCGATCTCGACCTCATACTTGTAAGGCTTGATACAGTTTTCAACTTGGTCAGCGGTGGAGTAAAATCTCATGCTCAAGATGTCGGCCGTTGCTTCCTGAATGGCATTCTTGGCAAAAGGGTGACTCCTAAAGTTGGTGGAAGCCACAAGCCCGTCCATTTCAGCGGTCAGGGCCCCAATTACCAGATTGGTTGACAATCTTCCGACCCCTAGCTTCGTGAGACCAGAAGTAGATGCATCGAGCTTTCGGTGCCAATACAAGTCATCTGCTGATGATCCCGAAAGCTCAGCGACATTGGGTTCTAGTGACGAAACTGGCTGAGACCATAGCCCCTTGTCAGGCTTGTTCCAATATCTCTGGGCAAGAATGTCGAGAACTTTCTGGTCCAGCTCACTCTTGAGAAGCTTGCGAACCTCGTCACGACCAAATCTGCCGGCCAGATCTTTAAATGCAAGCTTGAAAGTGTCGATGGATCCCGCCAAATAGGTGTGAGGAGTCAACAACCGATCATTATACTCCACTTTGAATTGATAAGTCGCTTCCTCCAGCTCCTGACGAATTGCTTCGGACGTGGGTCGCAGGCTATCAGCCATGGTCTTTTCAAGCACCGTCATAAGCTTGTGACGCAGCTTTCGTGTACCCACCATGCACTCATCGAACTCTTCATGCTGAGAGAAATAGCTCGACTCGTTGTGAGCAACTAGGTCGGTGATGTTGGATGTTCGGCGGAACAACCCTCCTTGACTGGGGGCTTTGGTAATGACACCAACATAGCCCATACGAAGAGAGTAAGCGCTGTTTGTGAGGATCTCGCGTCCACGAACACTGTCGACAAGATCCATTTTTGTGACCACGCCAATAGTCCGCTCACCTCGAGGGTCTACTCGACGGCTTGCTCGAAGCGCACTGGAGTTTGCCAAATCAACATCGGCTGCAGAAATAGCGAGAATAACGTTCGGAGGCTGAATATACTTCTCGCACAGCTGCGATATCTTTTGTTTAAGGCTTTCAGGCTGATCAGCTGCCGCCACCTGGATATAGCCCGGCAGGTCGATCAGAGACAGGTCGGGGACATTAGGAGAATAAATATGGAGCTGAATGGGGTCGTCCGACACTGCTTCAGTTTCAGGAACTGCCAGATTCAGATCAGTCAGCGTCTTTTGTATTTGCGAAAAGTCGGTGACTTTGCCCAGGTTCAGAGCAGGAAACATGCCATACTCGGCAGCTGAATCTGGGGTATTGATGAGCGTGAGCTCGATGGGGCGTCGCGTTACCATATTGCTTCCTTTAGGCAGAAACTCATGGCCAACAATGGCTTCAAGCACCGACGACTTGCCAGAACTTTGCGAGCCTATAACCACAATAGAAGGCAGCTGCAGGGTGTCGGATTGATCCACCTTGAGGAGGATATTGCGGATCTCGATCATTTTTTTCGTCAGCATCATCATTTGCTCTTCATCAGAACCGTCTTCAGACAATCCCAGAGCAGCTGCTGCTGCCGCCACTGCACCAGCTCCTACATCTGATCCCCCAGGCTCTCCAGGTTCACCAGATCCACCAGATCCACCAGACCCACCAGACCCAGACTCGGATCCAGACTCAGACTCGGCGTCCGAATTAGTACTGGCGGTCGATTGAGAATCAGCCGACTTGCCAGAACCAAAACCAAAATTGAGCGAATCCAGAGCCGACTTGGCACTGCCATAGGCGTCTGATATCCACTCTGTAGCCTGGTTGACCTTATCAGTGGTGTAATTTGCCGCCTCCTGAACTTTGTAGTTGACATAGGCAGCGCCTCCAACAACAGCACTGGCAGCAGCAGCAGGCACTCGGACTACTTTACCCAGCATCTTGGGAATCGAGTAAAACGAAAACTGTCGAGCCATGGTTGGAGTGTGGATTCTTCTGAAAGGGGTGGCATTAGCTACCACCAAACACGATGCAGGCCTGACCCGGGTGGCCAGACCTCTTCTTACAACAAGTCTGGCTTGTAACATGGCATAGGTACACACGTTGCTATATGACTATAATAGAGGATTTGCCACAAGCGTCATGGACCTGTTTGAATAACCAAAAAAGAAAAATAAAAAAAAATATGAAATCAAGTGGGATGATGGATTTGGTTATATCAGGTCAGGTTTGTTGGCGAGGCTGTAAATTGCGTCTACCCACGTCTGACATCTAACACACGACTGTACATTTGATATTGGTGACACGCAACGGTTATAAAAGGAACCTCACCACGACAATGTTTGGACTGGGATTACTGTATTACGGTAAGCACGACCAGTTTGTAGGTGAATTGCTAACAGGTAGTGGTGATTCTGCTTCTCAACGCAGTGGCAATACTCAGCGAAGACCGATTTATAGCTCGACGTAAGTGCAAACACGGATTCCTCATCCGCAAAAGTCTAACTCAGTGGGATGGGACTCTGCTGGAGAGAATCAGGGCTTTGGAGCTTCTAATGGCGAAGAATCCATCAAGACAAAGATGCTCAACCTCATCAAGGCGACCCGAACTGTTATGAGACGTAAGAAATCAAGCAGCCTGTCTTGGGACCGAAATGTCTCGGGACCGAATGAGACACGGAACAAAAGCAAACCAAAGCAAAGTTGAACTAACAACAGCGTTTCTAATAGCTTTCAATATCACCATAATAGGCTACGAACTGGTGCTGGGCTGATTACACATTTTAACTTAGTACTAGCGTATTTATTAATAAATAATTACTCCTTCTTTTCGAGAGGGTTGTATCGCAAAAACTTTTCTATCAGATCCACATGAGTAAGCTTGCGTTAGAATCGCCTGTTACCGCCATGTCCACACCACCGTCACTTACAATCATTCGTCGGCAGCAGTACCGCTTCAAGTTGAGCTTGTCCAGAGCGTCTCCCTCAGACAAGTTCTCGTCCTGGAGATATCCCAAGTAAGTTTCCCACTTGTCACCAATAACCTGTGTTAGCTACCAGCCTTGTTTGCGCAAAACACGTACTTTTCCGCAGGAAAAGCATCGCACGGGAATGATCATGTTGGTGGTTAAGAAGAAATGGGCTGAAATTTTAGAAATTTCAAACCAGCCCCACGAGCCTCATCAACCTCACTTTGACATTTGCCATCCATGACGACGCTATTAACGCCGTTTTTTGCAGGCAATTTGGCGCTGCGGGGCGGGAAACCAGCTCACGGATGGGCCAATTCCATGTTTACAGCCAATAGATTCATTGCATCTTTGTCCCGGCAAAAGGCGATGTCGGGATCATCCCAAGTGTTGAGCCGCCCTCTCCTGGTGGTCAGTCCTCGCATTACCAACACTGTTGCACTACAGGCCAAGCTGCAAAGCTTCCGACAATTTGGACATGTTATAGGAAGGTTTAAAGTGGGTTCCAGCCAGGTGCGGGGGATGGCAACGCACCGAGATCTCAACTTTAAGGGATCTGGTGGAAATGGGCGTTATAATCGCATCCTCAATATTCTCCGAAACCACCGCGAGCCATTGTTGTTCACTGCGGGAGTGCTTGCAGTGACCACATTAGCATTGCCGTTGGTGTTTTCTATCCCTGGTATGGGGATCATCAAGCGGCACCCGGAGATGGTGGTGTACTCGATAATGGCCCTTAACGTAGCTGGGTTCCTGGCATGGAAAACACCCAAGGGGTCTCGATTTATGTATAGGTACGGATTGTTGCATAAGGACAGACAGTTTAATAGATGGCAGATGCTGGGGTCAGCGTTCAGCCACCAGGAGCTGTGGCATATTGGTATCAACATGTTTGTGCTGTACCAGTTTGGACTACCAATAGCAAAGTGGATTGGGTCTGAGCAGTTTCTGGCTGCATACATGGATGGAGCAGTAGTTGCGTCTCTTGGATCAATGTTGCTGCCAGTACTTATTCGGCGGTTTGTCAACATCCCTAGTCTCGGCGCCAGTGGAGCAGTGTTTTCCATCTTTGGAATCTTCACCTATCTTGTACCTCAAGCCAAGCTGGCGTTGTTTTTCATTCCTCTTCCTATTGGAGGATGGGCTGTGTTTCTGTGTACTCTAGCATACAATGGTGCTGGTATGTTTATGAAGTTTGGTGCGTCTGACTATGCAGGCCATTTTGCTGGTTCTCTGGTAGGCATCGCATGGGGATGGGTGCTCGGCGAACGAGTCAAGCGAGCACGCGAGAGAAAGCGAGTTTGGCGCTAATGTAAATACAATCCACTTTTTTTTATTGAATAGATAGTTCATGGTATAACCATGATTCCAACCATCACTGCCAATTGCACTTGGGCCAACTCATAAGCCGACAAACACTGCATATACGGGGGCACAAGGGCCACATCAAACAGAGCGTCAAACAGAGCGCACTTTTAGATTCTCATACAAGTATCGGAGCCTGTTAGACACATCTGGCCGTCTCGCAGTAATGTCCAAATTGGCATGGCGATCCCTTTAAAGTTGCAGCAGTGCATGCGACATCTCGAAATGGCAGGCGCCTCGCCTAGTGAGGCACGCACGTGGTGGTTTATGCATCCCTCATTGTTGTGAATCCCAATTGGGATTGAAGGTCTTTTTGCATTCTGCTTCTAAACATCTCCTCGATGTCTGCTCCATTATTACAGTCTGCTCCAGGTAAGTGGGATATGGACAAGCCGGATCGCTAACTAAAGGTAAGCGAATTGCCCTGCCGACTCGAGTCGAGCCCAAGGTGTTTTTCGCCAATGAGCGAACCTTCTTGTCTTGGCTCAACTTCACAGTCATCCTCGGAGGTTTGGCAGTAGGTCTGCTCAACTTTGGAGACCATGTGGGCCGAGTGTCTGCTGGTATTTTCACTCTGGTTGCTATGAGCACCATGGCCTATGCGCTGGTCACTTATCACTGGCGAGCAGCCGCTATTCGACGACGGGGCTCTGGTCCTTACGACGACCGATTTGGTCCCACGATGCTGTGCTTTTTCTTGTTGGCAGCAGTGGTGGTCAACTTCATTCTTCGAATGCGAAGCCCTTAAGCATTTTACCATAATCATAATCCAATTGTGTCTGACTACCTGTATATTTTGGCCTTATCTCGCCGAGCCTATGCCCTAGATCTAGTGTCAAGGTCTATTGTCGCATATAATGTCGCATCGTCTCATCTACCGTCTCATCTACCGTCGCATCTATCGTTGCATCTATCGTTGCATCTATTGTCTGCCATCTATCGTGGAGATCTATTGTGTGCTGTCACAGCTCTGCTAATTTGTGGCTGCTGTTTGGTTGTAGCCGGATTCCAATTCGTATCAGTGTGCTTTTGTTTTTCTGTTTACTCCTCTTGCTCTTTTGGCCAAGTTCTACATTCAGCCTTGCCTGTTTCCCATTACTCGCTGTCTCTAACCACTGCTGATGCTCTTTTTTTGCCCTATTTCATTTTAATGCCTGTATTATCGGCCGCTGTTTTTCGTTCAATGTGGCTTGTTCTGCTCACTATAGATCATCGCTGTCCCGTTTCGGCGATGCCGATGTTAGGGTGGAATTTTTTTGATGTCGAGAATTATTTTTTTGAAATATTTTGATTTTGCTGCATATACATCTGTTTGATAGTTTTTTTTTTCAGGTGAAATGAGAATTAAGAAGAAGCATCAGGCCGGAGCGGCCAAGAATTTCATCACCAGAACCCAGGCTATCAAGAAGCTGCAGGTGTCTTTGGCTGATTTCCGACGGTTGTGCATTTTTAAAGGAATCTATCCACGAGAGCCTCGCAACAAAAAGAAGGCCAACAAGGGATCCACTAGACCTACTACCTTCTATTATGCTAAAGACATCCAGTACTTGCTCCACGAGCCTGTGCTTCAAAAGTTCCGAGACCACAAGGCATTTGCAAAGAAGCTTTCTCGAGCGTTGGGCAGAGGAGAAGTAGGCGATGCCAAGCGACTTGACGACAACAGACCCCGGTACAGACTCGACCACATTATCAAGGAGAGGTATCCTACATTCCTAGACGCTTTGCGTGACATTGATGACCCTCTGTGCATGCTGTTTCTTTTTGCAGCTCTTCCCACCACTAGCTCCATCAACCACAAAGTGACGGAGGACGCCGAGCGACTGTGCAATCAATGGATGGCCTATGTGTCCCGAGAGAAGCTGCTTAGAAAGGTGTTTGTCAGTATCAAGGGTGTTTATTACCAGGCCCGAGTGCGAGGTCAGGACATCATGTGGTTGGTGCCATTCAAGTTTCCTCAGAATGTGCCTACCGACATTGATTTCCGAATCATGCTCACTTTCCTCGAGTTTTACACAACTTTGCTGCAGTTTGTGTTGTATCGGTTATACACTGAATCTGGCCTTGTGTATCCTCCCAATATTAACCAGGCCAAATTGAAAGGTGTTGGAGGTGTGTCTGCATATATTCTCGAGTCTCGCCAGGCTGCTAGCTCGGTCCTTCCTTCTCTTGACAAGCCCACAGATGGTGCTTCTGAAAAGGATGCTGTGTCGATTCAGCTTGACAAGGCTGTCAAGGCTGACGAGGGTGCAGCTGATGAAGACGAGGATGAGCAAGAAGACGCAAGC
Organism: Sugiyamaella smithiae; assembly: GCA_030579815.1. Classification (NCBI taxonomy): domain Eukaryota; kingdom Fungi; phylum Ascomycota; class Dipodascomycetes; order Dipodascales; family Trichomonascaceae; genus Sugiyamaella; species Sugiyamaella smithiae. The sequence goes on from JAKTRV010000008.1 coordinate 702,170, forward strand.
GAACAGGAGGATGCTGATGAGCTCGACCAGTTTGATGCCATCCCTGCCACTGAGACCGCTGCTTCAGATATCCTTGCTCAGCCTGACAAGTCAGAGGCCGATAAGGGCAGTCTGTTTAGCAAATTCACATTTTTCGTTGGCCGAGAGGTCCCGTTGGACATTGTGGAGTTTTTGATTCTATCTTTTGACGGTAAGGTCATTTCTGAGAGTGCTATCGACGAGCAGGTCGATAACGAGAATGAAGAAGAGTCCAACGACGTCTCGCAAGTTGTCAAGGACCTGGACTTGAGTTCTGTTACTCACCATATCTGCGATAGACCGTCAGTGCCTAACAAGGTTCCTGGACGAACATACGTTCAGCCCCAGTGGATTTTTGATTCCATCAACAAGGGAGAGCTGTTGTCAGTGGCTTCATATGCTCCTGGTGAAGTGCTGCCCCCTCACTTGAGTCCATGGGGAGACAACACCAACTACGACCCTGAAGCTCCTTTCGAAGGCCTGGACGACCAAGAGTCTGATGCCGAAGAGGAAGAAGAAGAAGAAGAAGACGAGGAGATTGAGGTTGAAGAGGGCGATGAAGATATTGATGAGGAAGATGAAGAGGCCATTGAACGCCAGCGAGAGCTTGAGCAGGAGGCTGCTGGTGTCAAGTACTCTGAAGCTGCTACCAAACCTGTCGAACCCAAAAAGCGAAAATCCAAGCAGGACAAGGAGCAGGAGGAGAAAGAGCTCAGGAAGATAATGATGTCCAACAAGCAAAAGAAACTCTACAAGAAGATGCAGTATGGTATCGACAAGAAGCAGGCCCGAGAGGACGAGCTGAGGTCCAAGCGACGAAAGATAGACGAAACCAAAAACAAACTTCGAAACTAGATAGTGCATCATGTACAGTTTTAATATATTATATTGTGGATAATAACCTTCAACATGGAAACCTCTTTTAAACAGAAGCTCGAATAAATACGTTGTTTGTTTGTTTGTTTTGCGCCATTCAGAGAACCACCTTGACTCGGGTGTCATAACTGTTGCGGTCAGGCATAGATAGCTTAAACAGGCCACTCATTTCAGCCTGAAACTTCTCAAGCTGGGATGCTGCACTATTGATACTCTCTAGGTCAGCCAGATTACGGACGTTTATATATGCTTTGATCATCCATTGGCCAGACGAGTCCACCAGTCGTAACTGCTTAATATCGTCCATGCTGTCGCTGTCTTTGTCGCAAATTCGTATTAACCGCAGCACTATGTTGCCAAACACAAACTCGTAGCCCTTGATCCAGTATTCATGCGAATACCTGTAGCCCATTGCTGACATGAACATGAACGGATCACCCGAAGTTATGGTCGACGACAACAATGACTGAGACGTAACTTTACGCTTTCCCGCTTCAGGCACTTCGTTCAACCGCATCGTCCACACCCGACCTTTGAGCGATTCTGAGTCTTCATTGTAGCCAATTGCCTCCATATACCCGTGGTTTGTCTTGAGGGAGGCGTCGTCAGTGACCAGGCTGCTGTCTAGAGTGATTCGGTACTGTTCGATTTGGTTCACTTCTCCAGCTCCCAGCACAGGCTTGAACGGGTTTGTCGGCACCCACACCAGACAATGGTCGAATATGGTCAGTGGGCGCATTCCTGATAATGCAGTCAGCGTGTGGACTGCGATTTTGATCTCTCCATTGTTGAGCGTCCCCACCAACGACTGCTGTTGAAACATAGCCGCGTGAAGTTGCAAAATGTTCGAATGCAGTATTAAAGTTGGCAGTGTAACTTGACACGCATTGACAGGAATGGTGCTCAATCCCAAAACCACCCATGCCGAATTTTTCGGGGCTCCTGGAGCTGTGGCCATTTCAATTGGATTGCCAATAGTCATTTATGTCTTATATTTCACTTGCAACCAGCACGGGTGCCCTAGGTCTTGGACCTCCCTCGACGACTACTTGGACCACTGGAATACAGCTACGTTTTTTTCCCGAGAGGCCCTGTATGCATACGTGGCATGGTTCACCAGTCTTATAATTCTTGATCGGATAGTTCCTGGCCAGCATGTGACTGGAACTGAGCTGAGAGATGGATCCAGACTGCAGTACAAGTTCAACGGGACTAATGTCATTGTGATTCTGGCTTCGGTGCTGGCAGCTCGTCTGTGGGCGACCAATGGAGCAATGCCCGAATTAGCGTTTGTGTATGATCATCTGCTGGAGCTCATTTCAATTGCGCTAGTGCTGTCTGTAATTATCTCGACTTATGTGTATGCCATGTCGTTTATGCACTCCAAAGAGCCCATATTGGCCCTAGGGGGAAACACAGGCAACCCCATATTTGATTGGTTTATTGGAAGAGAGCTGAACCCAAGAATTGGCGACTTTGACATAAAGCTGTTTTTGGAAATGCGTCCTGGACTGCCGCTGTGGGCCCTTATTGATCTGGCTATGGCACACCACCAGTACCTCAAATACGGGTACGTCACCGACTCCATGATTTTGGTGTGTCTGTTTCAGTGCTGGTATGTGGTGGAGGGAACGTTCTACGAAAGTGGCCTGGTCAGCATGATGGACGTCATCAGCGATGGGCTGGGATTCATGCTGGTGTTTGGCGATATAGCACTTGTGCCATATACTTACACTATGCCAGCTCGATACCTGGCAGACCATCCTGTTGATCTGGGATGGGTCAGAGTGCTGCTGATTGTGGCAGTGTTTGTCAGTGGGCAGTTGATTTTCAGACTGTCCAACAATCAAAAGAACAGGTTCAAGCAGGGCCACCCGTCTACAAAGCATCTCAAGTACATACAGTCGGCTACTGGCAGCAAGCTCCTTATCACTGGATGGTGGGGAGTTGCTCGCCACATCAATTACTTTGGCGATTGGCTCATAGCATGGTCGTTTTCGTTGCCAACCGGGTTTTCGTCTCCAATCCCATACTACTTTGTATTGTTTTTTGCAACCTTGCTAATCCACCGTGAAATGCGAGACGAGGCCAAGTGCGCCGACAAATACAAGGAAACTTGGACCAAATATAAGAAACTGGTCCCCTATCGCATCATACCTGGGGTGTACTAAGCAGCAGAACAAAAAATTGGGCAGTGCACAAAATGCATCCAGTCGCTAAGATTATATCTGTACAATTAATATCAATAATACGTGAGCAGCTACCGCTATCTAAGCTTATTGCTGCTTTTTGTTTTTATCCTTCTCATTCAAATAACTGAGGTCCTCAGTGAATGCCACCACGACGTAACCAATTAGGACTACATTGGCCACTAGCGCAGCTGCTCCTCCCGAGTAAAGCGAGTTGTCAAACAGCGACTGCATCAGGAAAAACGTCGACACCGGAGCAATTATCATTGCAGCGGTGAAAAAGATCAACTTATTGATCACAGATCTATTGGTTAGTTTGGTCAATGTCTACAAAAAAACTCGACACCACGTACTTCGGTACTTCTGCTGACATGTTGTGAAGAAGCCGCGTCTTGCAGTTTAGCCTCATCTTGCCATTATACCACAGACGTAACGCAGGTTAATCACCACCATACATTGATTAGCTTTCTATTGTATAGTGTTGTTGCCGCTTAAATACAACTACTAGTCCAATGGAACGCGAGCGTCGGAAAAGGGGCCGGCCCCGGGGTTCCACAAAGCAGGCCAAAGCAGATGCATCTGGCCCAGCAGTTAGCATGAGAATGCTGCAGCAGTCACAACACACAGTTTCGTCGCGAAAAGTAGAAAAGTCATGGCCAACCGTGACAGAGGAAGCCCAGACTGAGATTCTGCGCATATTGCAGCAGGTAGGTCCTCAGGTGGTCCACAATGTGCATGGAGATGCCAAACGAAACGAGCTGCAGGACATGCTCGACAGTTTGACCGCGAGAATAGCAAGAAAGCTTCCTAGTATACCGGTTCCTCCAACTGCAAGAGACTCTCACTACAGCTACGAGGCCATGATGGACCAGCGAGATAGACTGGAAGCAGTTCTGGTGCCTCAATTAGAACACATATCGCTGCTGCATCAGGAGCTGACTGCCGAGGAGGCTGGTTTAGAAGACGACAAACAGTTTTTGGAATCGCTGCAAAAAGACCGATCGGATCCAACAAATGAATCACGCCACATATCTGACTTGCTGGATAAATACAATTCAGACAGTGAAATTGCTGATGGTAGTGAAGAGATCAATTTGGCCTCCAATACCAACATTCCAAGCGAATTGGATGACGACACAAGGCAATTGATCGCTACACTGACGTCTAAAGTTGGCAATCTGCGTCATTCGTTACGAGGACTAAATCGAGTCCTGAGCACTGGTGAAGACATTTCTGAAATCGTAGCAGGTGCGGCTACCGAGTTTCGCGGGGTAGACTCAGAGTGGCTGCAAAAGGTTCCTGACAGCGAACCATAGTCAGAACTACCGATACAATCGCTATGGTGACCTTATCATGAGCGCACCTTCCAGGATGGTCAAATTGGATCGAATGGTAAAAGTGACCCAAAGCGGTGCGGACGCAGCTGTCCTCCAAGGCACTGCTTGTTCCAGGCAAGCTGAAATGCTATCGAACGATGCCTCTGTCACTGACAATTGCTTCAACACTGGCAATGCTTCAACACTGACAATGCTTCAACGCTGACAATGCTTCAACGCTGACAATGCTTCAATACTGACAATGCTTTAATACTGATGATGGGTTCAACACTGGCAATTGCTCTGGTTTGTGCACGTACCTGTTGGTTTGGCTCTACTTATATTATTTGGCTCTCTCAGGTTTAGGATTGTTAGTCCAGGGTGGTGAGCCGCCACCAATTTCACGCCTTCATGAAGTACACTCGACCATTGAGCTACTATTTATTATAATTCTATGTAAACAGATAATGCTAGTATATACGCTAACGTTATATTGTTCCCCACTAATGCGTATCAGATCCGAACCCGACATGTTAGCCGCATAGACGCCCGGGTAACAGCTGCGTACATCTGGTCCTGGCCAGATCGCGACTTTGATCCACCGACACTGACCTTAAGGCTGTGTACCGGGTTTAAAAACACATCAATTATCGGTAGGGCTTTTCAACCTTGTCCTTTTCCGGTTGCAACCGCAAGTTCGGTTGTCTAGTCGAGTCTCATTGTGTAAGGTACCGTCATTGGTGTCCGTGATAGGGTGTGAAACCCCACGACAGCTAGAATTGAGAAACCAATTGTCATAATGAGTGGAACCGGGCGAAGCCGAAACAACTCCAAGAGTAATCGGCGCTTTTCCAATAACCAAGGAAACGGTAGCAATGGAGGTTCCGATGGGTCGGGCCGCCACAACAGAATGGGCAGCATTGGAGGAGGGTCCAGCAATGGATCTAATAAAAGTGCTTGGAACAAGCCTTTAGCAAACGCTGTCAACGCCAATTCGGCACCACCAGCACCACACAGTGCTAGTGGCAATGACAATGGTACAGTTTCGACTTCCGGTTCGCCTGCTGCTGCAACATCTGCATCTACGGGGCCAAGTAGCACTTCTGGACCTGGCTCCACCGTCTCAAATGTTGAAGGCGGCGAGCAACATATGCATGACAGGCTGACGTTTTTGCTTGCAAAGTCCATTGGAGCCACTGCCACTGTAACCTTTGCCTCGGGCATGCGATACAAAGGTGTACTGAGTGGTGCATCCACCGGCTCAGAGTCTGTTGGAGTTGTTTTGCGTCACGCTGAGAAAGTCAGTCCTGTTGCTGGCATAGAGGAGGAACCGAGTCAGGACAGTGGTAGGCCTCCAGTTATCGACAAGCTGGTTATACTGCCCAAGGACTGCGTGGATGTTTGCATCGAAAACCCTGCTCTGGTGGCTGATAAAGCCCCCGCTAGCTCTAGTGCCCGAGGTGGCTTCAAGACTGACACAGATATCTCTGGTAGGGGCAAAGCACCCTTGGAACGAGAGCTGCAGCGATGGACTCCTGATGCCAATGAAGGACTTTTGGGAGGCTTGGAAGAGGGCCTCAGCAACGAAACCGGCGCTTGGGACCAGTTTGCTGTGAACGAGCAAAAGTTCGGAATAGAGTCAGGATATGATGAACATTACTATACAACAGCCATCGACAAGAGTCACCCTGAATACCAGGAGCGTCTCAAGCGAGCCGACAAGATTGCAGCAGATATTTTGAAGGGATCCCATGGGGGCAATGTACATGTTGCTGAAGAACGAGGAATCGACATTGACGATAGTGGTCTAGATGAAGAAGACAAATACTCGGGAGTTGACCGGTCTAACACCAGCACAAGTTCAAATGCAAATGACCGAGGAAGACAAAAGTACACTCCGCCCGCTTTCCGTGCCCCGTCTGGAGTTAAAATGCCCGGGGTGCCTTATGATCCAGCCATTTTCTCCAGTTCGTTGGCAACCCCTGAAGGAAGTTTGACCCCTCCCAGTGCAGGTAATACAAAGGACCTGCCTGCAAAGGAGGGCAAGCGTCCTGCCCTGCCTGTATCGGTCCCCACCGGCAGTTCAGATAACAACTCGAGCATGGTCAAAGAGGCCGTCAGCCAGTTCTCGCAGTTTGTCAATGGCGAGTACATCCGACTCAACCAGAGGAAGCAGTACCTACAGAACAAGGAAAAGAATGATCGACTGCATGATTTCAAAAAGTTTTCCGAGGATTACAAAATCAATGCTCCTGTTCCACCCGACTTGGTTCCTATACTCGCAAAGACAAAAGACAAGCAGGAAGAAATCGTCCAACGGGCTGCTGCGAGCCTCCACCAGCAAAAGCCTTCACCGGCAAAGGAGCCAAAGGGCACCAACAAGCAACAAACTCAATCGCAAACACATGTTCCATCCGAGGCACAACAAAAAGATCCAAGTTCAAAACAATCGTCTCCCACTCCACTCAAAAAGCCGAGTGCCTCGGTCGCTCCAAAACAAGCATCTGGCGATGTTACTGCTGCTAAGCCCAAGCAGACAGCAGCTGATGCAAAACCTAAATTCAATTTCAACGCAGCAGGATTCAAGCCTAATCCTTCTGCTCATTCATTCACCCCTGGATTCGGCAGCAGTGCAGTTTCGGTGGCTCCTAGTATAGCTCCAAGAGCATCGCCGTCTCCACAGGGCTCGCGGCAGTCGTCTCCGCGCGGCAAGGCTCAGCAGATTGTTAAAGCGACATCGGTAACGTTTTTCACAAAGCCGGTTGGCTCCGCCAAATCGAGAAAGGGAAAGTTCAATCCATTTTTGCGTGCTCGAGCCGAACATCAGGATGAGACGCCTTTTTCGATCGAAAAGGCATTTGTCACCCCTCCTACATGGAATGTTGGAGTCGAGAAGTCGTATGTCGAGGTGTTGAGTTCGATGGATCCCATGTCGCCTAGAGCGTTTTTTTCAGGGCAGCCCAATCGTCAGTTCAATCCTGGCTCCCCAATGGGCGCCAATTTGGTACCGATGGTGCCAGTATCGGCTGGATACGATGATTTGGGTAACCCCATACTGCCGGCCAACTCTCCCCCTCCACCTCAAGTGGCTATGCCTGGAATGGTACCAGGAATGGCCTACGCCCAGTACGGCATGCCTCAGTATCCTCAGTACTACGGTCGACCTCCTCAGCCTTTTATGGCAAACTCTCAGATGTTTATGGGATATTTGCCTCCACAAGGCTATGGATCTCCTCGCATGGGTCAAGCAGTGGTTGTCCCCCCTGGTACTCAGCCAGGTAGTGGATATTACAGTCCAGGATTTCAAGGCTCTTCGAGTCCTGGCCGCAACAACAACTACTCGCGAAGAAACTCAAATAGTCCTCAGGATGATGATAAGAAATAAATGATGTACATTGGGTGATATTTTCGTAGCACTAGTAGTAGGGCTGGTGGTTTAGAGTAAATTGTTAGTCTTTAGACAGCATCGATGACAGTTGACATGCGTTGTACGGCTGAAATTAATTTGTCTCTGAGCACACACATCCATCACATCACACACACACACACCATGAGTGCGACCTGGTCGCGAGGTGAGCGTTGCGGAGTAGACAACTGCAACTCACGGTTTTGGCAAACTGTTAATGGACGGAAAGTCTGTTCAAATGGACATATCAAGGAGGGTGTTATAGAGCAGGGGGAAGATGAGGATGATATTGGAGCTCCCGTCTCGAGATTAAAGTCTGCTAGAATCGGAGGTGCTAGAGGACATGCAGAAAAGGAAAAGGTTCATAAGCTGTTCTCGGGGGTGGATTCGTATGGACTATACGTCCAGTTTCTACAGCTGACGTTGCGAAAACAATTGAAGTGGCTTATCAACGAGAAAGGGCTTCCCAAACAACTTGAAAGTGTCGTTCGTGATCTGTGGGATGTCAGGCTGAGAATAATGTCGCCAGATGCATTCACCAATAGCTTCACATTTAAAAGACGAAATCAATATAGCTACTCCAAGTATAGCGTGTATGCGTTGCAGATGTCGGACCTGCCATTGCTGTGCTATGTTGGATGCAGAATATTGCGTTTGCCGGTGTACCTGTACGACTTTAACCAGTGGATATATCGGTTTCAGATGCCCTATCTCAATTATAAAAGCTTTATACCTCGTGATATGATTTCAAAGCTCCCTTTAACTGCATTTCGGCATCAAAACGTGGAGTTTAACTTGAATACTGCATACAACAGATTCGTGGTGCTGCAGGGCCAGATCGAAAACCAAATGAAACTGTCGATCCCTCCACTTTTGTACCGTCCACTGGTATTTAAAATAGTCCGCGATATGTTGCTTCCCATTGAGATATATTTTGTGGCAATGAAAATAGTGGCTCAGACGCTTGAAAAGCCTGCAACTGAGCTGGACATACCAGCATGCATATTCATTGCAGTCAAATTTACGTTGGGCTTGGATGGACACACTCGCATCAGTGCCAATGAAGACGTATTTGTGACGCCTTCACAGGATTGGCAATTATGGGCCGACTTGGTGCGCAAATTGTGGATCAATGATGATGGCATGGCGGAGATGCACGATACAGATTTGGGAACCTGGAGCGACGACAAGGTGGATGCCTATATTGCATGGTATGGAAAGTTTGTAGCAAAAAAAGACGCAATGTCTATGGTATACCCAGATCATAATTATAAGCTGTTGCTTGACATGTTCCCAATGGGTGGTTTCGACGATGATGGGAAGCCGGCCGGTTTTAAAGAGTTTGAGCCGTCAATTCTAGCCCACCCGACATTGGAAGCCGTCAATGAGCTGCTTCCTATAGTCAATGAAACTTCAAAGGAAGAAGTTTTCGAGGGGAATATTGAAGACATCAAAGTAGGTGGAATGGTACTTGGAAGAGGGTCACGATATAGAATGTGTCGAACTTTGGATCAAGAGTCACTACCAATACAGCTACTCATAGCATGTGTAGCTCGGCTATGTGGGGCAACAGCAGAAAGAATGCACAAGACACTACATTCTAAAGAGGCCCGGTTTGGCATAGTGAATCTCACCAAGGCTGAACAGGACGACTATCATAGAGTATCGCACGGCTACTTGTCGTCACTACGGATTCCCGCCAACCAGTTGGACAGACCAACAAAATAATTACTATTTATTGCATATTTAATAAATTAAACTGACATTTTCATGTCTATCTTCGACTGGGGTTTGTAGCCCTCGACAACAAAATCCTCATACTTGAAGTCATCAATGTTGGATATTTTACGAGAAAACTTGAGTTTGGGGAACTGGCCTGGAGTCCGTGCAATCTGGGTCTTTAGTGCGTCAACGTGGTCTTTATATACGTGAGCATCGCCCATAACATGAATAAAGTCACCACAGTCAATATCACAAACATGGGCAATCATGCGGGTTAACAATGCGTATGAGGCAATGTTAAATGGAATCCCGAGCCCCATATCGCAGCTTCGCTGGTATAACTGACAAGACAGTTCTTTTTTGCCATCACGGAAGCTAACGTAAAACTGCGAAAACACATGGCAAGGAGGAAGAGCCATGTCGGCCATGTCTGCAGGATTCCACGCGCTCATGATGATCCGCCGGTCGTAGGGAGTTTCTTTGATCTTTCGAATCACGTCGGCCAGCTGGTCGACTCCTTGGCCCGAATAGTCGGTGTATGCGTCTTTGTAGTCGGCTCCAAAGTGTCGCCATTGGAATCCGTACACGGGACCCAAATCACCCTCTTGTCGGTGGCCCAGGCCTCGGCTCTCTAGGAACTCCTTACTTCCATTGCCATCCCAAATATGCACTCCTCTATCAGCCAGCTTCTTGGAATCTGTACAGCCTTGCACAAACCACAGCAATTCTTCGAGTACTCCTTTGAAGTACACGCGTTTGGTGGTCAGCAGAGGCAGCGTGTCGTCCCTCAGGCTGAATCGTAGCTGGTTGGGAGCGAAAACACTGTAAGTTCCCGTTCCCGTTCTATCAGCACGAAACTCGCCATGGTCGATAATCTCTTGGCATAGATCCAAGTACGCACGCTCTTCGCGGTTTTCAGCTGACACTGTCATGGCTCAGAATGAAGTAATTAAGTCTACGCGACCAGTTGATTACTATATGCATAGCGCACGGCTTGTGGCACGGCTGCAATGTGATGGTCTGCAGTAGCGGGTTCTTGGCATATCTATCAGCATGGACATCTTTAGTTGAGCACATATCTGGTTTGCTGCTTTGTTGAACGATTTCCATGGTACTTATCGCGGTTCTTCCTCGGCTGTTTCAAAAAAGCATAGCCTGCTGTACTGACGACACCCGAACCACTACGTACTAATTGTTATGATTACTTTGTGGTTCATTAGTATGTATCATTAGTGTGTATCATTAGTTTTATGTATCATTAATGCAATAAATTAATAGCTCCGGTCAAACCTCGGCCACAGACAGAAAATCAATAACATCGTCAAGGCTAGTAGTCTCGTCAGAGAACTGAGGCGTCAAGCAGCTCTCGGCAGTGGCATATATAACTACCACCAGCTGAATTGCAAGCGCCAATAAATAAAATTGAAAAGGAGAAAGAAGCCAGTGCCAGTGACCACTGCACATGTGCAGCAAATAGTCTGTGGAAAATGTCGAAAGGGCACCTCCCACGTAGCTGGCACCAGCGATTTTGAACCCGTTGGTATAAGTCAACGCGTTGTATTCGCAAGTCTTTTGAAATTTGAGCAGGCGGTTGATACCGACCACTCCACAGAATGCAGAACACGACAGAAAAAAAAGCAGGTCAAACATGCTTCGACGTACTCCACAGCTGCCGGGACTTTGAAAAGAAAAATAATGCTTAGTCAAGTTGCAGTTCTCAATGCTCATCAAGACGGCCCAGTTAGACCCTATAAGCAAAAAAGCTGCCAGAAAACAAAGATGCTTCATGGTGCGAGCAGTACGGTGGCCCTGAACCTTTGCAGGGCCCGTGTTTGATCGTGTCATGGAGAGTATTGGTAAACATACCAATCGGTACAACACCACTACTGCGACGCAGTAGATAACAAACGACTGCAGCAGCAGTGCGAACTCGCTGTGCCACAGCCGGTGTATAGCACGCTCTGTAAACTCCACCGCGCTATAAGCTTGGTGATTTCTTAGACCGTGGTGGCCCATTTTGTGGTGAGCATTGTGCGCCATGCCCCCAGTGCGTATCGTCAGGCGATATCAGTCCTTATCTGGATAAGATTGTATTAATCCTCAGATACTTGGCACTTGTCCAAGCTCTGATAACTTTCCTAGCCTTTTTTTAAAAATATTGTTTTGCTAGAAATTTATGACTTTTAAAGCGCTCAAAATTGACGCTCCACAGGTTTCTGAGTCCACAATGTGAACGCCAAAATCTATCTGTGTGATTTGTCCAAGGCACTTCCTCCAACAAATAAAAGCCACTGCCAGTGACAAAGTTAAATTTACAACTTTGTTAAACTATTAAATAGCTACCCCCTGGCCGATTTTATAAAAGCCTGCTCATGTTTGCACCCCATGCGTGCCTCCATGATGAACGCCTATTTGCGCATTTCAAAATGCACACTGTAACGTCCTTGCCGGATTGGGGGCGCACCCTGCATGAGTTTAAAAACGTGCGCACAATCTGCGTTCGAGGTTGGCTAGCCGCAGCCCGGAATATGCCATTTTTAAGTTGTAGATTTCCGGGTGATCGTGTGAAGCTGACATTGCTCGCGTGAAGTATTCCAATCCTCTCACGTGGGCCCGCGACATGTACGGTTCGGTTCACCCGCCCTACAAATTGACTTGCCTGTTTTATCCGAGTTGCTGTCATAATATCCAGTGCATATGACACAGTTTCCAGGCATTGGCCACAACTAATCAAGCTACCTGGCACTATGCCTAAAACTCATTATTAGTGGATGCAGCTGACTAAAGCTAATTCGACCCGATTAGCTGATTGATTGTATCCTCATGATTGTTAGCAATCAAATCACGTCTGTATCGGCACTTTTTTGCTAAGGTCTGTTGCATAGATGGTTGCGACGGCAACCGTCGAACGGTAGCGGACGACTAAGCGCAATCGGCCAGGCGCATACAAGAATATGCTCCCCAGTTATCAAGGTATAGGGTGACTCAATCAACTTGACATCTTCACAAAAATGGCATCTCAAGGACGATTGGCCATTCGAGGAGTGCTTGGAGCCTCCGGAAGGCCTCTGGCACGTGGATGCCGAGCAAACTCGTCCATTTCTGCTATGGCATACAAGGTACTGCACCGTAACACCAAGCAGCCCCCATTGCCTACTATCGAGACCCCAAGCTGGTCCACCAAGGCAGCGATTTCGTCCATTCTATACGAAACCCCTGAACCTCGACCGGCTCCTCTCAAGACCCATGTGTTGAATTGTTTGGTCCAGAATGAGCCTGGTGTTCTATCCCGAGTATCTGGTACTCTGGCAGCCCGAGGATTCAACATTGATTCGCTAGCTGTGTGCAACACCGAGGTTAAGGACTTGTCGCGAATGACCATTGTGATCCAGGGTGCTGATGGAGTGGTTGAGCAGGCCCGACGTCAGATTGAGGATCTTGTTCCCGTGTGGGCTGTTTTAGACTATACAAATGCTCCAATAGTGTCTCGAGAGCTACTACTAGCCAAGGTGTCGTTGCTGGGACCTGAGTACTTTGAAGAGCTGCTTGCTCACCACGGCCATGCTCACAGTGTCGCTGCTGGTGAGGCATCTGCTTCTTCGCCTCCTCCATTCAAGGTTAAGGACTTCCACCCCAACAACATCCCATCATCCGAGGCTCTGCGACACAAGCATCAGCATCTGGATTCTATTTCCAAACTGGCTGCACAGTTTGGTGGAAAGGTTTCTGATATTTCCGACAGAAACTGCATTGTCGAGCTGTGTGCCAAGCCTGACCGAATCACCTCGTTTGTTCATCTGCTCCAGCCGTTCGGTATCCTTGAGCTGGCTCGGTCCGGTATGACTGCTCTGGCCAAGACTCCTCTAGACACAGACCGAGCTGCTGAAGGTGCCAAGGATGCTGACGACATTGTCGACATCAGCTCTCTTCCTCCTGGTTAAGCATCCTGTTATCAACCTCGTATTATCTTGTCTTGTATTTACAATGTCCCCTCTCCAGGCTACAGTAAATTGAAACAAAACAGTTGAAACAAAAACAGAAAAAAACGAATATCTTGGTTGTCATGACTCATTCATTATAGGTAAAATAATTTAAATAATTTAAATATGAAAATATATATGTAATGGGTGCACTTAATTCAAAAAAAGAGAAAAAGCAAGCTCTAGCTGAGCGTGGTATTGCCCTCAGCAGATATAGAACTCAATACAAACTCGCCCATCGGCGACTGCACGTCAGCGTCCACAACCGCCTCCACTCGAATCTCAGAAGACCCATCAATAAGTATTTCCTGCATCACCCGTCGAAATGCACTTTGGTTGATCACTTGCACGGGCACCGAATCCAGCTCGAATACAACATAGAACGTGCCAGTGTCTTCGTCTCTTGAAGTCTCACATGCTATCCACTCATCAATATCAATGTGTGCAAATTTCACATCCTGCGAAAATAGATCTGCTATGCCTCTTGTCTGGGCCACACTGATATTGACCGTCGAGTCAATATCTATTATGCTAGGAGGCTTGACACTGATGCGAACCACTGTGCTGGCACTGGGCAGGCTCAAAGGAATACTAGGCATATGGAATCTGAAATTCCGAAATTCAACTTCGTCAATCAAATCTTCACTGCTGTTTTTCCCTTCAAAAGGAAACGCTATGTGGATCGACTGCACAATATCCCTTAGCCATTCAGGTATTTGAGGTGCTTGCTCTGGTGCACCCTCGATAAATATAGTGTTTGAATGCCCCTCCAAGTACTTGGCTATAAAGTTCGCCAATGGGGATCTATCAAGGCCATCCCGATAATCACCCTCTTCTCCACACGGTAGAATCATCTTCAACGGCAGGGTATCAATATGCGACATTACGTCTACCTTTATTGGCTGATCCGGTATCACAGTTACTGGAAACGAAACTCCCTTTGACACAGCCAGCGCATCTGTCGAACTGCAGCCCTCGATCTTGATAACCCACCCAAGCTCAGGGATGTCCATTCGCATCTTGAAGTCTTCGAATTGGCTCTTGGCACTAACAGTTGCAGAAACATCAGCACCTGACTCTTGGGATTTTACAGAGATGTCACTTATATTGATAAAGCTGTCACTGTCTCCATCGCCGTCATCGCCATCATCATCGTCGTCGTCGTTGTTGTCACCATTATTAACAGTCTGATCCAACGCAGCGTCAAAACTGCCAAAATGAATGCCAAACTTAGACAAAGAAAGCCGGGTCAAAGCTCGAAATTGAAGCTCTTCTTCGTAAATTATTCTACCAACTATTGTGCTCATCAGACCAGCAGACCCGAAATCTGACAATAATGCTAACGAATCAAAAGTTGTGACTGCTTCTGAACTCACATTGACTCTCATAGCAGGGATACTCACATTGACTGCTCGGTCATATTCGTCATCTTGCAAATAATAGACCACAGCAGTCTGGTTCCCAACGTCAATAGAGTTCACTGCCCCAGATATCAACTTCACTATGGCGTTTCGAACCCCACCTTTAACGGGCCCATAGTCCATAGTTACAGAGCCAGACACTCTGACCAGAGCACCTTCTTGACTCAACGAATCCAGAGCCATGCGATCTATCTCAATCACAGGCACTCTTGCCAGCTCATCCCTAAGTTCGTCAAGATGGCTGAAATATGCAAAAACAATCACCAGACCGCTAACCATGAGCAACCCAACGATTTTGAAAGCGGTCCACATCAAATCCTTGTTGTCCTCCTCTGGCTCTTCCCAGCTGGCTTCGGCTTCATGTGTATAACCACTTGGACCTGCCTCTGCTGCCAGTAACGGATCGGTTTCCCTGGCAGGCATTTTGCCCTTTTTCTTAGCGCTTGTCATTGTTGTGAAGAGAAGAGTCTATGTACCGTGTCACGGGATCTGTACTTAAACGTGCATGGGATCTACAATGCTAATATTAGTCGTATTATATTAGGGACATTGAGCGAATCAATGACTGTTGAATTGGAGCAGTCGCAGTGGACAGGACAGAAATAGCAGCATCCTCGTGGCGCTACTTGGTGATGGCTTTTGGCTTCTCGTCCGTTTGGCAATTAGTTGGCAATTGGTTGGCCACCACAAAACAAAGCTGTGTATAGCAGCCATGAACAAATCCTTTTTTTAATACTTTATCTAAAAAGACAGCATTCGACAATTTGATTAAATTGCATTGGTATAATACATCCGAAAGTAAAAATAAAAAAAAGATCTCCCGGGGGCGACTCGAACGCCCGATCGGAGGATGACAATGTACCATTACAGTCCTACGCCTTACCAACTGGGCCACCGGGAGGATCTGTTAGTGTATATGACAGTACACTACATGACTGCGCTGATAGCAGTTGAGCCTCACAGTCGTATGTTGTAGTCGAAACTTTTGATTTGAACTAATAGGCTACTACTAAACTATATGCTAGGCGCAGCAATAACAGGTTGGACTCAATTGTGGAGGGGAGGCTGTCCACTCTATGACAACTCGTTTGTTCTGGCTTCTCTCGTTTGTAAGTAGTTGGTTCTCAAGTCACATTCGTTGATGCCAATGATGAGTGCTACTCTTTTGTCTATAGCACCCCATTCACCGATAGTATCTAACTCTGATGCTCAATAAGAACTCCATGACACATGTTTGTAACAGTCATGAGCCATAGGGCGGATGAGAGAGTTGTGCCTCTATATAACACTTCTTGCGAATATATAGTTATATCGAGACAAACCAAGCTTGATGAGAGGGAATGTTGGTAAATCAAACGAAATTAGACTATATTATAGCAAATATAATTTATAAGATTTACATGCGTCATAATATGTGTTTTTTTGCAATTTTCATTTTCCAAAAGTCGTTTTGTTGGCTCTTTATGCAAAGTCAAGCATCTGATATTTGCAGATTCGATGCAGGTGAAACTTTGACACTAACAAGGCCTGGAAATGTTGTATTTGGTTGGCTTGGGTCTGTCTCACGAGAGTGATATCACAGTCAGAGGACTGGATATTGTTCGAAAATGCAAGCGAGTCTATTTGGAGGCTTATACCAGTATCCTTATGGCCGCAGATCAAGCTTCATTAGAAAAGTTTTATGGTAGAGACATAATTATAGCTGACAGAGAGCTGGTAGAGTCGGGATCAGACCAGATCCTGGAAGGCGCTGATAAAGATGATATTGCATTTCTGGTAGTTGGAGATCCTTTTGGCGCAACTACCCACTCTGATCTGATTCTGCGAGCTCGAGAGCTCGGGATCTCGTATGAAACTATCCACAATGCATCAGTCATGAATGCGGTGGGTGCATGTGGTCTTCAGCTGTACAATTTTGGCCAGACTGTTTCTCTGGTATTTTTCACGGATTCGTGGAAGCCAGATAGTTTCTATGACAAGATCATGGAAAATCGCCGATTGGGTCTTCACACTTTGCTTTTGCTCGATATCAAAGTCAAAGAGCAGAGCATAGAAAACATGGCCCGAGGCAGGCTCATTTATGAACCCCCTCGATACATGAACATTGAAACTGCTGCTTCTCAGCTGCTTGAAATTGAAGAACTTCGTCAAGAGAATGCTTACAATGGTTCTACACCTTGTGTGGCAGTATCTCGTCTTGGTTCTCCACAGCAAAAGTTTTACTCCAGCACACTCGAAGATCTTGTTGACTACGAAAGCGGTGAACCTCTGCATTCTCTCGTCATTCTCGGTGGCCGAGTTCATGATTTAGAAACTGACTTTATCGTTGATTTTGCAACCGACAAGACCAAGCTCAAGACAGCAATTGCGTCTGACGTTGAGGCCTTTGAAGCTACCAAGCCCAAGGCTCCTATTGCTGTTGATGAGGATTAAGTATATCTACTCCGTTTAAAGATAATGTTTTGTTTCAAATTTATAATTTTTTTTTTCAAGTATTTTGAAGTACTTCAAAAATAACTAGCTATATACAGTGATGTCTCCCTCCTGTGACATTCAAATATCCTACCCCTAACTGAATAGGAGACGTGATACTAAACTTCCTAGAAGTTAGGAGATTGCTCTCGAAGGCAAAGAAGTCGAAACTTCCGGCAACGTGGCGCTCTCTAGAAGCATCCTCGTCGTGGCAAAGCCTTCTGTGTTTTTTGATCACCGAGAAAATGTGCGACTGCCAGTCTTTTTATATTTCCAGGGTTGGGGTCCTGCCGAAATTTCATGTACAGTGGCTGCTAATTACGGTGCGTAGTTGACTGTCTGTGAACAACTGCCCTGACTGATAGTGAACTGCTTTGTACAGGACCAATCATAGTGGCAAAAAATATTTATAGATTAGCCGAATGTGGTCGATACAACGGACCCGAGTAGCCAGAAATGGATTCGACAATGTCGCTCCACTGCTGAGAAGGTATCTTAGAACTGATTTCAAGGCAGAAAAGCCCGAAAAGATCCAATTTCTCGACAGACCGATTGGGGCCACAAAGCCACCAAGCGCCAATGATAACCAGGGAACAGACGACAGAACAATTGAACAACGAAAGTCTGACATGCGAGATTACAAGCGACATCTGAAGAGACGAGAAGAGCTCAAGGCAGAGTTTGCAAAAGGCACATACTCGGCCATCTACGAATTTCGGGACACAG
Source organism: Sugiyamaella smithiae (assembly GCA_030579815.1). Classification (NCBI taxonomy): domain Eukaryota; kingdom Fungi; phylum Ascomycota; class Dipodascomycetes; order Dipodascales; family Trichomonascaceae; genus Sugiyamaella; species Sugiyamaella smithiae. Next base: position 720,296 of record JAKTRV010000008.1, read on the forward strand.
CCGGGAAGTTCTTTACATCTCCTTTAAATATGTTCCCTCGAAACCAGGCGCTATTTATGCCCAACTTTTGGGGAAGAACATTAGCATCTATAGAAAAGTCGGGCACTACATCTGTTTTGAAGGACAAAGTCACTATCTTACGAGTGTTTTCGTCGTATGCTGGTGAGCAGCAGCTGAGAAGCTACTTTGACGGGGATTCAAACAAGATCACAGAAGACGGATTTCAAATTGTAGACGTTAACGTTCCTGATAGCAGAGTCAAGGAGTTTCTGGTAAAGATGTTTGCAGGATCAATTCGGCGGTCTCTCCCAGAAACTTCAAGGCATGGCCGCTATTTTATAAGTCGTAAAGGTGTGACGCCCGAGATCAGGCAACTGATCAAGGCGGACAACAGCTATGGCGGCTATCTCTACTTGGTGGATAAAGATTGCAAGATTCGTTGGGCTGCGTGTGGAACCGCAACTGAATCTGACAAAGCCAATCTATGGCAATTTGTTGAAGCTCTCAAGGCTGAGTAAACTTGTAAATAATATGTGTATAATAATCTTAAAACATTTCTCATCAGCAAAAAAAATTGCTCTAGGAGGGGATTGAACCCACGACCGTCGCGTTCCTCACACGACCGTGACATTAGTATAAACGTCGTTGTACGGCTATAAGCACGATGCGCTAACCTCTGCGCCACTAGAGCATTTTGCGGGGACTAGAGATATTTTGCTTTTGAACTGTAGTTGGAGCACGTGACTTGGCCACTAGCTCCCTCTGGGCCATAAACGACGAAGAGGTAGATAATATATAGAACTTGCATATCAATCGAGAGAAAGAGTCACAGAAGCAATGGAGGATGATGGTCAAGAGTCTTTTAAAGGTTTAATTGATGGATGGCTTTGGTTTGAGGGTCAAAATTAGCAGCAAGTATTGCATGAGTGCTTGCGCCTTATACAAGATGAAGAAACAGAAACCTTTGATAACACAGTATAATGAACTGGGTTATATTATGAACTTCAATGCCTGGCCATGGCTATCTATATCTGTCTATATCTGACAACATCTATCCACATTCAGGCTCTCGCATCTTTTGATTGGCTCTACGAGATGCAGTTGACCACCTGCGTTGTGTCACCAATAATTCTACAAAAATATAGAAAAAACAGCTTCAGGCAGTCATCGACTATCCTTTCTATTTCAGTCTTTTTTTTTTTTAACTCAATCCATCTCTCCAATTAGTCTGCGTTCAAAAACCGTCTCGGTGATTTACTGCAGGCTTAATTATTAGCCCCTGGTACGGCTGGGTTGCCTTTTCACATCGCGTCATGAACAGACAGTCGCTAGCACCAAAGCGACGTCAAACGGTCGCCCCTAACAGGGTGTCAACGTTGGCCGAGGAGCTGGAAAAGACGGAACAGACTATTACCCTTGTTTTACAAGAAATCGACAAGAACTTCAGCGCTGCCAACAGAATCATTTCCGAGTCTATTCTGCCTAGTATCGACAAGTACACACAACAGTCGCGTCGGCTATGGAACGACGTTGGCTTCTGGAAAGACTTTTTAGAGTCGTCGGCACAAGTATCACTTTCAACGTACGAGGAGATCGCTGCTCCTCTGGAAGAGCTGTCAATTGCTGAAGAGAGTCTTAATTATCAAAAGGATCAGGAGGACTTGGACGAAGAAGCTAATCCTGCAGACGACGACTCTTTTCACATTGCAGCTCAAAGCCAATCGACTCCTGTGCGACGAATGGCACCAAAGAGTCCTCTGCCCATTAAAGAAGAAGATGATAAAGAAGATTTAGCTCTACCAGCTGATGATTCAGCAATGTCTATAGGATCACCATTGCTACTACGGAGCTCTTCGAAGAATGTACTACGACATCAAGTCTTGGACCGCAACTGGCGAATACAAGCTACTCCTAAAGCCAATAATGGTGGCAATGCCAAGAAACCGTCAAGAATGGCGAACTTTTTGGACGAGATAGGCAACGACGACTCTCTTGATGGGCTGGCCCCGCCAAAACTGCAAAGCGACATGTTCAAATCTCCTACAAAAGCCTCCTCCTCTGCATCACAAAGTGGTTTTACTCCTCAGCAACCGCCCACTGCTACCAGATTCAGCGCATACTCTACAAGTGGATACCCCAGCACCCCGCAACTGAGCAAATCGCGGGGTCTGAATGTTTACGACGAGTCGGCCGACTCCGACTTGGATCAGCTCATGGGTGGAATGTCACCCCCAGTCACTATCAACTTTGGCATGCCTACCAATAGCAAACAGCTCATGAGGACTCCTGCGCGCCAAGCAGCAAAGACCATTGTAGATGACATTCTGCGGTCTGTAGGCGGTGCTGACGATAGCGATTCAATGTTAAGCCAAGGGTCTTTTTTTAACGGCGATCATAACATGTCTGTAAATGACACAAGCATGGATGGGGACAGTGAATTCGACATTTCGTTATAAATGTTAATATTTACAAAGTAGGGGTTCTCAGCAGCGCAAACTGTTGCTCTCATGGCTTTTCTTCGCTGGTCTGAACTTGGCCCCACGCTGCGGCCTTTCGCGCTCGTGTCCAAGTCTTTTTGCAGTCCCTGTATGCCTGGAAATATGAAACACACATAGACTTGTCAAAGTTGTTTCGCTCGAGGCAACTCAGACTCATTTTAGACGCCTCTGCGCATGGATCGTAATACTGGGATGGCTCCTTGGTCGCAAATGCAGTCTGGTGGGATTTGTCCATAGGATCGTCAGGGAAGAATTTGTAATTGCCGTCTTTTGTAAAGTCAACCTTGGATCTATCTCGTTCGACCGACATCGTTGTGTAACAAGCCTGGATTGGGCTACCTACACACACACGCCAAATTCACCACCGAAAGGCACACCCTAACCCGGGACGCTATCTAACAGAAAAAATTGGGCTTTAAGAGCTGTTGCAACGAAATATTGCAAATAATGCCTGATCCTTGCAAGAGGTGCGGTAAGCCCTCGGTTTTAGTGTCAAGAACAGAGCCGTTTTGTAAGGACTGTTTTTTGAGGTTTGTGCAGAACAAGCAGAGAAAGCTTTTGGAGGATTTTAAAGTCAACTACAACAAGGATGCAGTTGATCAGCATGTGCTAGTGCCAATATCCCTTGGTCCATCGTCAATAGCACAATTGGACATGCTGAGTGAGCTTGTACGGTTTCAAAAAGCTTCCCATCGGGGCCGTCAGGGATTGCATATACATGCTGTTCATATCGACTTGTCTGGATTACAAACTTTTGACAAAAACAGTGGAGAGCTATTGGAAATGCTCAATACTAGATATCCAGAGTGCAATATTCAGTCTATTTCAATAGAGTCTTATCTAGAAAAGGAGGGGGACAAGTTAGATAATATGGAGGAACTACAGATAGGCTCAGGGAATCAAACATGTGGATCTGTGCGAGAACTAATAGCGATGCTAGTCAGGCGGAGCGCTCAAAAAGACATGATTTCTATACTGTTACAGCGGATAGTGTCGGAGCTTGCTGTAAAAATGGGCTGCCAGGCAGTGTTTTGGTGCCATAATATGACAAAGTTGTCGGAACTAGTGATATCTTTGACTGCTAAAGGAAGAGGTGACATTATCTCTAATCGACTCTTCCCCGAAGTGCAGCAACCAAGAATACTATACCCGTTGAGCGAACTGCTTTCGTCAGAGGTTGCCAGCTACTTGCAGGTACAAGAGCTTGAACAGTTTGTAATGAGCAGTTCTAGTGAGATGCCCGCTAATGTCAAGCTGCAAAGCATTGATGAGCTTGTATCACAGTACTTTGTATCTGTGGAAGAGGGATTTCCTGCTGTTGTGTCTACAGTGGTGCGGACGGCCGCCAAGCTTGCACCAAGTAAGTGGTCTGCCGCCGGTAACGGGTGTAAAGTGTGTGGAGCTCCTGTACAATCAGACAGTTTCGAGTGGTTGGAGGGCATCACAGTGAATGGACCCAAACAGAAAGCTTCAATGGATAGGCAGCTGTGTTATGGTTGTATTGTGATGTTTAGGGATTCAGCCATCGATAAAGTAATTTGGCCCTCTCGGACTCAGCAGATCATCGATGAATACAGCCTGGAGTAGTCGCTGGAGTGCTTTTTATTTATACTATATATTGCATTGTCATGATAACATGTACCTACTTTCGCTGACCGTAAGCCCTGGTAGCATAGTGACCATCAATAACAATAACATCCTGGGGTCGATAGTCCTTCTTTCCAGAAATATAGGACTCAAGAATGTTCTTGGCTCCAGTAGCGTACCTCTGCTGGGCGTCAAGGGAAGTTCCAGACATGTGGGGTACCATGGCATTACCAGCGCCATACTTGTTGAACATGCTCCTCCATGGATGGTCGGCGGGAGCAGGCTGAGGGAACCACACGTCACCTCCATAGCCTCTCAACTTGCCTGACTTGACTGCATCAGCAACATCTTGCTCCACACAGATAGCACCTCGAGCAGTGTTGACGAGCCAAGCACCAGTTTTCATCTTGGAGATCAACTCCTTATTGAACAATCCCTTGGTACCTTCGTGCAGAGGACAGTTGATAGTGACAATATCGGCCTGAGCAAGCATCTCCTCAAGGCTCTCAACACGTCTGCAACCAATCTCCTTTTCGAGAGCAGGATCAAGTGATTGATAGTCAAAGTATAACAACTCTTTGGGGTCGAATGGCTTGAGACGCTGCAGAACTCGAGATCCAATTCGTCCTACTCCCACGGTTGCAATGACTTTACCTTCGATATCATAAGAGTCTTTGGCTACACCGGCAACATCCCACTCACCCTTGACTATTTGGTCATGAGCAGGGACAAAGTTTCGCACCAGAACTAGCATGGTCATAACTACATGTTCAGCAACGGAGGTAACGTTGGATCCAGTAACTTCCAACACTGCCACTTTGTGATCGTTGGCAGCATTGAGGTCGATGTGATCAGAACCAACACCTGCAGTGATACACAGCTTAAGGTTCTTGGCCTTTTCAATTCTCTCTCGACTGATATAGCCCGGATGGAACGGAGTGGTGATCACAACCTCTGCATCGACTATATGCTTGTCAAGCTCAGAATTAGGACCCTCTTTATCTGCAGTAGTGACCAATTCATGGCCCTGATCTTCCAGCCATTTTCGGATTCCCAATTCGTTTTCAATACATCCCAACAACTTGGGCTCGTCTTTGGCATGGGATCCAGCAGAGTATAGAACGAGCAACACCTTCATCTTCCTTTTTGGCTACTTTTTGTGTTTCAACCTACTCACAAGTACGATTGATTTATGGAAGGTATACCAGGACCATGACGAGGTATTTATATGTTTTTAAAATGAAAGGGGGCCACCGCAGCAACTCTAATGTGGTTGTTTCTGTTGTGTGAACCTTTACAGCCTCTATACCGATGATAGACCAAAATAGGCAACGATCCCCACCCCACACTTTTGCGATTGATGGCCGCACGTCTCATATCCGGGTTGGTTCCGCACTGTGCTAGCGCACTAGGAAACAAGCGGCGATTTGAGGCTGTCAATGTCTAAATAGCGCTTATCAGTTGCCGATTCCGAATTGATTGAGCACGCAGCTCGCCCCAGAGGGTTAGCAACCTGGAGTCATGGGGCCCGGCTTATAATCGCTCCTTTTGTGCGGAGTGGCCCTCGTATTAACTCGGGATGCTCAGGGACGAACGGCAATGGACCCCTTAGACAGCAGATGGGTAGATGCTCTGCACATGTGCTGTTCAATGTATGGACCTATGAGCGGAATGAATTCGTTGCGCTTCCGCTTTACAGTGGTGTTCAGCATTGCTCCCTGCCATTGTGCTACATGATTATTCCACAGCATTTCCCCAACAGTGCTATGACGCCCCATGTAATAACAATTTCTAATAACAATTTCTAATAACAATTTCTAATACATTTAAGAGTCTAGTAGCGACAAAGTTCATAGTCAAGATCTGCGTCTAGCCGTTGTGACACCTGCATATGTGTCCTGCATTTAGTGTTTGACGTCAATCCAACTAGCAAGCTGCAGCCTATTAGCGCTCACTTCAGCGACTACCTGAGCTTCACATCCACAGATATGCTTACACATAATACTCACATGGTTTTTTTATACATGGTCCCATATGTAGCAGTTTTGAACGTACAATTGCAGTAATTTAATAAAATAAGAATTCATACTATACATAAGTCGTCAGTACCTATGGTACTCAATAAAAGAATGGAATTAGAACGCCGTGAAGATATCATTACAATTGTCGATAAGCAGCTGAGTGGCATCGTTTCTAGCTTGCATGTCGGCAATCTCTCGCTCTCCAGTGACGTCTCTAGCCAGCGTAGGTGCAAAAACTACAGCCATGTTTTTGCCGGTCATTAGATTTTGGGCCGAATGCTGGCTGACTTTTGCCAAATGCTTGATAACATACTCCAAGCAGTCTCGGTGTGCAAGCGGCAGTGAATCGACCATGGCCCGCAGTCGATCGGCACCATTAGGGTCGGATCCACTCTTGATGAACTCATCATAGGCGTCAAACGTAATCAATGGTACTGGAAGGTACCTCAGATACTGTTTCACTGCACTGGTAACTCCATTAATATCTCCAGAAAGCACCTCGTCGTAACTTTCTTCGAGGCGCTTTTCAAATGCTTCTTCAATACTAATCACCTGAGACTTTGCTCCCGACTTTCTATAAATTCCTTCATGCAACATTCCTCTCCTTTCTACCTCTTCTATGCATTTGGTAACAATGACTGGGATCCGGTTCTCCTCAAACGACACTCTCCACTCTATGGAGGTTCCCATCAACCCAGTCTCTTCTTTACCAGTGTTTAGAGTACTTGAATTCGTAGATATGCTAAGGTTTGGTGAATATCCGGCTGTAGCACCAGTTGGCTTGCCATTCACATATGGGTTTTGTAGAGATCCGTTAGAGTTGCTATGGCCAAACCATCCACCTTTGGCCTGTTTTTTATTCAAGTCCTTCCCGTCCTTCATGGGTGCCTCTGAGCTGTTGTTCAGTTGGTCATACAGTTCTCCGTTTGCAGGATCAGATTCAGTCGTGAATACCTTAACAATACCCTTGGCAACTGCAGCACCAGGACGTTTCCAAAACCGTCTGGCAGCATTCTTATCCTTTCGTACATCGACAACCTGACCGGCATCCAACACTGTCACCATAGGTTCTTCGCCGTAGCCGTAACCCATAGCTGCAAAGTCCTTGGGCAGGGCAGGAGACGATGCATCTACCGATAGTGGGTTTGCAGCCGTCGAAACATTATTAGAGTTTGTACCACCTCGCGGAGATGCCAGCAGCTCATTGTTGGTAGTGCTATTAGAATTTTGGTTCTTCTTATTTCGGCCAAATCTTGATGTCTCTTTATGGAAGTTATTAGAAGGTCCGAGAATTTGCGGGCCAAACTTGTCAATGAGCTGTTTAGACAGTTCATTATTCATGTCTGCCAGCTGAGAGTTCTTAATGTTTAGAATACTACTCTCTTCAACAGCCTTGTCTCTGTTCTTAGCCAACCGGGAATTTTCAGCGACTAGACTGTCTCTTTCTGCCACTAACGAGGCAATTTCGGCCATCAGATCTCCCTTAACTGTGGCCATCTCCGAGGCAAACTGATCCACCAGGCTGACAGATGATGCAGTGGCCGATGGGTCACGAGCGCTATGCAATACCTTGATCTCCTTTCTGGCAGCGACTCCCTGGGCCTCTAGATCCGCAATTGTTTTACGTTTTGCCTCAATGTCGTCCTGGGAAATCATCAAGTTATGAAATTCATCTCTCTCTCGCAATTGCCTTTCCAGCTCTGCTATGCGCTTTTTGGATTCTATGAGTTCTCGAGCTAATGAATCAACACTAGGGCTTGTGAGCAGCACAGGCGGAGATCCAGGACTGCTTAGAGGAGACATGGATCCATCCATAGAGTTTCTACTTGTAAAGTTGGACATGAATTCAGCCGAAGATGCGAGGGCATTAGAAAGTTTTCTCATGTGCTTGGTGTCGCTGATGGACCGTCTATGTCCCAGGGCACCAATGATGGTACTAGTAACAGACTGCTGAAGCTGCTGTTGCTGTTGCTGCTGCAGCTGTTGCTGTTGTTGGAGTTGTTGTTGATGCTGATGCGCTTCAGGACTCGAGGAAGGCAAAAGCGTTGACACCGATATGCCAGAAAATCGACTCAAAGACAACCTAGGTTTATGGCTCTTGGCGGAGCCTGTAGTACTAGACGAGTCGAATATCTCGGCAGGGGACGATAAGTCTCTCTGCTTTGTACCAATTTGAGGTGTCGATGGGAAAGTTTCCTTGGTGTCGTCATCGGTAATATATCGACGAGGAGAAGCAGCTCGCAACATGCCAGGACTGGGCGATATGGATCGCAGAGATGACCGCTCGGGAATAAGAGTGGTTCTGGCATCAGTATCTAGTAGATCCGAGGCATCAGAAATGAAAAATGGCGTGCTGTCCACAGCTGGCAATTTATCAATTAAAGGAACACTTAGTGGTGACGAAGACATTGTCTCTATGTCTGTGTAGCTGCTGCTTTTTTCCCCTTCGTCATCAACGAGTGCCAGAGCAGCCGGCAAATTGGTTTCACTGTTTAAATAAATGGCGTTTCTAGGCGATGGATTCACTGGACCATTTAATTGTCGAGCTGTGGGAGTCACATCCTCAATGGCATCCAACTGGACATTTGGAGATGAAAACTCGTCTGCTTGCAGCAAATCAGGAGTCGACGAGTCGTCCATACCAATGGTCTTTTGCAGCCCAGATCCATTGACAGCAGTAGCACCGCTTGAAGGCCTGGCAGGTGACAGCTTGGCAGTGGAGTTTGAGTCCGACACACCATCATCTGGAAACAAAGGCAAATGCACAGTCGAAGACATATCCAGCTTTATTGGCAAGAAATCCCCAACATCGTCATCGGCATCGTCATCTCCAGAACCATTGGGAGTCAACATCACTGGACTAGTGCGTTTGGACGAATGCCTATCGGAAGAACTGTGAATGGCCGACGACGAGTTGGAGTAGCTCAAACCAGGCCGGTTGTTAGCATGGCCCGACGAGTTGGTCGAAGATGGCCGAAGTGGCTCGCCAATTGACGAATATGAGCCCGAGCTTTTCAACTCTGGGCGAGAATGAGGAGGCGTGGATGCCCCCGAATGGCCTCCGTTGATGTTCTTAGAACCATGTGTCTTGTAGAAGGGAGGAGGGGGTGGAGGAGGCGAAGAGTCTCGATCCACGCCGTCCACTGGTATAGATGGTAGCGACTTATTGACGTACGACAGCCGATTGGAATGAGCTGGCGACGAAGGAGACATGGCCTTGAGCATGCCACGGTCCAGCCTGGCAGTAGCAAGAGATGTGCTCGACGAAGAGGTGGTATTATGCGTCGAAGAAGAGTGCAAGGTCGACGACGACACCGCGGCCGACGAGTTTTGAGAGTTGTTGAGCAGTTGATGAGACGAGGCCGATTTGGCAGCAGCGGCAGCCTTAGCGGCAGCATGGCGCTTTTTCTTGGCCATCATCATCTCGTGGCAGTTCATGCAAAAAATCCCATGGGAAGTGCGAGCAAACCGTAATTCGGTGATATTGTTCTTACAGCTTCGACATACAAAACAGTCGGAGCAGTATGCCTGGTTGCCGGTGAGAATGGCCAGATTATCGATCTTCTTTTTGCACAGCGAGCAGTGGTAGGAGCAGTTGTTACATACGAGCGATCCATTAGCAAGCGCCATGAAGTTGGTTTCACGGTCCAAACTGACATCACACAGCGAGCATCTGAAACATTCGACGTGCCAATGGTTTCCCGACAGCTCAAACGCCCGTCCTTCAGACAGCACCTGCGTTAGTCTTGATATTCGAGAGAGCGAGGGCAATTTTTTTGCGCCCAATCCAAAAAAAAATATATATATACTTACGTTTGAGCACCGCTTGCAATAGCGTTGGTCGTCGTTTTCGAGGTCAGACATGATGCGACACGCCAGCGTTGTCAGCACCTGCTTACAGCATACACTCTACTAGTGATCTAAATATGGATGATGGAAAAGGAGGTCACGAACGTTAAATCCAAAGGGTAAGCGACCAGACCCGCCTAATGCAGCTGCACGGGTCCAACGGCGTGGGTAGGTTTGGTGACTAGGACGAAATGCAGCGGATTACGGGCCAAAAAAACCACTAGCTGGAGATCCACCAGCGAAAGATGTGACCGGTTGGGCTGATTATAAGGAAAATGCCAGGAAGGTGGCTGAAACGGCGTGTGCGGACGGCTGGAGTTTGAGTTACAAGTATAAGGTTGCCTGAAACTGATCTCGCATACGGCCCAGGAACAGTCGTAAACAGGTGCATCATGTATTTTTGTCATAAGTGAGGTGCTGCTACACCCACATGCATTCTAAGTTGGGATGTGGATGGACGTCAAACGATCGATCCACAGCCAAACACGGTTAGCTCGGGCGCGAGTACTGCGAGCCCCAGCAGCTAGCATATTGCTGTTTCAAGAAGTGCAACATTAGACATGGCAAGCCCAATTGCCAGACCACAGGCTATGGAGGGCATACCTGGCTGCCGAAAAAAAATCAACCCTGGTAGGCGGGCCCGCCCTTGTCGGGTTGCAGCTGAGGTCTACTGCACAATTGCCATGTCGAGGGGTTTTTTTTGGAGCTATCAAAATTTTTGTCGCGGTTTATGCTGGTGGCCGATCAGTTGCACTTGACTGCCCCTTAATTTAACCTTTTTAGGGGGCATGCCCGTACCCGGAATGGCCGCTTGCATCCAACGCGTTTCACCTGCTCGTCAAAACCGTACTAGTGACGCATTTAGCGTGATTATGTTCCTGGCCGGGCTGTTAATCACTGCGAACTTAATTATACGTTGCCGATCAAACTGGCCTAGCAAAAGCGTCTAGTTATTATAATATGCATATAAGCTGTCGATCGTGGTTTCCTTGTTCTCTGTATATGATATAATATTTTAGTGTTTGTTTGGTAAATCCCTGTTTTTCGGGAACCTTGCATTTGATGTGGTTTGCGACTGTCATTCCTGTACAATGGACCTAGTGTGTGGAAACTTTGGTCATCGTACCTCAGACCCACTATGACGATGGAGTGACATACCCCAGGCGGTGGATCTACGCTGGCCGAGTCATCTCCTCGGTTCCTCACCAATGGCTGCCACGGCTATCAGTAACTCTTGGGTGGTACTGGTACGGTCAGTAACTGGAACTCGCAGTATGATAGTTGTGTAAAGTGGCCGCCATCGAAAGCGGTCGCCAGGTGCTCGTGTACTATTATTGCTGTTATTGGCAATGCTTACAATTGCTAAGATCTAATCCATCTGTAAAAACTACCATCTAAAAGTTGCAATCTAAAATAATAGCAAAATACCTACAGCATACGCCTATGCCAAGCAGTCTCGAAGGACCTTTGCAGCTGCAATCGCTTTCTCTTCTTCCAACCTGCGAGTGATTACCTGCACACATACCGGTGCTCCGTGAAACAGCTCAGGATCATATTTGCTCTGATTTGTAGCATCGGTTTCGTTAGCAGCTTCAAATCCTTCCCATACTTTGTCAATTGACTTGTCCACGCTGGTGACTGGTGTGATTACCACCGAACAATCAAGAGCATTCAGAGTGACAGTGTAAGTGGACGCAAAGTTCTTGAAACCTGGCAAAAACGATGCCGACTCCCAAGCTGGAGCTAACCACGCAGTTATAGGCTTGCCGTCAAAAGTACGCTTAGCAGTCTCGTTCCAATATTTGAAGTAGTTTTCTTGATGTCTGTAAAGTTCGTCGGCATCTGCCCAATGTTCGTTGATGGTTCTCGGCTGTCGATCTTCACCAACTAGTGGAGGCTCTCCGCTGATGTTGCAGGTGTCTCGCACCTCCTTGTTACCATCTGCTCGGAAAATGTGGAAACATGTTTCCCGAATAGCCAAATGGTCTTGTGGTGCCCACTCGATGATTTCATGGCCCGCCTTTTTCAAAGCACTGACGGCCATCTCCATCGCTCGATTAACTGGCGGATGAGGGTGGATCACACCGTCCCACTTCATGACTCCAAAACTAAGCTTTTTACCCGACAGATCAATGTCCCTCCAGGGGATTGGAACCACTTTGCTGTCTACAAGCCAAGGTTCCATTTCAACTACAACTTTAGTAAAGAATTCGAGATCGTCCAAGTCTCTTGCCAAGGGTCCAATCACTGAGTGAATAATGGGCTGACCAGAGTGTGAATTAGTGACTCGAGAGTATGGAATTCTCCCGTGCGATGGTCTAAGTCCGAACAAACCATTGAAATTTGCAGGAATACGAATGCTCCCACCAATGTCGGTACCTAGACCAAGCGGTGATCCACCTGCAGCGATAAGGGCCCCTTCTCCACCAGAGCTTCCACCGGCACTGAGCTTTCGATTAATAGGATTCCAGGTATACCCGAATGCATTGGACCCTGTGTCACCAGACATCATAGCCATAGGAACAGTGGTTTTAACATAAAACACTGCTCCGGCCTTTCTGAGTAGAATTGCAATAACAGACTCATCCTCCTTTGATGCAGGCTTGCCCAACAGTCCGACATATCCAATTGATGTCTCGAGTCCCTCTAGATTAACTTGGTCTTTGAGAGAGATAGGAATCCCGTGTAGCGGTCCCACCACCTTGCCAGTTTCTTTGAGATGCGCATCAAGCTGCTTGGCAGTTTCAAGGGCTTTGCCAAAAAAGATCTCTGTACAACAGTTCACAATCTGATGAGCATATGCTGCCCGTTGACAGAAGGCTTCAGTCACCTCGACGGAAGTCAAACTTCCGGCCGCTATCTGAGAGGCCAGATCTCTGATAGTGGAGTTGGTTATCTTCACAATTGCCTCTGGTAAGATCTTTTCAATATACTCCCTTGCATTGCGGACCTCGTCAGATGTTGGACTGGTCTTCAACACCCATTTCTCAGGAATTGAGTCTCGAACTGATTGCTGCTTCTTCTGAGCTGTTTCTTGCCAGGTTTGTGTCATTGTTGCTGCTCTCTTATCTCTACTACTCCGAAACCTGATATTTAAGTATTAGTGACTGCGGATCTAATTATTCCATCCATGGCATATCAGCATATCAAGGCCTCATTTAGTACCCCACATTATTCCGACGTCGGAATATTTGTTATCTTGCCGATCATTTGCCCAATTGGGTAGCCATCGATAAGATAATCGTTTTTGTTATAACATCACAAGCAATCCACAGCTATCGGCAACAAGAACAGTTTTCCAAGTGATAATCTCAATTGCTTACAGGGATATGTCTGAACAGTATATTCTCCCTCAATCGTATGGATATGGCTTTGCCCTAGGTTTAGGCGCTGCCTTTGCCATCATCATGGTTGGAATCACCAGAGTTCTTTCCAAATATGCCGATGACAAGCAGAATTCCGAGAATTTTTCTGTAGCTTCGCGATCCGTCAAGACTGGCCTGCTGGCTTCAGCTGTTGTGTCCAGTTGGACTTGGCCTGCCACCCTGCTGACGTCGGGATCATTTGCTTACCAGAATGGTATATCAGGAGGTTACTGGTACGGTACAACTGGTACTGTTTTCGTGGTCTTTTTCTCTCTTCTTGCAATTGAGTTGAAACGAATTGCTCCCGGTGCTCATACTGTTGCTGAAGTTGTTAAAGTTAGATTTGGCACTCCGGGTCATGTCATGTACATGATTTACTGTACTGGCACGAACGTCATTGTATCTTGTATGTTGCTACTAGGAGGATCCCAGGGATTTCACGCTGCCACAGGAATGAATGTTATAGCTGCATGCTTTCTTTTGCCACTGGGTGTGATTGTCTACACCCTGTTGGGAGGTATCAAGTCTACTTTTCTTTCTGATTGGATCCATACGGTAATCATCTATGGCATTATCCTGGTATCCATGTTTACAGTTTACTGCAGATCTGAACTAATAGGATCTCCAAGCAAGATGCATGATTTACTCACTGAAGTCGCTGAAATATACCCTTCAGGAGGATATAAAGGAAGTTATCTGACGTTTGATAACAGCTACCAAGTCCTGACAATGTGGAGTCAAGCGGTTGGAGGATTCACCACTGTGTTTGGAGATCCCAGTTATGGACAAAAGGCTATTGCAGCATCTCCATCAGCAGCTATGAAAGGTTACCTACTAGGTGGAATATCGTGGTTCATTGTCCCATGGGCCCTTGGAAGCTCTGCTGGACTAGCTTCTCTCGCACTTATGAACAATCCTGCTTCTTTTACCTACCCGAATCCTATTCCAGCTCTAGGAGTCAATGAAGGACTTCCAGTAATATATGGACTCGGGGCTCTGCTTGGAAAGAGTGGAGCTGCTGCTGCCCTTGTTATGCTCTTCATGTCTGTGACCTCTGCTACCTCGGCGGAATTAGTAGGGTTCTCCTCAATTTTCACTTATGACATTTATCGATCTTACATCAATCCTAATGCCAGTGGAAAATCTTTGGTCAATATTGCTCATGCTGTGGTTGTTCTGTACGGATTATCGATGGGTGCACTTGCGGTGATGTTTAATTATGTGGGAGTGACGGTGTTTTGGATTTTGGGAGTAATGGGAATTATTTTGGCACCTTCTGTTGGAGCACTTATACTCACATTTTACTTCAAACGAATGAATAAACTTGGAATGGTATTGGCACCCCCTCTGGGAACTGCCACTGCTATTTCCTGCTGGATCGGTGCCACCTATGCTTACAATGATGGAGTCATAGACAGGGACACTCTCGTCAATGGAAAGAACACTATGGTGGCAAATTGGGTTGCTTTGTTTTCTTGTCCTATTTATGTGTATATTTTGTCATTCTTCAAAAAGGAAGAATTTGATTTTGCCCGATTTTCCCATGGATTCCAAGCTGGTGACGATGCTAATGAACAAGAACGGGAGGCCATGGTGATTGACCAAAATTCGAAGGATGCTCAGGATTTAAAACGGTCATCTATAAGAGGACGATACATATGTTTGGCCTATTTCTTGGTATTTTTCTTCTTGATTCCTATGCCGCTTTACGGTTCTCACTACATATTTTCGAAAAAGTTTTTAACTGGTTGGGTGACGATAATCTTTATTTGGCTCTTTGTGGTTACCATCTATATCACCGTTTATCCCATATACGAAAGCTGGGATGGAATTGTCATGCTGGTTAATCGCATGTACCGAGGCAACTCTTCTACAGTGTTTGTTGCCTCTGATATTGATGAGAGCCAATCCTCTACAGATGGGAAAAATGGTGGAATAAAGATTACTGAAGAATAGAAGATTCTTTTATATAGTTTGTTATTAATTTCGCAAAGTGATTAGATATAAGTAGGGATTATGCTTTTTCACAGATATGCTTTTACTTCGTCTTCCATCCATTTCCACAGCTTATCACCGTTACCATTGTTGGCCGCTGCGACCACGTCGGCCCTTGCGGATCCTCGTTTTCCCCAAGGTATAATATAAGTGCCATTGTCAGCTTCAGTGAAAGAAGGGTATAGCAGTCCGTATAATTCAACGTACGCTCCATAGATAGGTTCACTGGAGATCAAATGCATAATTGCTCGCTCTCTCGACGACACGTTTCGTTGTAGTTCACTCTTCAAAAAACCGGGATCACAACAAGTGGCAATTACTCCTGAACCATGGTGATACTTTGGCCACATAAGAGAACTGTAGATGTTGACAACCTTGCTCTGAGCGTAAGGAACCCAGAGGTTAACTTTCGGATTTTGCTTGTAATTCAAATCCTTCCAGTTAATTCCTCCATTCGCTGGTCCGTAAATTGCGTGAGCAGACGCACTAACCCACACAATTCTAACACTTCCAGAAGGTTTTAGACTTGCTGTATGTATTAAAGTATCATCAAGAAATTTCTGCAACAAATGAGGACCCAAATTGTTTACACCAAGTTGCTGCTCGTATCCCTGCGCTGACGTGCTACCTCGAGGTGGCATCATTATAGCTGCATTATGTACAACTCCATCCAATCTGTTCTCATTATCCAAAAACTTTTGAACGCCGGGTTTGATGGTCGTCAAGTCGTTGAAGTCGACCAAAATGTAATCTACGTTTGCATGAGGAAATTCTCCTTGGAATCTCTTTAACGAGTCTTTAATTTTTGATATGTTTCTTGCTGCGAGCCACACTTTTGCTCCCTTCATTAGAAGCAGTCGGACTACTTGAAATCCAACTCCAGCTGTAGCTCCGGTAACCAAGTAGACCTTCCCAGATAGGTCTGGGTATTCCTTCTCTGTGAACGTGGGCTTAGAAGGGCAAAGGTTGTTGAGTACTTGTCGATAGTCTGTGAATGACGCCATGTCTCTAATGAAGAGTTTCTGGACGACGTTTGCATTTAAATAGTTTACGCGGGGTTCTTTCTCATCACACGGCAATCGGATTTAGATGACTTAACTCCTACTTGAATCTGGAGAAGCCGCAATGAGCCCCACCTGTTCCTGCAATTGCCAGAACCTTGCATATAACGAGCATTATCTCCGTACTTAGGATGAAACGGTATAAGAGCAACGGCAATAACACGTTGATTAGTCATAATGGTCACAACACAAAGCGGACGAATTCCTTCAACCTTTGCTAGCTTGCTTGGCTTGCCAGTTGGACACGGGCAATTGTTTCCATTATCTGGGTTACGGTTCAGCAAGAATGTGTGAGTGGTTTCTTGATGGGTACGGCATTCTGCGATTTGTTCGCATGTAATTCAAATATACAACATTTATTATTTCCCTATTGATAAAACACACCCTGTTAGCAAATTTTCTCCAGAGCTCTGTAGCCACCCAGTTAACGGTGGTGCACTCGCTGTCGTCCACGCAAATGGTGGCGCTTTCGAGCATTTCTCACTGCTGCCTTTCCGTCATATATTGCGCGCTTCTTGTAGTCGTACAAGTTCTCATACGCCTCTCGAATAAGATTGAAACGCTCCTTGTCTAAGAGAGACTTATACTGGTAGTCAAGACTTCCATCGATATACTTGCTTCTAATCTCTTCACGTCGACAATACTTGTCCAGTCCTAATATCTTGTAGTAGTCCCGGCCATAGATGGGTTCATCCGAGGGCACAGAAGGTTCTGTAAATTCACCACGCTCAAGTTCAATTACATCTTCATATGCTTTTTGAATTCGCCTGTTATAGGCCATTTTAGCAGGAGAAAATTTGGTGTAGTTACAAATAGCGATTCTCAACATATTTCTGAGTTGATAATTTGGGAGGTCCGTAAGGTCAGACTGTGATGTCGATCCAGAAATCGGGTAGTCTGAATTCACTCTCTGACGCTTATGTCTATATTGGTCGTCAGTTCCAGAAGCGGACTCATCTTGCGGGGGGCCCTGGCTCGAAGTGGACCGCAAGGACTCTTGAGACCGTTTGCTTTGGTTTCTAGGAGCAGAGCCTTGATTGCTGCTACCAGAACCTTGGCCGCCAGCACTAGATCCTTCATCATCGGTAGCAGACGGATGTTGTTCACTGGTGTCAGAGTTCTGATTTCTAGTATCCAAGCCTTCATGCCAGAGTTTTTCTCCCCAAGGATATTTGTTATACTCGTGTTGGATCCAAGGCTCTCCTGAAAGCTGTCTTCTTTTGATTTCAATATCGTATTTCTCACGTTGTGCAGCACTGCTGAGTCTTCTGTGTGCACCTTGAGCGATGCGAAACATTTTTTCTGCTTCAGGAATACCTGGGTTATTTTTGACATGGTACAATCGAGCCAATTTCCTCCACGCATTGTGGATGTCTCCAGCTGTACAATCACTGCGCAAGCATAATATCGCATAATAATCAGGAATTGGTGGTTCCGTGGAGGATTCGGCACTCGAAGACTCTTGGTTACTACTACCAGAGCCGTTGACGTTATTTCCGGAATCGTGACCACCAGCACCAGATGAGCTCTGTCCGATAGATCCAGAGGAGCTTTGTCCAGTATCAGAGCTTTGACCGCTAGGCTCAGAGGAGCTCTGTCCGATAGGCTCGGAGGAGCTTTGTCCAGGCACGGAGGATCTTTGATCGCTGGGTCCAGTTGAGGTTTGAGCACTAGGCTCAGAGGAGCTCTGTCCACTAGACTCGGAGGAGCATTGTCCAATCTCAGAGGAGCTTTGACCGCCAGTATCAGAGCTTTGAACGCTGGGTCCAGAGGAGCTCTGTCCGATAGCCTCGGAGGAGCTCTGTCCACTAGACTCAGATGGGCTCTGTCTGATAGATCCAGAGGAGCTTTGTCCAGTATCAGAGCTTTGACC
Organism: Sugiyamaella smithiae; assembly: GCA_030579815.1. NCBI lineage: Eukaryota > Fungi > Ascomycota > Dipodascomycetes > Dipodascales > Trichomonascaceae > Sugiyamaella > Sugiyamaella smithiae. The sequence goes on from JAKTRV010000008.1 coordinate 738,545, forward strand.
ACTAGGCTCAGAGGCGCTCTGTCCACTAGACTCAGATGGGCTCTGTCTGATAGATCCAGAGGAGCTTTGTCCAGTATCAGAGCTTTGACCACTAGGCTCTGAGGCGCTCTGTCCACTAGACTCAGATGGGCTCTGTCCGATAGATCCAGAGGAGCTTCGTCCAGTATCAGAGCTTTGACCGCTAGGCTCAAAGGAGTTTTGACCACTAGGCTTAGAGGTACCAGAAGTCTCAGAGGTACCAGAAGTCCCAGAGGTACCAGAAGTATCAGGCCCCTGAGGGCAAGTGCCAGAGCTCTGAGGATAAGTACCCGAACCTTCATGCGAGAGCTCCTCTCCCCAATGATATTTGTTATACTCGTGCTGGATCCAAGGTTGTCCTGACTGCTGTCTCAGTTTGACCTCATTATCGTATTCCGCACGTTGCTTCTCATCTTTGAGAACCTCGTATGTGTTCTGAACGATTTGGAATATCGCTGTTGCATCTGGGTGATCTCGGTTCTTCTCAGGGTCGTACTGTAGAGCTGCTTTCTTGTATGCTCTTTCGATATCATCAGCTGTGCAATCAGCGCTCAAACATAATATCGCATAGTAGTCAGGAATGGGCTCCATCGAAGGTTGGCCCCCCGAAGATTCCTCCTGATTTGAGTCTGAGCTGGAAGACTCCTCATGAGATGGCGGGCTGCCTGGGTTGTTGCCGGGATCGTGGCTGGAGGATTCATCATGGCTGGAGGATTGATGAACACCATCATTTTCTGAAGCATCCTGCATTGGCACATCTCGTTCCGTATATGTTTCATGGAAACCCTGAGTGCTAGAATGCTGTCTTGCGTTCAGGGCAATGTGATATCTCGCACGGGCATCAGGATTATTCAATGTGTTGTACATGACTAGGGCAATGCTGTGCCCGGTTATTTTCAAGGAGTCATGGATGTACTGCGAGTCATGGATGCGCTCCGGTTGATAGTTGAAACGGGATGCTTGCCAAGCTCGCTCGATATCGCTTTGCGAACAGGTCTTGTCCAGTCCAAATGCCGCATAATAGTCGGGGAATGCCTGGTACACAAGTTCCTCGAAAGCATTTACTCCACGATCCAAATCAGAGTTGTATCTAGCCCGCTCCTGGGGAGATTTCAAAGTGTTGCATGCGGTGTCAATCATCCAGAGCATTCTAGACTCTTGGTCCGTCATGTCCCTGCCGGAGAAGTATCTTCTCAACATATTTTGCAGTCTGTTGCAGTGTTCGGCGATAAAGTCCTCCTGAATGCCTCTTTCCAATCCTAGTAACGTATAATAATCAGGCACTTTGTAGGGAACATATTGCTGTCCGCCCCAATGGCTCCGAGGGTTCTGAGACTGCATCGTTGAATAGAGCCTCGAGATCTCGGAAGACTAGGTTGACAGATACCTTTTGAGTTTCAAAGGTTATAGACAGAGCCTACTTTTAGTTTTAGAACGAGGCTAGATCAATCTTTTTTTCGACAACCAATCTGCTGTGTTCAAAGTAAACAGTATGAATGTGGGAGGGAGGAAGCGTTCTCCCATAAAAGTAGGGTATATGCCTCACCATGGACCCCATAATGTTGACGGGGCTGCGCAAGGTAATTTAGCGATAACCATAATGTAAGTGGCGAAACGGCGATACCCGTTCCGTTAACGATATCTGCGCCTTCATTAATGAGATACCATGGCTGGGCTCTTTCTAAACTTTGAGTGTTGGTTGAATTGTGCTATAGCAGATAATTTAGACCAAG